>CM044889.1:27638485-28838485 GCA_024500025.1 Syzygium aromaticum | reverse complement strand
CATCGTATAAAGTTTAATCTTGAACATGATTATCATGGCATCATATATTCTAAAAATTAGATTGAACAAAAAATACTTATCACATAATATTTCTTTCATTTTTTTGTAATTTAAGGAGAATAAACTTTATTATGCGACGACAATATTTAAAATCTGCAGAATAAAGCAGATTTTTGTACATAAATCAATCTGAATTTGTTAGGTAAAGTATTAGGTGATGGGCCAAGAGTCTCTTTCTCTCTTTGTCGCTTCATTACTTTTATTTATTCATTCATTTATTTATTTATTTTGCTTTTGTTCTATTAAAAGCTATCAGATATGCTTCTCGGTCTTGGCATGTGCGTTCAAGAACACGTGGGTTTTCGGTTGGAAAGTTTTGACCGGCTGACAGAAGTCATGGTCGATATGGGGTCTCCAAGACGGACCAAACCATGATGATTTCACCCACCAATTTTTTTTTCTTATTTCTTTAATATTTTTGTTCTGTTTTCACATTGAGGGAAACTCATAAATAATATCTTTTGGTTGGCTTAAAGCCAAACCAAATGTGAACGCTGATTTTTTATTTTTATATTTTTTTGTCTTTGGTTAGAGCGAGCAGTGTCTTTGAAAATGTCGCTTCTAACGCAAGATGGAAACACGTCTTCTTGTGTCTTACGCAATTCAGTCAAATACGAGTCATCTTCTTTGGTTCCATATTATTGAGATGTCTTCATCATGTCTTAATTATGTCTTAAGTAGGTTTCACTATATGGTGACAACATTAATATAGCAAATTTAATTATGGTGAGCCCAATTAGGCAAATTCCTCGAAAAGGAATTATATAAATTCACGTGCAACAAAGTTAGATAGTCCAACTTGAGACTATATATATATGAAAAACATATAAACACTATAGATAAACGACAAAATCTGACTTTTATACTGTATTAGAAAGTAAACTTAAAAAATTGTGAAGGGAGATCACATGTATATAAAAAAAATATAAACCCAAATGATGTGTGATACTTTAGGATGTTAAAAAATTTTCAAATTGGACGGGATTGTGTGTGAACGTAACCTCCATTCTAATATGATAATTGTAGGAAAAGAATCAGCATCATTCTTCTTTTAAGATGATTCATGCGACACTCCGCCTAACCTAAGTCACATTGAATTAATTAAAGAATCTGAAGATCTCAAAGTTGTTGCCGTCCTTTTTCTTTATTAGAAAAGTAAAGGGCAGAATCAACAATTAATTATGAAATAAGAAATTAGACATGTTCAACGAACCTTACGTGGAATGCTTGATTGAATATATTTGATAGGGACACCTTTGCAGTTTGTGTCGGATTGTGTCCAGTGGGAAATAGATGCATCTAATCACGTGTAATTTTTTAAATTTGAGCCCTATAATTGCACCTAAATCTGCAGAGTTTCCCTAACGGCATACTAATGTATCAATTTGTAGGATCCGTTCGTTTCAAAAAAAATATTTTTTCGAAAAATATTTTTCGTATTTTCTGATATTCGGGGGCGAAAAATATTTTCCGTGGAAAAACATTTTCTTTCTCCACCTCCAAATCCTTCATTGTTTTGAAGAAAATGATTTCCGCTTCTGAAAAGCGAAAATCATTTTCTGCCATACTCCTCCTTCCCCCCTTTGGTCGCCGGCCGCCGCCGCCGCCATCGGCAGCGGTCGCTGGCCGCAGTCGCTGGCAGTTGCCGGTCGCCAGTCGCCGGCAGCCGCTCGTGGGTCGCCACCGCCACTCGTCGGTCGCCGCCCACTGCTCATCCGCCGCTGCCGGCAAAAAATATTTTCCGAAACTTTTTCCTATTGGTTGCTGAACACCGGAAAATTATGTTCTGGAACAATATTTTCCAGGAAAATGACTTCCGGGAAAATATTTTTCAAAAATACAATATTTTCCGCCAAACGAACGGAGCCGGCAGTGGACGAGCGGCGACCGACGAGCGGTGGCCGGCGCCCGGCGGCGGCGGCCGGTGACCGGCGGCCAGCGGCCACGACGGGCGACCGGCGACGGCAGCGGCGGCGGCCGACAACCGAAGGGGGGAAGGAGGAGTTTGACGGAAAATGATTTTCGCTTTTCAGAAGCGGAAATCATTTTCCATAGACTTAGGCTATTTTGTGAGGGGGGGAGGAAAATGTTTTTCCACGGAAAACGTTTTCAGCCCCCCGAACATCGGAAAACCCGGAAAATATTTTCCGGGAGAATATTTTCTGCCAAACGAACGGAGCCGTAGTGTCAAATTATTCTTTCTAATAGCATGATTATTTCGTTACAAAGGGCAACAAGCCGCACCATGGGAAAAAGAAAGGCCATAAAAAGTTATGCAAAATTAAGAATGTTCCTGCAAATGCGAACGCAGCCTTCAACCCGTCTCGATCTCTTTTCTCTAGCGAATTGGGATGCTAGAAGAACATTTGCTTTGAATCATAACTATACTGTTTTACTCATTAAATAAAAGCTTTTGAAATTGGATCAAATCCATCATCAAAACCTTTTGCCATAGCATTGCAGGTTATCCTTTCGAAACCTTGCCTTTGCATTGAAGGTCATAATTAAGTATCCTTACAATGCTAGATGGACTCATTCTGAATTTGTAGAATCGTACAACCAGCAATGGTGGCCCTCGCTCACCCTTGATTCCACCGTATCGCCATTTTGTTTTTCTTTTCTTTCCTGTGAGAAATGTTCTGTTTTGACATGTCAAACGATATGCAAATTGTAATTGAGTGTTGAAATCGGCCCACTTATTCGTCCGCTCACGATCTGTCACATAACTTTGTATATACCTATCTTATACACCTATTGTCAGTGTAACGTACAAGGGAAATAGAGAAGAAGGGAACCGTAAATCATCTGCAAAATTATATTTCATTCTACAAAAATGTGTACAAAATTAAAAAGAAAAACATCTTAATTAGAAGACCAAACCGTTGTTTCCTAAGACTTCCAGAAAGACAAACAAAGAAACACAGCAACAAATCGCCTATCTTCTCTCTCTCTCTTATCTCTCTCGGACCGAGAAAGAAGAAGCGAAAAAACTTATGGCGAGCGCTTGGTCATTGAGAAAATTGATGAGCACGTCTGCTTCTGAGATTGAGAGAAAAGATGAAGGCGAAAGAATGAGCCAGCCCCACCACAATCCCCACCTTCACTTGCCCTCTCTTCGGGATCAGACGGCTCGAACGCCTCCGCGACATGCCTCCGTCGTTCATCTTGTCACTCCTCAAAATCGCCATCTCTTCTTCTTCTTCTTTCTTCCTCGTGGTGCTTCGAACGAATCCTCTGGAGATGCAACGAAAGCTCTGAAGAAGCTCTTTGGGATTCAGAGTTTGAGAGGAGTTTATGTGTCGAAAAGCTTGAGTGAAAACTTTAGCCTTTCTTCGTGGTGACGGATTGTTATATAGGAAACGAGTTTTTCCAATATGCCCTTCAAATTCATCATAATTGGAGTGAGGCCCTCAGCTTTTGGCCTGGTCTACTTTGATAAATATTTCTCCAAAAATGCCAAAATGCCTTGTCATCCAAATAATAGAAAGTGGATCTTATTTCAAAGACTCATACTACTTGGAATGAGAATTTCCTTTTTATGGAACCAAACAAGGTCTAAAAGTATAAACTAATAATTGTGTATATTCAATATTTGGTCCAAAAAGCTTACATAATCCGCAACGTAAAAGCGATACTTTAAGCTAATTAATGCAACAATAGATATATGATGTGATCTCGAGTTGCTCTACTATGATGTGATACCTCATAAAGGTTTGTACGTAACTTTCTAATAGATTTCTATCTTTTGACATAGCTAGTTTAATTACCGGCACACATGATATGTGCTCGAATTAATTAGAGATTTTCTAGCATGATCAATTAAATAAGAAATTCATTTTTACATTGTATAAAATTTAATCTTGAACATGATTATAAAGTCATCTTATATTCTACAAATTAAATAGAACAACATTGAACAAATAAAAATACTTATAACTTAATATTTTTTTCTATTTTTTGTAATTTAAGGAGCGTAAACTTTATTATGTGACTGCAGTACTTTTTTAATCTGCCGAATAAAGCAGACTTTTTGTACATAAAATAATCTGACTAGGTAAAGTATTGGTGATGGGCCAGAAATATATCTCTCTTTAGCTTTACTACTTTTATTCATTCATTCATTTATTGCTTTTGTTCGATGAAAATTTACCAGATATGCTTCTTTGTCTTGCGATGTGCTTCAAGAACACGTGGGTTTTTGTTTCGAAAGTTTTTGACTGGCTGCTAGAAGTCATAATCGATATTGGGTCTCCAAAACGGACCAAACTATGATGATTTCATCCCACTACAAAATTCTTTATTATTTAAATTCCGTGTTTGTGTTGAGGGAATTTCGAAAAAGAATACTTTGGTTGGCTAAAAGCCAAACCAAATGTGAACACTGACTTTTTTTCTATTTTGCTGTTCTAGGGTCGAGATGAAGGATGTATTAAAAAGATTGAAACATGTCTTCTTATGTCTTCTTATGTCTTACGCAATCCAGTCAAATATGAGTCAACTTCTTTGATTCATTCTCATTTAGATGTCTTCATCATGTCTTAATCTGTCTTACGTAGGTTTCATCATGTGGTGACTACATTATTATGTGGCACATTTAATTATGTTGAGGACGATTATGCAAATTCTACGACTGATAAGAAATTATATATATTCATGCACAACAGGGTTAGAGAGTCCAACTCAAAACCACACACACACACATATCAATAGATAAATGATATGATATCTCACATCAATAGATAAAGAAGCATTGTGGAATATTATAGAGACACTAAAGAAATTTTCAAATTGTATGAGATTATGTGAACGCAACACTCCATCCCAATATGATAATTGTAGGAAAAGAATCAGCATCATTCTTCTTTTCACATGATCCATGTGACACTTCACTTAACCTAATTAACGTTGAATTAATTAAAGAATCTGAAAGATCTCAAATTTGTTGCCGTCCTCTTTCTTATTAGTAGAGTAAAGAACAGAATCATCAATTAAACATTATGAAAAAAGAAATTAGACATGCTCTAACCTAGAGTATATAAATTATTGGTGGTTGTGAACACTGATTCAACAAGAAGGAAAACATGTTCAATGAACCTTACGTGGAATGCTTGATTGAATATATTTGAATAGGGACACCTTTGCAGTTTGTGTCGGATTGTGTCTAGTGGGAATTAGATGGATCCAATCACGTGTAATTTTTGAAATTTGAGCCCTACAATTGCACCTAAATCTGCAGAGTTTCCCTAAAGGCAAACTAATGTATCAATACATACTAATGTATCAATTTGTGATGTCAAATCATTTCTTTCGATTTCTTGTATGCCCCGTTGAGAAAAGAGCATGATTGATTTGTGTACAAAGTGCACCAAGCTGGACCATTGGAAAAAGAGAGACGATCAAGTTTTCGCAAACTAAGAATGTTCCTACAAAATTGGATGCCGCCTTTAGCCCGTCCTGATCTCTTTTTTCTTGTGGACTGGGTAGCTATCGCATTTATTCTGAGGACCTTCGTTTTGAGTTATGATTATACAGTATACTCATCAAATAAAAAGTTCAGATTTGGCACATATCCATCATCGAAACATTGCCATAGCATTGAAGGTCATAATTAACATTTCGTCTTCGCAGAATCGTACCACCAGCAATGGTGGTCCTCGCTCACCCTTGATTCCCATCGTATTGCCATTTTGTTTTCTTCTCGTTAACTAAATTTGACTTGGAAATTTATATGCCAAATGATGTGGAAAACTGTAATTGAGGATTGAAATTGTCCGCCCACTCACGATCTGTCACGTAACTTTGTATTCCAATTTATATACCGATCTTAATACACCTATGATGTGTAACATGCGAGAGAAATAGAGAAGAAGAGAACCGTAAATCATCTGCAAAATTAAATTTCTTTCTACAAAAAGGTGTACAAAATTAAAAAGAAAAACCTCTTAATTACAAGACCAAACCCTTGTTTCCTAAGACTTCCTAAAAGACAAACAAAGAAACGCAGCAGCACAACACCCATCTCTGTCTCTCTCGATCGAACTGAGAAAGAAGCAAAAAAACTTACGGCGAGTGCATGGTCACTGAGAAAACTGAGTCCGTCTGCTTCTGAGATTGAGAGAGAAGATGGAAGCGAAAGAATGGGCCAGCCCCACCACAATCTCTACCTTCACTCGCCCTCTCTTCGGGATCGGGCGGCTCGAAATCCTCCATGACGCGCTTCTGCTGTTGATCTTGCCACTCCTCGAAATCACCATCTCTTCTTCTTCTTGCTTTTCTTCTTCCTCTTGGTGCTTCGAATGAATCCTCTGGAGATGCAACGAAAGCTCTGAGGAAGCTCTTTGGGATTTG
Organism: Syzygium aromaticum; assembly: GCA_024500025.1. Taxonomy (NCBI): domain Eukaryota; kingdom Viridiplantae; phylum Streptophyta; class Magnoliopsida; order Myrtales; family Myrtaceae; genus Syzygium; species Syzygium aromaticum. The sequence continues at coordinate 28,832,077 of CM044889.1, read as the reverse complement.
GAGTTTGAGAGGAGTCTATGTGCTGAAAAGCTGTAGTGGCACTTAGCCATTCTCGGTGGTGACAGATTGTTATATAGAGAACGAGTTTTTCCAATATGCCCTTCAAATTCATCATAATTGGAGTGAGGCCCTTAGCTTCTAGACTTGTCTCCTTTGACCCTTTTTACCTCGCCCGCCAATGGTTTAAAAAAATAGGGTTATCTTAATAAATCCCAAAAATCCTTACGTAATCAAGTCCGTAAATGTCACACTATGCTCATATACACTATGGTTTTCTGCTTACATAACCAAGTACGTCAATGCCCCGCTACGATTAATTATCCTAAAGTTTCCATCTTCCCCGAAAAAGCGACGGTATAAGTTTTGGTACAATATTTAATGGGCATATTTTATAAATGACGTGATAAATAGAGTTAATTATATAACAAATTCTTGAAGCATACTTTTATCGAGGTTTAGGCGGAATGTTTTATATATATGCATATGTTCAAATTTCGATTGCCGTACAATTAAATTGTGTTAATAAGATTCGATTGTAGTTAAAGAGAAGATATCAAAGAGACAGGTGATTTTGTCACGTGAATTTGATTAAGTGGAGACCGTGAATGATGCCACTTTTGCACGCATTACGGAACGATTCGTGCCTCCAATGAATTCATATGTATTCACGTGGGTGATTGTTCATCAGAGAAAGGGGCCTTCGACGGGGCAGGTGCACCCCCTCCGGACAAGGCATCGGAAGTGACTTATGGGTGGGCCTCATTCTATGTGGTCGTCACCTCTATTTGTCTTTATTCGTTCATCATCTTGTACCCCAACTTTTCGGCCCATCGTTTTAATTTCTTAATTTTCAAATTTCGTTCATTTTAATTATTTCACCGTCTTGGATTGTCGAAAACAATATCATATTAGCAGTACTTTTTAAATATGCTGAACAAAGCAGATTTTTATACATAAAATGATCTGAATTTATCAGGTAAAGTATTGGGTGACGGGCCACGAATCTCTCTCTCTAGCTTTATTACTTTTATTCACTCATTCATTCATTCATTCATTTATTGCTTTTGTTCCATAAAATTTATCAGATATGCTTCTTTGTCTTGCGATGTGCCTCAAGAACACTTGGGTTTTTGTTTCGAAAGTTTTTGACCGGTTGATAGAAGTCATAATCGATATGGGGTCTCCAAAACGGACCAAACTATGATGATTTCATCCCACTACAAAATTCTTTATTATTTAAATTTCGTGTTTGTGTTGAGGGAATTTCGAAAAAAAATACTTTGGTTGGCTAAAAGCCAAACCAAATGTGAACACCGACTTTTTTCTATTTTGCTGCTCTTGGGTCAAGATGAACGATGTCTTAAAAAGATTGAAACATGTCTTCTTATGTCTTATGCAATCCAGTCAAATGCGAGTCAATTTCTCTTATTCATTCTCATTTAGATGTCTTCGTCATGTCTTATTCTATCTTACGTAGGTTTCATCATGTGGTGAAAACATTATTATGTGGCACATTTAATTATGTTGAGGACAATTATGCAAATTCTGCGACTGATAAGGAATTATATATATTCATGCGTAACAGGGTTAGAGAGTCCAACTTGAGACACACACATCAATAGATAAACGATATGATATCTCACATACAAAATTAACCCAAAAACTTAAGTTAATCGATGAGGAAAAATCGCATGTACATAAAAAATATATATATAAATTCAGAAAAGAAGCGTTGTGGATTATTATAGAAACATTGAAGAAATTCTCAAATTGCATGAGATTATGTGAACGCAACACTCCATCCTAATATGATAATTGTAGGTAAAGAATCAGCATCATTCTCCTTTTCACATGATCCATGTGACACTCCACTTAACCTACTTAACATTGAATTCATTAAAGAATCTGAAGATCTTAAAGTTATTGCTGTTCTCTTTCTTTTTTAGCAAAGTAAAGGACATAATCATCAATTAACATTATGAAATAAGAAATTAGACATGCGCTGAGCTAAATTGTATAAATTATTGGTGGCTGTGAACACTGAATGAACAAAATGGAAAACATGTTCAATGAACCTTGGATGGAATGCTTGATTGAATATATTTGATAGGGACACCTTTGCAGTTTGTGTCGGATTGTGTCTAGTGGGATTTAGATTTGGATTCAATCACGTGTAATTTTTGAAATTTGAGCCCTATAATTGCCCCTAAATCTGCAGGGTTCCCCTAATGGCATACTAATGTATCAGCACATACTAATGTATCAATCTGTATTGTGAAATCATTTCTTTCGACTTCTTGTACGCCCCATCGAGAAAAAAGAGCATGATTGATATGTGCACAAAGGCACCAAGCTGGACCATGGAAAAAAGAGAGACGATGAAGTTTAGGTAAATTAAGAATGTTCCTGCAAATGTGAATGCCGCCTTTAGCCAGTCCAGATCTCCTTTTTCTAGCGAATGGGATAGCTATCACATTTATTCTAAGGACGCTCGTTTTGAGTTATGATTATACAATATACTCGTCGAATCAAAAGTTCGAAATTGGCACAAATCCATGGTCGAAACCTTGCCATAGCATTGAAGGTCATAATTAGCATCTCCTTACAATGCTAGATGGACTCGTTTCGTATTCGTAGGATTGTACCACCTGCAACGGTGGCCCTTGCTCACCCTTGGTTCCCATCGTATTGCCATTTAGTTTTCTTCCCGTCAACTAAATTTGACTTAAAAATTGATACGTTAAATGACGTAAAAAACTGCAGTTGAGGATTGAAATTGGCCCCATTATCTGTCAGCTCACGATTTGCCACGCAATTTTGTGTACCAATTCTATATAACGATCTTAATACACCTATCGTCAGTGTAAGATACGAGAGAAGTAGAGAAGAAGAGAATCATAAATCATCTGCAAAATTATATTTCACTCTATAAAAAGGTGCACAAACTTAAAAAGAAAACCCTCTTAATTACAAGACCAAACCGTTGTTTCCTAAGATTTCCAGAAAGACAAACATGGAAACAGAGCAACACAACACCCAGCTCTTTCTCCCTCTTTCTCTCGGACTGAGAAAGGAAGAAGCAAAAAAACTCATGGGGAGTGCAGCATGGTCACTGAGAAAACCGAGCACGTCTGTTTCTGAGATTGAGAGAGAAGATGGAGGCGAAAGAATGGGCCAACCCCACCACAATCCCCACCTTCACTTGCCCTCTCTTCGGGATCAGACGGCTCGAACTCCTCCGTGACGCACCTCCGCCGTTGATCTTGCTGCTCCTCGAAATCGCCATCTCTTCTTCTTCTTCTTCTTCTTCTTCTTCTTCCGCCTCTTGGTGCTTCGAATGAATCCTCTGGAGATGAAACGAAAGCTCTGAAGAAGCTCTTGGTGATTTGGAGCTCGAGAGGAGTTTATGCGTTGAAAAGCTTGAAAGTGGACACTTAGCCTTTCTTTCGTGGTGACAGATTGCTTTATAGAGAACGAGTTTTTCCAATATGCCCTTCAAATTCATCATAATTGTAGTGAGGTCCTTAGCTTCTAGGCTTGTCCCCTTCGACGCTTTTTACCTCGCCCGCCAATGGTTTAAAAAAATAACCTTGATAAATCCCAGAACTCCTTACGTAATCAAGTGCGTAAATGTCACACTATACTCATATACACTATGGTACGCTATGGTTTTCTGCTTACATAACCAAGTACGTCAATGTCCCGCTACGATTAATTATCCTAAAATTTCTGTGTTCCCCGAAAACGCGACGGTAAAAGTTTCGGTACAATATTTAATGGTCATATTTTATAAATGATGTAATAAATAGAGTTAGTCATATAACAAATTCTTGGAGCATATTTTTATCAAGGTTGAGTCGGCTGGATTTTATATGTATGCGTATGTTCAAATTTTGATTACCGGGCGATTGAATTGCGTTAATAAAATTGGATGGTAGTTAAAAAGAAGATAACGAAGAGAGGGGTGATTTTGTCACGTGAATTTGATTAAGTGGAGATCGTGAATGATGCCACTTTTGCACGCATTATGGAACGATTCATGTCTCAAATGAATCCGTATTTATTCACGTGGGCGACTGTTCCTCGGATAAAGAACCTTGAAGGGGCAGGTGCACCCCCTCGTGACGAGGCATCGGAAGTGACTTATTTGCGTCATTCTACGTGGTGTCTTGTCTATTTGTCTTATTTGTTTTTCTTCTTTTTGTCAAGTTCAGTACTTTTTTTTTTTTGGTCGAAATATTGTCAAGTTCGGTACCACTCGCTTAAATTTCTTCATTTTCAAATTTTAGTTATTCCATCGACTTGGATTGTCGAAAACGGTAGCGTGGCATTTTCTTAATGATGAAATCCTTACCTACATGGCTTATGCAAACAATGCCGCACCCGTTTTTACAGCGAGCAAATAATTGATATGACTTAAATAAACTTACATGAGCGATCGAAAGCCATAGAACAAAATTAGCTATCGTATGAAAATTTTGAAATTTTTAGTATGCTTTCTCGATGATGACTAATTAGTTTCGTTCGATATGAAGCATTTGCATTATGTTACTTGCATGGAAGCTATGTTGTCTAATTAGCAATTGTAATCACCAATCTCATATGGTTCAATGCATAATTAAATTCCCTGGAAGTGGGGCCCACGTCTACATTTTTTGTGGATAAATCAAGATATGGATTTCAATTCCTCATGAATTGTATTACCTAGCTATAATAGTATTGAGATTTTATTTCCATATTTCTAAAACCACAAAATTATCAAAATCCCAACTCCACAACGGACGAGTGTCGGTCGCCATCACCACCGCCAGTCATTGGTCATGATGTCTAGTAGCCGTGATGATCGCCAACCACCGCCCGTTGTAGGTGAGAAATATTTTCCAAAAATGCCAAACTTTCTTCTCATCCAAATAATAGAAAATGAAACTTAATTCAATGACCTGTACTCCTTGAAATGAGAATCCCTTTGAGGGGTTTTTTTTTTAACGGAACCAGAAAGAGGCCTAAAAGTGTAAAATATTCATCATATGAATATCCAATACTTGGTCCAACAACATTTGCTGGGTCTGCTGCTTGGGATGTATTCCATGCAGTACAAGATTGCATGTTAAGTCAAGATTGAAATGAATGGCACATTGACCCGAAACCATACTTTTGTTTTATTAATTTGCCACAGAAAACAAAATTGTGGAAACGTTGATAAAGTCATTATTTCCAAGATATTCGAATTTTTCGATTCAATTAATGACTGGGTAAAATGTATGTAAAACATGAATTTTTGGTTCGAATTGGAAGCATTCCAACTAATCGAGTAAAATGTCACTCACTAATAGGATGATTCAGAGCCAATAAGCATGCGAACCTACTGGTAAAAGAGATTGAAGGGTGAGATGCAAGTATCACAGATGTAGAGTTCGACTCCCGTGCTCTGCAAGAAGCAGAGCAAAAGTACATAGAGTGAGGAGAGTTAGATATAGGAAAGACCAAAATATAGGGTGATTGAGAGGATTGTTGCCACCGTCACTCAAAATAATTGAGTGGAATCAATGAGCCTATGATTTAACATGCATCAAGAAATCGGCTTTTATTTCTTTAAATGTAATAGCAAAATATCAAATATCCAATATCTTATTTACAAGAACCAATAGCCCCTATACTACATATTCGCAAGATAAATATAAATTGAAGAAAAAGAAAAGAAAAGCCATCTTTCTCTCTCAAGAAATAAAAAAAAAAAAAGAAATAAAATATTGAAATATATGGTGACTGTTTGGTCACTAAGAGAACTTAGAACCAGCACATTTGTTTTTGAGATCGAGAGAGAAGATGGAAGATAAGCAATGGGCCAACACCACGACGATCGCCACCTTCACTTGGCCTCGCTTCGGGATCGGGCGTCTAGAAATCTTCCGTGACGAACCTTTGCCGTTGATCTTGCCACTCCTCGGAACCGCCCCCATATCTCCCTTCTTCTTGATTTCTTGGTGCTTGTTCAATTAAATCCTCTAGAGAGGAAATTCTAGAGAGGAAATTGAAGCCGAGTTCTTGGATTTGGAGTTTGAGAGGAGTGATGTTTAAAAAGCTTTAGATAACACTTGCTCCGCTTGCTGGTGACAAGTTATATATAGCGCACAAAAAAATTTCAGCATACCCTTCAATTTCATTATTATTGAAGTGAGGTCCTTTGGTTTTTTGGATTTTTCTCTTTTTGACATTTGTTACCTCTCCACCAACTCTTTCATTTCTTAATAGATCAAAAAATGCTTGCATATCGACCTATGTAAATGTTTGAATTACACCAAAATTATTCAAGAATCGTTGTTTGGGATTGTATCTCTGATATGACTAAACTCTAAGCTGGACCTTAGGAATCATGATGATCAGGAGTTCGAGTTCCGACGAGAGCAACTTTTAAGGGAGACTGCTACAATCAGATGAGATTAATTATTTGTGTCATAATAAGATGATTGGACACTCAATGTTGATATAAAGGAGAAACATAGGGTATATTCAGTTTACAATGTTTTATGGCTGAATTTCCTTCAAATATTCTGTCTTCCTCAAACAATTGAGGCTGCATTTAATAGTTTGGATTTGAGTTCGGATAAAATAACAAAATACTATATCCAGTGTTTGGCTACGTCTTTTGGACTAGATATACTCGGATATACCTGGATAAAATGTCGAGTAAGAAATTCGGGTTAGGAGATGGGATAGATCTGGATTGGATAAAAAAAGTAATATATATATATATATATAACAATTTCCTTCCAACAATAGAGTGATGGAGTCCGACTTCGCCGACCACTACGCAAGGACCGCCGCCACAACAACCTATCATGTTGCTTAGCAACTTGTTGCTATTTTAAAAAAAAAAATGATGGCTTTTTTTTTTTCTTTTACATGTGAAAAGATGGCTTTTGGAAAAGATTGGGCAATAATTGCTCAAAATACCCATAAGTTTCGGCACCTTGCGTAATAACTTCGAAATTTCAAAAAGTTATGAACCACGTCCCTGAATTTCGACATCGGTGCTCAATTTCCTCTGAAACTTGAAAAGTTATAGATTGACGTTTGAACTTTTTATTCTTGTTGCAGTTGCTAGTTTTTTCCGTTTACCCTAACCTGGACTAATCATTCTTCCTGATGAAAACAGCCTATTCTACATGGTTAATGAAGTTAAGAAAGAAAGAATAATGCATGATAATTAAGAAATTCTAGCAGAGGTTATTTCGGTCAAGAAAAATGAGTTAGTCCATGTACGAGTAACACTAAACGATAGTGTGAATGGAAAAACTGACGACTATTCAATTGAAATAAAAGTTCAGGAAAATCCATTACTTCTCAAGGTCCGGGGACTATAGCGCAATGGCGCCAAAGTTAACGAGGGTAACTTGTAACTTTTCAAACTTCAGCGACTATTGCGCAACAATATCAAAGTTTAGGGGGGTTTAAGCAATAACTTGAAAGATTAACAGTATAAAATCAAATCTGTGTACCACGTGAAAATTTCATAAACAATGGATCCAGAACTCTTCATTTCTGTAGATAGACAACATCTTCTGTGTTTAGTCTCTTGCAGCATCATTTGCTCCACCATAGGTAATAAAACAATGGATGGAATGAGGAAAAAGCAAGCAAAGAAAATGATAAGATTGACTAAGTGGAGATTATAAAGATAGCACTTTAGCAAATCATGATGTTAAAGGAGGTGGCCAAGTTCATAAGAAGATGCTGTAACCTAATTCAAGCTTTTACTCATATGCTTCTCATGGTGAAATTTGGTTTAGTAAATAAAAACCAAACGGGACTTATGGCAGATGCGGAGGTCCCCCCCTATATTACATTCATTGTCACTTGTGCGTTTAATTCTCACTATTGTGTTTTGGTCATTGTTCTTGGAAGCTTTTTCTATTTCCCATATGGGTAATTAGAGTTAGTGTTTTTTTATTTACGTTTAGTAGCTTTTCAAAGTTAAAAAGGTGTTCGACCAAAAAAAAAGTTAAAAAGGTATGACCAAAAAATAAAGTGAAAAAGCTAAGATTTAATGGTATTCATTAGATATTAGTGAGTATCTTCTGGATATTTCACTTTTCATATAGAGATGATACACATGGAGTAAGTTATTCGTATCGGTTAGTAGATTTCTGTATTTTTTTTGAAAATTTTTCCGGTACTATTCATTAGTAATTTCATCATCCGGAGTGTAATTTTTCAAGGTCAAAAGTCTGTTTTAAAGAAAAGTTGAAAATTGGTTAGTAACTCTTGGGTTGTAATTATAGAGTTTCACTAGATTGAGCCATGTGGCATGCTCGCTTGGGAGCTTTACTGTGTAATTTACTTTTGATTGTCACTTTAGTGAAATCCCTAATATTAGTACTAGACGGGCGAAAATGACAGTAGACGAACAATGATGGTAAACGAGGGAGCAGTTGCAATGGATGAAACGAGCTCAAAGACGGTGCAGAAAATGGCGGCCACGGTGGTTGCCATCGCTGAGGGGGTAGGAGGCACGGCGGCGGAGGGGCGGCGCGCGGCGGTTGAGTTGGATAGAGAATTGGAGTAACTTAGACACATGTCACATTCCGATGACGATGACAGCAGATGGGTACATAACAGGTGACAGCTGATCTGCATCCAAACCTAAGAGGTCAAGTCAGTGCACAAAGTGATGGGTTAGTGGGTGCATTTGAATCAAAGCACTTCTGGTTGGTTTAACTGGAGGATTGATTGCACTTTCCATGGACTCAATCGTTTCAAGAGCTAAGTTGATTTCTCTTATTAGTGAAGTTGGTATGACTTCCACAACACCACCGACAATGAGAAACTAAATTATAATTATACGATATGACTTGCTCAGACGCGGAATTATCAATCGAATCATATATTATCAACATTGAGATAGATGCGTTTGTTTTCTATTAAGTTTACATCAGTACAACTCTTGACTATATTAAGTAATCTCGTGTCATTGTCACATGGTATCCCCTTTAGCTAAAAAAAAACTGTTTCTGGATAGTAATAGGTGTTCATCATTGTATGCTTATGCTCAAAAGTAGTATAGTGGGTAAATATAAAAACAAAATGAACTCCTGTTGGACTATTTTTCACAAGATTCCAAGTCTCAATAAGTGCCAACATATAATTTCATCGGGCCAGCCAGCTATTTTGGATCAAGGCCCATGTATTCGATCGCCTTCTTTTATTGGAAGATCCATTAATGAATAGCCCACGGAAATACCAATAAACATGTTTTATATTTTCATCAATTATCCTCGTGTTCCTATTTACAAGAAATGACATTTTCCTTTCAAAACAGCCAATCCCCAAATCCTAAATTCTCACACCGATCTTACAGACTCAAAACTAATTGAAAACCAAATATTTAGGGGCACTATGTTTTCTTTTTTTTTTTTCTAGATTTTACTTCTCTAGGAATTAGATTTTTCAAGAAGAGAAATTCCGAGAATCCTGATCCTTTTTTATGTAGTCGAGAAAATTTTCCTAATAATTGTCAAGTAAAATCTAGCAAATTGTTAATGTAAACGACCTTTTTAATAGGGTCACATGTTTATAAACTTTCATATTTGTTGTTTATATCACCATCAAATTATTTCTTACCAATTGTCTTTTATATATATATATAATGGGATGATCAGGTGCAAAAAAATAAAAAAAAAATCTCTCTGAAGATTTTACAAAACAAAATCACAATTACATTCCCCAACGTGAAGCTTTAAAAGATCAAATTTAATGATAGAAAAACTTTGCATAAAATAAGAACTTTTTTTAGATGCCGATGAAATTCCATTCATTTGGGATTTGACAAAAATATATATCATTCGGGGAGTATTCACGAAAAAATATCAAAGATGCCTCGTGTGAATAACCTTTTCATGTCAATGCCTTTAGTGTATTTTATATACTCTTAGAACGTCATACATGCTCGTGTAAAAGTGTCTCATCAATAGTAAGGAAAAAAATAAAAATTCTTTGACATAGTAAATTAACGAAGTTTATATTTTTTTTAGACTAATGAAATTGAAAGATAAAAAGGTTCACTAAAAATGAGTTTCTGAGATAGGACAGACAAACCACTGGGTATTACCCTAGTGGCCACCTTTTTCATATGGGAAAGGGAAGGTGAAAAGTTTGAATCCCCTTCTTTTTGGAAAGTTGGGGTGGAGAAATTTAATTTCAAATATGGGATTCGACTCCCACGCTTATGTAAAAAGGCATGATAAAAGTTTGAGAGTGAATTGAAAGTAAGAGTATGATAAGACAAAAAAAAAAAAAAGGAGAGAAAGGATAGACAAAGAATAAATGAGCTATAATAGCAATGATGGAGAAAAGACTAATTTTTTATTTATTAGATATCAATAAGTTTAAATTTCATGAAAAACCATAGAAAGAAAATGACTAAGTGAAAGGAAAATGTGCAAATATGAAAACCATTAAGGTCAATCTTGTCTATCTAGTAAAAAATGAGTGGGCTTAGTCATATAGGGAGCGGAAATAGCCCCGTCCAATTTGAGTCAATAGATACTTAATGTGTCGATTTGTTACTTTTTTTAGGATTAATATTATGAAAAAAAACTACAAACTGGTACGCTTGTGACAAATTTACCCCCCATATACTGGTGACAATTTTACTTTCCGCTAGTTTCCATTAAATTTTACCATCAAATTTATGAGTTTGATGACAAGTGATAGTTGATGGGTATAGCTGTATAGAGTTTTACCTCAGTTTATCATAGGTATATTAGTCCGTGATTTTTCATTGTATTAATCCAATTTAACGGATGGTGAATTTGTTACAAATATACTAACTTGGTGCTTTTTGTAGTAAAAAAGTTAGTTTATGGTAAATTTGTCTCGAGGGTATCAATTTAGGATTTTTTATTGTTAAAAAATTAATTTATTATAAATTTATCATATATGTACCGGTTTAAGATTTTTTGTTATATCAACTTTTTTTTAGTAAGATTTTTATAAACTCCCCAAACAAACAAAAGAATTGCCCCCTTGTGATTTACCTTATTTTTATTTTTTGGGGTAATTAAAGTTATGAATCTACCCTTTTTTTTTCTTCCCCCAGTCTGAGAACGGCTTGTCGAAATCCATCAATGCAAATCGATTCAATTCGGCCCCACGCGTTTCTGGGTCAAGATGAATGAACCGTGTCTGCTGCGCTCATTCGTCCTAGAGGTAGTGAATGACATGCCGATATGTCCTTTGCCTGTATAATCATGTGCAGCTGGGTGCCGCAGCCATAGACTGACCGCTTTGAATATAGATCTTCACGAGATGGATCGGCCCCATCGCCACGGCTCCGCCGGAGAGGCCGGCTAGGTGCAAGCCCCCTCTCGGCGTGAGCCAACTTGGAGTTCGGTTTCCTGGCGTGAGATATTCGTCTCGGAACGTATTGGTAATGGATTTTGTTGATGTGAGCCAACTACCTTAAAAAGACGCTGACCCTAGATCTTTTCTGGACCAAATCCACCACGCGGGATTTTCTATTTTGGGGTGTAGGACCTAAAATTAATGTCTCAACTATCTTGCATAGCACGGCTCGCTACCACCCCGTGGGTGGTCATGACTCTTGCGGTCTCAAGTGACGGTAGCCATCCTCTCTCTCTCTACACACAGGTTTCAGATTTTATAGCGTGCCGCCACCACGAGGTGGTCATGAGCCTAGGCAGAGGTTGCACCAGAAGGCCCAATCGCTCGCTCGCTCGCTCATGTTCTCTCTCTCTGTGTCAAAGTATAAAGGGACCATTATTAAAAGAAAAATACGGAGGCACTTTTGAATTTCGAACAAAAATACTGCGACCGTCAATAGCATCATTCCTTCAGTCAAGTGAAGATCGAGCAAATTATTCAGCGGGGAAAGGACTCCTCTAGTTCGGTTTAAAGACGGTCGATGCTTTATCATCGGCTGAATCCCGGAGGAGACAGGTTGGGCGGTTAAGTATTTTGGTCGGATCCGGTAGATTCCATATACAAATCAACGCATGTGGATCGCATAATTTGTGTACTTCTACGAATGATAGCCGTACCGCAAAGGTTCAACCACTCCATGTTATAATAATAATAATCGTGATGGGTTGGATCGTGCAAAGTTATCGTGATGGCTATGTAAACTGGAAATTCTGAAAAAGTTCCACCAAAACTGAAAGATAATAACAATAACAATAACAATAACAATAATAATAATAATAAACAACAAAGAAAGAAGCATGCCACCCCGTGAAAAAGGGTTTAAAACTTTTTGACCACACGTCCATAGAAAACGCCGGAGACAACGCAAAAGACTCCTTGGACTTCTTGAATCATTATCATACACATGTTTTACTTGTTTCGTACGATGATTCACAATTTATGGACAAAGTTACCACGTTATCCACTTAATATTATGCCCTTTTTTCACCATTTACCGTCTAGGAGTGCACAATCGAAAAATAAAGCCACGACAACATGTGGAGATCTTGATGTGTACACATTATTGAAGACAGAGTCGATGAACGGCCGCCGATTTTAGTTTGAATAAGTCACAAATTTGCTCTTTGGGCAGGTGACCGCTATCGTTATAGTGGTGATTTATCTTGTTATATAAAGTTCATTTTGTTTTGAAGTTGTATGGAATTTGTCTTGTTTGCAGTTGAACGGCATGATTATTCTCTTCTAAAAATGAATGAAATGTTATTTTGAAAAAAAAAGAAAAGAAAAGTAATCTAGTCGTGCATTTTGATGGGTCCCGTTAAATCCACTCAAGAAAGATATCCATCAAGGCTCCCATCATATCCCCAAAATCACCCACCACCCCTAGCTGTACTCCTCTTTGCTCCACTATATATCTTTATCCTTGATTTTCAACCACAAAAAAGAAAAAAAATTGCATAAATTTTCTTCAAGAGTATGGAGAGTGCATCAAGAACCAAAGTCTCCTCACAATTTTTTTTAAAAAAATAAATTAATAAATATAATGAAGAAAACCCATATGTTAATATGCTAGCACACCATTTATTTGATACTGGCCATATTTTGCTAAACCTTCAAAGACCAGAGTAGTAGAACGATAGCAGAACTATAGAGTAAACTGATCTCGGCCAAGAGCAGCATACATAATGAAGCAGCATCAAAACGATCGCTCACATAATACATATTGTGGCATTTGGAGAGTAGTCCTAGGAAACCTCTCTCTTACACATACCTTGCCTCACTCATTTTCAACAATAAGCGATACACTTCTTCTTGCAATCCATCGTGCAGCCGCCGCCGCCGCCCCCGGCGCCATAACCCTTCCCGGAGCGGCTGTAGGAGGTGAAGCACTTGGCCGGGCACGTCAGCTTCTTCTTGTAGCACGGGCCCTTGTCCTTGCACACCACGGTGGGCCTAATCACGCCTCCCTTGGAGTAACCCCCGCCGGGGCCCCCGTACCCAGCCCCGTACCCGCCGCTGATCCCGCTGCCCCACCCGTTTCCAAGCCCGGGTATGTCCCCGAACCCGCCGCTGCCGCCCCCCGGGCCGAAGAACCCGCCTGGCCCGTCGTCGGTCCTGTCCCCCTTCCCCTTGGCGGACTTGCGGTCGGATCCGGACGAGCCGGGCCGGCCCGAGGCGAGGGAGGCGGTCGAGATGAGCAGCAGGAGGACCGCCAGGAGGGAGAGGGCGGTGGTGGCGGTGATGGTGGTGGCGGCTTTGTTCTTCATTGTGTTGTTTGAAAGAGTTTTTGGAGTGTGAATTGGTGTGGAATTTGACGAGATGGAAGTTGTCATTGCACTGGGGGAATATTTAAGTGGCGGGCAAACGGCGAAAGTGGAGGAAGAAAAGGGAGAAGAGCCATTAATGGTGGCTGGGGGACAGTTGAGGTATTGACAAAGGGGTAGGCCGAGCACACTTACTCAGTTCATTTACTTACATCACTACATGCACAAGCCTTGTGCACCGTGCAATTAATTATGTAGTTAATGAAATGTAGATATTTGTCGTATTTAATGTTCTTATACGGGGAGTTGCTTTATAGGGGAAGTAGTATCTTATGAACTTAGGGTTTTGGTTTACGACTAAAGTTGTGAAAAGATGCGATTCGCGATGTGATTAGATAGAGCTCGTGATCATTTGTATGTGTAAGATCCTTGTTAAAATGTATAAATATATGGAGAAGTGCATTGGAAATCCTAAAATTTATCACGAAAATACAATTGAATCATAAAACTATCAAAAAGTGCAATCAACTTCTAAAACTTATCGTGAAAGAGCAACGAGTCCTAAAACTTTTAAAAAGTGCAATTCAGTCTTAAAACTTATTACGAAAGTGTAATCGAGTCCTAAAACTTACAAAAAATACAATTAAGTCCTAAAACTTGTCAAATTAGTCCAATCAAGTCCTTCCATTAATTGCACTTTTTGAAAATTTTAGGACTCGATTGCACTTCCGTAACAAGTTTTAGAACTTGATTATACTTTTATAAAAAATTTTAGGACTTGATTGTACTTTTGTAACAAGTTTTAGGACTTTCAATATACTTATCCCATAAATATATGTATTAGTAGGAAGTATGCGAGTACATTTCTCACTCCTAGAACATAGTACTACAATGAAAATTATAGCAGGTTATGATAATGAAATAAGTCCTATTTACACGTTTTTTTTTAAAGAAAAGTTGATTAAAATCATACACCTTGTGTATAGGAAGCAAGCTATCATAAACCTTTCATTTATAGTAATAAAGTCTTAAATCCTTTTTCGAAAGAGTGCAATCAAGTCATCTCACGAAAAATAATTTACCTAACAATTTACCTAACGGTAAGAAATAATCTACATTGTAGACCTAATGCGGATTGAAAGGACTCGTATGCTTCTATTTCTTTTTTAAAAAAAAAGGGTTTTGAGATTTGAATGCACCAACCGGACAAGACTAGATCGCATCCCTCGTACAAAATCAGGCCTTTTGGTGCAACTACCCTCTTTTGTTTCACTAATGACTCTTCACCAGAAAGGAGGAATGAAAGGGAAAAAAAAGAGATATGTGCTCCGTACTAAAGATAGAAAAATTCCTTTTCTGATGGATCAACTCGTATATGTACGTGTCTGACCAAAAAAAAAAATCCGTATATGTACGTGTCATAGTCGCGTCATGTCAAACATAACACGTTTATTCGCGACATGCTCTCAAAACCCTAACACAACACAGTACATTAAATGGATTACATGACACAATACGTTTAACATGTTGAGACATAATCTCGTACATACGCATCTAACAATTTGACTAAACGTATCTCGATTAGGCATAGCTCAATAGTTGAAGTACACACATATGCTGCCCCTACTTTCTTTTTTTCCGATTTCGATTTTTCTGGAAGCAAAGTAATTCTTAGTAATTTTTCTCCGTTGAAGGCATGTTTCCTCATCATAATGTCGGAAAGTGCATGAAAGGATATGAACAGGAAGAGAACAATTTTCAAATCCTCGTAAGTTTATTACCAGTTCTTGAATTTGTAAGGATTGTCACATTGTAACGATGTTGATAATAAGGGCATAGGAGGTTACTCCTTAGCAGTTATATATTGTACAGTGAAAAATCATTATCTATATCTAAAGGTGTGGTTAACTTGAAGTTAATCATGGGTTGTGCGCCCATACCCTAGAGCTTAGACAAGAAAAATACATAGATGTTCCTATAAATTATTATGACTTCGGCTATTGCTATTGTATTAGGATGCGCTTGTTTCACGGAAAATAAATTATTTGAAAAGCATTTTTCTAAAAACATCCGCTTATATTTTCTTAAAATAAATTAGCCAATGAAAGATGTTTTTATTATCGACAATAATTTATACGTCTAAACATTTTTCACAAACGATGAAAATCTTTTCCGTTCATTCGTTTTTGTTAGTAATACAAACGATTATTTTTTGAAATATGCCACAAATAACCCCAAACTATGTCCGCAATAACACAATTATCCTATTTTTTTATATGTTCACTATGACACAACTACCCTAAACTTTTTCTTGTGATATAAAAAACCCCAAACTTATACCTATGTGATACATTTACCCTCTATCAAGGTTCCGTTAAATGATTTTTCAATCAAAATAATGTTTTTTTTATTTCACTTATCCACGTGAGCACCATGTCAACATCATTTGCTTTCTGGCGTCAATATAGGGAGAGTTTTTAACAAAACTTTGATAGAGGATAAATGTGTCACACAGATAAAATTTTGATAGTTTAGTATCATAGAAAAAAGTTTATGATAAATATGTTATAGTGAGCATATTTGAAATTTTTAGTAACTTTTATTCAAAATATTTTTTAAATTATTTATTTTTAGTGAAACAGCACAGCCACGGATCAATAGTCTTCGTGGGGAAAGCGAAGTGGGTCTTTTCAATTTGACATTTCGGGGGCATTAAAGGCTTTAATTTGACTTTAGAGATGGTAGTTCAGAGCTGGGGTTGGAGGGCCCAGACGATTAATGAAGGCCCTATCCAACATTTGTCTGAAACAATAGTTGCATCAAATTAATTTTTTTACATGTTTCCATCACCCGGCAAGTGCTTATCATCAACAAGTTACGGTCGTGCATTTAAGGTTTTTGCCCCTTTTGTTCGAGCATATGACAATTTGGACAAATCATTAAGTGCTTCGAACGGACGTACAGTCATGTCCTCTCATCTTGGGTTGTACATTCATGTGGACCTTGCTTCGATTCGTGAACATCGAGAAAGTTCGCGCGAAGGTTGCGCGTGTCGAGAGTGTTGGGCAAAAGAAATCTGGCATTGAGGACGCAATCTGACACGGAACAATTGATATGTCTTAATTTGCTCACAAGTCATCGGTGCTGGCTCCATCTTAGCAATCTCTCGAAGTGGTCCCGACATTCCTGAGGCATCTAATGATTTCCCAACCTCATTCAGATTTGCCTTGAAAGTATAGTATTCAAATCTAAAGAGTATATTAAAAACATTGTGAAAATTTCATATTGTAGATCAAGAACACGTCAAAATCCGCTCGTCGCCGTATTAAGTAAGAAGTGAAAATTGATGCACACATTTTCCTTATTTCAAGTGTAGATATTTTCTTCGACCGTAAATTGTCTTTTCCATCGACCATATATTTTCTGTGAACCAAACACATGAAAGCCGAAAAACCATCTCCTGAAAATCTTTTACACCGAAAGAAACACACATGCAAGTGGTTTGTAAGTCAGCAATTTCGAATCCTTGGTTTTGTGCCGCGCCGGTTTACGCCAGTTTTACACCAGTAAAGCCTGCTTGGGGGAACAATTCTCGCACTTTTAACAACTTCAGACTCAATGTATGGTTCAACACTATGAGACTAGTAAAATAACAAAACTCTACATTACACTGATTACAACAATGGAATTTCAGTAATGATTTCTCGAGTTGAGCGAAAATGTGTAATCTTGCTTTCAACAAACCATAACTAACCACAAAGGGTAACCACACAAACGAGTATGAACACGAGTGAAACCAACGGACTCATCATGCTTTCGAATTCTGCCTTACAATGCTGCTCTCATAGCGCCTCTCGCAGCATCGCGCTTCATCTCATTGGCTTTACCGCTTCCCCGGAAGTACATGTACACTTGCTGCAACAGAAGGCGTCAACGAAAAATTTGAGTAACTTTGATGAAAGCTTTAAATGAAGGCAACAGATGCATTTAATAGGTTTTCTGGCACAAAGAAAGGAGAAAGAAAGGACCTGAATAACCCAGATGCTAAGCACCGTCTCCAAACAGAATAGCCCGAAGCCAATGAAATAGAAGATCTGCAAAAGGATGAAACTGCATTAGTCCAGAATGACTTCGTTGGTAGCTTAATTATCATTAATCTTGGCGAAAAGGTAGACAAACATTCACTGTGCCCCGAGACAAATGCGTAGATGAAATAAATGGGAGATTTTACCGAAACTATGGCAGCTTTGTTTGTAAGATCAATTGCTGCCAATATGCCCCTGTTTAGAAAATGCAAGAAGGTCAGAAATTCACCGGAAAGGATATTATTGTGCACTTACTAGTTGTACCCCATAAACTAATTATGATGAATGCTTATTAAAGTACAAGCAAATTCGTAATTTAGCAGAAAATCTTGCAAAAAGGAGGGAAATAAAGCTAATAAACAGGTTATAAAAGCGAGGGGACTCTATTCCCAGACTGACGAACACTTGAAAGAATGTTCAGATTTAGGGAAGATATCTAAAAATGCAAAAGGAATGGAAAGCTACGAGGTGTCATATTTTCCTGTGACCTAAGACCTTAATAGCGTCCGCAATTTACCAAGTGAAAACTAAAATCATCACAATGAAGTTGGAACATGAATCATAGACCATAGTGGCTGGCTTACGCGAGAGATTTTCCTTTGAATATTATTGGGGGAGCAACTGCAGCAACAATGCAAAAGCCTATATGGAGCTGCAGGTACAAGGACAAAAAATTGATCAGAGCAAGAGAAAATTGTTGAAATGACAAAATATGTTGCAAGTCTGGCAAACTTACCAAGTAGAACAGGAAGAACCAGCCAAACTTTATAGCACTATCAGTCCTGCAAAGAATTATGCAAATAACATGTCACATAAAAGAACAAGAAAAGTCAAACGAACTTCATATTAGTGTTCCTAACAATGGAGGAACCAACTGGTTCGATGATCAGCAATTGGTCAACTGACATTTTAACAAAGTAAGACCAATAGACACAGGATTGACTATCAGCAAAAAGTAGTCAAAGCTGGCATACTATCCTCTGAGATCATTGCAAAGTAAGGGAGACATAACGGAACTTAGTAGATTTGGACGAAAGTGAGGCATAAAATAAACCCATCTAGGAGCAGCAGAACAACATACCTAAATGCACGGTAAAGTGGGCGATACCACAGAAAGTAAGCCCCTGGAACTCCCGAGATAAAGTAGATGATTGCAAGGAACCAGATTTTAACACCTAAGAAAAGAGCCAAGAACTCGGATAAGGGGAAATCTCACAAATTGATTGCCCCAGCATGTGCATGAAGTAAACTAATCTTCACTGCAAACTAACCTTCCCCCTTAATCCATGCTGTTGTCACGGCTATTATGTTCCAAAATAGACATAGCACCAATCCTGCATAGTATAAATTTGAATTATTTTGGAGCATGTACTGGAACATACTTATTGTGTTTAATTAAACTATCAGTACAGATAACCAAAAGAATCACTCCAGCTGTTTTCAAGCATATGCAACAACTTAATATCTTAAATAAGCAAGAGAAAATCAGGCAACGCAGAAATAGTCTCGTTAACCCTATAAGTTTGGGTTAGTGGTTAAGGAACAGACATCTGAGCGTGGATCATAAAATCAAACAAGTATGATTCCCATGCCATCAAGTGCAAAAACTACCGTATTGATCCATATGATTAATTGGATATTTCAAAGGCTTGAGATTTACCAAGAAGTCAAATTTCAAACCCTAGAAAAAGAACAATGTAAAATGTAAAGCCTCCGGCTTGGAGATATTTATTGTTAATATTATCATTGACAACTCCTTGTGAATTACGAAACAAAAGTCAAATTGCCAAAGCAACTAAAGCCAAAAATTTCAACCATAATGAAAAGCCTCAGCTACGCCAAACAGCCAGTTAAAATGGTACAGATGGCAGCTCATAACACAACATGCAAAACTTAATTAATTTAGGTTTTGACAATGACATCCCACATCCACAAGGATACCAGATTCACTGTACACCTCTTCTTATGTCAGACTTGCTGAGAAAAAACTAGTGTGCACAGTGCACACACAAAAAGCCACTCCCCTCCCGCCCGCCCCCTTCCTCTTTCAGATCCACTGAGCCCACAAAAAAGTTGTTCAACTTTTTGGTTACCCTAGCTTTGGCAATACTTCATCCACACAAGGGGTGTAAATAGTTCGATTCGGTTAGGTTTTTTTGAAAAACCGAACCGAACTGAACCGTTAAGGATACAACCTTGAACCAAACCAAATTTCACTCGAACCGAATATGAACCAAACCAAAAAACCAGTTCGGTTCGGTTCGGCTCAATTTTCGATTTTCTCTTATTTTTTCTGAAAGGATGGAGAGGCGGAGGAGGGCATTCAGACCCAGTTGCTTTTCATCTCTCTCTTTCTCTCTCGCCCACTTCTCTCTCCCACAGCCCCCTCCCCTTTTTTCTTTATTCTTCTTTCTTTGGTACCCAGTGACACAAGCAAGAAAGCAAAGCAAGAAAAGGGAAGCCGAAGAGGCACCACCACCACTTCCTCTGTTTCCTTCTCTTCATCATCTGTCTCCCCATGCTCGCAAGCTCTCGCTCTTGGCAAATCTTGATCCTTCTCAAGATGGGTCTCTCCATCACTTGATCCCTCCACTGCCCTTTGCCTTCCCTTGCTTTCTCGTGCTGGTTCTGGGATAAATCTTATTGGGTATTTCTGTTTTTTGGGTGCTCTGTTTCTTCATATGGTTGTCCGAGATTCGCTGTGGTGATAGTCGCCGAAACCAAAACCGATGCACGCATACTCCGATGCGAACGAGGTAAGATACGAACACGGATCGACCAGAACAGCAACCTTTCCCACCTGCACTCGTGAACCCACATCGCATCCGCCTCTAATCCGAGCCATTTCGTCCAAGTTCTCCTTGTCAATCACGGGAACTGCAGAATCTTGCTTGTTCGAGCAACACTTCTGCTAGATCTTCGCTGGCTCTTCACCGCGAGGCCGCCATTGCAAAATGCCGCACGACCACAGCGTCTAGGTGCCGGCACAGTGGAGAGAGGGGCTGAGCTGAGCCACGCCGAGAGAGCGAGAGAGAGGATTTAGCCCTTTGTGGTTTTAGCCCTTTTAGCTTTAAGGTAAAAACCGTAGGTTATTTTTAGTTTGGTTTTGGTTTGATCCAAACCAAACCGAAATAAACCGAACTAAAAAAAAAAATAATGGTTTGTTTTGTGTATCCGAACCAAAAACCGAACCGAACCGAAATGCACAAAATTTCCGGTTCGGTTCGGTTCGGTTCGATTTGTATCTCGATTCGGTTTTTCGGTTCAGTTCTAACACCCCTAATCCACACTCTTCCCAATCCTAATCATGCACCAAAAGATGGCAGGGAAAATTGACACACTGCAGCGAATAACAAACTTCCATTGACTCCGGCTGGCAATCGAACAGATGATATACAGGATCCAATCATAACACTCAGCAAACCAAAAGGACTTAATATCTTATATGTGATTTTGGGCAAGTTCACCCCAGAATAATCTTTCAAAAACTTAGTATTTCAGAGTCCAAAAGTGCAGCACAAGCCTACTAACAGTCAAATGCCATGGTAAATGTCTTGTCACCTCAAGAAAAGAATCAGTCAACTTTTACATACCTAGATATGTTGTGAACGCAACATATTGTAGCCTCTGAAGATGAATTGGAATTTCATTTGCAATGTCGTGGTGGATAATGGGGAGAAATGGGGGCCAATTTTTCTCCTCAAGAACAATACCAGCTGCAAAAAGATTGCAATTCAGATAACCATGTCAGACGAAGAAAATAGCCCAAATGACATTACTCATTGATTAGAGAAAATGAAGTGAGCAACATCTTCAATATCGTACAGAATATGCCAATGTATTGATCTGAACGTGATAAGATATCCCTTGATAACCCACAGGCCATCAGATGGAGAATCGACTAACAATTTTCCGAAGGAAATGGTCACACACGTCTGAAGTTACAGGGAGAACTAAATATACAAATTCCCCAAAGATATAGGACCAGTGTTCCATAACTCAATTACCTCGAGCTGCAGCTTCTTCTCTCCGTTGAACTTCCTGCAAGCACCAGAAGCAGAAGAAACACCACATCAACAGGGACACTACACCAATGAGTACAGCGCCTGTTATGTATAACCTAAGAGTCTAAGATTTCCAAACCCATGTTACATACTATTCTTCTGTTTTAGGGTAATTTTGTAATGATGCTATTCACCATTACCACTCACCTGCGGATGCTCATTACATAAGTCAAGTTAAACCTAGTAGAGAATTAGAATCATCACGTGTCTTCTGCCAGAGAGAAAATGAGTCATCATAATTGTTATAGCAGAGAATTCATGAAATAAATTTCACTAAAACCGACGGGCACCGCTTTATCGCAAGTTAGCAGTGAATCCTCCCATTTGTCTTTCATTGTTTTATCTTTTAAGATGATCCTATATCTTCCGTAGAGGGCAATCCAAAGAAAGACGTGTTCATGCTGATAACAAGAAGTGCAATAACCTTTTCCCTTCTCTTCAGCTCAGCCTCCTTAGCTTGGAGCTCCTTCTCCTTCCTTTTCAAGTCCTATATTGAGGATTAATGACCGATAAGATGACCAGACGATAACTTCCAAATAAAGAAAGACCAAATAAAAATGCACATCTAAATTCTGTGACCAACCTGATGACCTAATCCTGCTGTGTCAAGAGGAATATCAATCGTTGCACCACGATCATAAAAGTCTGCAGGTTCTGGGGGAAGTGGCGAAAGCCTTGAGTTCGAAGCTGGTGGTACACCCCCAGTACTCTGGCAAAAGCCATATAATGTGAGGAACAGAAAAAAGAAAGGATAAGTATGCAACTAGAGCAAGAAATTGCACCCTAGCGCCGTGATACAAACCCCGAGAGAGTAAATAAAATCCAGTAGTTGCTTAATGCGTGATGTTGTGCTCAATGCATGACGGAACAAATGCCGGTAAAATCACCAGAAATGGATGAGATAATCCCAGTAAGTGGAATCCCAAACTCCATGAACAATGACCAGATTTTATATTCAAAAATCGAATAAATAAAATAACTAGCTGAAGCTATTATCACCCACCAAAAGTAAGTATTCACTTGGAAAAGATCATCTCATAAAATTGAAAGAAAAAAATCCTGAACTATCCAATCGAGCTTCAAACCGCAGAGAGCATAATACAGGAAAGACGAAAAGTTCACTTGAATTTTTAGCATTTACCGAGGTGTAAAACGCACCCCCACCGTAAAATTGAACGGAAAAAATCCCAAACCACCCAATCGAGCTACAAATCGCAGAGGGCATAATACAGTAAAGATGAAAAGTTCGCTTGAATTTTAGCATTTACCGAGGTGTAAAACGCACCCCCACCATAGTTTGAGGAAGGTTTGCTCCTGACAGCTGGGTCCTGATAGTCAAAGTCAAATAAGAACAATCTGGCCCAACAAATAGCACAAGCAAAAGAAAAAGCGAAAGAATTCATATGCAGATCTAATCAATCAACTAATCACAACAACAATTCAAGCACGATTCCACTCAAATATCCAGAGCAACTACACATCCCCGCAATTCAACCCAAAAAAGCTCGGTCCTTCGCCGGTAAACTTAGATCAAGACACTCAGTTATCATTCACCCGTCCTCTCCTGATCACCCAGTGCCCATATCGGTCCTAAACTACCGAATCAAGCAAACGAAAGACGCTCAAAATCCGAAATTAGCAACTGGGTCGCGCTAGAATTGCGGGTAAAACCCGCCGCGGGGGAGCTTACAGAGAAAGGGTTGACTTCCTCTTCGTCGAAGGGGTTCTTGTCGTACCGGCCGGCCATCGCCCAAGATGCTTCGTCTCAGCTCTGCAACCACAGACACACACACACACACAGAGACAGAGAGACAGAGGAGTAAGAAACACCCTCCGATGGAATCGAAGGTCGAAACAGGGGAAGCGAGAGAGAGAGAGAGAGAATTGCTTACCGAAGACGGAATTCAAACGCGCCCCCAACTGTGGAAAAGCTCGAGCCTTTCCTCGAAAGTTAAGCGCCTCTAGAGAGAGGAAAGGAGGGGGGCTGTTGAATTTCTAGAGAGAGAGGACTTGTCTTCGGTCACCTCGCAGACAAATACGTACGCTATGAAATGTTAGAGAGAGGAGAGAGAGAGAGAGAGAGAGACAGATAGGGGCAGACAGCTTCGTTTTCTCCTTCCCTTGATGATAGCTTCGTGTCGTCTTATGTGTGAAAAAAAAAAACAGATGTGTCCTAAATTCATTTCTTTCTTCCTCCTGTTCCTGCTTATTTCTTTTTATAGAAAAAAAAAGGTCCTTGGCCATGTAAGAAGAATTTGAGAAATTAGGTTTCTTTGTCACGTTACCTTGATGATCAAACTCCATGTATCATCAACCTGTGTCTGGATAGTATTGATCCAAACACAATTACATTAAAAAAATACAAAATTTTCTATGTGCGGTTCATGTCGATGTGTTGTGTCTGCTGAAGAAATTAGAAAAATTACGTGGCAGAAATTTTGAAAAGCGAACTAGCAAAATGTATTTCGCAAGTCATGTTGATGATCCCCTAGTCTCTCTTTTTTTTTTATTGCATTATCTGAATTTAGCAAACCCTTTAGGTTTGGTAGACTGGATATAATTTACTATGCGACGTTTGGGAGACTTGAATTCCGGATATAATTTAGACAAGAAATATCACAATAAAATATATCCAAATAGGATAGGATAAGGGTCATAAAAAATTGAAAAGAAAAGCTAGCAAGGAGATGATGGAGGAGGTAAAGGGACTTTTTGCTGAATATCGTGGAGATCCATCCATGGAGGAGAAAAAGAGCGCGAGCACATCAAGAGACGACCCTGTCCATGGCAATCTTATCATATCATCAAGCTCTACAATCGAAGACCAGCCCGCAAGCTCTACCATGGTTCGATGTTGGAGCATTGCCTAGCCATCGTCCCACATCTCTCTCTCTCTCTATCTGTTGAATTGACGTAGCCTGACGCTTTATACCTCAAATCCAAGGTTTCCGGCCTCAGGGACCCTGAAATCGGGGTTGCTTGTCGCGCTCTATGTCAGCCAACATAGCTTTTACATATGTAATTCCATGAACCCAAATTTTATTTTTCCATATCGAGGAATTTTATTTTTATTTTTCTGAAAACTGGGTCGTTCATACTAATTTCGAGATTGGGACGTTGGAGCTCCCAAAAAGACCTCCCGAATTGTGTTCCATCAAACCTCACCTAACCCCATTAGATAAGGGCTAATCCATAGGCAAATGTCCTACACGACATTATGTCTTTAGCAGCTACTCTTATAGAGTGGTTGATTAGTGTTCTACTTTTTTATTATTATTATTTTGCCTATATTATTTATTTATTTTTAGCCTTTGTGATGTATCTTCTCTTGGAGCTGTTCCGTACGGGGCCCCACTTCTAGATGCAAACGTGAAAATTCATTATTTTTGTCATGTGGAAATCCTCATGATAATTGAAACAAAAATTTTGCCGGGAACAGAACGACGCGCTTCACTTTTGACCTCTCCTTCGGAAAGTTCAACATTTCATGTATAATCATTTGAAAATCAATTGTGGATGTTGACTTCCGGCCCTTACGATGTTTGATTTGTTGGTCCTTTCTATGATCTGCCTGCCTGCCTGGCCAAGCCCTTTCATTCCTTCCCATGCTTCTTCTTTCGTTTTAACTTTTCCGGCACGCCGCTGGTGCCGTTTATCACGATGTCGGGGTCATCCGAACCTTCTAGCTCGACAGCAAAATTCCCTATAAATGCGCCAAAATCGTTTTGTGAACATGGAATAAGAATTTCGTTCAAAAAAGGTGGCCTCAGCCCTAAATCTATTCCGAAAGGGAGACCCTTTTGATTCGAACACGGGATCTGCTATGTTCGGATCGATTGCTTTGTCTTGCTTAGCCAGTTTCATGGATGTTGACTTATACCTGTTACCCAAGTCAGCTTTCATAAATGATGATATCAATTAAAGGCGAGTCATTTATATCGAAATCAGATTATTCATAAAGAATTACTTTCGACTCAATTTTTTAAGAGATACGATCACATCGGTGGTGCAAATAGCTAGACGTTTCATCAACTTGGCGAATCCTTTGGCGGCTCACTCCCTAAACCCCTAAACATATGTGGTTAACTTACTATATGCATATTTTTTCTTGCATTGGAGTAGTTGTCCTAGGGGCATCGTTGACATTCTTGGGACACCATAAGGAAAACCCAACTAACTGTAATTTTTTTTTTTCAAGAATCTAAAGAAAGAAATTATTGTTATTGTCAACAAATCAAGAAGGTGGTCTAAACAATGCAATGCAAGGTCAACATACGACAACAGACAAGTAAGTTCCAGCTCGGTACGTTTGTCCGCATAGAAATCAAAAGGCAACAGCAGACCCATTTCAAATCGACGGAACCCTTGTGTCCAAAAGGGATGCTTCTCCATTCCCTTTTTTTCAAATTTGAATTAGCTGTAACAATTTGAATGGGCACCAATAATTGTCTCGGCTTGTGCTAATTTGGAGTAAGGGTGAACAAGATGGACCGCCTAAATCGAGACCGGACCAGACTGGACCGAATCAACCGGTTTGATCTGATTTTCAGAAATATCGGTCTGGTTCCCGGTTCCTAAAAGTGGAACCGGATTTCGGGCGGCCCGGCTCCCGATTCTAGGATGGGAACCAGACCAGACCAATAAATATATATTTTTCAAATTTTTTCATATATATAATACTTAATATATATATATATATATGAAAAATATTTAATATTAATCCCATTGGAACCAATTGTTCAATTTTTTCATATACTATATATATTTTTCCAATTTTTGACATGGCCTTATGAGATCAAATCAGAACTACAAAAGAAAGAACGGAACAATCGGTTCCCGGTTCACAAATAATATTTAATATTGGTCCCATTGGAACCGGACCGACTGATGGTCCGGTCCGGTCCACGGTTCCAAGACTAGCCGATCCAGTCCCCAGTCCTAGAAACTGGAAACCGGTCCTCCCAATTCGGTTTTCGATTCTTAGGTTGGACCGAACCAGACCGGGAACCACTCACCCCTAATTTGGAGAGATGTTGGTCAAGCTTAAAGGCAAAAAACTGTGTTTAATAGTCCACCATACATCTTTAAATTTGATTTTATTCATAAAGATAAATATCACGAATAATCTCTAAATTTTCGCTCGGGATTTCAACACAATCCCCCAAACTTCCCCTCGATTTAACTTACTCGCCGAACTTTTTGAATTAGGTTCAATCTCATTTTTCCGTTAAGTAGGCTAACGAAATCGCTGAACTTTTTTAATTAGGTTCAGTATCATCCTTCCGTTAAGTAGACTAACGAAAAAGTTGTTGAAGGGGATATCGTGTCGCATTTGTTTGTCCATCGTGGTCGTCGTGTAGCCAAGCTCCACCACCTTGCCGCCGCACCACGGGCCGTCGCATGACTAGAACGACACCTCCTACTGAGGTCGAGCACAAAGAAAGAGAGATGACAGGAGACAGCTGGTCTGAGATTGAGCACAAGTGGCGATGGTGGCAATGCGCAACAAGCTGGCATGGCGCTTCACTTACGAAATGATTACATTATGATTACATTGAGCGAAATTCAAAGAGCTTCCGAGAAAAACCGAATAAAAATTTCAGGAACTACCATCACGCTACCACGATTACACCCATCCTCATGGAATGTCCAAGAAGAGCTTGTGCTGAACCCACCCATTTGATGAGCAGGACTTATTTTCACCCACAAAACTGGAATTTTTTCAGATTCAGCCATTCATAAGTTAATTGCCAACGGCGAGGTTTAACGGGCTCAGATGCTTGGGCACTCTTGACTTTACAAGAACCGCGAATCGCTTTACTCGGGAATAATACAACTGCAACCCATCAGAGAACAATCGAGGCATAACCAATGTAAAGTGGTGGAGTTCTGTACAGCCATTTGATATTTGGATCATGCAGAACAAGAGTGCTCTCTCTACTCACAACTCTAATTTGCTTCAATGATCATATGGCATACCCAATAAAATCGAGATGTGCTACACCTGGGGGATTATGCTGGGCTAGAGAGAGATGTTAAGGGCAAAATTTTCACATGGCCGAGGACCAAAACCGAGCAAGTTGAGAAACAATGAATTTAATTGCTGACATCGAATGGCATGCTACAAGAACTAAAGAAGAAGTTACAAGTATAGATGAGAGCAGAATCGCGAGTGTGGCTGAGACAAACCTAACATTGCCAAGCTGCTCCCCAGGGCCATTGGGTTTAGCATTCATTGATGATGCCGCCTACGCTTTCGACGCTTTTCATCTCTTATAAATGTGTCTTTAGGAAACGGGTCAATCCAATCCTTGTCCATCTCCACGGCTTTATTCCACCGCTCTTTAAAGACTTGAAGCTCCCATGTCGATTGTCTCCGAATCTGCTCAGAGACACAGGCAACGTCCAAATAAGAGTCCCGTGTAATTTCTTTCTCCCCTCTCAACTAGGCGTGCTTAAAGCATTGGAAGACGTCTTTCCTTTTCAATACGACCAAATTTGGAATAGCCCTGAAGAAGGAATAAATAGCAAAGGAATGCGTCTCACCTCTGCTCGCATGTCAACTGATGAAGCGCTGTGTCTCTGCAAGACAAGGAACCAGTAGGCTCATCAGCCTCACCACTAAGTAATGGAAATAGTGACTGCCGTGATGTTTCTTTTTTTTTTTTTTTGTGGTCGCTTAATGTCGTGATTTTTATAGTACAATGAAGGTAAGGTCATACACACATCGATATTTACCTTTGTTAACTCTTCTGAATTTGAACCCTGAGAATTGTAAAACGAAGCACATACTTAGCACGAGAAAACAACAACTGAAAGATTATAGAGCAAGGGAACAATTCAAACCGGAAAAAGGGATCCGACCAAAAGAAAAAAAAACCAGAAAAAGGGAAGATAAGAAAAAACCAACCTTTTTTCCAGGAGGACCACCTCCACCTAAAGTTTGTATACCCTTATGAAATATATACTCGCTGTCGATGACTCCTACCTTCTTCGTACGGTCTCCCTGTCCCATAAATTACGGCAAAGCAGAAATTTATACATGACCTTGTAGATCCCCCAAAATGAAGCCAATAAAGTCACTCCACTTCCCTATAATTGGAATTTAAATACAACGGATTGCACACCAGCAATTTTGACCTTAGGATAAAGGAGAAATATGGGAGGACATATTAGACCCTATATACTTTCACAACCCAATCCAACAGGGGTATAGTAGCTGATTCTGATACAATACCAGTTGTTCCAAACGTATTGTAGAGATTAAATGAAGAGGCAAAACAATTTTGATGCTCAAGGTTTAAAAGAAGAATCCAAATGAGACTACATGAAAAAAAAATTTCACTTCTGATAGCAAGAAGTGCTTTCTGACAATGATAGGTTTATAAGCCCCCCCAATGATCCAACTCTACCCTGTAACCTTGTCACTACATCGTGATTCGGTGGCTGATAAGAACTAGATTTTCAAAAGGAAACGGTTCCACGTTGCATGTTAGCATTCTCAACTGAGGTGTATCCAAGGAAAAGTGGGAAAAATGAACAAAAATGATGGCAACCTCCACAAGCAGCCAAACTTTTTGTCGTGAAATTTCAGTAAAGATAATATGCCCGATAAATAAGAAGTTAGTGCTAGTTTGTTTCACTATTTACATTCAAATTCAGGAAGAGTACCCTATCCCACTCTTCTGCCAATATCTCTCGACCCCTAATTAATCTTTGATATCCTTCAAGAGCAAAATGATGCTTTGAAGATGATGCAACAGTACAGCCAAACTTGAAGGTACTTATGCCACGGGTGGTTGTGAAAAAAAGAAAAGATAATTCGCAAATCATTAAAGCAGAGGTTGACAGCTTGAACTAGAGTATTACCTGTGCACAATACCCGAGTTTCATATCCATCCCCCATCCGTGGACTAGATCATTCTGGAAGAGAGTAATTAAAGAGTGATTAATGTTCTAGTACCAAGTGAAAGATATAGTCGAACAAAGCCATTAAAGATTGTAATTTTCTAGACCGATGAAGACTCTTAGTAGTCAAAGGGATAACGTTACTGTATTACATATGCATCAAATTGTTGAAGATCAAAGGCAAAGATATAATCATCTTCTGACACATTAAAAACAAAAAGAAAAGCGAAATAAACAGAACTAAGCTAGTTTGTAGAAGAGTGATTCGCTGTTACTGGAAAAAAGGATCAACAGAAAGGGAAGGAACAGTAAAGCATTTTCATCCTAATAGAGATCTTGAATGAGAACAGTTAAGAGAACCACGAATGTATGGTATAATGCCAGTCTATTAAACAGAAACGCCAAGGATCCAGGTCACTTTCTCTGTCATCAATTGACCACCTAGAGGTTGAAGCCTTACAGACCTAACTTGTGATAACAACAAAAGTTACATAAAAGCAAAACTCAAATATCACCTAACGAACAGGCTGCATTAGCAATGACATTTGAGGACCAAAAAATGCTTATTGTACATGAAAAGCTGCTCGCAAATTTGGAAAAAGGATTGAGCATAAGACTTTGTTGAATCCCTTCTTCAAGGATTTTTGCGGATGAAGAATTAAGCTCCAGAATCAAGTGAAAGCTCTACTGCTTATACTGTTATGTCAGCGGTAATTTCAAAAGGAGAAACGACCATTGACACGTTAACGTGCTTAAATAATAAAGCATGAGTTATGCTAATGAAGATAGGCGAGAAACATAATAATACCTGCAAAAGATGCCAAGTACAAAACCAAGCAGATCTTGAAAAAACTGGAGCCATTCCCTCTACAAATCTACAGTTAGGCAAATAATGTGTATTACTGTCAAATTCCCAACAAATAATATCTTAAGACATCGCGTTCTGACTCTCTTATTCACGGATAACCAACGAATTATGACATTGACGGAGGGACATTGTTGTACAAAGGCTCCTATAAGAACACTTGTTCCACCAACTCCATTAATGTAATCAAAAGGTTTTACTACTGTGCAACAGAATTAGGCCCATGACATTATCCATCAAATCTTGTAGTGAAAAGGAAAAAAACAAGGTAAAACAGAATTAACTGTCATCCCATGTGATATTTACCCAGTGCAAGGCGGCCCCCAACTGGCATTTGTGCACTTTGTGCTGCCTCTCGCATCATATATCCTCCTGCATCATGCATTTGACATGAGTACTTCCAAAACTGCATGCCATAGTAGCATAAGAACCTTACGCAATTACATCTGACTCACCTATGAAGCTTCTTTGTTCTCGAACGAATTGTTATCCTGTGATGTATATCTGTCGAGTTTGGATGTAGAGCAGGCTGAGATATCTCCAAGCCTTCTGATTTCACTATTTTCAGGTATCTGGGAGCAGCCCAGAAAGAAAACAATCAGAGAAAAATCACAGATCATTCAGGAGTATGAGCTAACAAAACAGAGGGAAAAAGCCATATTGGAACTAGAGAACCCGGAGAAACAGACTAGAAAGGGGAGAGAAAATTGCATTCCCTTTCGTGGCACCCTCGGAAAACAATAAAGCTTACGTGGTTTTAGCAAACTGAAGATCCCAAAAGATTCTACAACTACAAGGGTACACTTACAAAGTAAAATAAATTGCAGAGAAATTTGCGTGAAAAAAAAAACTGAGTAACATGTCGAGAGCAAACAGGTTGGAGATAGAATATGGATAACAATTGCAGGGACATGATGTTAAACAATGCTCATTACTATTACCTCCCTGGATGGAAGTTCTCCACACCTAAATCTTCATCCCAGAGAAATATGTAATCGTATACTGAAACAACACTGGGATGTAGAAAACGCTTTGCAAACCACCTGCAACGGAAAGTTTGATTGGAATGTGAGTTGGAGACACAAAGTTTTGCCTGAGAACTAGCAGAAGCATTTGTTGCTTAAGAATTGCACAAGAAGACTTCTAGTGCAACTCATAAGTTCAAAGAATAGACGAGACAATGGTCGACATCATCATCCCAAACAACACACAGCTAGCCAAGAACAAGAAGAAAAGAATCACAGCTCAGACTAATTGAAGGCACTTGTTCTCTCTTGAATCTTTTCAAACCTCTTCCCAGAAATAGGACTTTTGTCAAATGAGTTGTAAACTTAGAGTTCAATGGCAAGATAAACTTGCTATAAGACTGTGCAGCTAAATTAACAAAGTTCACTTAGTTTCTGAACCTATAGACATTGCTTAAATTACACACTACACCAGCTTTCCCTCGCAAAGTCCCCTGGTTCCTAAGTTTTCGAACTCAACTCACAGAGCACATTCCTAATAAGCAATCTCAAACTCAAAGTGCTGAAGGTCAGACTCACCATTTCGTTTGGTTTCGAGCAACTACATGAATGGCTTTGCTACTCCAGCCAAGATCTCCCCAATCATCAACTTTGCCATCATAATGGAATAGCATGACCGTGAAATTGTCTGGAAGAAACTGAATTCAAGAAATTAAGTAGTGAATCTCACTTCGACCATAGCCAATCTTAAATCATAAGCTTGAAAGTATTACCTTTCGGACAATAGCATTGACATTATGCTTTTGCTTGATCCCAACAGGTATTGCCAGTAAGTTATGGTAGCTGGGACTATCAACCTCATTGCCAGAGACATCAACCTAAAATTTTCGAAAGGCCTCAATTCATGTTCAGGGACATGCAATGCAATTGATGGTAAAGCCGAATGCACCCCTAGTATCTTGGTATCTATATAAATCATATCAGCTTTAATGGAAGCATTCTATTCACCAAGTCTGACCTTTGACCTTGAACTACTTGTTGACCATAACGGTCTCAACTCCAAATCTGATCTCGCTTGTATGATGCCGCGCGGAAGACTGCCTAGTCTCCGCGAAAGACCCCGAGAATCCTGAAGGAAACAAAAGGGACAACAAAAGAGTCTCGTCAAAAGCATCACAGAAAGCCCTCATCCATCCCTCAAAAGCATCATGAACTTCAGCGGCAACACTAATTCAACTCTAAAGGTAATAAATGCAAAAGTGAATAATATCAGGTAGAACTTGTACCTTTAGCGTGTCGAAAGGGTGGAAATTAATTTCCATCTGATCAAACAAAGGAGGCAAAATAAAAGAATTAGCTCACTAAAAGATGCATTGAACAAATCATAACTTCAACTTCACAGGTAAACGTTGGAAGGTCTAGAGATGATACAGCAACAGCATAACCAGATGAAATTAAAACTGGCAAGTGGTCGAGCCAGCAACCAAGGAAGGGGCAAATTTCAATGAATTTTTTCTAGACATTGCATTCTACTATTTTCTGTTGCTTTATTTTATCCCTCAAACCATATCAGTGCTGTAGCCTAACTATTAGGCAGACTTAAAGACCCATAAAAGCCAAAAGAATACAGGTTGAAGCCTATTGTTTCCCTGCTAATTTTCATAGATTATATATTATAAAATTCAAATACTGATAGAGTGAACTCACCTCCGTCTGACGGTATTGATATTTGGTCGTTCTATATACAATAAACAACATCACCACACAGATGATCCCCATAAACGGTAGCTGTTTCATCTTGATCCCGCATTTTCCCTACGGCAATCAAACTTATAAGCATGACAAACCGTTCAAAGCCATCCAAATATGAACAGGGAATAAAGATCAAACTCACCCCATCAAAGGATGCATTCTTTTTCCTCAAGAGAAGTCTCCATGATTTGAACGACTTCATAGACAACAGATGCTTCTACTTCTCTCATAACAAAGAGACTACTGAAGCAAAACAGATACACTCCAATCAGAAATCATTCCAAACGTTTTCAAGCTAAGAAACCCGAGACAGTTTTTATCGCCAAACTAGTGTTCTCGAAAGGGTTAATTAACAAATTTGTCGCATTTTCCCTCTGAAAATAATCAATTGAGAAATACTGATAGGAAAGCTAGAAATCTTCCAAAGTTCACAAGCGAAAGTATAAGAAGTAAATCATGACCCAACAAAGATTTCTCCTACTCACTAAAACAACTTCCAACGAGATGATCAGTATCGTGGCCTGCTTAAGAAACGTCGTGATAGGAATGAATTTGGGCATAGCATGATAAATTTGTATGTGAAGGCACAAGAAGCCCAGTGCAACTCACATGCTTGAACGATTACAGGTAAAGAAAATGTCCCGATGCCAAAAAGAAAAAAAGTTCCTCTGACAACAGGAGAGCTAAAAAAATGCCAGTCATGACCGAAATAACATACGAGGAATCATAGATACGCTTCAGATTTTCACATCTAAAACCTTACAAGACACCAGAAGACCTGCCAATCTGGTACCATACTTAAAGAATCTCCTCAAAAATCTAATTTTGAATAATCCCCACTAAAAAGCAAAAGAGAATGTAAAGACAACCAAGCGAACATCGCAACTAATCGACTCGATTCCTTGCTCTCCGAGGAATAAAAAAACAGGAACACACAGCAAGTTCCATATATTTTGATCGAAGATCTAATCGTTGTAGACAAACACCGACGAAGACAACACTCCTAATGATTGCCGAACACGGTACAAGAAACTTCACGAATTCTCCCCGTGCAAGTATCGCGCCCAGTTCTTTCATCTTTCCCTTCTTCGGATCGCAAAAGAAATCTCCAAACCAACCGAAACTCCCGAAACGCGAAAAAAAAGAAAAAAGAAAAAACAAGACGAACCCAGAACGAACTCCCGGGACCCGTAAACATCCGCCATCGAAATCCACGGTCTTTCCCACTCCCTCTCCCTCTCTTTTCTTATCTGGGTGTCCTCGGATGAAGCAGAGAATCCCCTCGGGAGCTCAGGAAATCAAAGGAATCACCCACCTGCCGCCGTCCGGAGGCACGCCGGAAACGAACGCGCGATCGCGAGGTTGCCGAGGCGATTCCGTGCTCCCGGCTCAAATGGGCGCCGCCCCAATCAGCCCCCCTCTCTCCCTCCCTCTCTCTCTCTCGGCTCGGCTCGGCGAGGCGCGGCGCGGTGGCCAGGATCAGGATCCTCCGTGGGGATTCCACGAAGGGTGGGGACACGCCAACAGCACCCGCCCAAGAAAAGCGAGGAGCGACACAGGAAGCGAGCGAGCGAAGCTAGAGAGAGAGAGAGGGAGCGAGGGACGAGAGGAACGGGGAGCGGCCAGGCTTTAAGGAGGGGACTGAGGCAGAGGAGAAGACAGAGAGAGAGAGAGAGAGAAAGGAGAAAAGGCGGAAGGGCGGAAGGCGAGGAAGGACAAAGGAGGGAGCTTTTGCATGCGAACGCGATTCGCAAGAATGGTAAATCTCGCCGACGAGGAACAGTCGTCTCTCTCTCTTCTCTCTCTCTCTCTCTCTCTTCTCTCGTGTCATCTGCTCGGAGGTTGTCTTCCCTTCCTCCGGTTGTTGTTTTGTTTTACCCAACAGCTGTTCGAATTCCCCATTTTCCTTTTTCTTTTATTTATTTATTTATTTATTTATTTTGGTATTTGAGTTCCCCATTTTTCTAACAATATCGAGTTTGATAATAATAATAATTTTTCTTTTGTTTTTTGCCCCTTTTTTTTTTCTCTCTCTGTCTCTCCCTTTTCTACGAGGAAGCCACCTGAAAATTAGGTTAATTAAACACGAGAAGAGTTTTTGGTCGGGCGATTCCCACCATCCCAAAAAGAGAAATATTATTTTAATATTTTAGAAACGAGAAAAAGAAATTCGTTGGCCCGCGCGTCGGTGCCTGCATGCACCATGCCCCTAAATTCAACGATATCTTTTTCTTCTCTGGTGAGAGAGAATACTATTTGAAAGTTCTACGTTCTGATGATTCCGAGATATAGATGAAAACGAAGATGAAGGCTTTTAAGGACTCACGATTACATTCGTTTTTTCTTTCTCTCTTGCTATATGAATTTCATTTAGCTTATTTTCTTGACAATTTAAATTTTTTTTTTAAAGAAATTGATTCATTTGACGTGGTATCGGTCTAAATTTTTGGCTCAACCGACTTAAGTGCATATGGAATGAGTTTCCATTTACATCATCCTATTGAGAGTAACGGCGAGAATAATTCTTGACCATGATTTGTTGAGAAGTCATAATAACAATATAAAGAAAGAATTTCGAATACAAAGGATGGGTCTACATAGGATATGAAATGATAAGGTGTTAATTAAATTTTTAAGTACGATCATGACATGCCAACAGGAAACGAGCAATATCATCCTTACGAAAAAAAAAATTCGAGCATTTTTTTGGGCCGACGTTGGAAATTTCTTTTCGATTGACTTTATTTCCATTTGAAATTATTATATCGTGAAGTTAGGGGAACCCGAAAATTGGTTTCAACCTTACGGTTTAGATACCACGGAAAAAAACCAATGAAATTTTCAATGTAGAAAAATACAGGGGGAATGATGGGGCCCGCCATCTCCTCTTTACCTTTACCTGCCCACCTTTTAAATAAAATAATGCCCTAAGTTTTGAGAATCTTAATAGGAACTTTAGGATTAGTGTCCCTTTAAGATTAAATATTGGTAGCTCTTGTATTCTTATTATATTTGAGATAATTCAAATGGGAAACAAATCAAATCCTACGACCCTAATTCTTC
The DNA here is from genome assembly GCA_024500025.1 of Syzygium aromaticum. Classification (NCBI taxonomy): domain Eukaryota; kingdom Viridiplantae; phylum Streptophyta; class Magnoliopsida; order Myrtales; family Myrtaceae; genus Syzygium; species Syzygium aromaticum. Next base: position 28,795,669 of record CM044889.1, on the reverse strand, counting down.
TAGATACTCGACAAAATCAACACCCGATTGGCATTGGCCCCACGAAATATTTAAATGAAATAGATAACGTATCCAAAAAAAAAAAAAAAATTTCGGACCTCCTTTTCTCTTAACTAGAAAGGAAAATACCACCATGAACTCTAAATTATGATCTCCGTGTCTCTAATACCCAATTTTTTTTCATATCACCAAAACCTCAAAATTAAAAAAATACCATTTGTCTATTATAAACAAAATCTCAAACTTTATCCATTGTAACATCAATAGCCTAATTTTTTTTTTAAGTTTGGGATATCAGTGTCACAATAGGCATGGCTTAGGATTTTTTACGATGCAAAATTTTTTTTCGCGATATTGATGTTGAAATGCGCATAATTTAGGATTTTATAAACATCCATCGAAATAAAATGACCCGGATAAGTACACCGCATTCGCCTTCTCTAACAAAAAAAAAAAAGAATAAAGAAGGGACGATCAGCCGCGGTAATTCTTGTCTAGCCCGTCCCTCGAGGGAGAGATTATTTTCTAATCTAATTTCAAGCTGAATTTTTTAAAGAGAAAAATATGGCCAATGTCTATTGGCCGCGTACCCCCGTTGGCCCCGAATAATTTATTTTTTTAGACAATATTTAAGGGCAAATAACGACGATTAATCAGGTGGCCTAATCAAGGACACTGGGCGCCAAAACCAGCGCGTCATCGGGGGGAGATGGTGAGATGCCTTGTGGCCACGGAGTGTGATTAAACTAATTAAATTAATTAATTAATTAATTACTAGGGTTATTCTTTGGTAAAAGTGAGCAGCAATTTTATTATTATTTAATTCCTTCCACGATTTCGAGATACAGCGTTTTGGATTTCGTGTGGAATGTGTCGATGATAATCGTTACCCTCTCTCTATTTGTTTATTAATCTAGTAAATATTTTATGCTCCCAACAACATTAGACAAAAAGAGAGAGAGAGAAAATGCTTGGCGATCATTATATCGATCGGCTTATATCCGATTAGATTATTAGGTTCGGTTGAACAGATCTAGACCAAATCCATCGAGAGTCGAATAAATGTTAGCAAGTCTCATTTGAATCTTACTTCACTCGGGGTGATCGAAATTACTCGGGTTCACAGTGAGTTGGAATCATAACAAAATTGATTTCTTGTCATAAATTCATTATTTCTTTCAATCGATTAAAAGCGGTATATGATCACCAAACGCCACGAAAAATGGCACTTTTAAGATACGTGACCAGAAAAACGAAAGGATAAAAAAAAAAAGGAAAAATAAATGAAAAAATGTCAAATTTATATAATCAAAAGTATTATTAGCAGATAAGCACCCGTGTTCCACCCCCCCCCCCCCCCCCTCAAAATTAATGAACCACCCCACCGATCTGAGTGCGATACTCCCGGAAGTCACGTGACATCCGGCGTGCGGCACGTGTGCTCCGTTTTATCAACCTACCTTTTTCATTATTTATGATGAAATTGGACTATTCTCCCAATTCTACAAATTGGGTCTTTTTTTTTTCCCCCAACTTATACAATGCAGGGAACAAATTGATATCGGATGATGTCATGCATACCTAATTATGACATAATAAATGTCCCTCGGGTCGATTTGGTGGTGGAGGGCGTGGTCCAAAACCCTACACATGGATGGAGATCATACCATTTTCTTTGCCTTCCAAATGGGGGAGACTTATTGCATTACCATCTTGAATTATGAACCAAAAGACATAGTCCGAAATTAGGTACGCCCTCCAAAAAAAAATAAAAAAAATTCGCGGATTAGGTCAGTCAAACTAGGAGATCAAAGTTGACTATTTTGGTACTGAATTTCAAGAACAAGGTATAGATAGTCTCTTGCATTGAAGTATCTAGAAAAGTAGATAGTGTTGGAGAAGCCTTGTAGCTTTAGCCCCCGCTATTGTTTTTTATCCTTAGCTTGCTCCTTTGATATCTTCTTTAGGTCTTTGGTCCTTTATTTGTCGGGTGAATTTGTAGGCTCTCTCTTTCCTTCTAAGGGTTCTAGCTGAACTTGTTCATGGCCAAAAGTTGAGCGAGACCCCCAATTCGATCGATCCTTGCCTTTCTATTGCCCAAATTTTCTTTTCTTTTGGCCAAGTGGGGGCATATGTGATTTTACCTATTGTGAAAAAGTCCTGGGCGATTCGCGCGCAGTTTATCGGTCGAGCGATTATCGAGCTTCACGTGTTGCGGATAATTTTGACTAAACATGCCAAGTGGCATGGAAAATTACGTTACGTTCATAAAGAACCTAATATGATCGCAGGACTAAGTGGATATTAATGGAGATAGCAGGTGAAAGTTGTTAAAGAAACGACGACGGAGTCGTATTTCTAAGGAAAAAATTTTATGATGAAAATTTCGCGTGCAGTGCCGTGTTTTCCTCCGATCGGGATTAGAGGAAACTTTGCTATGGTTGGTGAGATTTTAAAAAATGTTTTACGTAGGCAACTAATATTCTCGTTGATAAGAATCCAATGAGAAAAGGATTTTTCTTGCATGCACCGTCACTGTCCAATTGTTCTAGCACGTGCAATCTAGGAACAAAAACTCAAGCCGCCGTCATTGTCATCGCCTATCTTAGAGATAGAGAGCAATGGCAGCACAGGAATGATGCGGAATCTATTAGCGGTGCGTTTTTAGATCGATTGAACAGGTAGAAATCCAAACGAAAAGCGAAACGGTGATGCAATTAAAACTGGCAAACCTGTTGACGACATCGCATATTTTTTTTATGAGTTAATTTTAAAGGTCGTTTTTATAATTTTGCTATTTGATGCTTATTAACTTTCCTATTATGATTAGAATTCCTATTATGATTAGGTTTTCGATTCAGATTATGTAACTTTCCTGTTATGATTAGGTTTCTAATTCAGATTAGGTAACTTTCCTATTGTTCCTATTGTAATTAGATTTAACTTCTATAAAATGGTGTTTCAGTTTAGGGTTTGTCATCGTTTCATAAGTCTACAGAGACGTTATATCCAGATTCTGATTTTAATTCGAGAACGAATTCTTTTCAGGTGGAGGAAAATGAAATCTTGCTTAGAGAAAGAAAACCTAAACACTAAACACCCTTTTATAGGAGTTAAATTTAATTACAATAGGAAACCTAATCATAATAGGAAAGTTACATAATCTGAATTGGAAACCTAATCATAATAGAAAAGTTAATAAGCATCAAATAGCAAAATTACAAAAACGATCCTTAAAATTAACTCATAAAAAATACTAAAATAATATAAAAAAATCATCTAATCGCATCACCGTTTCGCTTTCTGTTTAAACTTCTGTTTGTCCAATCGGTCCAGAAATGCATCACTAATAAATTCCGCATCAGGTGGAAGGGGCGACGATTGCGATGGCATTGCGACGGTGAGCACCGACAGTTGGCTGGCAGCGACGGTGGCTCCACGGAGGAGGATGGGGCTGCTTGGGAAGGAAGAAGAAGAAAGAAGGAGAAAAATGGGCAAGAGAGATAACAAAGAAAACGGAAAAGCGCATGTCAAGAGTCAAAATCCTACATGTTGATCGGTCTCTTCCCTATAGTTAGGTAAAATTAAATATAGATTTACTTTGAATCAGTGATATCGATCTAATTAAAGATCAATAAGAGAACAACCATCCACTTTGATGTCCCTTCTTACAAGGTTTCATCACGAAGATAGATTGGCATAAAGCCATGTTGACTAGCTGATGATTTGACCTAAAGAGGGGATTCTAGCATAAAGAAAGGCATTAATCTACAGAAGGAATGTTCGGCTGATATTCTGAATTAATGAGACCGTTGGTAGTCGTAATGTGCGCATATCGACTAGTCCATCTATGGAGATTTGTCCAGCGGTTAACACATCAAGTCATCAATCACGACACGGCGAAAAACAGGCCAAAGCGCAGATATGCCTAATTTTACTGAGTACGAAAAATCGTTCGACCTTGGTGAAAAGGCTAATGGAGAAAGCCTTTACAAGTCTAATCCATGCGCTTTCAATTTAAAATGGAATAACCACGTGTTTTCTTTTTTTTTTTGGTCGATCGAATAATCACATAAGTTGGTCTGATTGGAAACTACTGAAATCATATCAATGAAATCGAATGAAATACACGTGCGCTCCTTAAGTAGCAATTAAAATCTTTGGTATTGCTAACGAGTGCCCCGAGACACCTATTAAGATCGTTGAAAATAAAGATGACCCATATGTCGCACTTTGAATATCAACCATTAAATACATTTCGAAAAAGTCACCCGATTTAAATATAGCACAATTAATGGGGCTTGATGAGTGTCGGGAGGACGCTCTTTAACATTTTCAAAAATAGTAATGGCATATTCGCTAAGAGCAAAATTACGTCCTCGTGGTCCGGACATGCTCTACATCAAAAAAATAGACATAACTGTACTAGAAGTCATAAAATTGTCACGAAAATACAATTAAGTCCTAAAATTCACAAAAATTATAATCAAGTTTTAAAACTTATCAAATTAGTGTAATCGAGTCTTTTTATTAACTCCGTCAAACTTGACTAACGGAAAATATTGAAGTGGCTTTTTTTTTAATATATTCTCTCACCTACGTAATAATGGTAAGGCTAAAACGTGAAATCATAAGGCAAAAACGAAAAACAATGTTGTTACTTGTATAAATCTGATTTTTATTTCATTTAAATTAAATTAAAAACGAGCTAAATTTGTAAATGAAAAGAGGTAAGAAGTTAGGTGGCGAGGACTAAAATGATCGTTTTAGCCACGTCATCACCACGTAAGATAGAAAAAAAAAAAACCACATCAGCAGTTTCCGTCAGTTAAGTCGAACGAAATTAACGGAATGACTCAATTACACCAATTGACAAGTTTTAGGTTGATTGTATATTTTGCAAATTATAAGACTCAATTGTACTTTCGCGATAAATTTTAGGATTTCAAGTACACTTATCTTAAAATAATATGATATTCTTCGTGGGAATTAGGAAAGGATTTTAAAAATGAAATGTAAAAAAAGTAATTATTTGACGCACTTCCACAATAAATATTGATATGATATGGTTGCTTGAAACAGTAACCCAAGGTGGTCACAAATCACAATTTCATAAGTAGTTGGCGTGGCGGCACTAGATTAGATTAATGATAGAAATTAAATATCTAATCATATGGCAACCTGTCAGTACCAAACTCCACCCGTGAATATCCATATTTCAGACACGTGGTGGCACTGGCAGGTATACCGCCACCTAAGTCGTTGTCCTTAAGTTTTTATTTATAAAATGGATCTTTTGATAAATATAATATGTTGAGTTAATAGTATAAAAAAATCTCAAACTGATATACTTGCGATAAATTTATTCCAAACTAATATTTTGACTACTAAAAATCCTAAACTAGTACACTTGTGACAAATTTATTCTCTGTTAGTTTCCGTTAAATTTTACCGTCAAATTATAAAGTTAAATGACACTTGGTAGTTAACAAGTGTATTAGTTTTGGATTTTACCTTCCGTTTGTCACAAGTGTAACAATTTGTAATTTTTTGTGATATTAATCAAATTTAACAACGGGTAAATTCATCACAAATGTACAAGTTTAGGATTTTTTGTGATAAAAAAATTAGTTTATAATAAATTTGTTATGAGTGTACTAGTTTAGAGTTTTTAGTGATCAAAAAATTAATTTTGGATAAATTTATCATATGTGTACAAGTTTGGAGTTTTTCGTGGTATTAACCTTCATTTGTTTCAATTTGCCTACATAATAAAAGATATACTTGACCGATGTAAATACCTTCTTAAAGAACCTTCAGAGATTAACTTTTGGACATGAGCACATCCTTAAAAGGCTCTATCTCGATTCTCGTTCTCAAGCTCACCGGAATGTAAAATTTCCAGAGGGTATTCCTTTTCCTTAGGGAAGATAAAGATACTGGAAAAATTGAGGATATAAAGCATGCGAGCATCGGCACATTGAAAAAAGGATCGCATCCAAAGAGCTCGCTCCACCAAATGGGGGTAGGCCGCGGAGCCCCTCGTAGGAGCAAAATGGCTTGATTGTTTTTGAGATTATTTCTCATTAATCTCCTAAATTGATAACTAACTACCCACTTATGCCCGCGATCTTATCCACCCTTGATTCGAGGGCTTCAATAACCTACCCTTTTTTTTATATATATAAATCAAATCAATGATGGATAATGCGGCTTGTCAAAAGTAATTGTCGATGGTTTGTACTATAATTATTTAAAATATCATGTTTAGTGCCCGAAAAGCAAGATAAGTAGCAACTGACCCTAACCCAAAGGAAAATGTGAAAAATGTTGACCATGCACAAGTTGTGCTTAATGCTGTCTTAATTTGCTCGGAGGTGATGGCAACTGGGGCCCCACCAAACCAACCCTCACTTGCTCTATTATTGTAATCTAGTGCTGTGAAAAAGGTATCAACTAGGGACGCTCTTCTTGCCTCTACCTCTTTTTAACAATTTTTCTCTTTTGGTTTAGCTGGGGAAGGTCATAGAGTAGCTTAGAAGTTGTCCTACTTTCAATAAGATAGTGCATTAGCCATTGACTTCTTGTGACTGATCTGTTGAAATTTCCGCATCCGATGGACTCTCAGGACACATGACGTTTAGATCTCGCTAACACTTTACTAATTGTCCATTCTCATAAAGTATATCGAGGGGCAAATCGAAGGACGAATCAATCAGGGGCTGAACTGATGGCTAATGATGCGTTCTCTTTTCTGTAGATTAAGATTTGATTTCTCATGCCACCAAGTGCAGACAATCCCGGCTATCGAACTGGGTTTTGACAGCCCTTTTAGATGAACAAGTCATTGCATAAGTACGGAGTTCATGCACGCTCGATCAGTTCGTGTTTCATAAAAAGCTGCGAGTTATCCTCTTGCTTCGTATATGTCCATGAGAATCGACGGGCGGGACACGATGTTTGACCTAACCATGTTCAACTTAATGACTTTCTAAGGGATGCCGCCTTTGATTATTCTTTAATGGGTTGTTCACGAGAGGCTTTAGCTACAAGTTTTTCGATTTAGATCATATGATACGTCATGAAGTTGGCCATTGGTCTATTCTATGATATTTAGGGTTAACGATCCCCTAATTGTCGTGGTGGTCATAGCAAGGATTATTCCAATCCCGATTGGAGACCCCGAGGTTTTTATTAGACTTTGATTGGGGCATAGGCGCGAATAACGTGTCATCGTCAAGCAATCGCTTTCGAAGCTGAATATATCCAAGTGACGGTCCATCTTATTGCATTGTCAATCAGTCTTGCAAAGGGTTTGCAAGCTTTTTTTCTCTTTTTTTATTTTTGCCATCAATGGTCTAACTCGTGATTGGAAAAACGAATTTAATAGTCCCTAACTTTGACCCGATGTACAATATTATCCCTAGACTTTGATCATTTAAGTTTTCCTAAATGTTCAGTGTATTCCTTGTGTTTTTATCAAATAGGGGAGAAACTTTAGCCTGGGTCGTTTGTTTTTTTTTTTGAAATTTCTCTATGTTTAGAGGCTTGTAGAGATTTTCTCTCTTGTCTGGTCAAACAAAAGGACCACATCAAGCATTTAGGAATAATTGAAGGACTATATTGAAGAAATAAAAAATCTAAAGATGACATGACACGTTTATTTAAAGTTTGGAGTCAATTAGTCTCATTTTCCTTTTGTGATTTGCTGTGTTAGTGTGTATTTATTTCGCGAAAAGTGAATAATTTGAAAAATATTTTTCTCAAATTATTCGTTTGTATTGCTTGCGAAAATAAATAAATAAAAAATATTTTCTTTATCCACAAAAATATTTAGACATAAATTGTTGTCGGTAATGAAAACATTTTACATCGACTAATTATTTTAAGCGATATGATAGATTATTTTTAATAATGTATTTTTAATATTATTTATTTTCTGCGAAACAAACATAGCCTTAAATTTAATTTACTTTAACGCTAAAATAAATGACAAATTGTGGTTGCATCTTTAGAATGTGACCATGCTGCTTCAACAGACCTTCGTGGGTTGTTAAATGGAGTGTTTGGTGCGAAAAAAGTGATTGTTGCCTGTTGGGGAACGCATTAAACCCAAGAAAATTGATATTGAAGCGACCTTCTGTTTCTTTCTATAATGATTTATTTTTTTTTCTTTTACAAAATATATGAATTTCATTCCATCTATTAGAATCCTGATAAGTTATAATTGATATCACAATATCTCTTAAATTTAAATGGTTCCCTTATAAATCCTATAAATAGCTCGCGTACTATTCATCAATGTACATAAATTAGACAACTCTCTTTTTCTCAAATTCTTATCTCCGTTTATAACAGGAATTTCTTTCTTTTCGTTAATATGATTACAATAATGTGACGAGAGTATTTTGGCTGTGAAGAACACTTGATAAGGTTAACGAAATTTCAAACCATTTAGACCCAAATTTTATGTAACATCGTAACTCTATAATATTAGGTAAAAACGCCTCTTTCCTCCCAATAAAAGGTTAAAAAAGTGACATCTTTTTAGGAAAAGTTCCAAATAAAGATCAGAAACATCGTCATTTTCTCAAATAAGGGCTTGAAGTGGACTTTATTTCAAATAATGGTATGAAGTGCTTATATCGATTTTAAAGAACGACTTGACCTTTTAGATGGTCAAGAACATTTTCGTCATTTACTTTTTTTGCATTTTTTCCTTTTTTCTTTATTTTTATGGTTTTTTCTTCGGACACTGGCGAAGCCTAGATAGGGCTAGGCGAGTGCCACCCTCACTAGCCGCTAGCAAGGAAAAACCTTGCCTGCGCGAGGCGACCCTCACCTAAGCAGCCGGCTGGCAAGGGTTGCCAGGCCATCACCATCAGCTAGCGAGAGCTCGGCAACCGGCAAGGGCCCCACAACCAATGAGATCAAACTCTTATTTGAAACTGTCGTGACCATTTTAGATCCTTATTTAAGACTGTCATAGCCACTTCAAGTTTTTATTTAATACAAGATCCATTCCACACTCTTATTTAAGAAGATGAGGACACTCCATATTCTTATTTAGAATTTTTTTTCATCTTTTTATGAGTATCTTTCCAGATCAATTCGTAATTTCCTTGGGTTTTTTTCGTAATTTTCTTTTTATTTTGTCGTAGTTAACTTTTGCAATTCGTTGAAACTCATGGAATACTGGGCTGAGCCCAACTGGAAAAAAATTCTGTCCACAAGCTGATAATGATGTTGTTAACATTTTACGAGCAGCCCAAGTGTGATGGGCCTGAAAGAGCATCCTGATTTTCTTTTATTAATTCAACAGTCTTTTTTTTTTTTTCACTTTTCTTTTTTCTTGTTTATGGAAGATGTACAAAAGAAGGTTATATGACATCCTTGTTATGTTTTATCAATCTATATGTCCCCCACTCAGTTACATGTTTCTGTCAATTGCTTTTCCTTTGTTAATATAACAACACAAATCATCCGGGCGGATTTTTAGAGACCCTCAATTGGAGAAAAAAGATGGATTTTAGCATAACATGCACGAATCGAGAGGGCTCTAGTCGCACATCACCCATGGGCATGGGATGCGGTTCTCCGACCCCAAATATGGTCATGCATGTGATCCCACAACCCGGATATTTAATTTTTTGGGGGAACAAATGGAACATATGCTCAAAACGACGTCATTGTGAAGTATTCAAAGCCCAAGCATGCAAAATCCTTCTTTTAACTGCCGTGGGTCTCAAGATAAGGAAATTCTTATGGCCTCTACAACCAAATTACAAGGTAGAAAGCTTGAGATTGTACAGAGAATCTGGAATAAATTTTCGTTACATCGACAGATCACATATGTTTTAAAGGGTTTGTAAGTGGCAAAAAAGAAGAAGTTACCAATTACCTTATTTCTCGATAACTTGTTAGTAACTTACCAGTACTATTATGAAATTACAAACACTTTTTGGCAATTTTATAAATTATTAGCTTTTCGTATCTCTTATCAACTCTTATTCCCTTCTTTTACCAACGTCATAAACCTACTTCACCGGTTTTTTTGAGGGACTTATCAACTTTTTTGATTAAGTCACTAACTACTTTTAAGTTACCAACTTTCATTTGTTCTATTTACCAGCATTTTTAGGTTTCTTTTTTAAATTGTTAATTTTTGTTATTATTTACCAGCTTTTATTTATTTTCCTCACAAACGCCTTAAACTAATAAGCTCTTATATGAACTTGCCAACTTCTATTTGCATGACCAGATCTCGTTAAGTTATCAACTAGTTTCAATTTACCAACTCTCATTCGAATTATTTACGGCCATTTATTTATTTCTTTCCCAAATTTACCTACTATTCATTAAATTACCATCTTTTATTTGCCTTGCTTATCAACTTGTAAATTTACCAACTCTTTTAAGAAGTTATCAACCTCAATTAGAGTGATTATCAATTTTTTTCTCAAATGAGAGTTGGTAATTAAATACCGAGCGGTAATTTATTGGGATAGAACGTCGCAAATCACATCAATTTAGCTTAGTAACAGTATGAGTAAATGTATGGAGTTGTTAACCAAGTCAAGTCAAAGTTGTTAACTCAATAGAGAAGTTCGTAAATTGAGAAAGAAAAAAATAATTAAAAGCTGGTAAGTTTTTAAAATGACAGTTGATTACCAAACAATAGTTGATAGTTTAATCCGACAAATGGTTCGACCAAAAACAAATCCGACAAATGGTGATAAATTACTCTAATTTGGGTCAATAATTTCATATAAGAACTAATTAATTCGAAACAAGTTACACAAATAAAATTTAATTAGTGAATAGGAAATTGATAATCTGCAAACTAACAAAATAAGTTGGTAATATCATAAAAGGGGAAAATTCCAATTAATGACCCAAAATAGGATCTTTTTTTCAAAAAAGAACCCCAAATGGACATAATGTCAAATAAGGGCATGAAATGTTCAATCAATCTCAAAAGTGCCTAATTAGTCTCAAGTAAGAGCTTGGATTTGCCAGCCGGTCAAATGCTCACCGGCTGGCGAGCATGTTACTGTTTCGGCGACCGGAACAAGGACATTTTCGTCTTTTTTTATAATTTTTTTCTTTTTTTTCCTTTTCTAATTTTTTTTCCTTTATTCCCTTTGCAAGCCATAGCCAGGGCTGGCAAAGGTCGCCGGCGTTGGGTGGAGGTGGCCCTCGCCAACGTCGGGCGAGGGTGAAGGTGGCCCTCGCCAAATCTAGCGAGGGTTGCCGCCCTCGCCTGGGCTAGGCAAGCGAGGGCGACCCTCGCCAAATTTGGCGAGAGTGAGGGTCGCCCTTGCCCGACCCTCGCTCAATACTGACGAGGGCGGCCTCCGCCTGAGGCCGGCAACCTCCGCCGGCCCCGCCCCGGCTATAGCAGATGGAGAGAAGAGAGAAAAAAAAAAAAAAAGGAAAAGGAAAAAATAGAAAAAGGAAAAAAGATAAAAAAAAAAGTAAAAGATGAAATTGTCCTTGTTCCGATCGTCGGAACAATGATATGCTTGTTGGCCAATGAGCATTTGACCGGCAGGCAAACCTAAACCCTTACTTGAGACGGCACTTCGGGCCCCTATTTGAGACCGATTTGGTATCTCATACATTTATTTGATATTATGTCCACTTTGGATTCTTTTTTGAAAAAATAACCCCACTCTGGGTACTAATTTGAAATTTTTCCTCATAAAAGTATAGGTAAATTAACAAAGTCTTTTTTCTTTTTCTTTTTAACTTACCAACATTTATTAAAGTTTCATGTAAAAAAAAACGCTATGTTTAAATACGAAACAATGGAGTTCTGCTTTTACAAATAAGACTTGTGTGAATGTCCAACAACAGTAACAACAAAGCCTATTGTCCCTATAGGATTAGGAACCCACAAAAATAACAGGAGACAGAAGAAACTGGATGCACGTACTACAAAAAAGACCCTAAACCTACAAAATATTTGCATCCAAGTCCATCCTTCTAAAGAAAAAAACCATGTACTTGTTCACCTTGTCCTAACTCTCTTTCTTCCCCTAGTAGACCTCACAGATCTTGGGCCATCATTTGTAATTCTACGTTTCCACCGCCAATTCGAGATCGAACTTCTCTTGCCAATAGCTGAAGATTCCGCCGACGGGGAGGAGTCGGAGTTGCCTGCGCTCTTGCTTCCCAATGATGCTGTCCAAACCATGCTATTGGCATTTGAAGCCCTCGGGGGCAACGCGGGTGCCCCGCGACAAATGGCGCTTCGAGGCCTGAGCGGAGCGTCAGCTTGGACAAAGTCAGACCCTTTATAGTGTTGCCTCAGTTTTTGGGTGACAATGTCTCTCAGGAGCAATGCGGACTTGTGCTCCCTTGTCCTTCTGGAATAGAAAACCAACGAGTTGTTTACGAGGAGCAAAAGATCTCGGAACACTCCTGTGGAAGATGTTACGGCGAGGCTCGATATTCTTGATCTTATGGTGTGAAAATCCATGTGTTGGCGGATCAGTCTCTTGTATCTTCCTCTCTTCTGTGACAGATAAATACAACAAAACATGTCAGAGTCAGACGCGTGTTTTTATTGTTCTTACCGCATCACATGACTAGTCCTAGAGTTCCTAGCGATAACATGTGTATCAGACAAATCATAGAGAAGTTGCACACACAGTTGCATTAATAGCGGTATGTAAACTTGATGGGATAATCAGAATTCAGAAGTAGGATTGCAGGCGAACATTGATAAGAGCTGGCTTCGAATTATGCATCGAATCTAAACTTCACCTGGCAATTAAGTCGGCGATAGAATATGCTGGCGCTCTTGTGCTCCACGACAGAATCAAAGATCCTCATCAGATCATTGACAGTCTCCTTCCTCCGACCTTTACGACTCTGAGAATCCGTCAAAACATCAGCCGGGCCCATGAATTCGCTTTCTCCTACACTCCCTTCTTTAATTTGCACGACACAATTCTTCCTTCTTCTCAGACCTCTCTTCTTCGTAAGGAAACCTCTTTGACCCCTGCATAGCTCTTGGAGCTTCATGTCGACCGTGCGATCCTTGTCTCGCTTAGACAACTTGGGAATACCCGGCTTAGTCTCCGTCTCAACTGAAAGCTGAACACGACCATCTGAGGAGCTAGTAGAGACTTCTTGAGTGAAGCTATCCGAGAGGGCACCTTCCAGTGCCTGTCTTCGATATGATTTCGCTCCATATGAGTTCTGAACTGGTACAACCGATACTGTCCGGCTGGAGTCATAATCGGCATTGGAATAAGGTTCGACCTCTGCCTTGAGAAATTCAAGCTTCGATTCCAGAGTCCTGACAGAGAAAAGCATGAGTCCATAATCAAAGAACAACAGAATGACAGACACATAATTTTGTCCAACTCGCCACACATCGATTCTATTTCTCACTTAAAAATGACTCTTCCAGTGTCAAAGGGCAAGTATCGATGTCTACATAATTTAGATAGTTGAAATCACAGGCTTCTTGCAAAAGCAAAGCGGGCCGAGTTTAATTCATATATTGATGTAACCTCCACCTCAATCTAGAAATCAACAGATCTTCGTGTGATAGCGGTTCTTACACATTCCATGTCCTTAATTTCCCTTCAAAAGAAGTGGATGTAGAAGGACAAGCAAGTCTATAAAGCGACATGGAAGACAAGATAAAACAAAAAGATCAGATTGCTGACCCAATAGAGCTTTCGGATTGCTCTAAGGCTCGCCTCAACTCCGCCATTCGCTGTTCTCTTAATTCTTCGAACCAAGCTCTAAAATAGAAACAATGAAAAGCATGAGTCCACGATCAAAGAGAAACCATAATGGCAATGAACTTGGTCCCCAGCTTGTGAAGGCTCGAAGCATTACAATGCTACTACTTTTAGTAATCCATGAAAGGCTCACAGACAAGCAAATGTCTCTCACTCCAATCAATCAAAATGCAATTTTGGTCTTATATAACTATCACTACCGTTCGCCGCTTAAGATTGCAGAAACAAGGATAAATGGCAACATCCTTCGAGAAAGAAAAGAGTTCTACTTACGTGCGCCATGAGAATCGCCGTTGCAGGTCCTCATACTTGGCTTTGCACACCTGCATTATAACGTCGAATTTACATTTAACATATCATTAGCGATTGCATCGATAGTTTTGCAGAAGCTGATGAACCTTTTGCACAGGTAGAAGGATGAATAATGCACCTATGGGTTATTGAATCTACGCCTTTATCTAAGTGTTATGACGTAAGTATCTGCTTTTCTAATCTTTATAACGTGTTTACGTAAGTCATTAAGATTTGTTGAGTCTATCAATTGATCTAGGTTTTTGCATTTGCTATAACTCTTGTTGTTCTTGTAACGCAATAGATATACAATACTATATACGAAGAGCAAAAAGAAAAGTATACATGCTTATTTGGATCTTTTTAAAAAAAATTCAAATTTGCTAAATCATCATGGTGGTCAACAGGTTAGAAAAATTTAAGTGAGGGATGAAATAAAATAAGTGAATTAAGGGGAAATTGTACAAAAGTAGTACATGTTTGACCTCATACTTTACAACTATTACACAGCACCCTTGAACTTTTATTGTGTTATAACTGTTAACCCTCTAAATTTTTCCCGTTGGTATGTGCAATGACTTTTAAGTGGTAAAAGTGTATTCTTATCTAATTTTAAAGGAAAAATAAATTTATTAAAATGCCAATAATTAGAAAAGTAAATATCGAAAATGATATTAGGCGAAAAGAATATTTTAAGGTTTGGTGAATATATTCACTTTAATTGAACTAAATAGGAGATTTTAAGAAAAGAGTAAACACAAATTAAGTAATCACAAAAAAAAAAAAAGGCTCAAGGGCAAAAAATTCAGATGAAGACAATTAGTTACTCATTACGTACTTTTAAATGATTGATTAATGTAGAAAATAACTTTTAATAAACATATTTTTATAAAAATATAAAGAGAAATGATGTTCTCAATCCAACAAATAAAATGATTAACGAAATCTAAAGTGATTTTTTTAATACTTTTATGGATCGATCATTTTTCCATTAATTAACCATAGAAATATATGTAATGAATCTCCAATTTTTGGAATTTGATCTTTTGGTTATTGAGATCTTTTTCCCTTGTAATTAATTAATTATGTTTCTTTCTCTTAAAATATCTTATTGAGATTTAAAATTATATTCATCTAATTTTTAACAATTCTTTATATTTCAATATTGTTGTTCTCCACTGCTGATATTTCGGTTAATTTATTTTCTCCATTTGTTTTTTTTTTCATTTTTCACACAATTAAGGAGAAAGAAAATTCTCTTCCAAAAAATAAGATAAAAATACACCTTTACTCCTAAAAAATCATGTAAATTGTACATCATAACGGAAATAACAAGTGAGGGTTAGCATTTGCAACAAAATGAATGTTCAGAACAATAATGTGTAACAGTTGAAAGATTATGGGCAAATCTAATTTCCTATTGAAATAATTAGATCGACATGCTCGTCAAAGCGAAGAATGGCAAGTCCCAAAAAGGCGTCAACTTCAAAATTGCAAAAGATTAAAAAAAATTCTAGATTTTATTGAATAAGTATGCACAAAAATTACAAAATAAAACAGGAAACGAGCATGTAGCTTCACATCAGCTACGCGCCTTCTTTCCAAATTTTGGCAACAAGTCAAAAATCCAGTCCACGTGTCATAATTTCCTTGGAGTATATTGAAAGAGTAATGTTAAGTACCCTAAATTTTATTAAGAATTCATACTTACTTTTTTTTGGTCGAAGAATTCATACTAATTCAACATATATTCAATTAACAAAGATAAAAGGGGAAATACAACCCAAACAGGAAAGGACCAAATAAGGAATATAGCATTTCCTTTTCAAATGGTTTCTTCTTGCATGAGCATTAATACGTGCTCTCGAAAATAGAAATCAAATTATATCTTTTCTTTAAATTTCTTATCTTCCTTATTGGTGCAACACAAGCCAAAATGACATGGCAAATTACAACCTATGAGGACATTAAAGAGAGCGAGAATTCCCAGGGAACATCATGAGTTTGGTAAACCCTAAAAAGCACAGATATCACATGTAACATATATGTTATCATAGGAGCTAAGGGAGGAGAGGATGTAGTTTTGACCTTAGGGGTGATTTCACACGGCCAAGCGATCCGGGCTCGGAGCTCCGTTGCGACCCGGTCCCAATCTCCGGTCCCATGCCGGAGCACGGCGCCTCCGAGCAAGAGCTCGTCCCACGTGCTCCACATCCCTGTCTCCATTGTCTTCGACGCCAACGTGCACGCTCCGCAACGGAATATCCCCTACTTCCCGTTTCTCCGAATCCCATTCACCCCGGCCCCGGTTGGCACCAAACTACAGAACCCGCCTATTTCCTTCAAATCAGCGATCAAACGAATGCGCACGATCATTGTGCGAAGATCATTCGAGACCTGTCCAACTCGGGACCCACCTAATTAAAAAACTCAAGCCTCCAAAAGAAAAAAGTTTGACAAAGCCCTCCTCACAAGACAAAAAATTTTCATTTTTGAAAGAGGATAGCAGGTCTTTGGAGAGAGAGAGATATGAAGGTTATGTGAAGGTTATGTGAGCTATGTGATTTTGGGTTTTGATATGAAGGTTATGGGAGCTATGTGATTTTGGGTTTTTTTTTTTTTTGACCTTTTTCTAGTTTTTCCTTTCATGGAGGATAAGTTATTGGTGTTCAATGGCTACAGTTTGTTAAATTCAGCTTTCTATTTTGGGAATCTGTCATCAGATTAACAAGAAAGAATTAGAGGGATTCTATTTTATGGATGATAAAGAAGGATAAATTTTTGTATTGTTTATTTTTGGAATTTTGCTACTCTGGAATGGTTGGCCTCCATTGTCAGCTTCTGTGTAAATACAGAATGCCAATGTCACTCTTGCAATTCATGTTAATCATCCATATATAACATTCATTCTGGGCAGTCTTAATCAGTTATTCATTTGTTTTATTTTCCCTGGTGTTCTCAGGATTGTACTACAATAGTTTCCACGAATCCGCAGCGAAAACGCATTGCCGGGTCAATCCAAGCAACTCGACCACACCTCGATTTTAACTTACTCTTAAACATTAGATAAAAAATAAGTGAAAACCTTTCATAAAACTTGGCATTGTGATCTTCGAATGATACAAATCATTTGGGGATTTGTCATCCTCAGGTTCACCAAGAGTGCAGTAATTGGACATTGAACAGCCAATTTTATCCAAGAGAATGGCTTAGTCAACAAGGAGGTTCGTGGCCCAGGCTGCGTGCACCAGTAGAAGGTGTTTATTCTTCGGGTTCCGGTAGCGTGCACCAACCCGTGTAATTGGATTTGGGGGTGGTCCTGTAGACTCTAATCGCCACCGTAAATTTCTGAAAGTTACATTCATTAAGGCAAAATGAAATTGCAGCATCAGCCTCATCATGTATCTCTGCTATGCTCATTCTCAGAAACACTACACTATATAGGCTCATTCTCACTGGAAACTATTTTTTAATAAGCTAGAGACGCTCAAGTCCCTGGGGCTCACCACCTTCTTTCAACTCACTTTTCCATAAATCCTTTACCCAATGTGTCAAGGGTCTAAGCGAATCTTGTAATGACTGGGTAAGCTAAGACAATCTGATCTTTAACGGAGGCTTGCTCATGACAATACAATTGCACCTTCATTTTACAGTGAAATTCTAACAGCTAAGATGCACAGAAAACAAGCTCTTTCAGTTATGATAAACAAAGTGGATTTTCACTATATGAGCGAAGTACACATGAATTACACAGGGTGGCGATAGAAGATACAAAAGATACACATTACCACAGAATCAAAGAATTGAGAGATCCTACTCTTTCAGAATATCATGGAGTCATGCCCCGAAGAAGACCTCTTGAGTCTTCGAGCTTAATTTCCATGCACATAGTGCTCCGGTATTTGCCTCAGGAGAAACCAAGCAAAACTGATCGACTGAAGTGGCAAAATCAGTAGTCGTAAAGCCAAACTCCGAGTTAAGGAAAGATGGCGTCCATATACACGAGTATTCTGTTAGATGTCATCCAAACTGGACTTTGCAGGTAAGCAGAAAGGGGATGCAGTTGGTATGGTCCATTAGCATTGTTGAAGGACTAGATTCAATTCCTGAGCACTTCTTGCAATTAAGCCACCTCTCCTGCAATAGAAGCAACAGAGAAGTTTACGTCCTAAGTCCACGTGGGAATCAATGAATGAGCAAAGGCCATTCCCTAGTTTCAATCATAAAGGATCGAAAAAGGAAAAGAAAAGCAAATCAAATTCATCTGGCAACATTCCACTTTCACCTCAGAATACTAGATTCACACCATTCATGTGGGTGCGTCATAACTAAAACTCTCCCGTTAAGGTGTAACTTTTAATTTCGAACTTCAAACTACTGATTGCGCACAGATTTGAGTTGGTCACACATGGTTGACAAGTCTCTCAATAACCATTTTCAGGTATCTGGACATGGTGTTGTGCTGACATTGCCAAACGAAGATCCCGTCATCATAACAAAGTGTTAGGCATATAATCTGAGGCAACACTGCTCATAAATTCATTAACCAAACTCCAAAGATAAGACACCATAAAATACTTCAGAAACAAAAGATGGTCCTGATATTTATGAAACAATGGTTACACATTATCCAAGTTAAAAGGCATAATATAAATTTCCATCAACAACTCCCAACATGCCTACCTCACAAGTATAGGGAGAATTTTTTGGATCTTTTGCAGCTCTGCAAAACACTGGTTGCAGCACTCTAGCCTGAGATCAAGTATTCAAATCTGTAAGTACCCAGCACCAAGAACACAGCCAAATGAGAGATAGGAAGTGCCCAAGTCCAACGAAGAAAACCTTTGCTCAGCATGTAGATCAACACCAATAGTTGGAGGTGCAGAAACTGTTGAGCGAACTACTGAACCAAAAACTGCTACAAACTTCAGTAGCATCTCCAGAGACACACACGTGTGCCTATAAAATTCGAAAAGGTCAAATCAGTTAGAGGAATGAATAGCCACCAAATTCAGAGATTCGCTATCACTGAAAAAATGTACATAATCTATATCAAGGATTTCAGTGATGCTGCTGATTGAAAGGACTAGGAATCAACCATTTCTTTTAAGCGATAAAAAAAGAATTTTCAGTGCTAGACTTGTAATATAAAAGAACAAATCAAGAAATCATTGCATCTTGAAACCTTCAGCAAGTAAACCAGTTAAAGTATCAAAGGTTAAATACACATGAGAATGACGAATTCGTGCTAAGTTCTGAAAATACAATAACTAATGCTCCAGAATTATGTCATTACTCCTTTATAGATACTATGAGCATTCATAATATCCATTGTACGGTAGACGGTAAAAATACCATTTCAAACAGATAACTATCTCTAGCAACATAACTAATCTGACCAGCATATATATATAACCACATTACCTTTCTACCTTACTATCCAGTAAACCCACAAGCACGGGAAGCAAGCAAGAAAATAAATCTAAGTTCAGCATCTCCATCTTTTCCATAAGAATGCTGATTACATCTGCTTGCACCTGCACCAGAATCACAATCACATGTCTCAGAAAAATAAAGGAAGTTATCATATATCAGGGATCTTAAGATAAACATGCAAATGATGACACCCACAGAATTATCTGGCAACCTCCTCAATGCGTTAATAGCACCTTTCATATCTTTCTTTTCAAAGAAATGCCGGACTACCTGGAAATACAAGAGAAAATTGTCAAGGCAACAACCAAGTAGAAGTGCAGATAACAAAGTAACAAATTCTCAGTCAAAGATGCTCTTTTCTATGGCTTCTGAACTGTCCATTCAGTGATTAGATTTACGCATTAGAATTTAGAAGCATTAAGTCGTCACTCTTTGCTGCAGCTGCTATACCTTCAACTAATACTATGTCTTCTAAGTATCAGCAACGGTGCTAACATAATTGCAACCCTTATTAGCAGACCTAACGCTACCCAACAAGTCGTACAATTGTGGCGGTAAATAAAAAACTAGTCATCGGATGAATAGTTAATGCTCAAGGAAGCCAACATACAAAACAAAAGTATACAGTGACATGCAATATACAGATTAAACTTACTCAACTATGTAAACATTCAAAAACAGCTAAATTACCTGTAGTTTTGTCAAGCGAGAACGGAGAGTACTTAAGAGAACTTCATGATTTCCCAGTAGAACTTCAGTGACATCCTCATGGTCAACGGAGTCTGAGTCCCTTCCCATAGATTGAGGTTCCCCTCTCTGTAAGTTGAAAAAAATGATAAACAACCCAGGAAACAAAATGCACTATCCCGAACTCGATGCTAGCCACCTAAACCATTTTAAAAGGGTTGAAGTTGTACCGTTGTCATTGGAGGTATAGAGTGAGGGGGCACATTATTTAGCAGGTTCTCTACATTGTTAGATAATTGTCTCCTTTCAACCCTCTCAACTGAAACAATTGATGATTCATCTGTCGATAGACCTCTTTGATGAACCATTACAGTGGTTGTATCATCAGTACTTCTAAATTTGTCTCTTTTTCGAACATTGCGAACAAGAGCGGAGGGTGCTCTATCCTCCCCTGGTGATGCACGAGAAGAGAAACTAGTTGCCTTATCTTGACTCACGTTCAATCCACCTTTGATTCCCAAATCCTCAATCGGCAAAGCAGAAGTTTTGCTTGATTCATCTGTTGGTAGTTTTCTTTGAGGAGCCATCGCAGGGGATTGAACTTCAGAATTTTTAAATCTGTCTCTTCCACGGAAATTGCGAATAAGAGTAGAGCGTTTGCTATCCTCCCCTGATACTGTCTGAGAAGACAAACTAGTTGCCTTATCTTCACTGACATTTAATCCAAGATGAATTTCCAAATCCTCAACCAGCAATGGAGGAGTTTTAGTTGATTCATCAGCTGATAATTCTCTTTGAGGAGCCATTACAGTTGACTGATCTTCGATACTGCGAACAAGAGTTACAGGTGTTCTATCCTCAGTGATTACCATATGAGAAGACATACTTGTTGCCTTTTGTTCATCGATGTTTAATCTGTCACTCTTTTCCATGTTTTCTACCAGAGAGGGAGGGGTTTTATCCAATGCGGGTTTTTCAGGAGGCGCATTGATTGGTTGATCTTCAGTGCTGTTCAATTTTTCTCTTTTTTCAAACTTCTCAACTAAAGTGCGAGTCCTGCCTGGCACAACTGCAACTGCCAAAACCAAGTTTGAGGGGGAAAAGGTCAGTTTTATTCAACAGTTACTAGGAGTTAAATCTAATTGGCAAGCAGCAGCTAACCTCCATTGACAAACTTGACAGAGCTGATTCCTTCTTTGAAACCAACAGTTTGGTCACCTTGAACACAATAACAAATCCATGTCAGCAGATTTTCCGATCTAGTTCACAAAATGGCATCCGAGTCTCTGACAAAACTATTCAACTGTGGCATAAATACTTTCAAAAGAAGCAACTGCCGTATCTTTACCAATGACAATTATGTATTGACTAACTTCTAGATATGCTTTCATACTTCTCTCTCCAATGTAAAATCAGTGGACATAAGAACTACATTAGCAACGACATGAACAACCATGGTATCTGAGCAATAGTTACCAGCATTGCAAAATCGAGATTTTTGTTGAACTGCAGAAACTGTCATAGCAATGATTTGCTTAAAATTCTTCAGAGAAAATGAAGAGGACTCAAAAGTATGGAAAACACCATGGTAACAATTTCCCCATTAGTCACTCAACGGGTAAAAAGTACCGCAAAAAATATTGTTATGCAGAGCTGTGGAGATGACCCAATGAACCATCAATATTCAAGAAAAATTGCTTACACTTTTCTGTTTTAGGTGTCTGCAGTGGTAGCACCTTTTCAGTTTCCGCAGAGACATTCTTGATAGTTGAATGATTGTCTTCACAGCCATCTCTTGCTCCATCTTCAGGTGCAACTTTGATCCTCGAAAGTGAATCTACAAGACTTTCGGAATTACTTTTTGCACTGCTAAGCTCTCCACTTTCAGCACAAGCTGATAACCTGTCAACATCATATTTGGTGCTCGATGGCCTCCTCGAATGAGCAGGCCTGAGCAACATGCCCGGTTTAGTCCTTGAAAAAGTAATAGATTCTCTTCGAGATGAGTCTTTTCCATCAGGACTGTCCCTACTAACAACTTTAGGTACAGTATAAGATTTACTAGGAACATGCCCATTTAATCTATCTGGCGTTTCTGTTATGGAACCCTGCCTCTGTAGTGTCACATTAGGGGTGTCACTAAAATCCATCGGTTGAATCACTTTCGCAGAGTTTGTGGTACCAACACGCTGTGAAGAAACCAGATTTCCGCTAGCAGCTGCACAAAGATGATGGAACAACACATCAATAACAAAATAAAATACCTGAGGATGTAAACCAGAGTTCAGAAACAATACATGCACTACACAAATATTCTAAAAGAAGCTCCACCTGTAAAGGTGGGGAAAGTAATATGTCTCATACTCGTATCGCGTTAAAATTACTCTTAAATGATCCGGGACCTAAATCAGCTCACATCTCATCAAAGAGCCATCAACCAAGTGGGAAACTAAACACCCTAACGGAGTTAGTGCTTTGTGCAGGAAGAACACTTGAAATCATGGGCGAGAAATGATGCCACTATAGCCAGCAACCTTATGTCTTCCAGGATGAGGACTCAGGTCTTTGGCAAAAAGAAACTCTCTGCAAGAAGTGCCTCCAGAAAAAAAATGGGAGCATCAATGGAATACTTATCCTTTACACAAGTTACAATCTGTCTCTTATTCGAAGTCAAACTTCTTTTTTCGAACTCCAACAACTAGTAAGTAACTTGCTAAGGAAAACCTTATGTATGCAAACATATGTGGCTGACAATAGATTAGAACAAGAGAAAAAAAATGATAATCCTCCACTTTGCCCAAGGTACTCGATGGTGAACCCAATCACACTCGATACTATTGTGATAGATGCTCAAAATTTCAAACTACTTTTGATATGTAGCTACCATCTTCTTCCTGACCCTCATCAGATATGCGCCGTATATCTACATTCCACTGAGTGGTATAGGCCATCAAGCTTCCACTACTTTGCATAGGATCATGTGTCATGGTATATGAATTTGACAGTATGATAAAAGTACACAAAAACCAACTTACTGTCCACATATATATTCTTTATCTCTTTGGTGTCATAATCCGGAGAGGCACAGCGTACGATTGAAGTTGATCTTATGGTAGTCCCTACTTTAGCTGAGGAACGACTTTCTTGGTGTTCAATTTCATTATCCCCACAATCCTTCTGCTGAGGATTTAAATTAGCTCCATAAGGCTCAATAAGCTGAAAAGAGGATGTAGCATCATAAGAGAAAAATCCATCTGAACTAATGAACTTGTATAGGAACAGCCATCTTCACAGGAAAAAAGGGTAGTGGAATTCCAGCGTAGGAAAGATGAAGGTGACTAGTGACTACCGATACATCCGCTACCCAAACACCAACAGAATTTTGGTAGTATGAGCAGCCCAAGAATTTTCCATCGTGAATACAGAGATCAGCAAGGGCTGACCATCCCATGTCAACAGCATCATGGCAGATTACAGGTTCCCATGAGTAAACCTACATTTACCAAGAAAGAAATCACATGCCAGTATCTTCCAACACGTGATAAAAATTCATGAGTAGGACATTTCAGACCTTTAAGCTATCCTCCAAACCACAGAACAACGTCCTCCCATCAGGATGGAAGGCAATTGCACGTACTCCTGTGGCCTGAAACAAACAATTAAATTCAGTCATGAAGTAAGGAAAACCAGCAATGTTCAGGAGCCTAGGATCATTATAAAAGATGAGAGATTCCAGAGGGTCCAGTTTAAACACAAGCACATCAATCATGAGGAAAAATACCATGTAAGTTTTCACATATATGACACAGGACAATTTGCAACTTATTGTTACGAAATACTCTGACCCTCAAAGCAGGAAGTAGAAAAATAAATTGAAATGATTGTTAATTCCAGGAAACATAGCCATTAGATACCTCAGGTCTGGAAGATCCAATTAGTTCAAATGTTTCCAAGTCCCAGAATTTAACCGTTCTATCTGCTGAACCTGGACAAGGAATCTGTATTAGATTTACCAGAAATTAGAAGTATGGACAAATCCAAAGGAAAATTTACACTGTCCAGCTTGTAAGAAGGAAGAAACAAGGAGCATGCAAATGAAACAAACTGGATTTCACACATAAGAAAGATACTAATGAACAGTCAAAGAGGATTGGTGGTGAGTCATAATAGTTTGTTGGATTGACATATGCAATTAAAGGTTTACTCATCCAAAGGTCATATGCAGATGGTATTAAATATATTCAGGAGATATTGAGTATTTCAGGAGCTTCTATCATAAGAAGCCACAAATTTAAGTCCAGATATCATGCTTTACCGAAAAATTATTAGGTCTTGTTAACGAGTGCGGTAAGGCAACTCAATAAGTACCTAAAACTGTTCCTACAATTTTTTAATGCACATGAAAGTACATCAAATTTGAAACACACTTTTCTGGTATGTCATAACAAAAACACAATGCCAAAAGCATTATACATACTTGGTATCAAGTCCCCTAAGGGCACTTTTTATGCAATCCTAAATATTGTACTCTAGGTTTTCCATCATCATGTTAAACAAATTATCCTTAAATAATGTCAGAACCAAAAGTAATATTTTAATGCCATTAATGCATTCAACAAATCTCAATGCAACAATTACCTGTAGCAAGAAGGAACTCCAAGGGATGGAAATCTATAGATCGGATATGATTTTCATGGAACTTAAAATCATGCAAAAGCTTTCCAGCAGTTAGATCCCACACCTGCATGAATAGTCAAATGCTTTACTCAACAAAGGAGTAGAGCAATCTTGCCAAAGGCTGTGCCTCACAGGGTAACCAATTTACCTTAACAATGTTATCACATCCCCCTGAAACAACCCAGCGACCATCAGGACTGAATCTGATGGTGCTAATTCCTCGAGTATGACCCTTGTACGTGTGTATACATCCTTTCTTCCTGATATCCCATATCTTTAGATTTGTGTCGGTGGAACCAGATGCAAAGAATTCTCCAAATGGATGGAATTCCATAGCGGTGCAATTGGATCTGTGTCCAGTAAGACCACGGACCACTACGCTTCAAGAGTAATTAAAAGTGAATTGAATTATACTAACAAACAAAAATGACGCTGCCATATATGCAATGGACTCTCGCTTGTGATCTAGTGGGTACATATCTAGGATTCTTATTCAAGCAAGTGATAACTCGAATGCTCGACTATTGAAAAATTTAATCAACTTACTCTTTGCTTCTTCCAAGTCCCACAGCTTAATGACACCAGAAGAAGCTCCAGCAAGCACCAACACTTCTCCGGAATTAAAGGCTACAGATTCTACAGGATTTGTATGACCGCAGAGGCTCTGCATTTGTTGGGCATAAAAGCATTATTAATCATTCTTACAAGCAAATGTTGCCACCGCTAAATTCTCTCTCTTCCAATTTTTAGTTAATCAAATTAGTTTTCAGCTTTCGCGATAATTCGCTTGAACTATATTTACACAGAAGAACATGACTGCAATAAAGAGTTAGCATTGGCGCTCGTTCTGCCTAAAGACATTTGTTTACAAGTAACCACAGAACTAGTTACTTAAGAAGTAACCTTTTAAATTTGCACTACAGCGGAGAGAAGATTAGAATAGCCCAAAGAATTGATTTCGCAGCACATCAACTAGGAGAAAAAGGGAAGGCAAGATAAAATGCTAACTCAACTAACCATTAAGGAATTCGGTTTGCCAATGGCCCATAGATTGACCTTGAAGTCATCTCCACCCGTGAGAAAAAGCCGGCATACCTTCTTTCCGATACAGAGACAGTTGACATTCGACGAATGGGCCACAAATTCCTCTGCACAAAATCTGAGTCAAAGGAAACAAATCCACCCAACAAGCGATACATCCCTTTATCCGCCACACAAAAACCAAAAACCGAAAATCGCATAGGAAAAGCATATCACGACTATCACCAGGGCCATCAGATTTAGAAACAAGCGACTCCTAATTTCCTAGCGAGGACTATAGCAACCTTCGAGAGGATAAGAACTACTCTCAACACAAATCTCCCGGCATTGATGAATGAATCTTTTTAGTTACATATTTCCTTCCAGCTCCCCCAGTCAACAGCACTACAAACAAATCCTGCTCATCAAAAGAATTCCAGAAAACATCCTAACCTCCATGAATTTTCTGACCGCCAAAAAAGAAAAAGAAAAAGCCATCCTTCTATTTTCTAACCACCCAAAGAGAGGCTTATTCCATCGGCCACTTAGAAATCAAATCGCATTCCGAGAAGTTACAACAGCGCATCGAACCACGGCGACTTGCCCACGAACTAAAACCCACGCATAGATCTCTCCAGCACCCAAAACCCAACACCACAGCACCTGCGGAGTAACAATAAGCTCGACAAGAAGAACGAAACAAGAAAAGGCAGCTCCAAAACACCGCACAAAAAAGGATACGCAGCTTGTAACCCCGCTGGGACATCTTCCCCTCCCCCCCACCAAGGAGGAGCCGAACCCAGAATCCGAACCAGATTCAGCCGACGCCCCGCGTGCCCACGAAGCAGCCGGAACCCAGATTTCAGCAGCCCGCGAGAAGCTCGAATTCGGAGCGCAAGAACACAACAGCCAGGCTCTTTTCGAACGCCGCGAAAGATGGGGATCGGATGCACGGACCCCCGGAGGGACGAGAGAACGGAGGAGCCGCCGCGTGGAGAAATCTCGGTGTCGAGATTGGTCTCGACGGTGAGGTGCGGAGAGGTTGCCCGAGGACGACGAAATGCGTTGTCTTGATCCTGCTGCTCCTTTCCTCCGAGGGAAGAAGACAAAGAAGAAGAACAGTCACTGCGTTTGCTCCGAACAGCGCTCCCCTTCAGACCGTGATGATTGAGCCAGTCTCGGACGCTGCCCGAAATGACCGAACTGCCCCGCCCCCCTGGGATTTTTCCTGGTTTTTTCTTTCCCCGGTGGCCAAGAAAATTCCAATTAAATTTTTTGTTTTTTGTAAAAATTCAAATTAATTGATTATATGGAAATTGGGTGACGTGGCTCTTAAATCTAGTGGCTTTGGATTTTCTCTGTTCTTTTTCTCTTTTTTTTTTTTTGTGGGGGGTGGGGTTGGTTTTTTCGTTAGGCTTGAGCACGTCGGTCGGTGGAGGAGGTTTTTCTTTTTATTTGATTTAATGTAATTTAATTTATTTGTTTGTTTGGAAAGGAACGTTTCTAAGTAGCAAATAGAATATTGTCTTGGGATGTGAAGTGGATCCATTAGATGTACCATATATACTTTCAAGTCATTTGGAATCCTATTCCCTACTCGTTTTTCCTTTGGCAAAACACCGGTTTCCATGGCTCTGATTCCGTGCTTTTTTCTCCTGATTGGGTCCGCGCACCTCTAATTTGAATAATTGAATCCTTCTACTTGCACACATTTCCAATTGCGTATGTCCGAGATCAAATCTGACCAAATTCAGCTGATGTGGGCGCCCGGAGGTTACCGGTGCATGACGTGGAAAAGTTTTTCCAATGTGAATGCTCATGTGGCACCACCTTGGAAAATAAGGGGAGAAAAAAAAGGAATAGAAAAAGGAGTGCCTTCTCTCTCTCTCTCTCACTCGTCACCACTCGTTCATACACTCAAAAACTTTCCCAGCCATTTATTTGTTTTTGTTCGCACGCCAAGCTAAAACAATTCAATTGCGAAAATTCCGAGAATCATCTATAGAAAACGATGGATGAAGATCGTCCAACCAAGGCATGCAAGCACTAATCTTGAGCATAAATCTTGCCATTCAAGAGTACATAATAAGCAATTATCTTTCGAGATTCAACCGAGCTTCCGGTTAGCATGCACTTCACTAGGCAGTCAAAATAGGGATGGCGAGAAATGC
Source organism: Syzygium aromaticum (assembly GCA_024500025.1). Lineage (NCBI taxonomy): Eukaryota > Viridiplantae > Streptophyta > Magnoliopsida > Myrtales > Myrtaceae > Syzygium > Syzygium aromaticum. The sequence goes on along the minus strand of CM044889.1, from coordinate 28,767,624 downwards.
AAAACTAATAGAGTGAGGTTTAGGAAAATAGTGTTTCGTATGTTATTTTAGGCGTGTAGAATGATGAAGAACGGGTCCATATTTCTATGATAGTTGCAAGTTAGCCCTTTACGTTAAAAAAAACCTTTTGCAAAGAGATGATCGCTTATGTTTGGGGATTTTCTTTGTGACGAAAATTTTCTTTTCAAACAATAAATTTGAAGCTCGAGAAAATTTTACTAATTTTCCAAGACAAGTAACGACGCGAGCTGAAACCCTCCTAATGAATGGCTCAAATGCAGAATCCACCACATGTAACAATATGTGAAATCGAATTTGTGTCGTGCGCACGTACTAATTCGCTGCTTAATCATTAAGCCAATCCATAGAGTTTATTTGGGAATATTTATAGAAATGATCCCATCATTTTGAATAGAAAGCAAATTAGTCCGAGAGGGTTTGCGACCATATTTATGCAATTCAATATCTTTTTATCCTTTTCTTCTTCTTTTTTTGGGATTATATGTAATATATATATATTTTTATTTATTGATGAGGAAGTAGGTGACTTGGCTGTGTCTCAGCAAGAGAGATTCGCTCAAATTGCTGATGATATCTTGTTGGCACCACGCATGGCTGTGCCTGAATTGATTATTAAAATTTAGACTTTGTAAAATCAAAAGAAAAAATCAGAAGCAAAATCAATAAAAGTTAAATTAAAAAATATCATTAAGAACAGGTATATGGGTCAACTCTGTATATTTCGTCAAAGACACCTTATTATAAAGCCCCCAAAATTAATAATATATTTTTTTTCCTGAATTATGTATTGCTTCGTGATTCCATTAATTGCCGAGCCTCTTTCTCTTTCACGGAAAGTGACCGAATGATTGGTTGGGTTACCTAACATTAACAGCCAATAATATGTCTTTTCTCTTCTTCAATATCGAAAAATAAATAAATAAATAAATCAATCAATTAATTAAAGATAACTTGGGATAAAAAAGGTCTTTTCCCCTTCTCATTGAGTCTTTAGGTATAACCACCGGACGGTCCATTAATCAACTGCCCGATTAACCTTTTGATGGCTTCGTTTGGCCCAATTGAAATCATGTAGGCATGAATCAATTCCACGAAGATGATTAGGGTGCAAATTCTATGCTTAATTTCCTTAATACCCCTATTTTGTGAAGACCCATATAATAATCACCCTTTTCTCTCTAGCTTTCGAGAAAAAGTTGGGCAAAAATAAATTTTGATGTGAAATTCATGAAATATGGACTTTGTTATTCTCTTGATAAGAGATATCGAACGCCTTTTTAGTGGGTTGAATGAAATGGAATAATATCAGTATTTGTTACATTATAATAAATGAATTTATTTTCATGAAGTTTAATAAAAGATAGCCAGTCATCACACTACAAAGACCAACAGAATAAGTTAAATTGACGGCCAAATACATGTGAATTTAACAGGGAGTTAGATCGATTGCTACTCAACATGAGGCGAGGATAAACTGATCGCGGCGGCAACTCTAGCCGTGCGAATGTATAAATTTGTCATCTCAACATTTTGCGAGGAACAAATATATTGTTCATCTATATTATTCCACAAATGCACGAGAAAAAAAAAACCGTCATTAGCGACACATGCTGTAAGTTTATTTCACGCAAGCATTGCTCCATGCAAGAGTGACCTGGAATAAGCGGTAAGGGTCTTAAATTAGTTTCATTTGTCTGTTTGGGATATTTTAGAGCGTTTTGACTTAGTGGGCTCGAAGAAGGTCTCGTCAAGCATAGCCAGAACTATTCGCCGACCCTTTCTAGTGAGTTTAACGTCCACGTCTCCTAACACGCGGTAACCCCTTTTTTAATCTTCTTGGTATAGACACCCCCAGTTACTTCGCTCATTCGGAGGATATTTCGACTTAACGAACGTCTAGATTTCCGTACCTCGTATTGGCCCTCGGCAGCGAACCGCGCTGAGAGAACTCTCGGAACGTGTGGCTCGCCACTCCGCACCTGTCACTTGGCATCATCCAAGGCCCCAACTAGAATCGCCCGCTTCTGATCCTCTCGCGCCGTCTCTTGCATCTTCTTGCTTTTGGTCTTTCTTGCTGACGCGCAATGCTAACCCCTTCCCTCCAGGCTCAGTGATCTCAAGAGACAGCTTCCTCAACATGTAGCAATGCAAATCTTCTTCCGAGAGGGGAAATTATCTTAAAAGTCATAAATCTATTACACTTTTATCAATTCGGTTATAGATCTTTTAAGTTTACCAATTCAGTTTTAAATATTTTCACTTCTTGCCAATTGAGTCCATCCAGTCAATTTTGGCCAGCCGGCTCCAGCTGTCCGACCAACGCTGATGTGACAATTTTTAAATTTTTTTTCCGAATTTTTTAATTTTTTTTCTCTTTCTGACTTCTTCCCTCTGGCTCGGTACCTCGCCAACCTCTGGTGAAGCTCGCCCCTGCGGGCCCCTGGCTGGGCGAGGTCGCCTCGCTCAGCAAAGGCGAGGCCAACCTCGCCATCGCAAACAATGGCGAGGTCGGCCTCTCGACGGTGTGGTCGGCCTCGCCTTGGCTAGGGGAGGCTTGCCCTCGTCGGTGACCGGTCACCGGACCGGCCAGAGGGAAGAAACCAAAAAAAAAAAGATTAAAAAATTCGAAAAAAATATTTAAAAGTCACTACATCAGTGTTGGCCAAATGGTCGGCGCTGGCCGGCGGCCACGTCAACACCAACAGGCCAAAATTGGCCGGATAGACTCAATTGACAAGAAAAAAAGTTTAGGACTAAATTGACAAACTTAAAAGGTTTATAACTGAATTGGTAAAAGTGTAATAGGTTTATGGCTTTTTGGACCATTTTTCCCTTCTTCCGATTGACCTTTCTGGGTCTTGTATAGGCGAAAACCAAACGAATCACCAAAGCAAATGTTTTCATGACAAGATAGTAACTTAAACCCCTGTGATGTGTTGATAAAAAAAATGTTGATTATTTGTTTTCCTTTTCTTTTTGTGTATATAGTTATTTTTCCACAAAACAAGACGACAAATGACACCGTCCACCATGTCTGTACATCATCAAATGCATGTCCCGGTTCGAACACATGTACTCCGCTGGTTTTTGACCGTTATAATGGTAGGTTTGATTCGTGTCGCGACCTAAAAAAATCGTGTTTTCGATTGCTAATGGATTACTAGATCAATTAAATTAACTAAAGTTCTCCCAAACTCTACCAATTCGAGGTCCAATTATGAGTATGCAAATAAGGATCATTTAAGGTATATTGATTAGAAACCTAAATAAAATAGCGGGGAGTGCCTTTGGTTACGCTAGATTCTCTAACGCCCTTTCGGTACCAATTTCAAGAAAAATACTTAATTTGGCAATTTTGATAAATCCTGATTTAGAGTTTAAAGGTGCATAAATTTTTTATTTTCACTTATTTAAATGAAAGCTAACCTATATGTAATGACGTGCAAAAATTGACATGCGATTAGTACAACCTAACATGCAAATTATATGTCATGCGACGACGTGACCTATTTCTAATGACGGGCATATTATTTATTTTTTTGTATTTTTTTTAATAAAATTCGGAATTAAAAATGCCAATTATCTAAACATGCAATTTTAAACTAAAGGAATTAACCTATTCTAGAGTAATCTTTTGGTTTTTTTTTTTAAAATCAAAATTCGAAATTAAAATCAAGTAAAAAAAAAATAACCGCTAAATCTTTCGAATTAAGTTTTCCGAGAATCTAAAATTCAAAATACCCGCTATGGAAATAATTCTATCTAAAGCCCGATAGATAGATTTATGCGGTTGCGGATTAGGAAATTTTCCTAATCGATCACATCTTGAAAAAAGTAGATATCTCAAAGATTTTGGATATATTCAAAGGATTTTGAAAATTCTAAATTCCATCCAAATTTGGCAAGTAATAGATATCTAAGATTTCAAAAAAAAATAAAAAAATAAATCCTTATTGGGATAATGCCTATTATTCAAATATGCAAAATTAGATATCAATAAGCACAAAATATGCAATGAAATATCCAAATTGATTCAGATGAGATATTTACCTAAATGCGCAAATAACTTTCCAAATTTGAATCGCCGGCGGATGGGGATCGCGCGAACGGACTGGTCAACGAAGGCTCAAAGGGAAGCTTGGCTAGGCTCCGAGCTCACGGACGAAGCGGCGTCGGTGGGTCACTAACGATTGTGGTCAGCACGGTAGAACAATGGCCTTGAGCATAAATCTGCTTGGTGGATGGTCGACGGATCAAGTTTGACTCGATGGATGACCAGAACAAGGAGCCCAACCGAATAGCAGCAGTCAACAAGAGCGGGCAATGTCAACGTTGTCGCAGCCAATAGAGCGGAAAGATTGGGTCGACTCTTGGTGCAGCAACAGCAGGCACCGCTCAAGGAGACAGCAGCAACACAGATCGTCGTCTAACGCAAACCGGGACAACCACGTTGGAGCCTACGTCGAACTGAGGGAAGATGACGCCCTCTCCCACTCTCTTGCTCGCGTCTCTTTCTTCCGCTCTCCGAAATTCTCTTTTTCTCTTGTCCCCAAAATTATCAGACTCTCCTCTTGTTTTTTTCCCGTGAGAAAGCCTTGACCCTTTTTGTCAGAGCCCCTAGAACCACTTAGGAATATTGTAGATATCTTCTCTTCCATGTGCCAAACTCTCTACTGTGGCCGTGTATGTAAATGGCCAGAATCCCAAGAACCCCTTCATAAGCATGTATTTATAATGAAAACCTAGGTCAATTAGCCGGGCTTTTAGTCCTAACGGGCTTAGGTTTAGGCTTTAATTTAATTTAATTTAATTCTAGTGAATTAATTCGGACTTTTCTTTGATTAAGCTTGATGGGCTAATTTAAGCTCAAATTAAAACAACCAAGCCCTTTTGCGTGTCGGCCCATGCTTTTCGAGTTGAGAGTCTTGTTCATGATGAGCTCGATTCACGCGATGGCTCGCCGATGCGGAATGCAATTAATCTAAATGTACCTAAACTATATGTTATGCAATTTTAATATTTTTGTTTAGGGGTTAAAATTTAATCCCTAATTTTCTATGCAATTAACCACTAAATGAAAACCTTTTGTTTCGCTCAAAGACTGAAACCTAAATTTAGACCATGCAAAATGATGAATGATTTTTTTTTTCTTTTTCTTTTTAAATGTAATGATGCGTGATATGCAAACAATAAGGAACGTATGCTAAGGCTTCTCACTTCGTGTAGAGCGGTGAAAGAGTCTTACATACGGATCGCACAAAAAGCATCCAAGTGAGGAAAGCTTTATAATCTGTTCCCTCAATCTCTAAACTTCTAATAAATAAAGTTGAATGATTCCCTACGTGTTACGAGAAAACGGACGTGTTTAGGCAATCACGAAAAGGATCATGTCACCTCTTATGAGAAACTATGCTGCCTGTTCTACTGGGCAAACATTAAATTCCAAGACAAGCTAATGACGCGAGCTGAAACCCTATTCCACTTGATAAATATATGAAAGAGATAATTTCTCCTATTGGAGAAAAATGAAGAATAATTAATAAACGTACCTGATTTCTTCTTGTGTTATAAAAATCCACCACGTGTAACTTCACTGGGGACTTTATCAATAAGAACAACAATTTCGTCCTTTTGACAATTTGATCACATTAGCATTACTAAGCTTCACTGGGGAATTTATCAATAAGAACAATCATTTCGTCCTTTTGACAATTTGATCACATTAATTCAATGAAAGGCTTTTCACCCGACCTTTGATGCGGGTATAAGAATCACTCAAACTCTCTTCATCAGGGTTCGGATATTCTAAGGCCTGGTCAATGGCTTAGCAAAAGGGATTCTTCGAGAGTAATGGCTTTGAAAGAAATGATATCACCAGTTTATTTGGCACTTCTTCGAGCAACATTTATAAGCATTTGAAATTCTATAGAAATGATCCCATCATTTGTAATGTAGATTCGGGTAGGCTTGAAATGAATAGCCTATTTCCGAGAGGGTTTGCGAAAATTGGCCATATTTATGCATTGATCTCAATATCTTTTTATCCTTTTCACCAAAGCCTTTCTTTCTTCATGGGACACTGCTTTTTCATGCACCCTAGTTTTTTTTTTTTTTTTTTTTTTTTTTTTTTTTTTTTTTTTTTTTGAACTTTTGACATATACTGTCTACAATACATGGCTTGTTTTGATGAATGACTAACATTTGGATTCTATTTATTTATTGATGAGGATAGTAGGTGACTTGGTTCTGTGTCTCGGATAAAGTGTGTAGGATAGCGAAAGAAATGCTCTTCGTCATATCTAAAGCATTGCTGATGATGCAGTAAATATACTTGAAGATTGATGCAAGTGAAAGCAAGAAAATTCTAACCATTTTGAACTTTCTAAGCATGGCTGTGCCTGAATTGATTATTAAAATTTAGTCGTCATACTTTTCGTGTAAAATCAAAAGAAAAAATCAGAAGCAAAGCCTTCCTCAGACGAAGTTTAGTAACATAACAAGAAAATCAAAAGAAATTTAGTCAGAATTAAAAAATATACTTCTTCATCAAAATTAACTAAGAACAGGTATATGGGTCAACTCTGTGACTTTCTTGTTCAAAGATTTAGCAACTCGTTGTTGGTAGCAGACACCTTATTATAAAGCCCCCTGTGAAAGAATACGTAACGAAGGAATTTCAACCTATATTTTTTTTCACAAGAGAATATAGTTGTATTGCGGATTCGATATGCCATAAGTGCAAATGGTAATCTCTCATGCCAATCACGATAGCCAAGCCTCTTTCGATATGGAGAGGAGTTTAGATGTTTGATCTTGAACTCCTTGAACAGATCATCCACCAATTTATTATTCAGATTCGACCCATTTCATGTGCACCATATCGAGCAATGATGTCTCGATGAATGAATTTCACTACATTCCGTGCCGTTGGTTGGGTTACTTCGAAAAATAATCGATTAACTTTAGGATTGAGCAATCACATCAATATATGTCTTTTCTCGGGGGAGTATTAATCTTATCACCATGGATCTGGCATTTGTGACAACTTCGGACATGTTGAATAAATAAATCAATTATTATCTTCCTTTAATTAATGTGCGGACCGCATACTCCCTCATGTACTTCTAGCATTGGTTGAATCAACACATCTTAATAAGATCGAATCATAGGACCGCTTGTATAGACATTCTCCGTTCAAGAAGAACTTTGACGCCATTTTCTTGATATACTTTGGAGAAATTCTGTGTTTGAAGATATGCCTTGATATCATGAACCACCGGACGGTCTGTAAAACCCATCTTTAAAGGTTTAACTTCTAACCCACTTGTCACTCGTAGCCCGATTAGTCAAAGCACCAAAATGGTTTTGAGTCATCGACAAGTATTCGAACGAAATGTCTTCAAACTCTTCCACTAACTCCTCTAAATAGGCGGCTGCAACTTAGCATTGGCCCAATGAATCCCCGAACACCTTAAGTCGAGCTACCCCCATTTCGATAGCGGCTTGTAACCCGATGATGCATGCTTCATATTCAGCGATATTGTTCGTCCAAGGAAATATCAATTTTGCCACTGGAATGTTGACCGCCCGGGGATATTAAAAGGGTGCTGATAAGTTTACGGCCTCATCAAAATACATGGTCCATACATACTCATCAATTGGCATGACTCTATCCTCTACCCCTATTTTCCCAGGTGAAGATTACTCGTCCTTTGACTGATTTTTGAGACAAGAATATAATAATCACCCTTTTCTCTCTATAATGCTTTCGAGAAAAAGTTGGGAACTTCTTACTCGAATAATAAATCGCACGCTCTTTTCCATCCTCTTCACTTTTTCTGAGCAAGCATGTGAAATTGTAAGGTACAGTATCAGAGGTTGCCTTGGTGTCGGCGGAACAAGCACCGGCGAATTCATCAAGTAGTGCTTAAGCTTGTCGAATGCCTGTTCACATTCTTCATGAAATATGGACTTTGTTATTCTCTTGTCTACCCATAAACTTCCTTCAGATATCGAACGCCTTTTTAGTGGGTTGAATGAAATGGAATATCATGTCATCAACGTAGATCTCAATCTTATTATGCATCATGTCATGGAATAATGTGACCATAAGTTATTTTTGAGAAGGGCATCACCTTGTAATGTCCCCCATGGAGTGGACTTAGTTCATCAAGATCTGATTATAACTTGAGAAGCCATCCACTACAAAGATCATCTTTAGGACTAGATCTCGGTAGTCAACGCACACTCAAACCCGACCATCTTTCTTTAAATTGACGAAGCTTCATGAATACATGTCGGTAGAATTTAACAGGGAGCCACATCTTTAAGGAGACATGCCCCAATCTTCACTTCTCTAGGATTCTGTACTCATGAGGCGAGTTGATAAGGCTTGGATTTCTCATGGACTGAATCGCGGCGGCAACTCAGTGAGGTAGGGTATACCATCATTAAAGTCAAAGCCGTGCGAATGTATAAATTTGTAAGGGACATCTCAACATTTTCCCGACCCATGATATCCCAAACCAGCTTTGTGAGATTGTCCATTTGTCTCAATCGGGGCACGAATATTGTTACCGACCATGACCTTGGCCACCATGATTGCATTAGAAACTGCACTGGAGCCGGCAATGGCATATCAGAGGAAGCTTGAACAACTTGAACTATCTCAAATGAATGATAGCTATCCTCCTCAACATGATTAGCGACATGTCGCGTTGAAGATTCGGTGATCTTCTTCTCCTGTAAGTTTATTTCAGCACTTGAAAAAGAATATCGAACACCGAAAGCATTGCTCTTGCATGGTAGATGGTTTAATGCCTAGCCTTTTCAAAGTGACCTGGATATAAGCGGTATGCTACTTGAGAGGATCGTCCCGACAAACCCCTCTAACTTATCTTCTTCAATATTTTCGGGCACATGAACCTCACTCAAAACTTTCATAAGAGCACCCCGATGCTTCTCTGATAAGACTGAAGAAGTTCCAACAACGAGACTGTTTGATCAACCACACTATATTCACTAGGATATTTTAGAGCGATCTTGTTATGATCAACATTGTATGACCATGGAACCATCTTGCTCGAAGAAGGTCTCAAGAGGGGGCATGTCAATTAGCTCAGGATCCAACTTAACTTGTTCATCGGTTAGTATTACGAGTTCTTTATTCCAGTCAATGATGACCGCCATTACCCCGAATTCATCAACCATCCCAATCATTCCCTCTCTTAACAACTCATCTACCTTCTTTTCTATTTCACCGAATGAGTTTAACGTCCACTTAAACTCGTTCGACCGCCGGGCCAAGGACAACATTTGCACTGCTCGAAACAGGAAGTGGACGCACATCGGTAACCCCTTTTTTAATCTTCTTGAATGTCCCATCTCACCTCTATGGTAATCACCCCCAGTTACTTCGCTCATTCGGAGGATATTTCGACATAAGTCATGTTGACTTCAGGGGTATGCTCTTTGTCTTTCTTACTAGCAAATCTCTTGCCGAACGTCTAGATCAGCTGGCTTCGGCCGTCACCATTCGTGAACGAACCGGCTGTGATAGAGTGGACACGAACAACTTCATTAAGTCACGCCCATGATCTGTCCCGCCATGGTCCTCCAACGAGTGGCATACTCCTTTAGAGTCTCGCCTTTTTTCTGCTCAGCTTTCTCCAGGTCTTCCCTTGTAATGGTGACATCAAGATTGAACTTGAAGTGTTTGACGAAAAGATTTGCTACTTCTTCCCACGAATCTGGTGGTTGGTATACTACCTCATTGCAGCATCCTTCAAGCTTGCTTGAAAGGTTTGAATCATTAAAGGTCCATTAGAAACATATCTGTTCATGAGCCCCTGGTCACTGAATTGGGTTGGCATCATACTTCTCCAACTTGGACCCCAACTAGAATCGCCCGCTTCAATTTAGCATTTCTCATCATTGGGGGGTGGATGAAGAACATCGCGCCGTCAGTCAAAATGACATCGTCTAGTTGAAAGGTTGGATTAGTATTCACTGCCGTCTGTCGAGGCTTGACGAGTTTGGAATCTCGATTGAGAGATAGCATTGATCAGTTGTTGCTTGGCCATGAGATCACTCATCATTTTGGACAATGTGATCTAACCCCTTCCCTCCAGGCTTGATTGGCCATCCTTCCTTTGGTCACCGATCGAGTATTATGAGGATGAGGGGGACAAATTACCTGCAAAAGTAACGATTGAATGAATACAACAAGTAAGAATAACGAGTCGGTCCATGACATCCCTTAGATCCTCAAGATGAAATTTCTTTCAAAAGACCAATTCGTGTAAATCCGAAATTCCAAATTGCTTCATTCAATAAAAACTTGGACTTATTCCAAAATTTACAAATTATAACTTAATGTTTTTCATTGAATTGCTCAGAATGGAAAATGTCTAAATATCTACTATCAAAAAACGTTAATAGCAAGCTAACATTTCCTCCTAAAAAAAAAAGAAAAACTCCCTAAACCAAACAAGAAATCAAATGGTCTTCCTCTTTTAGAGGCTACATGATCTATCGGTTATAAATCTTATTGGGCCTTCATCGCCTTTTCTTCGCTGATTTTGAGTTTACCAATCCGTGGCACGTTTTAAATATTTTCACTTGGACTTGCCAATTGAGTCCATGCCCATCAAAGGTATGGGTCAATTTTGAGCCTCGACCTCCCGCACAGCTTGCCAAAGGAAAATCTTCCACCCATTGCGTATAGTGCAAACTCTTAGTTTGATCTTGTATCTGTTTGAACCTTAAAATAGGGTTATGACAATTTTTAAATTCATATCTTCCGAATTTTTTAATCTTTTCCTTTCTTAAATTGTGTCAGAGATATGAAAGTCTCTGCTAGAATTGTGTTTATAAAACTAACTCCACCACATATTAGTTTTACCGTCCAAGCTATGACAGGATCAATAGCATTTTGACGGAATGGAAAAATGATGAGTCCAAAAAAAGCTAAGATAAAAATTTTAGATCTCATGAGGACAGAGTTATTTTCAAAACATTCGATAAGAAAAGATAATGGGCATGCTTGACAATTACCCCTTAACACTTTTTCAATTTCCTTTTTAGTCAAATTCAAAAATTCAGCAAGCACTACCACAGGATCTACCTTAATGGGTGGTTCGACTATATCCAACTCAATCGATTTTCCAATGGCAATACTGTATTCTTCCAGCTCGGTGTGAGCTCAAACGTACCTCCCAACACAAATGTGGTTGTCTCGGGGCACCAAAAATGAGCGAATGCTTGCATGATCCCACTCTGAACATCTATGTCTAGGATTGGCAGCATGAATCCAATGCGTTTGAGAATGTACTGTTGCAAAGGCGGAGTAGGCACGAAACAGATATCGAGGCGACCCATTCTTATATAGACCACGTGCCAAATGACTCAACCTAAATCATGGACCGACTCAAAATAAGATGAAGAAAACCAAAGATAAAGCTCGAGAAATTACCGTCTTTGGGGAGAAAATGTCAATCACAGAGACATGCACATGAATCGTGAGTTTAAATCTTAATCTATCTATCCTAATGGCTTTTGCAAAATGAAATGATGAACGGAACGACGCGTCGCAGCCTCGCGTACAATCATCATGACTAGTCGCAGCCTCGCATACAATAGTCATGACTAGTCGGGTCCAATCACTTCAGCTTGGTTCGGTCGACAAGGGTAACCCCCATGCGTTGTAGCCTCACGTGCATGAGGACGACCCTTGAGCCATTTTTTTTGGAAAAATTTTCGGGATTCAAATGGGATAACCTTTAGCGAAGGCTTACCGCCAAGGTTAAAGAACCACCTAAATACCATCTTAAAACTATGGGTGTGACCGGCCAGAGGGAAGAATGCACAACAATTATATTCAACCAACACTTCAATAGTACGAAAATTAAATTAAATTTCACTCCACCAAACCTGCAAAACAAAGGGTTAGCCAATCACTACTCCCCTTATAACTCCCATCCTGCAAAAACATGTAACACTTAAAAATGAGAATTCAATTAAATTTTGCCAAATCGAGTGATTTTTGTTTGAAAATTCTTTTTTGGCCTAAGTCCTCCATAAATTTTCAAAAAAATTCAAGTTTGTCGGAGTCGCCAAGTTGTCGCGACCTAAAAAAATCGTGTTTTCGATCTTAGGCTAATGGATTACTAGATCAATTAAATTAACTAATCTAGCTCGAGTTCTCCCAAACTCTACCAATTCGCAACTTAGGTCCAATTATGAGTATGCAAATATTTTCAATGGGAGTCGCCACTAATCATTTAAGGTAGGTTGATTAGAAACCTAAATAAAATAGCGGGAGTACTATTTTATTTCTACGAACCAGAAATTATGAATTCGGGGACTTGGTTACGCTAGATTCCCTAACGCCCTTTCGGTACCAATTTCAAGAAAAATACTTAATTTGGCAATTTTGATAAATCCTGATTTAGAGTTTAAAGGTGCATAAATTTTTTATTTTCACTTATTTAAATGAAAGCTAACCTATATGTAATGACGTGCAAAAATTGACATGCGATTAGTACAACCTAACATGCAAATTATATGTCATGCGACGACGTGACCTATTTCTAATGACGGGCATATTATTTATTTTTTTGTATTTTTTTTAATAAAATTCGGAATTAAAAATGCCAATTATCTAAACATGCAATTTTAAACTAAAGGAATTAACCTATTCTAGAGTAATCTTTTGGTTTTTTTTTTTAAAATCAAAATTCGAAATTAAAATCAAGTAAAAAAAAAATAACCGCTAAATCTTTCGAATTAAGTTTCGATCTCTTCCGACAGATGATCCTAAAATTCAAAACCTTTCTATGGTCTTATAGGCGTGTGCGGTTGCTGATTAGGAAATTTTCCTAATCGATCACATCTTGAAAAAAGTAGATATCTCAAAGATTTTGGATATATTCAAAGGATTTTGAAAATTCTAAATTCCATCCAAATTTGGCAAGTAATAGATATCTAAGATTTCAAAAAAAAATAAAAAAATAAATCCTTATTGGGATAATGCCTATTATTCAAATATGCAAAATTAGATATCAATAAGCACAAAATATGCAATGAAATATCCAAATTGATTCAGATGAGATATTTACCTAAATGCGCAAATAACTTTCCAAATTTGAATCGCCGGCGGATGGGGATCGCGCGAACGGACTGGTCAACGAAGGCTCAAAGGGAAGCTTGGCTATCCGAAAAAAAATGTTGATGGCCTGCGGTGATCCTCGCAAGATCACGGTCAGCCATACTCTGCTTGGTGGATGGTCGACGGATCAAGTTTGACTCGATGGATGACCAGAACAAGGAGCCCAACCGAATTCGGGTCAACAAGAGCGGGCAATGTCAACATTGTCGCAGCCAGCCTTTTGATGCAGAGCGGAAAGATTGGGTCGACTCTTGGTGCAGCAACAGCAGGCACCGCTCAAGGAGACAGCAGCAACACAGATCGTCGTCTAACGCAAACCGGGACAACCACGTTGGAGCCTACGTCGAACTGAGGGAAGATGACGCCCTCTCCCACTCTCTTGCTCGCGTCTCTTTCTTCCGCTCTCCGAAATTCTCTTTTTCTCTTGTCCCCAAAATTATCAGACTCTCCTCTTGTTTTTTTCCCGTGAGAAAGCCTTGACCCCTTTTGTCAGAGCCCCTAGAACCACTTAGGAATATTGTAGATATCTTCTCTTCCATGTGCCAAACTCTCTACTGTGGCCGTGTATGTAAGGGGTATGGCCAGAATCCCAAGAACCCCTTCATAAGCATGTATTTATAATGAAAACCTAGGTCAATTAGCCGGGCTTTTAGTCCTAACGGGCTTAGGTTTAGGCTTTAATTTAATTTAATTTAATTCTACGTGAACTGAATTAATTCGGGCTTTTCTTTGATTAAGCTTGATAGGCTAATTTAAGCTCAAATTAAAACAACCAAGCCCTTTTGCGTGTGAACACATGTACTCCGCTGGTTTTTGACCGTGCGGAATGCAATTAATCTAAATGAACCTAGACTATATGTTATGCAATTTTAATATTTTTGTTTAGGGGTTAAAATTTAATCCCTAATTTTCTATGCAATTAACCACTAAATGATGTGCTAAAATTTAGGTGTCAACACACGCGATTTATGAATCGGTCTATGATATCCCTTGACATTCGAAATGACCGGATGGCACTTAAAAATTACGAAGAAATATGCTCACCATGGCACGTGAAGCTCGAGCATCACCCACATAAGTTAATTTGTAATCTTAGAGCGTAATTGTTTCGGGAAAAAACTTCATGATAAAGAAATTCCTTTTTTCATTTTCAGGATAACGAAATTTCTTTTTCCTAACTTTAAGCAATGATAATTTCTTTAACTGACCAATCATCCAAACGCGTGAAAGTTCAGAAATTAATTTGCGAAAAATTCTTTCACTTAAACAAACACACCATTAATCGGCTTGACAAGAACAAGTTGAGCAGCTATACCCATTTTCAATTGGTGCAGTCCACGTCACGTACTAACGAAAAATTCTAATTAAAACGGAGGGAATGTCTTGCTAATTATGGCCCCGAAATAGTACTAATCAATGGATGCCCTCAATCGAAAAGAACTAAAAAACAAAGAGAAAATACACCCTACGTTTTTCCCTTCTAAGTTAATTTAGGTCAGCATATGTTCCAACGCTAGCTTTTGTATCTCGTAGTTACGTTCCCTCTCATTATGGACATCGTGGAGGACATAATTTGACGTCCGTCCTTCCTTCTTGTTAGCTAAGGGGCGGATGATGGTAATTGAAAAACAGGGCGACAGATAATCACGGCAGTGCTCGGTGTGCGGAGGTTACCACATAAAGGCGGTACATCGGGTGAAACCGAGCGAATGAAATGTTGCATGAATCAAGGTTTTTCGTAATCTACGCATCGGATAAAAAGGTTCTTGAATATTTCAAAACGAGATAGACAATCAGTCTAAGAAGCATCTGAAAGACCATCGAAATCAAGGGCACAAAGATTATTACTTTAGGGAAAAGAACAGAAGAGGAGAGGAATATTCAAGACTTGAGAAGGAGCCAAAGGATGCTATTATAGAATTGGAAGCGTCACAAGCTATAATGACAAAGCTATAATGACAAAGGCACGACCGTGATGTGCTTACTTTATTTCCTATTTACTCATGTTCTCAAAGAGACGACAATGATCTTCTGTCTCCATCGGCCTGTCTCCATCCACAACATGTGCAAGCAACATGGCCTCTCTCCTTGCTCTCATGCTCCAGGACAGGCTTTAATCTTCTTTGTCTCCACCCTCATCCGTCCTTTCTTTCAAATCTGTCCTCTGCTCTCTCTGATCTATCGTTTTATTGTTTTTAAATTTTTCACCTCAGAACAAACGTAGTGTTGATGAAAGATGCCTAATGATGTGCAATGAATATAACAAACAAGATAGCTATGTGTGGCCAAACTCAAGTGTTACATCTCAGAAACACATGTCCCAGGAGAGCCAATCTGGCAGAATGAAGAAAGATAAAAAGAATTTTAAAAAATCAACAGCAAGAGATCTGGTCTCTCACCACAGAAATTGTTGGAATGAACAAAGAACGGATTAAACTGATCATGGGACAATCCTATGTCCTAACATGCCAAAAGAAAATGTTGTTCATCTGCTGCACAAGAAAAGAATCATAAAAACCAAACAATCACAACTTGTCACCAACTGCACCAGATATCTATCTCTAAGTTTCTAAAAACACGTCCGTTACATCGATGCAAGTTTAGACCCCGACATGAACGTCCACTTCGTCGGTCAAATGAGTCAGACGAGAAGTTACCAATGCTGATACTGTACTGTAATTAAGTATCAAAGTATTCTGGGCTCTGTTATCCTCTCCAAGGCCATTGCTATGGACATTATTAAATTAAATAATAAACTTCAACCTCAGGGTGATTTTTGAACTTCACTTCACATCATTCGCAATAGGTCCTGCACAACTTCAGACATCGGTGGCCTGAATTCTGGCTCTCTCTGCAGAAACAATGGATCTGTGTTAACCAAGCCGCCATCAAAATATTCATGCTCGACTTTGAAAGGATTAGTAAATTTGTTTGGGAAAAAACCACCAAAAACCCAAATATGACACATTACCCAAAACTTTTTTTTGTGAATAAAAAACCCAAATTATGCCCACTATGACACATTTGCCCTAAACTTTTTCTTGTGACATAAAAAAAACCAAACTTGTGCTTATGTAATACATTTACCCTCTGTCAAGGTTTCCTCAAATGATTTTCTAGTCAAAACAACGTTATGTTTATTTCACTTAAATCACGTGAGCGCCATGTTAACACCGATTGACTTACAGCGTCCGTGTAGACAGCTTTTTAACAGTGCCCATTGACAGAACCTTGATGAAGGATAAATGTGTCTTGGTGTCACTGGAAAAAAGTTTTGGGCAAACGTGTCAGAGTGAACATAGTTTAGGGTTTTGGTGGCTTTTTCCCAATTTGTTTCCCTCGAAAAATTTAAGGACTGTTCAAACATGTTTACGTGGAAAATCCAAAAAAAGTGAGGCTACTATACCTGAACGCATCGAGAGATTATATCAGCAAAGCGCGACAATGATTTGTTGGGATAGAAACCACTAAGCGAAGGATCCATCATCTTTGACAGCGCATTAATATCGTGAAGCTGGGGTATTGCCCATCGAACCAGAAATTGCTCCCCTCTGGGCCGTGACCTAAAGGTTTCATTTTTCAAGAGAAGATATCATGTGAAAACAAACAGTGAAGGTCAAAGACAAGCACCAGATTTGTAAATCTAAAATCATCAGAATAGAATAAAAGGCATGAAAAAAGAAGAAAAGAATAGGCTTTTCTGGGTAATTGTGTACCTGTCAAGTGACTTCCTACCGGTGAGAAGCTCCAACATTACAACTCCAAAGCTATACACATCACTTTGCCAGGAATAGGTACCCGACTCAGATTCTGGGGCTGTGTAACCATTAGGATTGAGGTGCTCGGAAAACTGATATATAAGCAGTCGATGTTAGAAAGATTCAACCAAAACCTGAATTAGCATCTAAAATAAGGTAGATATAGATATGTAGTAATGTTGTTCATGAAAGTTTGTTGACTTGAATAATCAGTTTGACCTTCAGTTAATTTCTTCATGGAAACAATAATCTCTCCAAAAAGTTGAGATAGCAACTTTCTCAGCAAAGATCAATCAACAAAGAAAGGAGAAATGGGAAAAAAAGAAAAAGAAAAAGCTAATAATTTGCAGCTTAAGAAATTTTTTTACCAACTCACCCAGAAGATCAACCCCACTTCAATTTATCCTACTTAATATCTATGGGCCTAAAAAACCTATCCACCAATCTTAATTTTCCCCAGCATCTCATCTACGGCTACTCCCAATAGGAATTCCTAATACATTATTCGATGAGATGGAAATATAGTGTAATCAACTTAGATGAAATTAGGACAAGATCATGATTCAAGTCAACAAGGTACATTTTGTGAAGCGTTACCTGACTTTCAGAGCCAGTTGATATTAAAGGAGCCAGACCACAATCTGAGACTCGTGCTTCGAGCTTATCATCTAGAAGGATGTTGGTAGAGCTAAAGTTCCTGTATACAACAGGTGGCCGACAAACCTCATGCAGATACCTTCCCACCAAAAAAGGAGATACCGTGAGTTTACAGACTTTAGAACTAAAATTGTGACATGAAAACCACCTAGGCTTAAGACACGAGCAAGGAGGTTAATAAACAAGTAGCCATAACAACCATTACTTTTACAGCGCCGTTCTCTTCCACCGCAAGCTTGTATTGACAATAGATAAAGAAAATTAGTTGCTCTACTTACTGCAAGGCTCTTGCAGCTCCAATGGCAACACGAATCCGCACAGCCCATGAAAGTTTTCCATGGACCTCATCATCCAGATGCAATGCATCATACAGCGTCCCATTTCGGCAATACTGATAAATAAGTAGCCGTTGAGCATGCTCAGCACAGTAGCCCACAAGCTCCACAATATTGCTATGCCGAAGCTTATAGACTCTCGACACCAGAGCACCAAATTTCTCATCGCTCTGCTGACTGGAAACCATGGCCTTTAGCTTCTTGACTGCTAGTAGCTGAAACAACCGTGAACAACGAAATCATGATTTGTTAAAGCAGGACCGTGTTGGCAAGGAACGTGTTGCATTTAATAGGTGAGGGGAAAAAGAGTTCTATTTTAGGAACAAACGGGCTCGAAAGCTGCCCTCTAGTAGAACTTAAAAACTGTGATCAAGTTCAATGATATGTTACCCTTCCATCAGGAAGCATGGCCTTGTAGACACTTCCAAGTGTGCCTTCTCCAACAAAGTTTTCAGGAGAAAAGCTGTTTGTGAACTCCTGGAGAGATGCTATGCAGTAAAACGGGACCGAAGGTGAAGAGACTGCTCTCTCAGAAGGCCGTCCCAGCACAGTAGGCTGAGCAGAAACAACAGGATTTATGATAACCTTCTTATCCGGAATGTGTGGTGCGAGAGGAGAAACCAGAGGTTGCAAGGGCAAACTGGCATTTCCTACTTGGTCCTTCGGCCTCAAGCTCAATGCTTTGGGCACATCCAATTGTCTGTTACTTGAACCGGCTCTTCCATGGTCTTCTTCCATCTTGCCTAAAGGTTCCGGAACAGCCCACCGTGGAACATCTGATGAAATTTAAACCATCTTTTAAGCTAAACACGAATGTAACAATCAATTTAATAGTAGAAAAAGGTAATCATGGACTGACGTCTCTCCATATCTATGTATGGTTGTCCTGATGATTCTTTGCTTTTAGCAGCCCCTTGACCGTTTGCATATATGCCCATGTCATGCCTCTTGCCTGTCTCTTTCATTTGCTTCCTTTTGCTGCTTCTCCACAAGCATAGGCACAGCGATGTGATCACAACCACCACCAGAGCCCCCATACCAGCTATCAAAAGGACATTTCTAACCCTCAACCCTCCCTTTGATTGAGCAGAATGCGGTGCCTCTGCAGAAGATCCATTTCCGTGCTTTGAAGGCATGCCCGGAGAAGGTGGGCCGCCTATGAATGGAGCAGGTGCAGAGGTTGGCTCTGGTGCTGGTGCTGCTGATGGTGGTGCTGGTGGTGATGGTGATGGAATTACACTTGTATTAAAAGGATTTCCACCTTTTCTGCATGACCAAACGTATGGTGACAATATAGAAAGTACAAAACCAACTATAGATCACAATCCCTGTTAATCACTATACCAGCACTGTTAATCACAAAAAAGAAGCATGAGGAGAACATATGGTAAAGAGTTTGCCATACTAGTCATTTCTCAAACAACAGTGGCTTTGGAATCAGGCATCATATTTACTTGGTCCATTAAGCAACTCCACCAGAATTGACTATACATATATATAAACACACGCCAGAGATGCCGCAGGATCAGACAGCCGTATATTTGAA
The DNA here is from genome assembly GCA_024500025.1 of Syzygium aromaticum. NCBI lineage: Eukaryota > Viridiplantae > Streptophyta > Magnoliopsida > Myrtales > Myrtaceae > Syzygium > Syzygium aromaticum. The sequence continues at coordinate 28,748,139 of CM044889.1, read as the reverse complement.
GACATGAACGTTGAAGAAATTGATAAATTTAGTGATAATTTGAAATCACAAGATTACAAACAAAATTTTAAGGGGAAATCTTCCATACATTGAGGATGTATGAAGTCATCCATAAGTGGGTCCCCTTAACCATGCTTTCTAACCTCTTTTTGTTAATCACAGTTATTTGCAGCACATTAGCTAAAATTTCCTTAAAATACTAATTGTTTCTAAAAAAAGCTAGACCATCAACGATTGCAAAAATTGCATAGCACGAAAATCATTCGAACTTCTTCTTAAATACATAGATCTTTTTATGAATGGAGACAAAGGAAGTTTGATTCGATTCTCCATCATCTCGAGCTTCAGTGACATTAATATACGTCCGATTGGATGAGAGGAAGTAAGATGAATTTTTCTACAACCCAAGTAAGACCATAATAAGTTCCTTCACTATCCATTGTTTGTAACGAAAACGGCAAGAAGCTTTTGTCAAGTGGAAAGAATAAAGGGAGATGGATAAAAGATGAAATAGTAAAGAGATAAGAGCACAAAAGATAGGATTATTGATTGTTCAATCTTTCAAATGAACGAGAAAACTGAAAAGATGAGAGAAAGATATAAAACTCATATCATCATTCTTAAGACCAAAGAGTTGGGTGAAAAAGGGGGGCAAAGCTCTCCGTTCTTGGTTCACCCTATAGCAGAATCCTCTGGAACCACAAGAATCCTTAGTTAGAATGGGATTCCAACTTAGTACCCTCTAAGATTTTGAGAAGAGTCGCTCTTTGGATAGTATAGTACAATGATAGTTGTAAGCTGTGTTCGAAAGGGGGGGGGGGGGGGGTGGTTAATGTCTATTGTTGGCTTGTATGGTAGAATTAGCCCAGGGGCGGAGCGGCGGTGGTTTACCCTATGGCAATTGTCAGCGGTTCCAGTCGGCTTATCTTCAACTTGTGAACTCAGCCGATACAAAACTAGATGATAGCACCCCGGTTTTTTTTCCAACCAATTGGGGCTCTCCCTTCACAGCCCCCATGTGGATGGTCTATAGGGTCCATAACCACTCTTCTTACTACAGGAAGAGGATGCAATAATCAGGGATACACGACAGCAAGAATTGTTTTTTTCTTAAAAACTTCACCAAGCCAAAGACAGTGTGGAAACATCTTCTCCTATCTAATTATTGTCATTTAATCCCATTATTTTTCTTTAGACTCACGAAATTTATTTTTTAAATAAGAGAGAATACTTGAGAATCTAATCGTCAAAAATATTTTGTGGTTTAAAATGGATTTAAAGTGCATGAAGACTTCAAAATGCCTTTTTTTATTTAGAAATTGGAAGGTACCAGTCTTTTGTGATTAAAGGATTTCCATTACAAGGGTATGTGTTTTTCCTCAGGTATTACAACAGCACAAATTAAGAAATGCAGTAAGATCTTCCAATTTTAATAGGGTGAATTCCAAGAAAAACCCCAAACGTTAGGTCGAGTTCCAAATCTACCCCGAACTTTTTTTTGTCTTGGAAAAAATCCCAAACTTCAGGTCCAGTCTAAAATTTGCCCCGAACTTTTTTTTGACTCAGAAAAAACCCCAAACTTTAACTTCAGTCCCAAATCTACGGCGAATTTTGTTCTGTGTAAAAAAATCAGCAAATTTTATTTATTTTAAAAAATATACCCTCGTGATCCAGTTCCAACTTGACGTGACACTTCGACGTCGATAACAAATCCACATCAATAAAGTAATGGGGTGATAGGCATAGGACGATGTTGCATTTTCACTTCGATAATAAATCCAACCCAATAAAAATTATTGACTGTTCTAGGATATGAAAGTTAGGGATGATAACAAATCCACCCAAAAAAAATTTTGATATAAAAAAAACCCAATTTTTAGGTTCAGTCCAAATTTGGACCGAACTTTTCTCTGTCCAAAAAAAAGCCTCATTACTTTGTTAATTTGGATTTGTTATCGACGTGGAAGTGCCACATCAAGTTGAGATTGAATCACGGGGGTATTTTTGAAAATAAATTGAATTTTGGTGATTTTTTTTACACAACAAAATTTGGGGCAAATTTGGGACTCGACTCAAAGTTTGGGGCTTTTTCTAAGACAAAAAAAAGTTCAAGGTATATTTGGGATTGGATCTAAAGTTTGGGGGTTTTTTTGAGACAAAAGAAAGTTCGGGGCTGATTCGGAACTTGACCAAAAGTTTGGGATTTTTTAGGGAATTAGGCCAATTTTAATACTCGCTAATTGGTATTTCAATTTTTAAACTTTCCTAATTTCAGTTTTGCCACCATACAAATAACCATTGTTAAGTTTACACTACATTTGTTACCAAAAATAGGACTTGCTTATGAATGAATCCCTGCACTGCCTGTGTATAGAAGACAAACCCAAAATTTAATTACAAACAAATTAAAATTGGAATATAAATTGAAGCTCGAAGGATTGGAAACTAGAAATTTAAAATTACCAATTGAATCACTAACGGTTTGGGATCCAAAAGGACACTTACAAATACTTGATACATGAAATGGAAAAGAAAAGAGAAAAGTGTTTATTGTAGGGTCTAGTTATGTCCAAAGCAAGAATTCACAGGAAAAAAAAAGTACATTAAGGCCCATTGTGAATCGTTTGTCATCTTAAACGTGAAGAATGCTTCCTTTTCTTCCATTCTAGCGATTACTTGAGATGGTATTTTCAATCTATTTACCACCCTAATTTTCCATTTTGTATCTTTAATTGTACTACCCTCAGATCCCACGCATCTCTAGTACCATATATTAGAGATGGCATCGGACCCAAGGGTACTATATTTTGAAGAGAGAATATTGAAAAGTCTGATAAATAAATGGATAACCAAACATTACAAACTACAACAGGAATTCATCACAATATCGTAATTTGGAACATCAATGATCAAGACTAACTTGAAAGCGAGTACGAAACAAGCCCAAGATTAACATACTATAAAGGAATACAAGTAGCAAGTGTCAAATTCACCTTCAAGCACCATGTCAGAGAAAACTTACTTGAAAATTGGAATAGACAGCAACTTTGGAGGAATAGGCCCGGAGAATAGGTTATTCTCTATATCCCTGCGCATAAATATATTATTATTCAACTTATGAAGGCAGCATATATTTTCTAGTTAAGAGAAGTTTCTCCAAGAACTAGAATCTGCAGACAAAGTGGAAGTAGTATCAAGCATATAGAAGCGTACAAATCAACTAGAGGAAGATCCTCTAAAACATTCAGAGTCCCAGTGAGTTTATTATTCTGCAAGTGCCTGTAAAAAGAAGATCATATGAACCATTAGAAATATTAAATGTTTGATGAAATGATCTTTTTGTGCAATGATATGTACCCACAATGTGGTAACACTTGACAGGTTTCCAAATGATGGAGGTAAATGACCAGTGAGGTTATTACTGGACAAATCCCTGCAACAGAAAGTCAGATCAGAGTGAAACAAAAGAAGAAATAAAAAGGAGAAAAACGATAAAACCAGAAATGGTTGGTTACAGATGTGCCAAACTCGTAAGCTCTTCGAACAGGTCTGGAATTTCTCCACTGAAAAGGTTATTGCCCAACAACCTAAGGATAAGCAGTAAATGTCAGATGACGAGGAAACAGAAAAATACAAACAACGATCAAAAGAAGGCCCAACATGAAGTGTCCCTTTGATAAGAATAGCAATTCACAAATGAAAGCTTCTGGTATTTGGAAAATAGAGGAACTTCATTAACAAAGTTCGAACATACAATGTAAGAACAGTAGGTGGCACATGGGATGGAACACTCCCTCCAATCTGATTGTTGCTGAAATCACTGCTCAACAATAATTAGAAGGATCAAGAGGTTTGCCAGTAATGCATGTCCATGACTCAGTTTCCCACATATAGAAGAACATATAGAAGTACGTATCTTCATTCACTCATTTAACATGATGCTTGCAAGTTTTAGTAACATATCGCATTTCAAACACTGCTAATTCCTTCTTCTATGCGCATCATCTATAAGAATTCTAAAGAATCACGAGTTGATTATAGAGCCCTTAATTCTGATGCTGCATTGAAAAGAGCAGATGTGAGTTTTCAGGTCCCCCAGGATCCTCGTGTCACAAACTTCAGACATAAGAGGTGCAAACCAGATTAAGGCCCATTGATACTATCTAAGCAGACATGCAGCAGGGTTATATAGATCTCATGATACGATGATTGTAATGATGTCAATCAAATATTGGAATGGCAAAACATTTACTTACATTGACAAGAGTGATGCGAAGTCCAAACTGTTGCCCAATTTACCAACCAAATTGGCTCCACTCAGATTTCTGTCTGACTCAAAATGACTTAGTAAATTGAATCAATACACTTGTAAGAGGGAACAGAAGAAATAGACTTACAGTCCCGTTATGTTTGACATGACGCACTCGACACCTTCCCAATTGTCATAGCAGGGATCACCTCCAACAAGTAACCACCCAAGGAGAGGCGGGTAGCCCAGTGAAACATATAAGCTATTGATTGCCGCCACTGAAAAGCAGAAAGGAGCTAACATAAGGTACATAATTCAGGTTTCACAGTTCACATGTTAAACCAACAGCCGATGATATACAGAGAAACCAACTGCACATGTCTATTTTATGCAATACTGAAATGCATCTCCACTAGGGCTTGCTTCGGGAAAATTGTTCATTAAAACAACCATTTCACCAAATAGTGAACAACAAACAAGGACAGAGAAAATACAGCTCGCAAAGAAAACCAAAGAGATTACACATGCAAAATGTGGAAAAAATTTCAAGTGTTTACCAAGTAAAGCTGCCATAAATCTCCTTCAACAGTAGTTTTTTTCTCTCCCATGAACCAAACAAACATTAAAACAATGAAACGCACGCAATTTCACAGCCCAGATCATACAATGTAAATCGCCATGGGCGATGATTCACTCACCATCACGAGGATCAGTGACGCCAGAGCAGACCGACGCCGTGCAAACGAGGAACATCACCGCGAACCGTCGGAAAAGCATCATCAATTTCGCGAAGCCCATGACACTCCTGACAGTCTACGCTACCAAAAATCCCACCTTTTTTTCTTCTCGTTCTCCTCTGGCGCACTTCACTTTCCCACGAAACAAACAAGAAATGGCCTCAATGGCCAAAACGACGACACCCAAAAGCCCAAAGAGAAAAGAACACCCCCACTTTGCTCGCCAACCGGGATTTCAGAAACGACGAGTGTATCAGAAGACTGAAGCAGAGAATCACAAGAACAAACGTCAGAGCTACAGACCAAGAACGATCCACTTCACGAGTTCTGGCGAAGTACAGGAGGGTAAAGCGAAAGCACGAGCACAAGAAGACAGAGAGGGACCCCGCAAAGGCAGCGAAGGAGGTACGATTCTGCTTTGTATCTGGAAGGAGCCCTTCCGGCCAAAATGGGCAGCTATTAAAAATGGGAAAAGCGAAGTCACAGGCGCATGAAGTTCCTATCTTTATCGCCTGAATGCGACTGAAAAGGGAAAAGATCCGAGGGCGTCATCCGTGGGGGAGCTCAGAAAGCAGGTTCTTGATGTTGGGTCGGCTCCTTTTTAGCTCGAGAGTCGAGTCTCACTGTAAAGTTGCGATTTTTATACCCCCGTTTCGTATCAAGTCTTGCGCAGCAGCTGTGTGTAGACAGAGAACATCAGCAAGCATGAAACAGCAACGTTTTTTCGTCTTCGGGGGCCTTTGTTTTGTCAATGTTTTTGGTTTTCGTTTTTTTTTGGAATTCGATTTGAAGGACAAAGGGTGCGCTTTTTAGGAACGGGACAGACTCTCCCACCTACGATGGGGGGCCCACGAATTTTGTTGGTCGTCCGATGGCCCTATCTTAATTAATCTATGCATGACCTTGAATTTTCCTTTTTCCCACTTTTGATTTTGGAGTGAATTTGAAGCTCTTTTGGTTTTATTGGTTCGGATGTCCCGGTGCCGGCGGTCGACAATCGATTAATCTCGATGGGACGGCGACTCTCCCATCTTGACCGCACTACGTTTGATCATCTGAATTTTTATTCAGGATAAGATAAAAAATAAAGTCTAGAAATTCTGTTACGTCATATCTAATGTTTAGTGAATCGAAGTAATAAATTTGAATATTTTTATATCCTATCGTATCCATTTGTATGGTATGAATGGACCTAAAAATGAACAGACGGAGATGGTTAGAATTTCTCGTGATTAACTAGTATAGAAATCATAAGTGCACAAAAGAAAATAATCATCATCAATCCATTCATAATTATTGTGTGACCTGCATCTTAATCAGATTCAATAATGACAAGACATATAAATGGATTATAACAATGTTGACGAAATAGATTAGCCAAATCTAGTAAAAGAGAGAAAACATGGTTATTCACTTTCGCGATTTAGTGTTTTTGACTCTTTTGTCACATTCGTGAAACTTCAACATCAATCATAGAGTTACAGAAAGTAAACAAAAAAAATGCTTTGACTCTTTTGCTACTTCTGTGGACTTTTGACACGAGCTACAAAGTTACTAAGGAGTTGCAACTCTCAATCGCTTTTGCAGACCTTTGACATGAACAGCTTCAACACGAACTAGAGATACAGAAAAGAGGGAAGCAGAGTGAATTAGAAAGATCCATTTCAAGTTTGAGTTTGTTCATTAAAAATAGCAGTTCTACTTCATTTTTATTTACTTATTTTTAATTATTTTCCTCTTTTTATTTCTTTTCTATTCCCTTCCATCGTTCCTTAATGAAAAAATTTATTAAATAATAAACTATACTAATGTACCTAAAATATGTAATAAACATAGACACTAAATATATATGCACACATAATATATATAATAGAACAGAAATAAATTCACATATATAAATAATAGTTAAGAAAAAATAAAATTGTCCATTTATTTTTTTTTTTGTACTTTGAATTTTCTTGTTTATATTTAATTATTATTTTAATTTTTTTAAATTAAAAAGTTTGTTATTCGAAAAAAATAAATTTTATGCCATGAATATAAGAAATCTTATCTACCTTCATCCCACCTCCTCCACGTGATATTTTTATTCGAGTTATATCTTTCTTATATCCGATTTTATCCTACTCAAATAAGAACAAAACACGAGTAAGGATAAATCTTATCATATTTCAATTTTTATCTCGACTATCAAAAGTAGTTTGGATGGGCTCTCGAAAGTGACTCAAAAGAATTACCAACATGATTTGAACTCGGTGTTTCTTGCTTTCTCGAGTAAATTTTCAAGACGCCCAATCTACCGCAATAATCTATTGATGATTTGTAGATGAATAAGAGTAAGCACATGGAAATTAATGTGTAACACAGTTACGGTGGTTGAATAATGCTGTTGGGATTCTATATGACTATAATAGAGAAACAACCTGCAAGCTTCACGAGGTTATTAACCACGGATCGTCGATTTTGGGGTTTATCTAAATTTTATGATGAGCGTATTTTGACTTTTTAGAATGCAAAATGCTCGAGATCTCTAAAAAGGGTCATATATTGATATGTAGATTTTCATGCGATTCTTTTATAGCTTTTGAAATAGGAATGATATGTTAAATTTCAACAGAAAAGTTAAAAAGGGATTGATTTTTGACCTTTTTAGGAGTAAAAAAAAAGAAAACAAATATTGCCAAAAAGTTAAAGAGTTGCTTACAGGCAGCTCTAGAAAATTCTATGATTAACTCCTATTCAAACGAGTTCAACTTGAGATGAATTATCACTTGAAATCTACCTGATCCGAACCAAAAAGTTTTTAAATCTACAAATTCTATGACCTTTTAAATCTTTGTTTGCATAACCACCAACAAAGAGAACGATCCTACTGGAAACACGAAAGCTTGGTCCCTCGGCCAAGAAAGGCAGCATCACCAGGCAATTGGTTCCCTGCTGCTTTGATTATTGAATCAAACGGGGCCAATGCGAACCCCCTTGCCAAAGGAGAATTAAGCTCTCCCGGGGGCACAACACGGTTGGCGATACCGCTTCAATCCCGTTCATGTGATTGTGAGCTCGAATCCTTCAACTTGTCATGCTCTCGTACTTATCGGGAGCTAGAGGCGGGTGGGTCCTTCTAGTATTTCTTGAGGGCAACCGGCATAAACTAGGACGGTACGAGTTTCTTGACGGTCATTAGTAAAACGAATTGGTATAGAATGAGCATGTCGGTACGAAATTGGGGGACTTCTCTCACACGCCGCACACAGTCATCTCTTACAAGTTAACTAGTGGTTAAAAGATCGATGTCACGCCCTTCGAATTTCAAATCCACGTAGTGCCACAAGTATGCCCCGAAGTATGTACATATTTAGAAGATACACAAGCAACGATATCTAAATCATTGCAAATTGCTAGAAGGTAAGTAATGTCACTTACTAGTAATCCTTAATTCTAAAATAATTACCTTGGTCTTATAGTTATACAAATGCATGTAGGTTTCCCTCACAGATCACGCAAAATCATCTCTTACAAGTTAACTAGTGGTTAAAAGATCGATGTCACGCTCTTCGAAGTTCAAAACCATATAGCGCCTAAAGTGCACCCCGAAGTATGTGCATAATTAGAAGCTGCACAAGCAACAATATCTAAATCATTGCAAATCACTAGAAGGTAAGTAATGTCACTTACTGGTAATCCTTAATTCTAAAATAATTTACCTCGGTCTTATAGTTATGCAAATGCATGTAGGTTGGACGAAGTAATCATGATGGTTGAATCTCATTTTCTTGTATGCATGTACAAATCTTGTGACAAACGACCAAATGGTGTTTTTCAATAGAAGATCTAATTTGGGTGGGTGGGACAGTGTGGTGCCACCAGGATTACATGATTTTTTTTTATTTAAGTGTAGCTAATTGCTACATGAAGCACAAGCATGTAGACTATACTATTGTGGAGAACCTAGATACATATGTCCTCGCTCCTTATAGGAAAACGTCATTGTGGATAATCTTCAGACGATTAGCTTTTATAATGGGGTAGAGGTAAACTTATTTTTTTCCCTTTTATATGGATTAAAATTAGCTGTTGCTCGCTAAATGTTGCTTGATGGTTGGTACTCTCCATTGTACACTTGTGTAGTCAACAACAACGTAGAATAATTTTGCAAAAACACCCAAAACCCCAACCACCTCGTCGTCTCTCCACAAGCGCTCACCTAGTGAACTCACGTCGCCGCCGCCGCCGACGTCTCCGGCGACTCCACAGTCCACCTGCAAAGAGAGAGAGAGAGAGAGTTTTCTTTTAAGCTTAATTGACAGGTGATGCAAATCCAACGGTCCATCAAGTGAGGCCTGCACGTGGACTTAGGAGAAGAGAGAATGAGGATTGAGCCCCTAAATGTACTCATAAAACCACCGATAGATGAGCGCCTCCTAACGAGCAGCAGCTAATTTTTGCCCTTTGTTTAAGAAAAGAGTCGTCTTTCGCTCACGAAATTAAGAAGTTATTTGGTATAGCTTCCCTAAAAAAATTTCAACCGTAAAAAGAGATATTATAATTTTGATAAGGTGTCTCTTCTCGAAACTACCTCATCTAGCTTTAAAGTGGGCATAATTGTCCAAAAAATTTTAAACTTATTGTACACCTGTCAATTCACTCCAAAATTTTACAGATTTGTAAATTTAGTCTTAAATCTTTTCACGATTTGTCAATGTGATTCTTCTGATCAATTTTGGCCGGAAATCACTAACATGAATGCCAACCATCCTACGTGCCATGACCGGTACAGACGTAGACAATTTTTTAAATTTTCAGAATTTTTATTTTCCTTTTTCTTTTTTTTTTCTTTTTTCCTATTTCCTCAACTAGTTGCCAAGCCTCGGCGATGGCCACCCTCACGTAGGGCTGCCTAGTGAGGGTAGACCTCGCCAGAAGCCATGAGGGTCATGCCCTTGCCGGCAATTGCCAAAGCCTAGCAATTGACGAAGGGAAATAGAATAAAGGAAAAGAAAAAAAAAAGACAAAGGAAAGAAAAGGAAAGGAAAAAATTAAAAAAAATTATCCATATTAGCGCCAACCAGGTCAATTAAATGATCGACGTCCACATTAGCAGTTTCCAGCTAAATTTGATAGAAATGATTACATTGGAAAATTATAAAAATATTTAGGATAATTTGGTACAATTGAAAAGTTTAGAACTAAATTGGCTGCTATACAATAGATTTATGACTTTTTGTATAATTTTCACATTTAGGATCTATTTGTTTTACGAAAAATAACTTTTAGGAAAAAAAAATTTTAGTGTCTATTTCATGGAAAATATACTAGTCATAGAAAATATTTTCCCTTAATGGAAAAAACACCTTCAAAAGTGAGGAAAACATTTTCCCCTTTTCAAAAAGAGGAAATCATTTTCTCTTCCCTACTCCTTATTTCACCATTCATTTGAATTATTTCTATTTCTATTTTTGTATTTTTTAAAATCAATTTTTTATTTTTCTTTCTTTTCCGGCTAGTTGCCGACCTAGGCGAAGGCCGGGCGACTGGCCACAAGCAAGCTCGAGCGTCACTAGAGGGCGGCAATGCTCCCAAGCTCGCCGGATCGATGATGGCAAGCGTCACCAAAGGGCAGTGAGGCTCAGGCCTCGCTACATCAGTGCTACCTCGCAAGCTCGCTCGTCGACCTTTGGTGAGGCCTTGAACTCCACCGATCTAGTGGGGCCCGAGCCTTGCATCGCTATAGGCCTCGCGCACCCTCTACGATGCTCGAGTGTCGCCCATCTAGCAAGGCCCAAGCATTGCCGCCCTCTGGCGTCACTTCAGCCTTGCCTCCCTCTAGCGATGCTCAAGCTCACCTATGGTAGGTCGCCGACGGCGCTGGCAACTAGCCGGAGAAGAAGGTAAAAAAAAAAAAGAAAGAAAAGGAAATAAAAAATTAAAAAATAGATTTAAAAAATAAAATAATTATTAAAAGTAGTGTATGAAGGAAAATCTGATTTGATTTTTCATACCAAACAGCGGAAAATATTTCAGCCAAATGTCGGAAAATTGTGTCATTTTTCTGATAAATGGTTTCTTGGAAGGGTTATATTTTATGCGAAATGAACGGAGCCTTCAAATGTTGTAGTTTTAAAACATATATTCTAAACATATATATTACAATACTTTCCAGTCTGGTCTAACACATATCATGTACGGCGAGACCTGGACTCGGCTGCAAAGCTAATCGATTTCTTGCGGTCTGACCTCAAGTGGTAGCTTCGAGTAGGAACCGCGGTTGTAATTCCAAGCTTTTTTTTTTTTTTTTGGATTGCGATCTCAACAAATTTACCACTGATATAAATTTTGAAGTATCCTTATTTACGAATTAAATTAAATGGCATTATGTAAAGATTAAAAAGCTTAATGATATCGCCTGCTACCCAATCGTAGAACCAAAATCACAAAGATAACAATACCAAATCAATCTCGATCTTGCCCTAGATTTGATCTCGCACCACTCATTTTGCTACTCAGCATGTACGCCACTTGAACACTCAAAAACTGGCGTCTATGATTAGAAGACATGATCCATTCAACTTAGGGCAACTGAATGCATCAAATTCATAGCTTGGCCAGACCCGAAGATTTGTACATAAAAAACTAACGACGGACAAGCTTGAGTATCGATCCCGACCTCGAGATTACGTCCGACCGATGATCACCTCTAACGGCCCTCTTCGCCCGTGGGTGTAAAGGTCTCTTCATGAGATTGGTTCTACTTATTTGAACGCATGCCTTATGAAAGGCAAAACGAGCGTGAGATCATTGCGCTAGCCACTCTCTCTAGTAATCTCTAATAAATTTTATCATGTTTTCATTGATGAGATCAGAGATGCGAAATTTTTTGAATTAGAAGAAGGCACAATTTAATGCTATGGCACTCCGCTCATGTGTAGGGTGAACTTTGGTCTAAGGTTTTGGATGCCCAACTTACATACAATATGAAATGTTGTGGTACCAACATCAATTATTCCAAAGACTTACACCATTAAATTAAAAGCATGATTTAATATTTAAATACTCTCGCCCATGAAACGACACTCAAACTTAAAAAACTGAGCAGTAGGGGTTATAGCACAGTATGCAATTCTCGACAAAGAACATTCTATTTGGGGCCATATATTTTTGATCGATTTATTAGTCACGTGTCACCGTCACGTGATGTAACAATCAGACGAAATACAGGACGGAGGGAAAGAGACGAGAATGAGGTAGTTGTCTTCGGTTTCCGTGGCTTATCTTGTAAGATTGGAGTTTTGTCTCTAGGTGATCAAGCAAATACTTGTATTCCAGTAGCGTTAGGTGTTCATGGTCATGGACGACAAGGAACACTTCGCTTCTCCTTCAGTTTCCCATACCATGATCTTTTCTTTAACACCAACCATTGTAAATCTAATTGCTCCATTCTTATCGTAAGAAAGGTCATGCACCAGACAGTGACCACACCTAGATTCAAGCTTCTGCTCTGTCATTTCTTGGGACCATTCTAGGCATATGCCTCAAGAAATATATTTTCATTTGGATTTTCAGTTCTCGATTTTAATCTCTAGTTCTTCTTTTAGCACTAGAGAAAACATGATCAAAGAATGCTCTATATTACTTAACACACCAGCCGCCGTACGATTTTCAGTTCTTGAATTTAATCTCTAATTCGATTCCCTTGTGCAAAATTTGCTCCAGCTTTAATTATTTAAGATAAATTTAATTTCGAAAGAAAGTAAATATTATGCAAAGTGTGAGAAGTTGTTTCGAGAGAGACAAAGATGACTAGGCATAAGAGGATGATGACCAGGCAATCTCGGAGAGTGATCGATAGAAAGGTTCAATTTATTTTGTGGAAAATAAATAATTCGGAAAATAATTTCCTAAAAATGAGTGATTGCATAAAAATATTTTCATTGTACACGAAAATATATAAACATAAATTGTTGTCGATAATGAAAACTTTTTCGATTGATAATTATTTCAACCAATAGAAGCTAATATTTTTAGAAAATTATTTTCCTAATCATTTATTTTCCGTGAAATAGACGGAGTCAAAAAAGCCTATTTTGATAAAATAGTTTCGTAAGAAATCTATTTTGATGAAAAGGTCAAATGCCATGGTCACCCAGTTAGCAAGATGACAACATTCTTCGATGATGGACTATGCATTACCAAAATGTCATACAAGGCTTTTCTGCAACTTTGCGGGATGACTCGAATAAATTAGCAACAGGCCTAACCTCTAAATTGCGGAATCTTATGTACATCAATACAAGAGCTCAGGAGTAAAAATAGAGCATCCCGACCTCAATCTCCAGCGGACATGCTTCCGAGTTTGGAGTGCCGCTTCCAATGGTTAGCGACTTGTGCTCCGAACCCATTGTAAATCACCACAATCCTCACGGCGATATTGCCATCCCCTGTGTCTGTTCGTCATTGAGTAGAGGACGAACCCCTGTTCGAGCTAGTGCTTTGTGCAGGATGACGAGGTAAGGGGAGATGTTGATGGAGAGGCCATGAGACGCGTTCCGGTGGGCAGGGCACAGGAGCTGGGCATGCGATGAAGGTCGGAATATTGTCTCCCGGCATAACGACAGAGACACTGCTTGTGTAGACAGTCATCTGCAAGAACGATATCCATTTAGTACTATCTAGAGCATGTCAAAGTAAATGTTTTGCATGCAATGGCGATTAACTATCACAACGGAGCAAGAACTAGATCAAATCAGGCCCCTATACAACAAGGGCTCCATCAAGCAACATAACAGAAGGTCGCATTTGTGCGGCGGCCACTGAGTTCTTTAGTGAATGACAAATTGCAGCTAGATTAAGGCATTATGTTGACTCTGTATTGGGTATGGAGAGGCTTTGTTACTAGACGGTAAACAAAACAGGACACTGAAAACTTCACAAACAAATCACGGGCATCAGTATCGCCAATATCCTGAACAGAGAGAACCTCTGTCAACAAAAAAAAGTCGCCCAATAAATCAATGTCTATCGAATTACGAGTTAGTATCCCTAGTCATCACAGAGATGATGTTTCTAAACTGTAGCATAGCAGTAGTTCAAGGGCAATGGAATTGTCTTCTTGAAGAACTACTTAAGTTTTTGCTCTCCTCATGCAGAAATAGAATTGTCTTAATTAACTCCAATTAACACCCTCTCGGTTTGAAATCGGACCTAATGTCATACCGAAAAACCCTACGATTTCATCCATCTCTTACAGCTTTCACGGAATAGACAATTCGAACTCCCTATGCTCCATCTGCAATCTCGTGATGCAGGTGCACGAATATAAAATGCCTTATCCGACACATTCTTCGTAGTAAAGCAAAGAGTTCACTTACTAGCCAGACAAGATACAAAGTTACGGGCTCTGCCGCGAATAATTGCACAAATTCGACCAAAAACAATTCATGCTGGACCACCCTATGAGCTTTATATGATATGAATCCCAGTAATGATGGAAGCTTTACAACACACCTTAACTCAGATTCCAATAATTTAATACCCTACTGCCATAATAAAACCACAAAATGGGACTTCTAAAAGAAGGGGTATATCTTATCACTATCTTGATAGTGCTAGCTGGGTTTCAGATAAAGCAGGAACTTAAACAAAGACTTCACTTCACCACAATTATTTGTTTTCTTTCTTGATCGGTGTGAGAAGAAACAGCAGGAATAAAAAGTCTCATTGTCTTCAATCGACACGGATGGGGCTAAGTGACCAATATAGTGAGTATTCACTCAAGCTATTTGGGGCGGCCTGAGCGCAGAAGTTCTTCATACAATGTGGGCATCACCCAAGTGACTTTCAAGTAACTGGGATAGACAAGAGGAATCATGACAGCCAGAGTGCAAAGCAGTGTCAACTGTGTAAGTCTGTAGATAACTTTTATTCACGGGCAATGAATCGCAAGGGTTCACTGTTGACAACAACATCATCCAGTTGACTAGCGTAAAAGAACAAAAGGACAGGACAGAAAACAGAAAAAAGGAGGCCAAGGGTAAAAACCAAGTTCACCAGGGAAAACAAAAACCGCAGTATCATGTGGAGAGAGAGAGAGAGAGAGAGAGAGAGAGAGAGAGGAGAGAGAGTGCCTTTGCATCAACACTCTGTCAGGCCAGTAATGAAAGCTCTGGGCAGCGAACAAAAAGGAAAAGGAAAAAGCAAATAACATCCAAAAATTGTCAGAAAAATGATCCCAAAGCAAAAGCAAATCAGCCCCATAGCAAATGCCATCTCCCACCCATGGCTGGGATCCGCTCCCAACATCCTCAGAAACACCAGATTTCCCGTTTGGTTATCAAGAAAACTTATGTCCGAGAGATGAACAGTAAAAACAAGACACTTTGCAAGAGAAAATCTCTCAGAATGCAAACCCAGCAGAGCAGACTGCGCTATGTTTTCTGCTGAAATTTGCAGTTGAAACATTACCCAGAACATCTATCAGCTTGAAAAGCACCGATCCCAAAAACAAGATCCCAGAAAAAAGGAGAACAGTAACGATGGAAGTTCAAGAAAAACGACTGCGCTCGAAGTTTGAAACTTTACCTTCGGGGAAGGGTAACTGAGCTTTGGATTGAACCCCATCTGGGACTCGAGGTCGCCGCCGCCGCCGCCGCCGCGGCGCCTCCGGTCGCCGGCGGCGGAGAACTCCTGCGAGGTGGTCCGGAGGAAACGCTCGAAGATGGCCATGACCAGGAACATGGAGATGAGGATGGCGGTGGCGACGAACCCGAACGACACGGCGTTGACCGAATTGTCGAAGTGCCGCCAGCGGTCCTCTCTCTGCAAGGTCGCCGGAGCTCCCGTCGGCGACCACCCGTCGGACCACCGTGAAGCTTCCATTCCGCCGCCTCCGTCACCGCATTGCACGGCGAAGAGAGAGAGAGAGAGAGTTGTAGACGGAGGCGAGCGTGCGGATGGGAAGCTTCGGGGCTTGGCGAGGGAGGTGCTCGCGCTTCTCTCTCTCTCTCTCTTGGAGTGTCATGTTATATGACGGCAAACGCGGAGCGAGAACCGCTGGCAATCTGTGTTCACGTGTCATAATTATGTTCACGACTCGTATCGATCTGAAATATCATGACACGGCGAGTTAACGGGTCTTGCAATTCAATCACGGTACGAAAGGAAGTAATTATTGGTAAAAATAAACAATGAAGGATAAGAATAATAGAGATTTACGTGGTATGTTCCGATACCTACGCAACGGGAGAGTTGGCCGTCAAGATATCACTGTGAATATGGAGAATAACGAGTTTACTAGCGCTGAAGCATTTTCCAGCCTAGATTACACCCAAAGAAAACCCTAAGGCTGCGTTTGGTCGACCGGATAAAAGTCATGATAGGATATGTTTTATCCAATCCTGTGTATGATGGTATTTAGAATAGGATAAGGTCGGATATAGACCGGATATAGCCCGAATAAAAAAATCCGGAAGGGGTGGGATAGACCCGGATAAGATTTCTAATGCCTATTTTTCCAGAAACGCTACACTTCACTCGCCGTCATCTTCATCCTCATAATTTGTGCGCTTTCACCAAAAAAATTTCTCGGCTTTTTTTTCTTTACTAATTCCTCCGAACCCGTAAATAGCAAAAAATAAAAAATAAAAAATATCATATCCAACTTTAAATCCGTAGTCCACCAAATAATGAACATGATATGAAGAAATCCTAGGATTTTTTATGTTATCATATCCAGTTCTATCCTGTTTAGAAATCCGGACGACCAAATACAGCCTAAAAGTCTAATATGTAAAATAATTGAGTCTATTTTATATGTCTCCTTTTACATGCTCAAACTCGAAAGGTATACTCAACATGTTGCATTATAAATAATTAAACTACGATGAAATCAAGTTAATATCGTGTAACATATAAAGTTAGATGTATCGTGTAATGTCACGTTCGAATTTTTCTCTATGCAATTTGTATTTTCATCCCATATCATATTCGTATCGCGTGAATAGGTTGCGTCCGGGCCCTGACATTTCAATTATAGCGCGTCGTGATTTTAAGTTGACGAGTATGTCATGTAAATACCTTTTTGTGTTTTTTCTTTTCAGACAGTTCTCGACCCTAAAATTTTCGGTGATCCAATGGCTGAAAACCCCAAAAGAGCTTTTCCCAAGATATAAAAAGCATCTCGAACCGGAAGCACTTTCATAATACCGTGCATTATGATATCATTGAGTAATTGACTCTTAACATTATTATGATGTAATAGACTTGATTTAGTGACTGACGTGCACAGCTTAATTCTACAGGCAACGAGGGATAATAGAAGCTTTCCCAAACACGTCCGAAACATTTTCGACCCTACTACAAACGAGATACCAAAACTGTCGGAGCGCTCGATTGATCTCACATGATACGACGTCTCGTCATTTCATGCACTATAATTATTGAAGCTCACGAGTTCAACTTTGCTCGACTGATCTCATTATTTCTCATGAGACGGTTTCAAACGGTGGAGTAATTCAAATGAAGAAAAAGTGAGAGAAAAATACTTTGCTCTATGAAGTTATAATCCATATAATTTTTTCCATTTATATCTTTTTACCTAGTTCGATATATCTTCACAACGTGCAACGATATGCGTCGAAACTAATCGATGGAGCCTTTTCTCTTGAAAATTCAGAGATACGCCGGCACAAAATAAACTATGGAAATAAAAGAGCCTTACGTGATTGTTATGCGTAGGAGAAAGAATGAGATTGGTAGATGCATTAACGTAGCATATAGAGAAGACCATGCCAAATACAAGCTTCCCGATCCAAACTAGATCAGATATGGCACGACCTAGTCCATTACAAGTTACTCGCTATCTATTTTCCCTCCAAAATCTGTAAATTTGAAGAAAAACAATTGTTAGTATATAAAAGTTACGAAAGAATATCAAGTGCATTTGCATGACATTGTATTAAAATTTGTAAAGTTTCATATATACGAGCTTAAATTGAAGTCACACGGTGAATGTCACAACATTAATAAAGAGTAAAACCACATACCAAAAAGATGCCAAGGGACATCCATTGGGATTAAATACGGGTTAATATCACGAAAAATTTAAACTGGTACATATATGATAAATTTATCTCAAATTAATTTTTGGGCTACCAAAAGCCCAAACTGATACATTTGTGACAATTTACTCCAAACTAATTTTTGAGTCATCAAAATCTCAAACCGGTACACTTAGGATAATTTTACCCAAAATTGATGTGGATTTCCATGTGAACTTGCCATGTCAATTGAGTCATTACCACATGTCATTCAACTCAGTAATTTCACGATAAAATTTGATGGAAGCTAACAAATGGTAAACATGTCACGAATGTATCAATTTAGTGTTTTTCAAAAATTAGTTTGAGGTAAATTTATTACAGATTTACTAGTTTGAGTTTTTCGGTGGTATTAACCCGATTAAATACAGGAACAAATTTATGTTTCCTTTTGACCCTTGTCTTTTATCTTCCCATCCAAGGTGAAGACATTACTTTAAAAGGCCTAAAAAAAATTTGACGATGAGATAACTCGGTGAAATCACTTAATCGAGTCTTTTTTTGAAAAAAACTTACCACTTAAACAAACACTCGAAATTTAGATCATAAATGTATGCATCATAAAATGGCTTTAGAATTTCTACTGTCCTTCCTTTTTATCCACAATACGAAATGCACCATGTATCCTTGAAATTATAGACCTAAAAAAGTCAATTGTTCCATGGTTAGGTTGTATGCCACCTGATGCTTCCATAAGAAGTTAAACTTTCGAGTAATTCTAAGAAAAAGACTGTAAGAATTTCAGAGTAAATGAAAGTTAAAGCAGTTCTGTTTTTTTTGCAGGATGTAGGATCGCTTTGGCCGACGAATGGCGAGGTGACCAGAAATGATAGAAGCCGAATTTGTTGACTTGTGACCTTGGGGGTCAGAACGTGCTATTTGATCAATGCAAAGGGGTTTTTAATAATTCAACTAAAAAAGCAAAAAGGAAAGAAGATTATGATGGACTTTTGAAAAGTTTAAGTTTTCATTTTTCCGTCGAAATTCCAAAAATTACCCAAAATTTGAAAAATCACGACAATTTCATATGCGAGAGTTTCAAATACTTTACAATTGGAAAAAGTCGGAATGCATATATTATAAATTTTTTGAAAAATAAAATGTAAAAATTCGCTCCAGATATATTCAAGCGACTGGACTACAAAATTCGCTAAAGTACCGGTGAAATTTATCTATTATTTTTGTTGTTCATGTCGAGGAAAAAAAAATAATTAAATTGATTGTGTCCCTACGTTGATATTATGTCTTACTTGATCAGTACGACAAGTTGTTATTGGTCTATTCAGTCGTTGTTCGACAAGATTCGTCCATTTGGAGTTATTTAGAAGGTGATTTGTGTGGCTTCAAGGCAACAAAAAAAAACCCATTATTAAGAAATAATTTTAAGTATCGACCAAGAAAAAGAAATAATATTAAGCGGCCGGGTAATATATTTTTTTCTTGATTTTTTCTTTGCAAAATATTTAATTTTTACCCAATTTTCTACACACCTTCCATTTTCCCTCCCCTCGAAAAAAGCGATTTGTTAATGACAACAAAGTCGGATTTTGAATTTTAAAAATTGAAGTCAAAAGTAAATAATAGCAAAAAAACAAAACTAGAACAGACAACCATGACGGGTGCGGTTCCCATCAACACCGACACTGTTGATCAATAAGGTTGTCATGTAAACACAAATCTCATCTACATAAACTCGAAATACCAGATTAGTGACTAGGTCAGTCGGGATTAAACTGATTAAAACATGACGTTTGAGGCTTTATCAACCGCAATCTTGACATAAGGACCCGAATCGACCAAAGTTGACAAATTAAGACTAATGTGAGCATTTTGCCTACTTTTTTTTTTTTTTGTCTCTTTTGTGGATTTCGATCTTTGAATTTATCGACGCTAATTAACACATGTTCCTTTTCTACTATCACTGATAAAGAAGGGCATAAAAAACAAAGAATGAGAAATTTCTCGCACAAAAAATCGAGTACAACCCCCGAGGATCATGCAGGTCCCACGTACGGCGGCATACGTGCACGTCCATAATAGGTCGGGTTTCGGCTCGGAGTCCAGACACGTCCACGTTGATATTTCCACAACAAGGGGACACTAAGTTGGTGGAAATTAATAATCGGCAACACATGGCTTGCAACATTCAAAGATGAGGAAATCCCATCCACCGTGCATCATGTGCCCAAAACCCAAAAACAGCCAAAGCCTAGAGAATATATTTTTTATCCTAATTTCCCCCAACCCCCAATAAAAATTAAAGGGATAATGAAACAAGCAATCCCGAAACATTCGTCTAATGAGCAATGTGATTATTAAACTTTTAATTTGTTTAATTTAATCCTTAAACTTTAGTCTAATATTCAATGTGGTCGTTGAACTTTTAATTTGTTTAATATGATCCCTGAACTTTTGGTATAGGCTCAATATCGTCTCTGAACTATATGAAAATGTTCAATATAATCCCTGAAGTTAAATTATTAAAAGGACTATATTGAATATTTTCATATAGTTCAAGGACTAAATTGAATAATTACCAAAAAATCATGGATGACATTAAACAAATTAAAAGTTCAAGGGCCACATTGCATATTAAGTTAAAGTTTAAGGACCATATTAAATAAATTAAAAGTTCAGAAATTACATTATACATTAGACTAAAGTTCAAGGATTTTTTGTGTAATTTTTCCTAAAAAAATAAAGTAGAAGAAGAAAATTCAAATGAAGGACTGATTCCGAGACAAAAAATAATTCCTCTAGCTTGGGCCAAGTGACAGCTCCAAAACTCAGCTTTTCCATTTATCGTCGTGGCCCAACCTATAAAAATCCCACCTGGGGAAGCAGGGAAAGTTCCAAATAATCATAAAAATAAAAATTAATATCACGAAAAAATATAAATCGATATATTTATAATAAATTTACCTAAAACTAATTTTTTGATAATCAAAAACCTTAAATTTGTATACCTATGATAAATTTACCCTATATTAGTTTTCGTTAAATTTTATCGTCAAATTGCTAAGTTCAATAATACGTGATAGTTGACGGTGTACCAGTTTGCGGTTTTACTCCTCCGTTTATCACAAATTTACTAATTTGTAGTTTTCCGTGGTACTAATTCAATTTAACGAAGAGTAAATTTGACACAAGTGTATCAGTTTGGAGTTTTTTTATGATAAAAAAAAATTAGTTCGGGATAAATTTGTCACATGTGTACCAGTTTGAGATTTTTCGTGATATTAACCCTAAAAAATAAACACACTTTCAAATTTTGGTATTTTTCAATTCTCAATTTTCATAGTGTCCTTGGCTCAATGTCCAGAATCTGATGGGCAGCAATTGCAATATGCATAAAATAATTTAGTTGGTTATGGTAAGGCTCGCTTGCTGCCTGTGAGTCTCGAAATGTGCGTATCTTAAAGAAGATTCTTAATCATAGTGGGGGCCGGGGGGCATCCCATCATACTTACTTAGCCTGAAAGATGACATTTTGGATGAAATTCGTCTCGAGTTTCTTTTCTGAAAAAGTCGGACCACATGAACATAGGACGGGTCACTACCAATGTCATCGATCATTATGGACCCTCTCACAAATGAAGGCCTCACGAGTTGCTCATCGTCCACCAACTCAAGCTCGTAAGGTACTGGCTCAAACATATGGTAGAAAAGCTTGGCGATATCAATTACCGGATTAGGCAAATGTTTGTATGGAGTGGACATTTGAAAGAGAGGATCGATTGCACTATAAGCACTCACAACCTAACCTAATCGAGTCATGATCATAATCCACCGGAATGATTCTTCCGTAATCAAACCCTAAGCCCATCGAATAATCGCAAGCTGCTCAGGGAACAAGGCGTACCCTCCCGCCATGTCGTCCGTCCTAGCCAACCATCGAGCCACGGAACGTTGCGAAATCCTAAAGTTGCAATCGACAACACCAAATCAATCCAAAAAGCATTGGTGGTCTCCGGACGTTGCGTCGATCCCGCGTAGTACTTTTGTCCAGGCAAAAATGGGCAAGGATAAGGCCCTCCATCGTACAGGTTGTAGGCATCCCTACGAACAGTGACCGTGTCCGACGACACCGTCGTCGTCATCATCATCAATAAGAGCGAAAGGGAACACTCGGATTAAATCCTCACATGCACCATGTCGGGCCACTGCCCCATTGCCTCCCCAACCTCTCATCTCCACCTGGCTCCACCTGCTTCCTTCCCCCGCATTCAATCATATAAATGTGTGATTACATTATGGTAGACCCGTCAAACCGATAGGTTGGATGGAAAATGATTAAACCTAAATTGACATATTTAACTCGTTTTTGACCAATTTCTATGCAAGATAAATCTAGTAATCCATACCTAATCCGACCTATATTGTTACGATACTTCCATATTTAATTCAAATTTAATAAAACTCATACTTAAACTGAGGTGAGAGGGCGTAGGGAGCGAGCGCTAGATCGTGAGGGCGAGAGAGAGTGAAGAGAGAGTCATAGAGGTAGGTGGATTGAATCTAAGTAAGTTGTGAATTCATTTAATACTTATATTATTTTAAGCTTTACCATTCTAAACTCATTTAAGACCCATTTACTAAGTAATTAATCCATATTACAACTCAATTCGTCAAATATGGATTAAAAAATGAGTTTATGATTCATTTTAACAAATATAGATTAAGGTAATTAATCGTGATATCAAGAAATTAATTGCAATATGAAGATGATGGGTGACAAGCCTTATTTTTGTCTTTTTTTTTTTATTGATTTAATTTGGAATTGGCACTCCCAATACTCCACTAAACCCATTTAGTTTTCCACTAATTCCATTTAGTTGTCCACTAATTCTTGATGGTGGGGAAAACTAGTGCTTTAAGTTTGGGATCCATCGATAGCTTTTGTTTTTCCCTCTTCTCTTTTAAGGGTTTAGAGACTGGCTCTACTTGCATGCGCGCACAAAACACATTGTTTATTGCTGGAGAATTAGGTTTGTTTTGGCTATAGTTGCATCAATTATTAATGGGGTGAAAAATCCCAAGTGTTTCGTAGGCTTACCCGAATAGTATCATTGTAATTATGAGATTCTCTTTTCATGGATTCCATTTAAGTGGTCTTTCTAAAAGATTGTGAGACTATCCCCATTTGAAATCCAAGCATGCAAAAAAAGGGATAATAATGCCATAAATTCTTAAACTTATTGCAGAAGTGGAATTGAATTTTAAAACTTACAAAAAGAAGAAGAAGAAGTGTAATTAAGTCTTAAAATTTGTCAAGTTGATGCAATTAAGTACATTGGTTAACTCCAACAAATTTGAGCTATGGCAAATGACAACGTGCCTTTTTTCTTATATTTTTCAAAGACAAACAACGTTAATATGGCCACCACATGAGCCAAATAATATATAGGCTTAAAAGTTACAAAAAAAAAAAAGAATAGAACATCACGATGGAGAGGGATCACATCAAGGGTTGAGACTCTACCCCTTACCTTGCCGACAATGGTCAAGGGTCTAGCGGACAATAGAAAGGAAAAAACTTTTAGGAAAATTACCAAATTGCAATTGAGTCATAAAACTCGCCATCGCTAGGCGAGGTCAACCTCGTCGTCGTTGGGCGAGGTTGCTACGCTAGATCTGGTGAGGTCAGCCTCACCCAACCATGGTGAGGTTGAGCCTCACCAGCGGCCAGTAAGGCTAACCTCACCAGGCCAGGGCAAACCTCACCGGCTAGTGGTTGAGGATGAAGATGAAGAGAGAAAAAAAAAAAAAAAAAGAAAGGGAAAAAGAAAAGGAAAGAAAACATAAAAGAAAATAAAAAATTAATTTAAAAAATTCAAAAAATAAAAATAATATTAAAAAATTACCATGCTAGCTTTGGCCAAACGATCAGTGTCCACGTTAGTACCGGCCAGCCAAAATTGGCCGGATAGACCGAATTTGCACAAATACAAAAGGCTTATGATTGAATTGGCAAAAAAAAGTTTTAAAATTGAATTGGCATAATTGCAATAGGTTTCAGACTATTTTAGTAATTTTCCCAAAATTTTCAAAAAGTGTGATCAAATCCTAAAACTTATCACGAAAGTGCAATCGAGTCCTAAACCTTTCAAAAAGTGCAATCAAATCCTAAAATTTATCACGAAAGTGCAATTAAGTTGTAAAACTTTTAAAAAGTGCAATAAATGGAAAGACTGATTGGACCAATTTGATAAATTTTAAGACTTGTTTGTACTTTTTAAAAATTTATGATTTAATTGTACTTTTGTAACAAGTTTTAAGATTTAATTGCACCTTATGAAAGTTTTATGACTCAATTATACTTTCATGCTAAGTTTTAGAACTTCAAATGCACTTATCCCTAAAAAATTTTATATTTTGCAAAATATGTTTTAAGAAGTCATTTTTCAGAATAATAATAATATTTTTAGGTATTTGATTGATATATGAAAATGAATTGAAAATTATTTTCTTTCGTTTGGAAAGGAAAACTTGATTTTATATTCGGAAAGCTATATACACTATTTGTGTGATGTAAGGGACATGCAGTCGCCAGAATCCTAGGAACTTGGGCACGAGAGTTATGTGCCCGGACACGGCCGCCGGGGACCTCCAGTAGGGGTTTCTCGGGCTTTGCCCTCGGGAACTGAGCACGGAGAACCGGGGACTAGGCCCCACCTTGATGGACTTGAAGGTGCCGATTACTTGGGTGAGAGAGTCAGGTGCCCGAGCACAGTCACCAGGGACCTAGGCTTAGGCACCAGGGTCTTGGGCCTAGCCTCGAAAGACCTAGGCCCAACCTTTATGGACTTGAGCCCGACCGCCAAGGAACTGAGGCCGGGCACTAGTTACTTGGGTTCGCTAGTTGTGTACAAGAGCATGGCCGCCATGAACTTGAGTAAGGACATCAAGTTCCCAAGCTTAACCTCAAGAGACTCAAGCCCTGACTTGGCGTGGGAGTTGGCTTGGGCAAAGCCGCTAGGGACTCGGGCACGGACAATGGGATTCTGATCCCGACCTTTGTGAACCTGGGCCCGAGTGTGGCTGACTTCGGCACAAGAGACAAGTACCCAAGCATAGGCACCAAAGTCTTGCATCTAGCCTATAGGGATTTGGGTCTAACCACCAAGGTACCACGCCGGCCTCGATGGACCTTGGTTGTAAGGCCGATGACTTAGGCATGGGAGTCGGGTGCTTGGGCATGGCCGCTGTGCATCCAAGCGTGGGCATTGAGGTCTCGGGCTTGGCCTCTATGGATTAGAGCCTGGCCTCAGAAGACCTGGGGACGGTCGGTAGAGATCCGGGCATGGGCACTAGTGTATTGCACTCGGCCTTGAGGAATCTAGCTTGCCGTCAATGTACCTAGGCTTGACATCAATGGATATGAGTGTGAGGGCCAGTGACTTAGGTGTGAGATCCAAGTACTTTGGCATGGTTGTCAGTGACCTTGGCACGAGCATCGATGTCTCGAGCTTGGGGCCTAACCTCTGTGGCTTGAGCTCAGTCTTGATGGACCTAGGCTTGGCTTATATGGATTTGACTCGGCCTTAATATACTTGGCTCGGGCACCAGTGAATTGAATGTGAGAGCCGGTTACCTTACATGGCCGCCAAGGAATTGAGAAGGGCATCGATGTCCCAAATATGGTCGTGGGGGGACTCGGGCCTAGCCTTCATAGAATTGAGCCTAGTCTTGATGGATCTAGGCCCGGGTGCCAGTGGCTTGGGCACAAAAGCCAGGTATGTGGGTATGGTCACCAAGGACCCTAGTACGGGCATCAAAGTCATGGGCCTAGTCTCGAGAGACCTAGGCTCGATCTTTGTGGACCCGGGCTCGGCTAGTTGAGGAACCGATCCCGACCTTGAGGGACTTTGGCCCAAGAGCTGGGTAGCCGGCAATTGTTGCCAGGGATCTAAGCATGGGCGTCTAGGTCCTGGGTTCGGTCGCCGAAGACACGAGTACAGCCATCAGGGTTCCCATGCCTAAGTGCTGAGGTCTTTGTTCCGAGGTCTGATGTCGGGTCACATTCTAGAGTGATTTTTTATTTTTTATGAAGAAAATTGTTATCCTAAATTTAAGTATACGTCTTTTGTTGACCATGAAAAGATTTTTCGTTGACTCATTGTATTTCTTCTAGAGAATCTCCTAATTTTTCCAGAGCAATAAGCGACTCATTTACGCAAACATTTCTAAATATATTGTACATATTTCAATTCGAATTTAAACTTTTCAATTTGATCAATGTAATCTTAAAACTTTTGACGATTTTCTAATGTAATCTATCCGGGCAACTTAGACAGGAAATCGCTTAAGTGGTGGTCGAGCCAACGCCGGCTGTTCTACGCGGCACAACCAGCAGCTGACATGGAAGAAATGAATTGAAACAACATTGTTTTGCAATTCTTTTGTAAGTCTTTTGGATTTTTTTTCATTTTCTTTTTTTCCTTTTCCGCACCACTGTTCATCTTCTTTGTTGTGTCTTCGTCTCCTTCCACTTCATCGCTAATAAGACACACTGTTCATTTTCCTTTTATACGCCCCACCGTTGTCGGAAAGGGTCGGTGAGGATCGCCAAAACCTTGGTGATGGCTGGCGAGGCTCGCAGCCCTCCCTAAGATCTAGATAAGGGTCGGTGGCCATCGCTGAGACCTGAACGAGCCCTCCCTGTCTAGTGATGGTGGGGCGACATGAAAAGAAGATGAATAGTGAAAAAAAGAAAATCAGAACATAAATTATTCAAAAAAGAACGAAGTAGGAGACCATGAACATTAAAAAAGAAAAAAGAAATAAAAATTTGTACAACCATCTTCAATAGCGATTTTGGACTTACTTCATTTGAAGAAAATTATGTGACATGATATTCTCCACTTATAATAGGTATGGAGGTTTTAGTTTCATCCCTTCATTCTTCGATAAAAGGGACATGAATTCAAAGTTTAAAGGAGAAGACGACACTCCTCTATTCGAGGGACCGACATTTTCGGGACTTGAAATATTTCTTTCGATTCATCGGCGACATTGAACACTTTTAAATGATCTAAAAACTTATTTGATTCGATCGAAAGTTTCGAAACGATATTGCACATCGGTTCAAGAATCTAACACCACGGGTCAAAAGATCATGAAATGGCATTATGTTGGGTATGAAATTTAGTGTCCAACAGTGTCATTATCAATCAAGCTTCCGTTCTCTGTTTTTGGGGTCCAAACAAGCTGAAAACTATTCTTGCACAGGCGCGCACGCCATGGCTGCCTGCACCACGTGCGTGGGTGGGGTCGAAGTGACCGAAGGAATGGGCCCTTTCGGTTTCAAAAGGCGAAAGAAAAAAAGGTTCGACAATGACCAGGAAAAAAGCTGTTCGAACGTGATGCGAGGCCTACTTTGATCCTTGATTTTCGTTCTCACGGTGCGTGGTCGTGATGTCTTGTCCTTGTGACTCGTGCAGCAGGGACTACAGTCTCGTTGGGTGCACTTTCTCTTCTTTTCACGCACCTGGTCTTCTTTCCCCAGCTTGGACCGGCCACCCACGCTTCTTTCATTCGTCTCTTTGCCCCCCAAAGAACATGACCCAAAAGAAGAAAAGAGAAAGCGCTAGGTCTTTATTTGGCCTTGGAGGGCCACTTAGAAGAGGCCATTTCGATGAGTCTCTCTCTCTGTGATATGGACTCTTGAGGATAAGTGATAGTTTGTTTACCGCAAGAATACTCCGAAATCCGTACGAAAATCGGGTTAGTTCAATCCAAGAACTGAACCAAACCGGCTTTACCCGATTCGGTAGAAAAAACAAAACGCCACGCCTAGCCCGTGGACCAATTGAAGTTCTTGTAGGGGGCATTTCTACAAATCTCAAGTGATTCGATTTTTGAGGATCAGTGGTCATTTGATTATGAAAGAGTATCTCTTGTTCGTTTATCTAAAACTTTTAACATAATTATGCGATGCGATATTTTAGGTGGAAAGTATAATAAAATATATGGATAAATGCACTAGAAGTCCTAAAATCCTTAAATTTTTAAAAAGTATAATTAAGTCCTAAAACTTATCACGAAAGTATGATGGAATCCTAACATTTTAAAAAAGTGTAATAAAGTCCTATAACATTATTACGAAAGTGTGACCGAGTTCTAAAACTTTCAAATAGTGCAATCAATGAAAGGATTCGATTGGCTTCAATTGATAAGTTTTAGGATTTAATTATATTTTTTGAAAGTTTTAGGATTCAATTGCTTTTTCGTAATAATGTTTTAGGACTTTTGCTACACTTATTCCTAAAATATTCTAGAACATGACTTATTGAAGACCGCGAATCGATCCTCCAAGGATCACGGAAATCATCTTTCCTCTAGAAGTGAGCAACCGGACCAGTTCAACCAAAGGACGAAACCAAACTAGTCTTATCCGATTTATTCCAAGTTGCTTCATACGAAGACCGATTCAGTTCTTGGGTAAAAATTTAGATAATGCCCGTGTAGAACCCAAAACCCTATAAGTCTTAATTGAGAACTTTTGCAAAAATAATGAGATTAAATTCCAATATAAGCGGGGCCGTAATGGCGTTCTAATTGAGAATTTTTACAAAAACAGTTAACACGATTGAGTAACTAAAAAAAAAAAATGAAACCGAATTACAAATTAGGCCGGTTCTTGGGTCGACCTTAGAACGCGCCAGTTCAGTTTCATAATCGACCGGTTCCATTTCCGATTCCAAAAGCGAACAACCGGCCGACACTGTGGATTCCCAATTCCTGACCCGGAACATGCCGACACCTAGAACCAAATTCCTTATCCTTTCCTCGATCAGAAAAGGCATCATGTTCCCATCCAAAGGAGCTTTTGAGAAAAGAAAACAAAAGAGAGAGACAAACTTAGAGGCTTGATGCTTGCCTATCACCTAGGGCCAGGGGTTCCCAATGATCCAGTCCCAGTCCATCCTTGAAAAAGGAACAAGCAAACAAACAAAAGAAACGCAAAACAAGAGTAAGTTGGCGGGCCCACCTATGTCCCAAAAGTCCGTGGGCCCCCCCCCATCATGTGCTCGAGGGGCCCGGTACTTTTCAACAAAGTCGGGCTTCTTCTAATGTCACCATCCCTTGTGCGGCGGGGAAGGACCTCCAATTGCGGGCAAATTTTGGGGGATGGATGACGCTAATTGAAGGAGGAGGAGGAGGAGAGCACCCCTTAAAAATAAGACATCCTCGTCAACGCCGGCCGTCTTATTTCCCCTGAAATTGCGCGTTTGTCTCTCTCAAACATGGAGACTCCATCCCCGTTTTACCCAAGTCAAGCCGAAAGGGAAATCCGAAACCGGGTCGAGCCGCCGGATATTCTACTCCATTTTGTCCGGTCAGTCGAGCCGGTCGAGACATCGGTGTACTAGTTCTCTGATTGGTGGATCCCGTACTCGAGCCGACTCGAAAATCTCTCCTCTCCTTCTTTACTATGTACGGAGCGTCGGTGTAGAAAAGATTGTCAGTCAATAAAGCTAATATTCGAGCAAAAGTTTAATTTTGCCATGACCATGAATTGATCTCTAGCTCCATTGTTCATCCATCAAGCTCATGCGATTATTCACTAAAATTTTTCTCGAAGTACGATCAATACCAGGGACAAAATCAGGTGGAAAGCTATAGCCATAGTGATAGTACGATGAGTCCAGAAACAAGATTTTATGCGAGAAAAAACCTTATAGAGTATGATTCAAGTACATAGTGTAGGCTCAGTTGAGATCCGTATGGATTCTGTCTTAGGCTCGTATCAAGCTTATTACAAGAGCTTAACGACACAGCAGTGGCTGCAGAGCTCCTTCTCCGCTGCTTCCACGATTGGATCGAAGCTCATCCAAGCATTGGCGGTGGTCGCCGACGTGTCGAATTTGCAAGCCTTGGAGACGGTGTGCGATGTCTCCCCCGAGAACCGATACCCTCCCAAGAAGTACAAGTGAGTCCCAATTGGTGCCATGGTAAGATAGAGCGTCTTGATCGCTGGCGACAGGTACTCGTTGGTAACGCATTCGTTGCTTGATGTGCTCATAGGTTGTGACAATTTTTGGAGACATGAGTACTCAACTTCATTCCACATGTTTAGCCCCGCATCATATGCCACAATGTGGCCTTTCCAAGCTTTCAAGCAGTCTCCGGAGCTGAACAGCTTCCCGTCAACTGCGACGATTTGGTTGGGAGGGATGTCCAGTTGCCACATCCTCGCCATCAGCTCCCACGCCCCGGTTCTCGGGTCGAAAACCTCCACGGAGCTCCGCTCGGTGATGAATGGAGATGCCCTGTCTGAGTCCAACCGCTCCACGAACCCGCTGACCACATGGATCTTGCCTTGCCATGTCACTCCAACCGATTTGTACCTCATGGTGTTCATGCTAGGCAAAGGACTCCACTCGTCTATAATCGGATCATACACTTCCGCTGATGAAATCCCCCTGGCACAACCCAGATTCGACTGCCCGCCCGCCACATAGATTTTGTCATCCCAGACGGTACACGCGAAATCCGAACGCGGGGTCCCCAGTGATGCGCACATGGACCATTGTTCGGTCCTCGCGTTGTACTTCATGACGGTCGACAGTATCTCTACCTCGACGTCGACCCAGTCAGCTAATTCATCCGAGACGTGAGTCATCTCCTTGTGGCAGAGCCGGCCGCCGATGACATAAATCATGTCTCCAACCGACACCATCGCGAAGCCCTTCAAAACATGTCCTTCCACCACGTGAGGGATTGGGCTTACGTAGCTCCGAGAGTTGCTAGACGGATCGTAGCACTCTATCCAATTCGAAGTGGTGTCCGCTTTCAGAGTCGGGTCCTTGAGGCAGAACGGCATGTAGACGAGACACCCCGAGTGGGTAAATTCCGGGGACGGCGGGGGCGTCGCGGGCCACGGTGCGGATGCGAGGGAACCCATTGGCATCTATAGTGAGAGAGGGTAGATTTTCCCTTGAAGGAAGAGGGCTTAACAAGAAGATCTCGTGTGCTTTATGTTGAATGCCAAATGGAGAAATAATATAAAGAGGGAAAGAAGATGATAAAAAGACCTTGGCGGACACAGCAACAATAATTTGATCATTTGTAATTGACATCGACTATGGAGTGAACGGAGGTAGCGGCAACACAAGGGTCTTCTGGAGTTGAAACCTAGGAAAGTTTCCTAGGGCAAAATCATTCTAATTATTGACGAGGTTCTTGTGGGGTTGCTGTCTCTTACGTTGGACTCTTCATTTTACCAAAACGAAGGGTCGAATCGTTATTGGCATAGCCGAGGGAAAATTACTAGAGCAATCCCTTCTGGATGAACCCCATGTCATTGTCCCTTCGCATTGTACCCAGTTAGATATTCCTTGGGGTCGCAGTCTTCCTCCTCTCTTTTACTCCAAAGAGATGATCAGTTACCAATGATTGGTGTTGGACTGTTTGTTTCTGAAGTTTTCTAGGGATTGTCTTGTTTTGGCTGACAATTTCGAAGTCGCACATTGCCTGCCGAGTTCGAAAGGTTTTGCCACATCTTATTGTCGTTCCTAAGGGTTAATATCAATTGAGCAGTCCTTCAACTTCGAGGCGTTCTCATTTGGTCGCTTGAGTTTATATCCTGGATTCAATTGGCGCCGTTCAACTTCCATTTTGTGAAAAAATTCTACCTCATAGTGTGGACTGAAACATGACACCCCTCCCAACATAGATTGCCCTTGGTATAGGTATGATTGTGTTGTGGCGTTTTGATTATGACGAGAAACGCCAATTCAGGTAAGTCACAGGTCCATGAAATACCGTATTGATTTCATAGATCAAGTAGTATTTTTATTGACCAGGTAAAATGCGAACCGAAATCTGGGTAGGTGTGCAAATTGTCAATTGTTTACCCCTAGCGGTGTAAGGAATCAAACATGCGTTATGTATCAACTTCCTGAATAAAGATTGCTTATCAAATTGCAACCAATATCTCAAATCAAGGAAGAGTTCTATGGAAGTTCTCTTTCTAGCATTTTTTTAAATTTAGCCATGATATACATTTATCTAGTTAAGTTTTTTTTAGAAAAAAAGTAATCCAATATACTTTGATTTTTAATTAAATTTCATTTTTGATTAGTCACAAGATGATTATGATTTTGACTTTCAAGTTTACTTGGACTGCTGTAACTCGAGCTGAATTTATTGATGACTTAAGTTGTGTAAACTGGGTGTTACTTTTACTAGAACGAATAGCCTTGAGTATAAGAAGTCATAGCGGAAAAGTTTACAGTGAATGAATTAGTGATTTTTAAGATTTGAACTTCTATTAATTTTAATTTGGGTAAGACATTACAATTAACAAATTTGAGTGAATAGAAATTTTACCGGATCATTTTTCTTAATGAAGTTTGTATCTATGGCCAAAAAAGAAATAAGTTTGTGATCCGTTTTGTTTGGTCTTATTTAGAGTTATTAATTAGAATTGAAGTAATTTTCTTGTTAATTGTCCATGTGTAGATGACTTTGTTTTACTTGGATTGAGTAAGTAACATGACATCTTCAATTAACTTACTCGAAATATTATCCGCTTTACCCCATCCCATAGCGAGCCTCGCAGTTTTGTTCTTTGGCAAATAAATGGACTCTTTCTTAGGTATTGATTGTGCTTTCACCCGAGCACGCTTAAAATTAGAGTTCTAATACAAAGTGTTGCTGTTCCGTCATAATGCACATTCGTGAGTTAATTTAAGTTTCACATACGCATCCTCTGAATGCTTTCCCCTTGTTCGATGCACCATTTGATTTATTCATGCCTCATTCGCTATTTTAGAAACTTGCCTAGAGCTGCTCTTTGTCCATATTCTCCAACACCAACAATAATTGCTCGCCCTCATTGGACCGGTTATTACAAGCCCGCCAGCTTCCGCATAATTAATCCTCGAACTACACACCTCTTGAAGGGGGTTCCACTTTGATTATATATTGAACACTTTTGGATTAACTTACTCGAGATCTTATCCATTTTGATCCATTCCATATTGAGCCTTGCGGTATTGTTCTTTGACATACAGATGGGCACTTTCTTAAAAGATCATCCATCCTAGTAATATTCTTACATAAGCACGCTCAACATTGGAGTTCTAACACTAAGTGTTGCCATTACGTCAAAAGGTGTCTCTTGTGAAGTAATTTCAGTTTCATATATATAATAGTTTCCCCCTATTTGATGCGCAGTTCTATTCATACCTACCCCCTTCACCATTCTATAAATCTGTCAGAAGCCGCTCTTTGTCCGAGCCCCTTAGTCTCAGTGATCATTGCCTACCCTTGTCTGGTCGAATCGTTATAATTGTTATGCGAAAATCATATAGGATGCCATTCTAGTTGTAACAGCAAGACCAGAAAAAAAAAGTGAAACATGAAATATCTTCTTTTAGCCGCAAGTAATGTAAAAAGATCTAAAACAGCACACGAAAACATTAGTAATGAATGATGGACCACCCTTTGGCGGCAGCGGGTGAACTTCTTGGTGTTTGGCTTGTTCTTTGTTTTAGTTTGCCAATGGGGAGGCAGTTAATCACTAAGCAAAAGTTCTTCGGTTACCCTTGCAACACCTGAGGTGGTGAATGCACCTTCACTTGCCTTCCGATAACGGCTCCATCGCCTTCTCATTCTCCCAAAAATATATATAGAAACCTAAATGACACATGCATAAAAGCCAGAGGATGTGCAGCATGATGCTAAACGTGGGATATCCAGCCTATGGGTTCTCGGTGCCCCGCCGCTGCAGCCCCGCAGCATTCCCTCCCTCGTAAATCTTTTTCTTGCCTACAGGAGAGGCAATACCTTCTATGTTTAACGTCCCAAAGTTTGGACGACACCCTTTCAGGACTTGCTTAGGTTCAAAACTCATGCGATTATGTAGCCTATATAATGGTCATTGTTCTTGGGTTTTTACCACATGCTTGGTCATCATCCACTATTTGAAATTCAACTTCAAGTTTTATTTGAGCATAGACAGAGCGATGGCACAATTGACGAATGAATTGTTTAAAGAACAGCTACATCAGTTAAGAGGAGTTGAAATTTTGGTGGTAATTCAATTTGAAGAAGGGGCCAATGAAGTGAAAAAGACCTATCTTGATATTTATGGGCTTGATGTGGCTCAACAAGAAGATGGGCTCAAAAAATTTCGTTCTGCTTTTAAGCTTTTAATGCATGCTATGCCATTGCATAAACCTAGGATCAGATGTGATCTAGTCTTACAAGCACCTCAGTTCATGCCATTTTGAATTATTGTGGTTAGGTGCAGCTGTGTCTTCGAATCATGTCATAATTTGCCGACCTTCACAAAATATTCTGGATTAATAGGTAACGTGGATTTGACATGCACAAGCTTCACAATGAACAAAAGATGAGAGCATACTAAATAGATTCTTTGGAATGAGGTCAAAAGATAAACCAAAGGACACCCTAACTCATTTAAAAAAAAACGCAATCTAATCTTGACTATTCTAATGGTCTCTAGCTCATCTCCTAAGCATGCCATCCCTTGAAGCTAACTCTCAAAAGGGACAAACTGAGGAGAGTGGGGAGCAGATCTACATGAGAATCTTGAACCCATTATACTTGCAAAGCAAACATTGGGGGGCAAGATTTGCACCTTTTGATGTTTAAAGTAAGAATATTTATCAGTGGATGCCTCTAATCCTAGGATCTCAAACTTAAACCCTAGTCCAATCATAGGATCTCCCACTTTAAGTACCTTTTTTTAATCATGCTAGAGACTTAGCCATCATCGAGGTTTCAAGGAATAAATGCAATTAGAATTAACACCACAACATATATTGAATTTCGATATGAATACAAGTCGTTGATACCATATTAATGTTTCCTACACCCCTTTGACTATGGAACAGTTTTACCTAAATGGAACTTCGTGAAAATGAAAATTAAGAACATATTGAGTATGTGGATTGTCATGCATCAATCTTTATAGACCAACATGATCACAAGCGATGAACGACAAAAGCATAAAATCTCAACATGTCAACTTAGAGTTATTGATTAACTTTTAAAACTTGTTATTGCCATCGAAGATGATGCTCGTTGCAAACCATTTTTGGTCCAACCAAAGGTTTCCTATACATGCCGGTTACATGATGTGCACATTTATTATTTGTTTATTAGGGCATGTTGGGCATCTAGCCCACCTAGCCTCTTGCTACGATCTTAAACTTCTGATTCCTATTCATCCTAGGATCCTATGACTTTTTGGCTGCGTATGGAACACTTTGGGGGAAAGTTTTTGAGAAAATGCAAAAGACTTTGAGCTAAAATGATTTTTCAAAATACAAATAGTATTTGGTAATGTATATTTTAAAATCACTTTTGGAAGTAACTTTGGTCTAAATACCGCTTGGCAAAAATTAATTTTGTAAAGAACTTTTGCTAATTATTTATAAAAAAAATTCAGCAAAAAGCATAGCCACTGCCAGTGATAACTCTATAAAAATAGAGTTATTTTATCTACTCTAGGCAATAAATAATGCAATATTTGTTAGAATATATTTGGATTTCTTTTTATTTACTTAATATTTCCTTGTTTATGCAAAATATTGAGATATGGAGAAAATAAGGAAAATATGGCAAAAAGAAGGAAAGGAATATGCGACTCAGAGAAGAGTTAGAATGTGGTTACCACATTAGAAATTTTGCTATTTATTCCTTAATTTTATGAGAAAAAGAAACAATTGCCTTGTCAGAGGAGTCTTGGATATTATTATATAAATAGGATAACTTTGGGGAACATAGAGTTTTTTTTTTTTTTCTGGGAGATCGTTTTCGTTTTCAGTGTTCTGAGTGTTTGTCAAGTATTATGAAGAGAAGATAAAAGTGGTGACAGAATTCTTGTTCTTTGATTCAAGATGTTTTGATTAATTTCTATTATTGTTTCTTCTTCTATTTTATTCTAATTTTCTTTATTAGAACTACGATGTAACTTAACCATGATGATATGAATTTCATGCTTTTTATGCTTTGCAAGTAATTTCATTCATGTGTGTTATATATTATTGTGCTTAATGCACTTAGGTGACTGGCCACTACTTGAATGATCTAATGTGCATGTTTGAGACTGAGAAGTAATAATATGCAATTACTCATTATAATATATAACCATGAATTAAATATGGATAGAAATATACCATGTTATTTGTGTAGCTTTCGGTGATAAGGCGGTCCAAAAGATTTATTGTAAATCGGAAATATTCACAGATTTTAATGCGCTTATGTTTATTTAAATTCACATAGAAATATAGTGAATTAATAAACTGAGTAGGTTTGCTATACCTAGAGATAGGATAGTAAATAGACTAGGAAATTCCGCTATCACATGTTTGATATTGTTCTTATATGCATAATGATCTGAAATTCATATCTAGTGATTATGATAAAATCGGATGCTCTAACATATTTTACCGGATTGATTATTTGCCTTTAGTTTATAAAATTTCGTTTTTAAAAATTGTCAATTTTTATTTGCTCTTAATTATATTTTGATCAGTTAGATTAATTTTAGAATTTGTCCATTTTTAATATTTAATTGGTTTATTATCATCAATCTCTGTAGAACGATACTCTTCTTATCATTATATTACTTATTTAACACATTCGTTAACACGTGTAGAATTTTACGAACAAGTTTTTGGTGCCGTTGCCGGGGATTGTTTATTTAATACCAATTAATATTGATACCGGATAATTCTAAATTTAATCTAGCTTTTTTTTTTTTTTTTTTCAGAGTATACATTGGTGCATGACACGTAGCCAACAAGGAAAACTTATTGAGTTTGATCCGAAAATTGAACGCACATTTAAAAGGCAACTGAAAAAACAGAGAAATCACATTAAAAAGATGGAGAGAGTTGATGATGGTAGAAATCAACGTAGACTCTTGAAAGATTATGCTGCGCCAACAGTTGAGGGCACCACATCAAGTATCAAGAGACCTGCAATTCAAACAAACAACTTTGAGATCAAGCCATCACTGATTCAAATGCTTTAGTAATCAGTGCAATTCAGTGGGCTACCAAGCGATAATCCATACGCTCACATCGATACTTTTCTTGAAATCTATGATACAATTAAATATAATGAAGTTTCAGATGATGCTATTAGAATGAGATTATTTTCATTCTCTTTTAGAGACAAAGCTAAATGTTGGCTCTCTTCTCTTCCTGCAGGATCGATCACTACATGGAATGATATGGCCCAAAAATTTCTTGGTAAGTTCTTTCCACTTACAAAATCTGCAAAAATGCATAAGGATATTACTAATTTTATGCAGATAGATAATAAATCATTG
This sequence comes from Syzygium aromaticum, assembly GCA_024500025.1. NCBI lineage: Eukaryota > Viridiplantae > Streptophyta > Magnoliopsida > Myrtales > Myrtaceae > Syzygium > Syzygium aromaticum. The sequence continues at coordinate 28,710,744 of CM044889.1, read as the reverse complement.
TATGAAGCATGGAAAAGATTCAAGGAGTTTCTTAGGAGATGCCCACATCATGGATTATCCATATGGATGCAGGTACAAACTTCTTATATTGGGTGTAGAACAAATCTCCGTTCTATTATTGACGCAGCTGCAGGGGGAGCTCTGAATAATAAAATACCAGAAGAAACCTACAACTTATTAGAGGATATGGCATCCAATAGTTATCACTGGCCTACTGAGAGGATACCGGTGCGAAAAGCTAGCGGAGTTCGTGAGGTGGATGCTTTCACGGCAATCGCTGCATAAATTGAAGTACTCAACAAAAAAATAGATAATATGAGTGTTTCAGGCATGAAAATTCAGAATATGACATGCAATTTTTGTGGTGGAGGGCATGTTAGCACAGGATGTCAGGTAGGCAATACTTTTGCTCAATCTAATGAAAATGCTAACTTTGTTGGGAATTTTAACAGATCACAGAATAATCCTTATTCCAACACATACAATTCGGGATGGCGCAATCATCCAAATTTTTTATGGAATAATCAAAATGTGATGAGACTACTACCGCGATTCAAACAACTAGAAGAGACAAAGTCCAGTCTAGAAGATATAGTCACAAAACTTGCCAACACTACTAAGGACTTCATCAAGAGCACAGATGTGAGATTTCAAAACCAAGAGGCTTCAATCAGAAATCTGGAGATGCAAGTGGGGAAGTTAGCAAACATGATGTCTAGAAGATAACATGGTTCTTTGCCTAGCAACAGAGAGAAAATCCAATTGAAAATGTAAAAGCTATAATCCTAAGAAGTGGTAAACAAGTAGGTGAAGAAGATACCAAACAAGAGATTTCCAGAGACAAAGAAGAAAAGGTCAAGAAACAACCAAAGGAGATAGGTAAGAGCAAACTTTTTCCAGATAATCCGAAGCCATACGTGCCGCCAGTTCCATTCCCTCAGCGACTCCAGTAGCACAAAATAGATAAGCAATTTTCTAAATTTCTTGATGTTCTTAAAAAATTGCACATTAATATTCCTTTTGTAGATGCTGTAGCGCAAATGCCTAGCTATGCAAAATTTTTGAAGGAGATTTTGGCAAACAAAAGAAAGCTAGAGGATTACGAAACTATGAAGTTGAATGAGGAATGTTCGGCCATCCTACAAAATAAATTACCTCCGAAATTAAAAGATCTAGGAATTTTTACAATTCCTTACACTATTGGAGATTCTTACTTTGAAAATGCATTGTGTGATTTAGGTGCAAATATTAATTTGATGCATTTATCTGTTTTTAGGAAATTATGATTGAGTGAAGTAAAAGTAACTACAGTGTCGCTTCAATTGGCTGATCGATCAATTAAATATCCGAGAGGTATTGTAGAAGATGTATTGGTAAAAGTTGACAAGTTTATTTTTCCTGTAAATTTCATAGTTCTTGACATGGAGAAAGATTTTGAGGTACCACTTATCTTAGGTCGTCCTTTTGTAGCAACGGGAAGAGCTTTTATTGATGTACAACAGCGGAAGTTGATTCTTAGAGTTCAAAATGATCTTGTTTCTTTCAATGTTTTTAAAGTAATGAAATATCCCTCTGATGATAATTCTTGTTTTAGAGTTGAGACAGTTGATAAATTGGTGAACAATGTTTTTCAAGAAAATATTTTTAAAGATCCACTTGAAGCATGTTTAATTCAACCAAAAGATAGAGAAATTGAGAATAAGGAGATAATGGAGTACGCAAATTTTATGGAAGCAAATCCAACATATTCAAGGCATAAGGCAACAAAATTTGAGAAGTCAAGACAACACACAACGAAGCTTAAGCCATCAATTGAAGAGTCTCCTATTCTTGAACTCAAATCTTTACCTTCTCATTTGAAATGTGCTCATTTAGATGGAATTTCTTCTTTACCAGTAATTATATCTTCTTCTTTGATAGATTTGATGGAGGAGAAATTGCTCAGAGTGTTGAGAGAACATAAATGTGCAATTGGATGGAAAATAGATGACATCAAGGGAATTAGTCCTTCAATTTGCATGCACAAAATTTTGACGGAGGAACAACATAAACCCACTATCCAACCTCAGAAGTGATTAAACTCGAAAATGCAAGAAGTGGTGAAAGCTGAGGTAATTAAGTTATTTGATGCAGGGATTATCTATCCTATATCTGATAGTTCCTAGGTAAGTCCTGTGCAAGTTGTGCAAAAAAAAGGAGGTATGACTATTCAGAAAAATGACAATAATGAATTGATTCCTACTAGGACAGTTACTGGATGGCGTGTGTGCATGGATTACAGAAAATTGAATGATGCAACTAGAAAAGATCATTTTCCTTTACCATTTATTGATCATATGTTGGAAAGACTTGCAGGATATGAGTTTTATTGCTTTCTTGATGGATATTCAGGGTATAATCATATTCCTATTGCACTAGAAGATCAAGAAAAAACTACTTTCACTTGTCCCTATGGTACTTTTGCTTTTAGAAGAATGCCCTTTAGTCTTTGTAATGCACCAGCTACTTTTCAGATATGCATGATGGCTATTTTTTTTTATATGGTTGAAAAATATATTGAGATTTTTATGGATGATTTTTCCGTTTTTGGCTCATCATTTGACTCTTGTTTAAATAATTTGGCTTTGGCCTTGCAAAGATGTGAGGAGACTAACTTTGTTTTGAATTGAGAAAAGTGTCATTTTATGGTATAGGAAGGAATAGTGCTCGGGCATAAGATTTCTAGAAATGGAATAGAAGTCGATCAAGCCAAAGTGGAGGTTATTGCAAAATTGCCTCTACCAACATCTGTAAAACTTGTTAGAGGATTTTTGGGGCATGCAGGATTCTACAGGCGGTTTATAAAAGATTTTTCAAAATTTACTAGACCCTTATCTAATCTTTTGGTAAAAGATGCACTATTTAATTTTATTGATGAATGCGTGTAGGCTTTTAACACTTTAAAGGAGAAGTTAATATCGACACAAATTATGGCAGCACCATAATGGGATTTACCTTTTGAGCTAATGTGTGATGCTAGCGATTCTACAGTGGGAGCTATTTTCGGACAAATGAAGAATAGAATTTTTCAAACCATTTACTATGCCAATTGAACCTTGTCAAGTGCACAACTGAATTATTCAACAACAAAAAAAGAACTTTTGGCAGTAGTTTTTGCTTTTGATAAATTTCGTTCTTATTTAATTGGCTCAAAAGTTATAGTTTATTCTGACCACTCTGCTCTTAAGTATCTGCTTGAAAAGAAAAAAATCAAAACCACGTTTAATCGGGTGAATTCTATTGCTACAAGAATTTGATTTGGAATCAAAGATAAGAAGAGGACTGAAAATCTAGTTGTAGATCACTTGTTAAGAATTCTGAATTTAAAGGAAGTGGTAAGTCCAATTATGGAAGAGTTCCCTGATGAGAAAATTTTTTCCATCAAATCCACAAAAATTCCTTGGTATGCTGATTTTGTGAATTATTTAGTAAGTAATATTCTTCCTCCTGAATTGTCATATCAATAGAAGAAAAAATTCTTTTTTGATGTTAAAAATTATTTTTGGGAAGAACCTTTTCTTTTTAAGGTATGTGCAGACCAAGTCATAAAGAGATGTGTTCCAGATGAAGAAAAGGCAAATATTCTGCATCATTGTCATTACAGAGAGGCAGGTGGTCATTTTGGTGCCATCAAAACTACAGCTAAGGTTTTATAATATGGATTTTATTGGCCCACACTTTTTAAAGATGCTTACTCCTTTGTAGCTTTATGTGACCGGTGTTAGAGAACTGGAAATATTTCTAAAAAAAATGAGATGCCTTTAAACAATATTATTGTGTGTAAATTATTTGATGTTTGGGGTATTGATTTCATGGGACCCTTTTACATCTTCTCATGGTAATTTATATATTTTAGTGGCTGTGGAGTATGTGTCTAAGTGAGTAGAAGTTGTAGTATTGCCAAAAAATGATGCTAAGGCTGTTGTCAAATTCTTGAAGAAAAATATTTTTACACGATTTGGCACTCCTAGGGCAATCATAAGTGATAGGGGGACACACTTCTGCAACAAACAGTTTGAAGCACTTTTGAGTAAGTATGGAGTAACACATAAGGTTGCAACCCCTTATTATCCTCAGACTAGTGGTCAAGTAGAGGTTTCAAATAGGGAAATCAAGAGAATTTTAGAAAAAACAGTGAATGCCTCTAGGAAAGATTGGTCAATGAAACTTGATGATGCACTTTGGGCCTATAGGACAGCATTCAAAACCCTAATTAGGATGTCTCCTTTTAGGCTAGTGTTTAGGAAAGCTTGTCATCTATCGGTGGAATTAGAGCACAAAGCATATTGGGCATTGAAATTTCTGAATTTTGACATGCAATCTGCAGGTGAAAGAAGATTGTTGTAACAAAATGAATTGGAGGAATTTCGCAATGAGGCCTATGAAAATGCGAAGATGTACAAGGAGTGTACCAAAAGATGGCATGATAAACATATATTCAGAAGAGAGTTCGAAATTGGCCAAAAAGTTTTACTTTATAACTTTTGTCTTAAACTTTTTCTAGGAAAATTACGTTCTCAATGGTCTGGTCTTTATACAGTCACACAGGTATTTCCATACGGAGCAGTTGAAGTTGCATATAATACCGAAGGCACATTTAAGGTGAACGGTCAACGTTTGAAGCCCTACTTCGAAGGTGGTTACAACAAGCAGAAGACCACTATTGAACTTCATCCTCTAGAATAACGACATCTGAGATAGTTTGGTTGAAAACTATAAAGCAAATGCTTCTTGGGAGGCAACCTAAGCATTTTTATTATGTTTCTTCATTAATTTTTATGTTCATTTAAAAAAAAAAAAACAAAAAAATGATTAATAATTTTATCTAGGTTAATTTTCTTTCTTGAAGAATCACCTTTGTGTGGAGTTTAGTCATCAAGATCATCCATGGACACATCTTACAGCAATGGGAGTTTTCTTGCTCCTATTTTTCTTCCGTTTCTTTTGTTTTTCGCATTGAGGACAATGCTTCATTCAAATTTGGGGGGAGACAAAATTTTAGCTCACATTTTTTTGCTTAATCTGAATTTTTTTTTTGTTGCATTCCTTGTTGTGAATTTTTGCGATTCTTAGGAAATTTAAATTTTGTTCAAACTTGTGAATGATATGTGAGTTAATTTTGATTCTGATGATGTCATTCCACTTACTGAGCATTAAAAGTCCTTAATTTTAAAGTAGTGTGTATATCTAGAGAACATTCATGTGAAGTATGTGCTTTTCTTATATCTCACCCAAATCTTAAAAATTTAATTGATTTTCTCTTGAGGCGAAATCCTAAGCTACATCTAACTGAGAAAATGATTTAGGCAATTTTGGGATCGATTGAGCCTTTCAAGCCAACCCTATTTATTTATCCATAGTCACCCCGTTGAGCCTTAATTATTATCTAATCTTTTATTGGCACCCACGTACTTTTTCGCTTACCTTTTGCCAAATTATATCATTGTCCCACGCCCCATGAACATGTTGATATTTTTTAGGATAAAAGTTTATTTGAGCATAATAGCAATTTGGGAGGAAGGGTGGAGCATGGAAAGAATTTGATTGCTATGGTTGTTTAGGGTGTATCTTCAAAAAAAAAAAAAAGGAAGAAAAAGAAAAAAAAAAGAGAAAAAGAAAATATTGCTTTTATGATTCCCTATCCAACTTTCAATTGAGTGAGCCTTTTGGATACTCATTGGGTTGGGAATGTTCACGTTATATTAGGAGGGACTTAGGGAAGAACTCCATCATAAAGCAATGAAAAAAAAAAGAAAAAAAAAAGAGAGAATGATGATCCGTAATGGCAGAAAGTTTATTTTGAAGATGTGAAATTAGAGATAGTAGCATGTGCTCTAATTAGATCCTAGAAATTAACGTGTTCAGTAAAAAGTTTATTTTGAAGATGTGAAATCGGATATAGTGGCATGTGCTCTAATTAGATCCTAAAAATCAATGTGTTCATGGGTGATTTGAGCTTAAATTTACCATTATCTCACCGTTAGCCCAGTTTTACATTACAACCTGAGAAAAGTCCTATTGATTTTTGGTTGGATGATTAGCTTACATTAGAGGAGAGAGAAATGAAAATCAAACCTATGAGATTTGGTTATAATTATAAAAAGTTTTTGAGACATTGCATACCAATGTGAACTTATTTGGATTGCATATAATTCAAAAAGATAAGGACTCACACACATACTTGGATCACATAGCTAGAATCGGTTTTAACTTATGAATCTATTTCAATGTTTGGATGAAATTTGTGTTTTTCTTTGAATTGTGATTTCGAGCAATTATGGAAGGAAGTAATGGAGGGGGTTGTTAGCTTGAGTATATCTTATATCTTGCTTTTGCTCGAGGACTAGCAAAATGTTAAGTTTGGGGGTTTGATAACTCTATAAAAATAGAGTTATTTTATCTACTCTAGGCAATAAATAATGCAATATTTGTTAGAATATATTTGGATTTTCTTTTATTTACTTAATTTTTCCTTGTTTATGCAGAATATTGAGATATGGAGAAAATAAGGAAAAAATGGCAAAAAGAAGGAAATGAATATGCGACTCAGAGAAAAGTTAGAATGTGGATATCACATTAGGAATTTTGCGATTTATTCCCTAATTTTATGCGAAAAAGAAGCAATTGCCTTATGAGATGAGTCTTGGATGTTAATATATAAATATGATAACTTGGGGGAACATGGAGTTTTTATTTTTTCTCTGGGAGATCGTTTTTGTTTTCAGTGTTCTGAGTGTTTTTCAAGTATTATGAAGAGAAGACAAAAATGGTGACAGAATTTTTGTTCTTTGATTTAAGATGTTTTGTTTAATTTCTATTATCGTTTTTTCTTTTATTATGTTCTAATTTTCTCTGTTAGAGCTACGATGTAGCCTGACCATAATGATATGAATTTCATGCTTTTTATGCTTTGCAAGTAATTTCATTCATGTGTGTTATATATTATTGTGCTTAATGCACTTAGGTGACTGCCCACCACTTGAATGATCTGATGTGCATGTTTGAGACTGAGAAGTAATGATATGCAATTGCTCCTTATAATATATAACCATGAATTAAATGTGAATATAAATATACTATGTTATTTGTGTAGCTTTCGGTGATAAGGCGGTCCAAAAGATTCATTGTAAATTTGGAATATTCACAGATTTTAATGCGCTTATGTTTATTTAAATTCACATAGAAATATAGTGAATTGATAAACTAAGTAAGTTTGCTATACCTAGAGATAAGATAGTAAATAGACTAGGAAATTCCGCTATCACATGTTTGATATTGTTCTTATATGCATAATGATCCGAAATTCATATCTAGTGATTATGATGAAATCGGATTCTTTAACATATTTTGCCTAATTGATTATCTGCCTTTAGTTTATAAAATTTTGTTTTTAAAAATTGTCAATTTTTATTTGTTCTCAATTATATTTTGATCACTAAATCAAAATTTTTGAACAACTTGGCAAAATTTGACAAGATATTTTGTGTAACTTTGTTCTTCATTAAATTATTTTTGAACAACATTTGGAAAAATTTTTGTAATTAATAGGTCTCATTAAGAGATTGAGCCAAGTTTATATATACAAAGTCCTAACAAGTCTTGTTTTACTGTTATATCACTAAACCAAATTTGGCTTTGGTTTTCCAAATTAACTGATCTTATCTATTAGCTAATTATCCTTTAACAAGATTTGGGTTTTTTTTTTTCCATATTTACTTACTCATTTATTGATTATTTAACCTTTTGACTAGATATTTGGGTGGGACTGTTTTTTCATTATTAAAAAACTACTAAAACTTGTGATAATTAATAGGTGTCATTAATGAAGAGGAGCCAGGTTGATAATAATAATAATCGTGGTCATCATCTTCTGGGCCAAGCAACAAACATTTATTTCGTTTCGGCTGATTGAGGTAAACCTACTCTTGCATATAAGATGTCGATGCTCATTTTACATAAGATGTTGGGCCCCACATATTTGTCAATTCTTGATACTAATAAAACCTCCTTAAATGTTCAAAAGTCAAGTATCCATATTGTATGGCAAGCAAGTGCACACGCGTTCTCGCGTAAACAAGTAATTAACATTTAAAATATTTAGCACAATCATCTTAGTACAAAGTATTTGAATTATCAGTTAATGGAATGAAAGAAATCACTAAAATAATATGAAGCAACTGTACACGTACATATATAAAGAGAGAAATATATTTCAAGATTTGAGCTTTTTATTGTTGTTTACCAGATCATTGATTTATACATTTATCCATTGATATAGTATTATATGAAACAACTATTGGGGATTTTTTGTCAGAAATCCTTGAAGGTAAGAAGTTTTCTTTACTTTAACAGTACAGAGAGTTAGATCAGCCAGCGTTAACCGCGTATTCATGTGATTAGCAGAGATGAATAAATGATTATCAAACCATCACTTGATCTTTTAATCGCTTAGGTATTCATTTCAAAAGGTTGTGTTAAAAGCATAAGAAATAAAGTGACATTTTATTATAGTTTTGTATGTGACTCTCCCCTTTTAGACTCAAAAGGAAGCAACAACTTTAGGGACAGATTGTATTTTGCAGATCATTTTAAACATTACAAGTTTCTGTGCACATTGAGCACCAAAAATATTGATTTGTCCACTATTGCGCTTCCGCTTAAGAGGCAACAAATATAGGAGAATTTTTTGAGGTGAATCCAATAGAAATATTATAATTCTTTCACATTTTTTTTTATTTTACACATTTAGTGTACTATAAAATAGGAATAGCTCTCAACGAGCGGGCTCAGGAGGTGATACAGCAGCAACACAGTTGTTCCACGTCTCATTGCTCCTCCTGCGGACATCGGATGCTGTCCCCCTGATTGACTTGTGGGTCGAGAGGATCAACTCCACGAATTGGTTATGGCAATTCTTCCCTGCCTTCACGAGCTCGCGACAACATTCATTGGTGGGTTCAAAGGTGTCTGCAAGGACTATGATTTGAAAGAGCGCAGACCCGCAGTCATAAGTCATTCCCTTTGCACAATCAGGGTTTTCGGCGAAGGTGGCTCCAGGAAGCAATGCAACGGTAACGACTAGCAAGGTCATGAGGGCAGAAAAGTTCTTGAGCGCTGCCATGATGGTCTTTTGGGGACAGAAGGGTTAGGAAATATTCTGAGATTGTTTATTTTTTGATGATGTATACGATCTAAAGATGAGAACTTATATAGCTTGAGGGAAGTAGCGCATTAATGAAATGGATTCATCAGTTATGATTCAAAAATTAATGCTGGTTAGATGTCCAGAAAAAAATAACACGAGAGACGCTTTTTGAAATAATATCGGTTAGCGCATTAATGTTGGTTGAGATAAAAGGACATCTAACCATCCTAGAAATCTGCCGGAAAGCCACACTTTGTCGGAGCCCTTTAGTCTTGAATCTCAATTTACCAAAAAGATAATACGGTTGTCATTAAATTTTCTCGTTTGTCGTTATAATTGCTATGAAAAATCTCGTAGTGCACCATTCTAGCAGCAACAGCAAGACCAGAAAAAAAAAAGTACACGGAAACATTAGTAATGAATGATGGACCACCTAAATAGGGGGCAGCGGGAGAACTTCTTGTTGGTTTTTTTTTTATCAGAACTTCTTGGTGTTTGGCTTGTCTTTGTTTTAGTTTGCGAATGGGGAAGACTGTTAATCGCTAAGCAAGTTCTTCGGTTTCCCTTGCAACACCTGAGGTGGTGCACGCACCTTCGCTAGCCTTCCGATAACGCCTCCGTCGCCTTCTCATTCTCCTATAAATATAGATAGAGCAACCTAAATAACACATGAATACAAGCCAAAGGATGTGCAGCATGATGCTAAGCATGGGATATCCGCCTAAACTCAATATGACTATGTAGCCTATGCAATGGTCATTGTTCTCGGTGTTCCCGGTGTCCAGAAACCACAGCCCCCATTCCCCCCATGTAAATCTTTTTCTTGCCTATGGGCGAGGCAATACCTTTTGTGTTTAACATCGCAAAGTTTGGACGAAACCTTTTAAGAACTCGCTTAGATCTAAAACTCATGTGACTGTATAGCCTGCATAATGGTCCTCATTATTGAGCTTTTACCACATGCTTGGTCATCCACTATATGCAAACACAATTCAACTTCAAATTTTGTTTGAGCATAGACAGAAAGATGGCACAATTGATGAATGAATTGTTTAAAGAATAGCTACATCCGTTAGAAGAGTTGAATTTTTTGTGGTAATTCAATTTGAAGAAGGGGCTACTAAAGTGGAAATGACCCATCATGATATTTATGGGCTTGATATGTCTCCACAAGAAGATGGGCTTCAAAAATGTCGTTCTACTTCGAAGCTTTTGATGCATGCTATGCCATTGGATAAACCTAGGATGAGATGTGATCAAGTCTTACAAGCACCTCAATTCATGCCATTTTGAATTATCGTGGTTAAGTGCAACCGTGTGTTGGAATCATGTAATAATTTGCCGACCTTCGTAATATATTCTCGATTAATAGATAACGTGGATTTGACATGCATAAGCTTCACAATGAACAAAAGATAAGAGCATACTAATTAGATTCATTGGAATGAGGTCAAAAGATAAACCAAAGGACACCCTAACTAATTAAAACAAACAAACAATCTAATCTTGATTATTCTAATGGTCTCTAGCTCATCTCCTAAGCATGCCATCCCTTGAAGCTAACTCTCAAAAGGGACAAATTGAGGAGAGTGGGGAGCAGATCTACATGAGAATCTTGAACCCATTATACTTGCAAAGCAAACATTGGAAGGCAACATTTGCGCCTTTTGATGTTTAAAGTAAGACTATTTGTTAGTGCATGCTTCTAATCCTAGGATCTGAAACTTGACCCTAGTCCAGTCATAGGACCTCCCACTTTAAGTACCTTTCTTCATCTCGCTAGAGACTTAGCCATCATCGAAATTTTAAGGAATGAATGCAATCGGAATTCTCACCACAGCACATGAAATTTCGATATGAATAAAAGTTGCCATTGAAAATGATTGATATCGTGTTATTGTTTCCTACGCCCGTTTGAATACCGAACAATTTCACCTAAAACACTATTTTCTATAATGGAATTTCGCAAAAATGAAAATTAAGAACACATCGAGTCTGTGGATCATCGTGCATCAATCTTTGTAGACCAACATGATCAGAAACGACGAACGACAAAAGCATAAAATCCCAACATGTCAACATAGAGTTATGATAACTTTAAGAACTACTTGTTGCCATCGATGATCATACTCGTTGCAGACCATTTTTGGTCTAAGCAAAGGTGTCCCATACATACCAATTATGTCCCTCCACAAAATTAAAAATTGTGCACATTTATTATCTGTTTATTAGGGCATGTTGGGCATCTAGCCTACCTAGCCTCTTGCTACGATCTTAAACTTCTGATTCCTATTCATCCTATGATCCTATGACTTTTTGCACCCAGCAATCTTTTCTCACGTGAACCCAAGGATTCGATTTGTACGCTACTGGGTGTCCTGCCATCTTCGTGATTAATCAATCTACTGCATGCGCAAGATGCGAGATCTAATTCACAAGACAAAACTGGATACAAGTACGCCATTCCCACTGTTAATGTAATCTTGGTAACTTTTGTAATCTTCTAATGCCAAATATTGGCTCAAAAATTGAGTATCGGACCGTGTCCCAAAAATAACACAAGTGTAAGATAGCACTATATGTCGATAGGATTACGATTTTTTAACATATGTTGATGTGATCTTGGTAACTTTCGTAATCGATATAGCAATTTTTCTCACGAAATTGAACTTTACTGTCAATAATTGTATCCCAAGAAAGACGCAACAAAGAACGAAAGAGACCGGAGAGGAGAGGAAAAGACGTTGCGTGGTCGACGTAGTTTCCGAAAGAACTTTGTGTGGAAAAAATACTAGAAGCCAAAATTCCATAAATTTTTGCGCAGAGAAATTTCCTGCAGAAAGGAGGGGATACGTTCCACGACTCCACGACCAGGCACTTTCCAAGAAGATAGCGGTGAAATTACGCGTAGTGCTGCAAAAATTCCAGCTAATTCTGACTGGGACGTCGCTTCAACTTCTGCTGATTTTGCCAAATTTGTGATGCTGTCAGCTGGCATGGAGTAGAAAATAATTGCGGGGCCTGAAGATTTTTTGGTTGGATACCTCCAAATTTAGATAGGCTGGGGCCCGTTTTATCAGCCCTCGTTGGGTCAAAATTGAGTGCATGAAAAAGGTTATTTCTTTTGAGAGGGATTTGATGGGGGAAGTAGTGGGTATTTATGAAAAAAGAAAGAAGCCAAAATGGTATGGTGGGAAATTCCAATTTTCATAAATTTTTAGGGATATTTCCATCGGAAGTTTCAAAACTTGTCAAGAAAGTACATTTAAGTATTAAAACTTTCAAAAAATGTTATCAAAATTGTAAAAATTGTCGAATTGGTTCAGTCGAGTCCACTCATTAACTCCGTCCAATTTGACTAATGAAAAATGCTGACATTGCTTCTGTCTTTTTTTCCTATCCTATGTGGCGACGGCGTGGCTTTTTTTTTTTAATACAAATTTTATTTAAATTAATTTTAAAAATAAGCTGAATAATTTATAATAAAAAAAGAGGAGGAGTAGCCCTCATCGCCGCCCCACCATCGCCGAGAGGGGTTGACGAGGTTGGCAGACGGTATGTAGGGGTCGCCGGGCCCCAACCAAGGGCGAGCGACCGTCACTGATGGCAAGCAAGGCTTGCAAGCCCTCGCCTAGACCTAATTGAGGGCCGCCGTTTAATTATTTACCGTATCTCTTAAATTTATTTTAAATAAAATTAGTATTAAAAATCAAATTTGGGCTCAAACGACATCGGTTTAGTCTTATGTTTCATAATTTAGCTATGTTATCGCCACGTAGGAGAGAAAAAATAGTAAATTAAGCCTAGCTAGCATTTTTCGTTAGTAAGTTAGATGGTGTTAACTTAATGACTCGATCGAACCAATCTGACAAGTTTTAGGACTTGATTGCACTTTTTACAAAATTTAGGACTCACTTGCACTTTCGTGATAAGTTTTAGGACTTTCAGTGAACATATCTCAAAAAATTATGTGGGGGTGATTGTTAAACATATAAGAAGTGAGAAGTATTAGTTTTGAGTTACTATATTTGATGTAATAGAAAGAGAGGTTATTCAATTTTGGGAATAGTTCCCCTTACCTCTTATTTGAATCCCCTTATGAAAATTTCTCATATTTATATAATTGAAGATGAACAAGTAATTGAGTATTGGGTTACGTATAGTTTTAGCCCTCTAAATTTTAGGGTTTGTGCAATTTGATCATCTAACTTTTATTTTTGTTCAATCAAATACTCCAACTTTTTGGAATTGTTCAATTTGGTTCTCTTATGCCCTCTCAGAACCAAAATCTTTCGGTCGACCACTTTAAGTAAATGTCAAATTAATAAATTACGTGGCATGGGTGATGTGGCAGAAAATGAATGCGATGCTATATGGCACCAGAAAGAAAATGAAAAAGCAACTCCTATCTTGACGGTATTAGTTACCGTGGGATTAAGCCGTCGATTGCAAACAAACTAAAAAGGTTAGAGAACTTAACTGCACAAAATAAAATCCGAAGGATCAAATTGCACAAATCAAGAAAGGAGAAGAACTTGATTGCACAAAATAAAAGTTAGAGGACCAAATCGCACTCATACTAAAACTTAAAGGACTAAATTTGCGTTCAAACCTCTAGTAATCTTTAAAAAGTCAGTACACGGGTTTCTCTGTTTGTAAGAAGCTAACTTTCTCTTTTCTTCTCCAAGTACCTCTCTAAAAGATTCTCGAGTTGTTCTACCAATTAGAGTAAATGTGCAATTAATGCAAGGCCACTTTTTATATCTTTCCCCTCGAGAAAATCTACCTAGCTCATTTGTCTAGAGATTTAACATTCATAAAACTTATCTCGAAACAGTAATTCCAAGTAAATCGCAAACATATGCGCAGTCAAATTTATGATTAAATTAAAACGCAGTAGATATTCAGCGCATATAGCAATTTGCACACTATGAATTAATCTCAACATATGAACATTCTCAAAATATCGGCATAAGCCCCATTAAAAATGATGCTGGTATAGACAAAAAAAGGGCATAAAAAAATGGCGTTGTAAAAATGGATAAAGGGGGACCGAAAGATAAAAAGGGGAAGGAAAAAGCTGGAGGACGAGACAAGAAAAGGGGGATTAATAAGGAATATGGAAAAGCAAGAAAATAGCTGGAGAGAAGGTAACAAAAGGAAGAGGCTGAACCATCAGAATACGTGCAATGCAATGAATAGAAAGGAGCCGAGGACCACAGCTCAGTAGTGCTCCTGTTGGAGACAATGCAGCTACTTCTAAAAAGCGGAGGAGCTTTGATTTGATTGATCATTGCTCAGCTTCAATGCTTCGCTGCCCCCATCTTTGTTCCCTGCTGGAAAGTATCAATCGAGCTCAATTCAATGGTGTCGGGACCTCGGTCTCGTTAGATCGGATTTCTCCATCCCTTATTGTTCTTCGAATTTCGCCATCTCTCTCCCTTTCTCTCTTCGCGCAAGTGTTCTTAAAATTTGAAATATCGACCCTTTACACCTTTCTTTGTAGGGGGGAGACTTCACATGGACCGAGTCCATGTATGGGTTGTAATCAGCCATTGAGTCGGGGAGGTGCGACCGAGGGCCGTTGCCAGCGACGACGCTACGGGTGTTTAGCGGGGATTAATTGCTCCCATTGACTTTGCTTTTTCATGGTTTTTTTTTTTTTGGGGTCAAATTGTTTCTTCTTAAGTTAGTGTGAGCTCTTCTTGATCTTGCTTTGCTTCTTTTATACATATGTGTATTTTTTATATTTGGCCCTTCCAAAAATTTCAATTCACGAGCATTGACCCATGATTACTCCTATTATGCTTTGTGCTTGTGTTTAGTACATGAAATTTTGCTTAAATTTTAGCAAGGTTTTTTTTTTTAATGTTCCATGCATTTTCTAGGGATTGAAAAAAAAAAAATAAGCTCGATTAATTCAAAATCAATTTTCGTCATTATGCTATTGCATCCATCCACTTCCAACACGTTCTAGCTCTGCCCCTGGCTGTCGCCACCTTCCAAGCTGAAGCTGTCGCCCCACATGCCTACAATTTTTTTTTTTTATAAATTTTGATCAATCCAGCCACCCAATTCCATTTGAGTTGTCTCGTGCTTAGCTCTTTAACCATTCTTGTTTAGAATTTAATACTTCCTTTTTATAAAAATAAAAATAAAAATTTAGCCCATAAAAACAGTTTATATTATTTTTTTCCTTATTCACTTTTTTTTTAAAAAAAATGCCACAGGTTCTTGCTAAAAAATTCAACTAGGGACACGTTACAATTTCCAATGTATCGACAACCCTCATGGTGTGTTATCGATAATTTAATAAACGAATATTTCCTCGTCAAGTATGTTCAACAAGACCCTTTTCTTATATTGAGCTTTTAACAAGACGGACACGATGGGCACGAATGAAATATTAAATCTCCAACGAGTTTGAGTTCCTATATTAATGCAACTTTTAGGCGCATCTAAAAGAAAGCGAAATTTAATAAAACAAATCCAAAAGGTCGCGCGGCCGAGCATAAACTTTAAACGATACACTTGATTTCGTTTACCTCACTCGGCATTTGAAAATTGATTTGGTCACGTCAAGATTACAACCAAATCGAGATGCGGAGTTAATGAATATCGTCGTATTTCACGCGTGTCCTCACGGACCGGAGGTTCTCGGGGTGGGTTCATTAGGCCGAGGAGGTGACCCGAGATGACCCGAGCAAGCCTCGAGACTTCGAGCGGCGTTTTAGAGGTAGCCTAGTAAAAAGATCAGCTTCTGTGCTTAACCGACGGGTCGAGCCGTCATCAGAGCGGCAATATATTTTCGTGGAAGAGCGCACAATCTGAAATGCTGTGCTTCTCCCCGTAATCATCTTATTTTGTTTAGGAGAAAGTTATTGGAGAAAGGGGGAAAAAGGGTTGGAAATCACTTGGGAAGAAGCTAAAAAAACAGGGGAGAAAAGAGAAGGGAGAAAAAGAGGAGGAGTTTCAAAAATTAGGTACCGAGAAATAGGGATTCGTCATAGATGCTGATGCTGCTGCTGCTGCTGCAGCATCTCCTCCTGATAGCGACGCTACAGCACCGCACGGCACCGTCTCCCTCTGCGCGCCCATTGACATAAATGATCGAATTTCAGCATCCCAAGGAGAGCAAAAGGCACTGTTTCTCTCTCCCTCTCTCTCTCTCTCTCTCTCTCTCTAAACCTGCAAAAAGCTTTTGCTTTTCTCCGCTCTCTCTGCTGCTGCTGCTGCTGCTGCTGCTTCTTGGGCTTCGGTCTTTTAAAGAGATGTCTCGCCCCCAGCCCTTCACATGATCCCCCCTCCTTTTTCTTCCTGCACTCTCTGTCGTGAAACCCTTTTAACTTGGAGGAGGAGGAGGAGGAGGAGGAGGAGGATGGTTGGGTCGGTGGGGAGCTTCCACGAGTGGCTGAGCGAGTACGGCAAGAGGCAGTGCCGGAGCTTCCTGCGCAGGGCCAGAGCCGCCATCAAGAAGAAGAGGAGGAGGAGCGGCGGCGGCGGCGGCGGCGGCGGCGGAGGCAAGCGGCGGGTCAACAAGTTTCAGTACGATCCGTGGAGCTACGCGCTGAACTTCGACGACGGGGTCGGGAAGGTGGAGCGGGCCGACGCCGTTCTGGTGTTCGTCCTGTGGGTCAAGCCCCAATGAGATGATGAGGCAAGGCCGCCTCCTTCGGTCAACTACTCTGACCCCGGGGAACATTGGCAGAAAAGATGTTGACTTTTTTCGCCGTTCCTTTTTTCTTGCTCTCTCTTTCTCTCTTTTTTTCTTGGGCCTACTTTTTTCTGGGTTTCTCTTGTTATATTTTGATATTTGAAATCCGATTGTTAGCTCCCGAACCACGAGGATAATGCAAGTTGCATGTGGATTTGGAAAGTCTGCTCCTGTTGCTGATCAATTCTGAACTCGAAATCTCGTCGATGTGCTTTTTTCCTTTTATCGACATTCGACCCGAGAACCCCGGACCCGGGCCACAAAGGCCCGCCGCCGGGCCAATGCCGGAAACTTGCAAGGTGTTTGATGAGACGGAGCTGTACCTGAGTTTTGTTAACAAGCGCCCCCGAAGTATTCTTTAGGTTCATTGCATAACGAAAGTATAAGACGAGTATACCGAACGAATGAGCGAGCCTAATTTACCTTCTTGTAAAAGTGAATCGATCGGCGACCACCGTAAACATCTTCTAAGCAAGTAGACGACCAGAAATTTTGTAATTTTCAGTGCATCATGTTCTCATGGAATTGACATTTTTAAAAATCGAGGAATTCTTGGGTGGGTTGATTTGTGAGGTTTCCTTTCTCTCAAATTTCATTTGCCAATGTGAAAATCTTGAAGCCTGTTGTGAATGACGGCGTGGATAGTCATTATATCCGTGATTTCACGAGTTTTGACTTGGGATAGGCAACTACAGTTGAAGGTGTTATTCGGTAGAAAAAATCTGAATTTTTTTTTCTTGTAACGCACTAATATTTCTAGCCAAAATCAAATAGCAGCAATGCACACATTCATTTCACAAAAAAAAAAAAAAAAAACTCGTCTTTTGTTATTTGTCCATGGTCCCTCAACGAAATGAACTCTTTTGGCGAAAAAGGGAAATGTAATTAATAACATTTTGCTGTATTAATTCAATTTAATGGAAGATAAATTTATTACAGCTATACTAGTTTGGGATATTTGGTTGTTAAAAAATTAATTCGGAATAAATTTATTATAACTGTACTGATTTGGGATTTATGTGGTATTAACCCTTAATAAAAAAGTATCACTTATGGTTTGTGTTAGGTCAGAGTCATGGAAATCTGAAGAGTGCATTTCAATAGGGTCCTTTTCACTTAGATTTTGGTGTTGGATCAAGTTGGCCACATTTCAGGGACATTCCACAGCAAATCCTCCTCCATAGAATTAAACCAGTTGACAAGAAGCTCTCTGTCAAACAAGTAAAAAGGCTCAACTTTGGCCCAAAATGAAAGATACAGCATGATAACGACATGAAGTGATGCAAATATGACATGAAGATCCTTATCAAAACAAGCTTTGAAAATCCTCATGGAAAAGCCTGGTTTGCGATGTGGGCATTAGGTGTGCGGCAATGTGTTGGTAAGTGATGGAAAAATCTTCAAACCGAAACATTTCTGGGTCTTTAAGGTAATTATGACCTGACAAAGCATACACAGAATCCCAGCCAACCAAATTCACCAAAGCGAAAACAGAACAGAACCAAAATGACAACGAAATCGCGACAGTTGACCGTTATTTTTCATCTTCACCAAGGAAAAAAACAGTTTACAATGCAAAGCTGGGGAGTTTTTTACTCCTTTTACATTACATGCCAAATGAATTTGTGACCAAGCTGCATATAATGAGACATCATCATCTGTACAACTGTTCAAGATCAAGTTCAATGAGCATCCTTCCAGAACATGGGGCAAATAGATGTAATGAAGATGGAAAATGTACAATCCAAGAAACAACAAATCCTACTTTAAATGGGAGTACAGATGATGAGAATTTCTCCTGTCATTGTGGCTCTGCCTATTCGCTTTACACGGACCTGATTCCTGCGCACAAGGTAATTTTCACAATGTAGGGGGATCTTCAAACTTCGCCGTGGACAAATCATTTATTCTGGGGTAAACGGCTTTCTCGTCGAGTTGATTCTGGGCCCATACCAACATCTTCAGTAAGCTCGGAAGTTTTGGATCTGTGTTTCAAGCAAACAAGCGAAGTCCTCTTAAGATCATTATTCAAATGAAACTTACAAGGATGGACAGCATCAGGCATCCTGGTAAAAATGGACATTGCTGCAGATGACATGTAACGGCCACATTGACACGGACAATTTGAAATAAAATGCATCTAGCAAAGATATGACTTTTTTCTGCAGGATTATTAGAAAGTAACTCTTCCATGCAAGAGTACTGCTCTGTCAGTGGACACTCATGAAATTCTCCCCTGTTCAAATAATCTCCTTTTTAGCCAGTTCTAACTTTTTCTAGTGATCTAAGCAGTCATAATTCCTGAATCAAGTACTATAAGGATTTTCCAGTGAACTTTTACAAAGAAAAATGGTTCATGTCATGAACGCATTGTGTTCCCTAAGTAGTATACATCAGTCTTCTCAGCAAAATAAATTGAGAGAAAGAAATGACAAAATGCAAGAAAGGGCACAATTAAAGGACCAGCAACCATTCTTGATCTAATTAAAGGAATTTCCGATGGCAGCAGGAGCGGAAGCAAATTTCTGCACTAACCTTTTTCATGACTCTGGCTAGTGAGTATAGCTGCGTTAACTTCACTAGCTGTCTTTAGGCGCTGCGACATATCTAGAAGCTCTCCCACAGGACAATTGGAAACATCTTCAAAAGCCAGCAGAGCTACAGTCCTCTCCAGCTCTTCTAAGAAGCTTTGCTGAAAAGAATTGAAGTTTTGGTAGGCCATCTCTTATGCACATAATGAAAGTTTCTACTAGAAAGTGATTGTATCTCCAGCTTTGCATAACATCCAAGAGCAACTGAGGAAGGTTTACTTCTAAAGTGACCAAACATACTTGAAATTAACAGTGAGACAATAAATGCACAGGTGACCACGTACAACATGGCAAACTAAAGAGAGATCAAGAGGTACATTTTCTTCCCCTCTGGGCGCAAGCTCCTCCTGAGCAAACTCAAGAGCCTCTTCTACTTTTCCATTCCGAATCAGTTCTATCAATCTCTGCTGTTGAAGGTGGAAAAAGAGTTGGGGATTGGTATCCAGTATCTGTGAGAAAGAAATAGCAGACACAAAATTACTAGGATGAAAATCTAAAGAAGATCAACTTCATTTATCAAGATGTAGAACATAAGTATAAATCGAGGTTAGATGATACCCAGAATATATAGTTTTCAAATTTCCAGTCTAAAGACAACATGTTTCTTCAGAGGTAGCCCGAAGGCATTATCTCAAGTGATCCTTGTTGAAGACTATCAAGGAAAACCAACAGATCCACTCCAAAGATATAGAATACCAGATTTTGATTCACTTTACGTATACTGATTTGATGTTTCTTCCCACTTTCTCATTTCCAATTCCAAATCATCAACATATTCTAATTTCACCCAACTCAACCATTTCAGGTTACGCAAGATGCATCACACACGACGTAGCAAAAACACATGCAAATCTAACTAGGCATTGTTGAACAAGGATAACTGCACCTCATATATATCCACGAGCAAATCGCTGGAACGTAAAAAAGCCCAACATGAACACCCTTCTCTTAATCTCCACAACCAACCAACCAACCTCTGCCCCCACCCACCCGATCAATTATAAGGTAAAGTTCACTAAGCTTCTACAATTTGCTACATTTACCTTGAAAAGAAGTGGTTGAAAATGGCATTCTGAAAGGAGAGAGTGAGGGTATTATGTGCAAATCTACCAATGGTCAGCAAACGTGATAATAGCAACAAAACTGAAAGCATTGAACTTGAAGTCACATCTAAAGCCTTGGAAGGAGTCAACTAAATTTTCATAAGGAAAAAGGAACAAGACTCAAAGGAAGGTGGTGATTCTAATGCTTTTGAGCATCTACAACGTTTGAACCAACATAAAAAGGTGAAGCTGGCAGTGTTACCTCCCTTTACCATACCAGTTGAGATGGTATGGCATAAATGAATGAGGGTCTTATAAATAGAGGAAGTAGAAAGGATACAAAATTATTCAATGACAACGCAACAACCATAGAATACATGATAAAACAGGCTGCAGCAATTACAGAGGGTGAAACTTTTGAAATGGTCTAACGATTTCAAATACACTGAATTCGAACCGTGGGTATAGACTCGGGAAAATATGAGATTTGATCAAATTAGTGGGTAGGACTCCCACTAGAGTCTCCGATATGAAAGTCAAATCCTTGATACAATCTTTTGGTTGCACCAGTGATAAGACAATCCTGTTAGCCATTTTTTACGTTTCTTTCCCGAGCACAAGGATATTATTGACAAGAATCTAGTGAAGGAAAAGGTTGCATAAACATGGGGATTTCGTTAGTTCCTTGAATTCAACTTTAAGATCTCTAATCCCTAAGAATTTAGGAGCTACAGAGCTAAATCAGACTGATCAGTCGAGTGAGGACCGGTTTGCAAGATTTTGGCTAAGGTCCCCAACCCCAGATTGAACAAAGTGCAGGTCCAGGCAATTGGAAGTCCCAAAATGCCCCTGTAGAAGGAAAAGGGAATCAAGATGCTAACTTCAATTGCCAATATAGTGGCGGACAACTGTCTAAGATATCGGAAGAATGCAGTTTTGTGCAAGTAGGACATGAAGTAGAGCATGCTCAGCATTAGCAAATGATACTGGCTCTCATACAATTCATGATAACGAAAAGCAATCCACAGTCAAACAGAGGACATAGCCTTACTTCGGGATTCAAGTCGTTGACTTTCTCGATCGCATCCTCAACATTGCCACACTGCACCGCTTTCTTAACAGCCATGCGGTCGGTGATCGTCGCAAGATCAATATCTGCTGTAATCAATAAGGACACACACAATTCGAATAACTCACAATACCACCACACCGCGAATCAAGGAAAACCCAACTCGAATTGCGCGAAAACTGATAAGATTGGGATACGTTCAGTCCCCGACTCCATCC
This sequence comes from Syzygium aromaticum, assembly GCA_024500025.1. Taxonomy (NCBI): domain Eukaryota; kingdom Viridiplantae; phylum Streptophyta; class Magnoliopsida; order Myrtales; family Myrtaceae; genus Syzygium; species Syzygium aromaticum. The sequence goes on along the minus strand of CM044889.1, from coordinate 28,688,925 downwards.
GGAACTTCTCGGCGGCGTCAACATAGCCCTCGGTGACGAGGAAGTTCATCACCAACTTGTTCATGTCTTCCTTCCTGATCTTCACATCGTTAAGCTTCTTCTCCCAATCGTCCTTGGTAATCACCTTCTTCGACTGCGCAACCCAAAAGAAAAGAAAAGAAACGAAACCCAGATCAGATTAAGCTCGAACGACATCGAGATGGCCCAGAAATGCGATCCAAGATCGCCAGAGATCTGCTCCAACACGCAAAGTGGAAAAAACCCAAAACCGAAAAAAGGGAAAGAACAAGAAAAAGAAGCAGGCTTTCACCATGGGAGAGTATCGAGATCGGAGGCTAAAAAGACTAGGGGAACAGAATTTCAAGGAAGAAAACGAGAACAACCCTCATAATCAACTTCACCAAGAACGTTACTTGTGCCATTCTTTCTCAAGGCCGATGATGCATGACGCTTGACGCGACGTGGAAACTTGCCATACGAAACCCAGATCCCACTCCAATCGTTTTATTCAAAACTACGCCAAAAAATTCTTGCTTCGCAGGTGGAAGAAGCTGATCTGCAGAGAGAGAGAGGGAGAGGGAGAGAGTTTAGGGTTCGTTCTTGCGCTGTTTCGATGGGCCCGTTTTGATTTGGGCTCGTGTGGGCTCCAGCTCGTGTCTCCCATGTTGATCCTAACGTTAGCCTACAACAATTGATTCTTAGGTTAAATTACAAACTTAGATCAAATATGCAATGTGATCCTTAAAATTTAGCTCAATATACAATGCCGCCCTTGAAGTTTTAATTTATTCAATGTGATCTCTAAAATTACAGTACATGTTCAATCTAGTCCCTGGATAATTCAGGATTAAATCCAATGACTAAATTGAATATGTACTAAAAGTTCCGGGATGATATTGAATCCATGGATTAGATTGAACTTTTACCATAAGTTAAGGAGCCACATTGAATAAACTAAAAGTCCAGAGATGACGCTGCACATTTGGCTAAAGTTTAGAAACCGCATTGAACAAATTAAAAGTTGAGAGACCACATTGCATATTGGGCCTAATTTTCCCTAATTCTCAAACAAAAATATGCTTCATTACATTTAATTTAACTTTTGTATAATTGAACTTGAAAATTCAAATTACTGTAAGTCACTTTATAAAGTCTCAAATGATAACTTGTCCATTATGACTAAACTAAAGTGAATATCATGATATTTGTCTCGACGATTATTCCAAAATTTATAAAACTTCCTATAAATTATTTTGATTGGAAAAACACAGTAGCCAAAGATAATTCTAGATTTTTTTTGTAATATGTAATAAACGTTCTTTTTTTTTTTTTATAATAAGAGCTTCATTTATTTTGTAGTACAACTTTCTTGCAAAAACAAAATAGTGAAGTATGATTTCATAATCTTCTCATAGCCTACTTTATCTAAATGAGAATGGGAGTATTTTGTATTATTGCATGATGCTAGGTTGAAAATATTTTCCATATTCACCAAATACTTAAAAATATACTCAAAATCTTTATATCTTTGAACATCTTGATACTCTTCAAGATATGTGGTAAGATAAAAGAGTTTTCACATGAGAACAAAAGAAAGATTAAAGTTGAATTAACTCTATCATAACTTCACAACATAAATACAAATTATACGTATCATTCCTCTATATAAGTACTATATTTTCCGCTTGAAATCTACATGTTCATATTGATGTAGACATAACTCTAAGCAAGTTTCTAAGTGCATGTTTCATTACCCCATATTTTTCTTTATAAATCTTTGCAAAAATATATTTATCGTATTCAGAGAGGAGACTCTCAAGTTGTTATATTTGCACTCATCATGTAATTAGATTAAGGCATAAAGCATTTTTGAGAAAATACAAAGACCGCGCACACTCTAGGTCGGGGTCGGGTTGTTAGTCGCCCTATAAAATGGTGATTTTTCCTTAATAACATTTCAATTTACATGCCGAGTCCACATATAGATTTTTAAAAATTGGATTTTTGTATATTATGCCAAACCTAGGGTAGAAAATGTTAGGATTCGGCACACAATCACAAGGAAATAGAGAATAAAAAAGAGAAAAAAAAATCGAGACACAAGGTTTTTTATCTTGGTTTATCCTTAAATTATGGCTATGTCCAACAGAAGATTTCACTATAATTAGCACCTCGCACTAGAGAAAGAAAAATATATATATATATATATATATATATATATATATATATATATATATATATATATATATATATTTAAGAGTAACAGTAACTATTCGTGGGACACAGTGCATTCCTATCAAATGAGAGTATAAATCACACCCCAATAGAAAAGACTAAAAATCTTAAATTAGTCTTTTTGGTTGGTACCAAAAGGTTTTGGGCAACGTGCTATGATCATTACAATGGGTTAACATGTATTGCCTTTTTGCGATTGCAATTTTTTCGATTTTGATTTCAATTACTAAAGTGGTGCGTAATATAACTATTCGCTTTTAAGTTTAAACAAACTTAGTTTTGAATATAGTGTTAAATGGTTCCCATGAAAAGGAAAAGCCATTAAGTTTAGACAACTTAATTGGAAAAAAACTCGCGCAAAAGCAAAGAAGCTGTAAAGCCTTCGTCCGCAAAAAGGCTACGTTCTTTCACTTCTGCTTTGCTCCGCATGGTCAGTATATACGTACCAAAAACTTACATGTGTGTATAATTTGTTATCTACATGAAGGTAGAAGCCCTAATAGAACACCAAAGCTTTCTAGTTGCAGAGTCATCAGACCGACGCTTGCCACCACCACTACTGTGATAGCCATCGCCCCTCCACTAGTGGATCCGTCAACCATGGCCCCTCCACCACCGTAATAACCCTTTACAAAGTCACAAACTTAAATATCACTAGGGGTGAGCATAGTTTCAAGGAAGAACCTGGAACCTCACCGGTAGAAACTTGTAGGTTGTAGGTTTTAAGGTATATATGGTAGGTTCCATGTTTTAAAAATCGGGGAATCTGTTTTGACGGGTAAGTTTTAAGTTCTAGATCGGTAGAACTTGAAACCTAAAACCTTAAATAAGTTTTTTATGTTTTTTCTTGGCCTATGTCTTCGCGTGATTCTACGGTGTTCTATGGCGTTAAATGATGAATGTATAATCTGGAACTACTAGTCTAAGCTTTCATTTTCTGACTTGTTAATGTTTTATATTCTTTGTGTCTCTAAATATAAATTATGATCAATGGATCGTAGTAGCAAGTGGTGATCATTAAATGTAATGATTCACTGCAATTATTATTTTTATAATATAAGACGAACTTAAGTAGACTCTATAACCTGTGATAAGGTAAATTTCATATTTCAAGATATATATGATAAGTTCCAGGTTCAAAAAAATGAGGAACCTATTTCCATAGATAGGTTCCAAGTTTTAGGTAGAACCTGTACTGAACTTGGAAGAACTTGGAACTGTTTTCCCCTAAATATCACGACTCCAAAAGCTAATCTTTTAGAAATTTTCCCAGTTTAAAAATTTCAATGATAAAGTTGTAATTTGTTGAAGTTATCGAATAATTCAATCAAACCATTTATCATCTCAATATCTATAATAATATTAAGAAATGGAGTTTGAAGAGGTCACAAGGCTGTTTGATCAATGGTCGTGTTGTCTAGATGTTCTTGGGAGAGAGAAGGGGGAATTGAGTAGAGAGAGTTGAGGAAAGAGACAAGGACGACTATAGTAGTAACTAGAGTTGGCAAATGGGTAGGTTGGGTACGAGTGAGTCATAAATGGCTTCAACCCAAATTCACCCATTTAATTCACATTAATCAATTTATTTCCTAAAGACCCATTACCCAACTCACACCCACCCACATAACTCGCATTTTTTTTAACTATGGCAATCAAGCAATTGGCAAATTCAAAATAATAAAAATCAGTAAACAACATAGAATCGCTCTTCCTCCGCAAGGTGTGAAATAGGCATCGTCCCCCCTTCCTCCATCGTGGCTCCTTCGACGCTGCGACTACTCGCGCTCACAGAGCTCGAATTAAGCTGTCTGACTTGAATCTGGATCCAACAAGAAAATGGGAGCAAGCAGCAATTCGAACCCAGTCGTCTCTGACAAGCACCAAAACTGAAGCATCCGCCACGACAAGAAGTACTGCCTCGCCATCGCCAACCTCCTTGACGACCCCACCACCATCGTCAATTGCGTCGAGATCGTGTGACTCAACCGCCCTACCAGCGAGATCAGAGTCGACCCTAACCTCTCCATTGACCACCCCTACCCCCACCAAGGCCGCTTTCTTCTCCAACAAGGACTTCCAGCGTGCCGATCTCCTCGTCATCTCCAGCGACCCGCATCCAACGGATCATCCCGCGTCGAACTCCGCTCCTCCCTCAACGGCAACGAGAACAATGATTTCTACTGGCCCCTCACCTCCTTCAACTGGAATGAGGCCGAGCCCAAGAGCATTAGCACCTCTACGATTGACACCACCTGCACCATCTAGGACATTGGGTGCGAGACCGTCGACACCTAGCTCAACGCCCGCTAGAAGAAGGCATTCAGTTGCTCCTTTGACTTCCAAAGAATCGAATGAAAAGAGCAAAGAGGGAAAGAGAAGAGAGTTTGAGCCTTAATTTAGGTGGGTTGGAAATGTGTTCATTTGAGAACCCATTTCAACCTATTTATTTTAGGTGTTTCATTTTAGAACCCATATTACTAGGTCTTTCAAAATAAAGGTGATTCATTTAAACAATTTTGGTTTAATAAATGGGTTTAAGACCTATTTTGACAAGTCTATAAGGAGTGGATATGGTGCCTATCGGTGGGGCATCATTAGGGTAACAGTGTCGGATTGGCGGTTGCATAATCCGTGGCTATGATGAGGGCGGGGAGTGGTCTATGGTCAAAGGCGAAAGGGATACGAATGAATCAAATACGCAACGGACAAGAGGAGAGTGTGCAAGCTGGGTTAATTATGTGGAATTTGAATTAACTCATAAGATGTGCTTTTAGTTTAGCAATTTAATCTAGAATTGAAAATGTAAGGCAGACTAAACATAGAGAGAGAGAGAGAGAGAGAGAGAGAGAGAGAGAGAGTGAGAGTGACGGTGGCATGTTTGTTTGCATTGCAATGATGGCGTACTCCACAGATGTATTCCTTATTTTAACATGTCGATTTTCGCACGCCTTGCACCTAATTCTCCTTGTATATTTTTTCTTTCTCAAGGAGAGGGAATATCCTCTTGTTATTTAACGTTCAGGTGATGCCGAGGTTTGTATGTGACCTTGATGAAGCACTTTAACCTCTTGCTTAGGAGGAATCTAGCATTGAAAATGGGCAAAATGACACTACAAGTGCCATAAGTTATGTACGGAGGACACTTTAATCCTATAATTTTTTTTTGAATCACTTTAGTGCCAAAATCGGAAAAAAAATAAATCACCTAAGTGCCAATTTGGTTGGAAATCCGACGTGCCATTTTTTATTAATTTCTGACGCCGACGTGGCTCGCCGGATGATGAGTCAGCATGTACAGTCAGCAGTTTTTTTATTTTAAATAATTTTTTTCCCTCTTCTTTCCTTTTTCCTTTCTTTTCTTTTTTTTTTTCTCTTCTCGCCGGCCGATTGTCGGTGGCCGGGATGACCACCGGCGAAACTCGAGAAGGGCCGGATGAGGGTAGCCTTGCCCATGGCCGGCGAGGGGCGGCCTCGCCCATGGCTGGCGAGGGGCGGCCTCGCCCATGGCTAGCGAGAGGCGGCCTCGCCCATCGCCGGCGAGGGGGCTAGGCAACCCTCGCCAGATCTGGACAAGACGACCCTGGCCAGCGATAGGCAAGGTCGCCCCTCGTCGGCCATGGGCAAGGCCCCCCCTCGCCAGATCCGGCAAGAGGCGGCCTCGCTTGTCACCGGTGATGGTCGCCTCGCCCAGATCTGGCGAGGCTGCCCCTCGCCTGTCACCGACGAGGCTGCCCCTCGTCGGATCTGGCAAGGGGGGGTCTCACCCATAGCCGGTGAGGGGCAGCCTCGCCGGCTATGGGCAAGGCAGCCCTCACTCAGCCCTTCTCGGGCTTCACCGGTGGCCGGCCCGCCCACTAGCAACCGGTTGACAAGGAGAGGAAAAAAAAAGAAAAGAAAGGAAAAAGGAAAGAAGAGGGAAAAAAAAAGGAAAAAATTATTTAAAATAAAAAAAATGCTGACGGTACATGCTAACTTATTCTCTGGCGAGCCACGTCGGCATCAGAAATTAATAAAAAATGTCACGTCAGATTTTCAGCCAAATTGACACTTAAGTGATCTATTTTCCTCCGATTTTGGCACCAAAGTGTTTCGAAAAAAAGTTGTGGCACCAAAGTGTCATCCGCACACAACTTATGACACTTGAAGTGTCCTTTTGCCATTGAAAATGCATGGGTAATGTTTATTAATCAAACAACATTTGGGTCGAAGAAATTTCCTCCATTAAAAACAGAGAAAAAGACAGCCCTTCACAAAAGCAGAAGAGAGAAAGCTCCCTAAATTCAACAATCCCAACTCTAAGCCAAGAAAAATAGAGAAACAGAAACAGTGAATGAGTTTCCTTTTGTCACCTTCGAAGATTGATGCATGGAAAAACATGCAAGCAGGTTTCGGTTCAATCATCGATTCGGACATGCCACACAAAACCCAAAAACAAAATCTTTCAAAAAGCTTCTGATTAGCTCATTTGACGTCAAGCATCGATGATGCACGTGAAGTCGTCACTTCGTGGCGTCCAAGATTTTACTGAAAGCCGACATCAATCGAACTTTCAGTACGATTATGTTTTTTAATCTTCGATGGCTAATTAAAGCAACTACGATCGATCTTTCCCATTCGGTAAAGTTGTTTCACATTGCCTAAAAGGTACGATTCCCAGAACTCCACTTGACTATAGCTAATAAACTATATAAAAGGTATATTCTCGTATCGCTTTGTAATATAAAAGGGACAACACTTTGTAAAGAATTACTTCTTAATCATAGGATGGACCAACCAATATGTTGACTTCCTTTACGTGATGCACGTGTTTGAGGTTCAAAACGAAATCTCATTTAATATTTGCACGTTTGATTCAATGCGTTCAAAACGAAATCTCATTTAATATTTACGTGACGCCCTTGCCGGCCACCGGCCACTAAAGAAGCAAAAGAAAAAAAAATCTCTTCTATTTATAATTCTTATTCCCAGAATCAAGAATCAACTTTTTTTTTTATTCTTGATTCTATTCAAAAACTGATTCTGGAAACAAATTTGTGCCCGAGAACAAAAAATTTACCAAACGAATTTATGTTCTTTTTTTGTTTCGAGAAACAAAAGAATAAAATCAAGCATTATTTAGCTAGTTACCAAACAGGCCCTTAATGTCTAAAATGGTATTTCAATTCCAACAATGACTTTGAATTTAAGTCCTACAAACATGGACCCTTGACAATTGGCCATAAAGAAAAAAAAAGGAAAGAAAGACAGAAAGAAAAGGGAAGGGCTCCTATTTGAATAGTCTTAAAGTAGAAGAGAGATCCTCAATAAAATCTTGAAAATGAAAAATCATCAAAATAAAAGATTTTTTTGGTCTTTTTGCTTATCATACAAAGCCATAGAAATTTTATTTTTCCAAGCATAAGATATGTGAAATCCCGCTCTAAGCAAAATTCAGATGCTAACATGTATATAGTTTCCATGTTTTTTTTTTTTAATTTTTATAAATGAATTCATTTCATTACTAGATTGAAATTTCCATTTCACGACTGCCGCTGAAAAAGTGTTCTACACTAGCAATTTACCTTATCTAAATCCACATAGATTTTCATTTTCTGACTTTTTGCAAGAAAAAAGTATAGAACCTTGATTTCCTTTCAAATTCCTAATGTGTTGAAATTGGAAGGACACTGGGGGGGCAACTGTATGGTTCAAGCTACAATTTGTTAAATAGCAAATTCCTAAAATTTTAAATGTACACTTGCATGTGGAGACTGTACGCAATTAAACATCCTATTTGAAAAATGGTAAGATAATTTCCGTAATTGCATCGAAAACTAACTAAACTTATATTCGTTTATATGAAACTTGTTGCATGAACCTGACCTAACCAATCGACATTTAGACTTTATAATGAATGTTTAACGAAAGACTCACATTCCAATTGGTTCCTCAAGCGACGATTGAATTTTCGTTTTACCTTTGAAATTGATTTTGGAAGAATTTTTTCAACTTGTAGCATGTGCGCATAACGCAATCTCCAAGTTAGAAAAGTGGTACGTACGCCTCAATGAAGCCCTCCAAGAAGGGGTTTTATTGAATATATTGAATCTTTCCTCCGAATAAGCAAACCTTTGTTAAACTAAAATATAACCTAATCAAAGCAGAAAATTGTTTAATTACCAATTAATTGTTTTTGTTAAGATTAGCATTGTAATTATTTCTAATTCTTTTTTTTTTTTTATCACTAGATCATCATGTAACTATTTTGTGAGAACGATGTTATGAATTGCTTATTTTCATCTATATTAAGCACCTAATTTGTGACATGGTTTCGGCATTTATACTTAGGCTCCATTTGTTTCGCCAAAAATGAATGATTTGGGAAACATTTTCCAAATACAAATAAGTGATTGGATGATTTACATAATATATGATATATAAGTGATATCTCCATAAATTTGAGAAATGTCTTTAACACTCCCCTTCAAACTAAGTCAACATTGTAAATTAACTTGAGTTTGGAGATAATATCAAATAATCACCCAAAATTTGCAAAACTTTCGGGTATATACTACCCCAAACCCATTAGAAGCTAGTGCGTTGATATTAATTTTTCTAGTATACAATGTGGGTATGCAATAACACCGTTTGAAAAGCAAGTACTGTCCAAATGAGCTTTCTGCTAGATGGTGCGGATATGTGATAATTAACATCATTTGAAAGCGACCATGATTTGGATTAGCTTTCGGGGACACAATTCAAAACGTCGAAACACTATTTGAAAAGCATGCGATGAAGGGAGTCTTGTTATGACAAGTGCATGACAATGACCCCCGGTTGGTGGTGTTGGGGCCAATGCAACAAGGTTGATACATTACGTGGTGAGGCTATCTGGCCAATATGGAGTGTTGCGAAAAAGAAGAAAAAACATCGAAAGAGAAACCAAATCGAGGTTTCTATCTTGCCAACATGAAGTCTTGCGAAATTGCCGCCATATCACACTAGCTTTAGAGAACTTGATTGTCCCAAAGAAGAAGGTCGAAGAATGACATGAGGTAAAATGGCACAAGTTAGAGGATGGAAATTAGGACTGAACCTTTATTACATCAACTGGTGAGAAGAAGAAGAAGATCACAAACAAAGAAAAAATGTGGAAGGTTCCATGAATTAGAACACGAATGTGTTATAATTCATGATCCTATACCATAGCTGCTAACTTATTTGTGATTTTCTACGAACAAATCAATCAAATGGAAAGATAACATAATACAAAATCCCCAATCAAAGACAAATCAAGACGCCTCCCGATCCTCAATTGGTTAAAATTATTTTCTTCTCAGTATCTTGTACAAGTTATGCTCGCGCTGGCTTGGAGGTTCTCCACTAATTCTCGTTTGGCCAGTCTTGATTCGCCTCCATCAGGCTTTTGATGATAGCTTCAGAAGCATTCCTCAGGAGCTCTGACCAATCCCTACAAGGGAACATATATGTTAGAATCTTATCTGCAAAATATGCAAAACATAAATTTAAATCACATTAATTTGGTACAGAAGATTGAATCTATTTGGAGTGAGTGTTTTGAGGTTAATCAAAGCTAATGCAGTAGTTCATAAGGAAGGAGGGAGTTTGATTCTAGAGCCTCATTTCATGATATTTTGCTAGAAATTATCAGAGTCAAAACTGTTTTACTTGTGGTTTTTAACTTGGAGTCAATTTGACCACCTCTTTTTTAATTTAATGGGTCACTTGACCCCTTTAACTTTGTGTTATTCTCTCTTAGCATATAATTCCTTTTTCCAAATAAACATTTTGCAGTGAAAATTGACCTAACGAGAGGAATGTTTGAGTAATCTAGTTATTAGTTATGGACTTATACTTGTTCGTGCATTGCATTGCTAATTTAGAGAGACTGGTTTCTAGAGACGATGCTATCATAATGATATGTATGGTATCTAAGTTCAAAAATCAACTTTATGTCCCGGTTAAAACGTCTGTATTTTTGTAGAAATTAATGTAAGAATAAAAAATTTATCATGATATTTCTTGTTAGAGGGTAATCAATTGGCTTCAAATTGAGCTAAGTAAATGAAGACAGATGAGATGTGTGTACCCCATTGAAGAGTCAAAAGTGATTCCCACAATGTTCTTGGCTACTTCAATTGCCGAATTAAACCTCTCAATCTCCTTCTCCGAACAAGTTCCATTATAAAGAGCTCCATTGTCAAGAGCTCGAAGCTGAGAAGGCTTCACATCACAAAAGATCGGTATGACCTTCTTCTTGGTCTCCATCATTAGGGCGAGCTCGTGTAAGCAAAAGTACGACTCACAGTACCGGGGGGAGAACAGGGCGACCCCGATCGTGCAATCAAGGATTGCCGAGTCGATCTTGTCGAACAGATAGTCCCCAGGCCGCATGCTCCTACTGTCCAAAAAGGGACGGAGGTTGAGCCTCGTCAGGTAGTCGTGCAACAGCCCGGCAACGGTCCGCCGGGTGTCGATCCGGCGGTGGTTGATGAACACATCGTAGGACTGCCGACAGACGGCCTGGACCGGGTTCTTAAACCGGACAACGCCCGGGAACAAGCTCTTGGAGAGGGCTAGCGAATGTTGCACGGCACTCATCCTTGATCAAGAAGATGGCGATGATGATGAGAGAGGGCGATCAAAGTTTCTTTTCGATGTTGTTCTTCTCTGTCGATGTTTGCGGGTGCCATTGCTGAGGTTGTTAAGCGAGTTTATATAAGGTTGATGGGGGTACGACTGAAGACCCGAAAAGGGTGTTGGTTTCGGTTTGACTCTTGACAGAAGAATTCCACCATTTCTCACTCATCAGATCAAACCCTCAAGAAAGTACTCGGCAAGGTACCGCTTTTACGTTCCAAAGCGCTGCATTCTTGCTTTGGAATTTCATTTGGACTTTCTAGGGCTTACGTGGAACGGCGCACAGAAACCTTCAAACACGGTTTTCTCTCCTCTCCCTCCTCCCGGGGTTGGACCGGGCTGACGTGGACTTGTCGGGCGTTTGTTTAGCAGTTTTTACGGTTGATCCGATCGAACGGTCTATTCCCTCGATTTGATGTTGATCGCCATTGCGGCGTTTGTCTCTTGTGTGAAACTAGGGTTTTGTTGAGACCTGGGCATACACAAGCCGTGAAATGAGTGGTTTTGTCGGGTTCAAGGTTTAACTTTTGGAGAAATTCATGGATAATTTCGCAATAACATTCTTTATGCTTCTTTGTCGGATGGTCATGACTCATGACCCCCGCGTTTATTATGTGAAAGCACATTAGAGTGCTCCACCAATGGTTTGTTTTCTTTCTCTTTATTTATTAATTTATTATCATAATTTTTGGGGGATATTTCATTTTTCAGACTTGAAAAGCTCACCTTCACTATACTCCATCTCCTTTATTAAAGTTCCTCGTTAGTGTGCAAGCCATTTAATGGAAGTGGGGACAACTACAAAAAAAGTCATGATCATATTGTACGGATGTCGATTTAGTCGTAAACCTTTTAATTTGGCCAATTTAGTCATAAACATTTTAACAATTAGCCAACGTAGTCTTTCCGATCAATTTTAGTCGAAAATCACCACGTGAATACCGACTGTTATACATGACATGGTTAGTGCTGACGACCTCGCTGGCCATCTCTAAGGGCCGAGGACACGCAGAGGAAGAAGTAAAATAAGAAAGAAAGAAAAGAAAATATGAAAAAATTCAAAAAAATACAAAAAATTGTTCATGTCAGCGCCAATCATGCTATGTTAGATGGCCGGAATCCATTTCAGCAATTCTCGGCCAAAATTGGCTAGAAAGACTACATTAGCAAATCGTCAAAAGATTTAAGACTAAATTGACTAAATTAAAATGTTGAGTAGTGAATTGGCATCGATAAAATATGTTTATGATTTTTTTTGATAATTTTCTTGATGGAAATGTGATGCAAAGTGTGGGTTTTCTTAAAGGATATTTCAAACCTGAACATGTCCTTAAAAGACTCAATCTTGATTCTCATGAAAACCTCTAGATCACCGAAATGTAAAACTTCTATAAGGTATTCCCTCTCCTAGGGAAAACAAAAATACATAGGGAATTAAGGGTGCAAGACGTGCGAGTACCGGCACATTAAAATAAAAAATGCATCCATGGAGCTTGCTTGGTTATAGGAAGGCCATGAAGGCCCTTATACATAACACCAAGGTTCCAAGGATCACATTTCCCGATGGAAATCTAATGCAAAGTGTGAGTTTCCTTAAAGGATATCAATTTATTTCATCAAAGGTAAGAACCAATTGAAATATTCACTTGATATATATGGCTATTCACAACGGATAACAAAGTCTTGGAGAGAGTATCATTCGAAGGGTCTGATCCATCTATTAGACATACTTATTTCACAATCGTTTTTGTTTACCCAGTTATTTCACAATGGTTAAAAAGAGGATATTTTCCAACCAAAAAAACAAGAGAGGATATTTCCCTTTAGTGAATATATTTCCTCAGCTCCTCTTCCCTTCCTTACAATAGGCGTCGGCTTGCATGCTTGGTTTATAATATCATCAAGAAGATAAAAGCGTGATCAAATATGTGAGAGGATTAGGCACTTAGTACATGCGAGTCCTCACGTTATCGAGTGCAAAATATTTCATGTTCGAATCTCTCATTTGAATTTTCATTCACATCTTTCCAAGACGCTGAGATTAGCAGATGGGCTCGGAATTGAACTCCCACATTTGTCTTTCTCATAGTACTCAAATTCTATCTAGCAATCGCTTAAGGAGCAACCTAATAGATTTTCAACAATGCCATCATGCGTTTCAATAGAGAAGTAAACTTGTTTAGATAAGAATATGCGAGAGAGAATTGTGTAGTTCTTGTATAGTCAATAATGAAGAGTACACGAGTTATTATGTTTTTGACAACATATTATAATATTAATTATAAACAATCATAATGGTAGGAAAATATAATCCCAGACAATTTTTACACTAGTGCATGCCTTTGAAAAAACATGGATATGTCACGAACTTTTTTCCAATGATAAACTAATCGAAATCAAAATAAAGGGGCTTGAATGCCAGTACAATGGAAATTGAAATGACACGATGGATGGCATTAACTAGGAATCAACTTATTGAACATCTCTCCGACAAATGGAAAAATGAACTTGAAATCAAACGCATCCACCCCTTGGATACAAGCATTGGAATGAAAATGGTCAAACTAGAAGTTCTTGCTCCCGTCATATGTCTGCCCTAATTGCCATCCAGCGGGCGCTACATTATCAAATTCTACCGTCGTCCCATCACTCACAGTGACTTGGAATGACAAACTTTGCCCCGTCAAAACAATTCTAGTCTGCCAGTTTTGCCCCCAGTTACGAGTCATAGTAATCCATTGGGTGTTTGAGCCCTTGATCTTCAAGGCATTCACATCGCCGGCGCCACCGACGTTATAGATTAGCACAAGGGTCCAATATTGATTTCCCTTAATCTCAAACTTGACTCCTCCTTGCTTGGAACACAAGACGCGGCGATAGCGGACGGGAATGACACCAGCCTTATAATACGCTATCTTCGTGAACATGGGCATGGACAAGTCGAAATGCTTTTGCGGAGGGTTGCACCAGATGTCCACCGTCTTAGAGTAATTTGGAGGGCAAAAGTTGGTTGCAGTGACTATGATCGAACCGGCGTTCGGGATGCACCACTTCGGGTCGTTGGTACAATAGATCTCAAAACAAGCACCGCAACTAAGTCCGTCATTGAAAAGGGCTGTGCTTAGCGCTGCCGTCGCTAGTCCATACCCTTGATTTTTGAGATCTCCATATCCACAAGCTCCCTCTGCAGGTAATGACCATGAACGAGAAACAAATCAATAAACATCAGCGAAATAAGAATAGGGCAAGGCTCCTCTATCTTTCTCCTTGCCAAGAGATTTCACTTACGCATGGTTTCTTGACCACTCATGTCACCGTAAAAAGTTGCACGCGCATCGTACCAATTACTGTCTATAGCAGAAACTACCACCGCCATAGCTAACACTAGAAAGATCTTGTAAACAGCCATGGCAAACAGAGATAAAGAAGGTAAAACGTTGAAAAAAGCTAAAGAAGAAGTACATGAAACAATGAAGAGATTACCAGTGATTTATACTCATCACATTTGCCCACTTTTGGTATTATGGACTTCAAAAGGTAACAGACACAAAACTTGCAAAAGATGGATTATAAGGGATGATATCCAATCTCGTACTAGTTTCTCACAATTTTTGGTAAGTACAGGAAAGATCTTGCGATTACTTCTGCAAATATTTGGTTTTCAGAAACCCTTGATGGAGTTTACAGCTTTCTTAATTAAAGATGTGTTTTGGTTGCATAGCTTGAAAGATGAGAATGTGTAAATCCATAGATTATATTATTTGTGTCGTGAATATTTACTTTCCTCCTTGCGTTGATAATTATATTTAACTTTTTTTTTTATATTTTGAAGTTAAAATTTGCTGTTCAGATTCTCATAGATTTTTTTCCTAGGAGGACATCACTTAATTTGTTTTCACAGTATAACATCCATTGGAACTAGTACACTTCATTGGTTGTTTTCTCCGGTTGCCCACCCCTTGCAAAATGAAACATGCAACTCTCCTCGCTCCGTTACCAGAAGAAAATGATGGCTCCGTTAAGCTAGAATGGTCCTAAGTTAAACCCTATGAAAATTTGAGAAACCATTAGCCTTCGTTCGTTTGATGGAAAATATTTTCCCAGCAAATATTTTCCGATGTTTGGGAGGCGGAAAACGTTTTCCGTGGGAAAACATTTTCCTTTCCTCCCTCACAAAATAACCTAAATTTATGGAAAATGACTTCCGCTTCTGAAAAGCGAACGTCATTTTCCGCCAAACTCCTCCTTCCTCCCTCCGGTCGCCGGTCGCCGGCCGCTGCCGCCGCCGCCGATCGCTGGCCGCCGCTCATCAGCCGCCCACCTCCGCCAGCAAAAAAAATTTTCTGAAACTTTTTCATATTGGTTGCCGAACACCGAAAAATTATATTCGGAGAAAATATTTTCCAGGAAAATGACTTCCGGGAAAACATTTTCCAAAAACACAATATTTTCCGCCATACGAACGGAGCCTTAATGTGTGAATAATTTTCTATAGGAGAACATCCTCACAATTACATACAGGCATATTGCAAATTTGTTAAAATAGCAAGAAGAGAGATAGAACAAGGGTCTGGATTTATCTAACATTAGAAATACTTTTTTCAAAGAAATTGTCCAAAAAGTCTTAAATCTATTATACAGTGGCCAATTCAATCATAAAATTTTCAGTTATACGTACCAATTTAGTCTTAAACATTTTGACAACTTGCTAATTTAGTCCATAATTTTTCAATTGTGCCGATTTAGTCTTATAACTTTTGATGATTTGTCAATTTAATCCTAAACCTTTTAACTATTTGCCAAATCAAGCTCGGAAGTCACTAACGTGATAGTCTAGTCGATGCTGGCTGTTCTACATGGCACGGCTAGTACTGACGTGAATAATTTTTATAGTTTTTCATGATTTTTTCTTTTTTTAAATAATTATTTCCTTTTCTTTCTTGTTATACTCTATAACTCTTATGCAGAAAATTACACGTACTTCCGATATCGAGCTTTTCAAATCTTTAAATACGTGTGCTTTTAGAAACCTAGTTAGTTTCCAATTTCTTGCTTATACTATGTACGTCAGACTTTACAGATATACCATAAAGAGTCACTCCAAATACACCATAACAGATCTCACTCCATGCAGAAAGCTCGCAGGCTACGTGGTATATATACTGCTAGACGTGCGATCTTTAAACCTACAGAGGTTTGAGTGGATGGCACATACACATGATCGAACAGAATCTGTGCGTGTTTTAGCTCTTACACATCTTCCCGACAGCGAAAGACGCTTGAGCAGCGGCTACTCAGAAGGCTGCTGATTCTGTCCACCCGACCACATCTTCGACGCCTTCGTTTCTTATGTTGAAAACGAAAGAGTTTATCACGTGAGAGTAGTATGTCGTACGAAATACGTGGTCTCTTGTTTGACTCCAAGAAAAATCATGCAGCACACTTGGGAAATGAAGCCTTGGTTACGCTCGAACGACTCGTAGACTCGTCCTCTGGGCCGACTTTTGTCTTGGGGCACTCGCTTTTATATCAAGAAAACTAAGACTTTGGGTCAAATATACAAAAAAAAAAAAATCACCTAAAACATGTGTTTGATTCGAGATTAGGGTTGATCACATAGATTTAGACTAGCAAAGTAAACTCTTAATTCCTTATCGGGAAGAGGTCTATTTGACCCGATAAACAAGATCACTTACTTCATACTTTTTGAAGGTTCAGGCATAACTTATAAGTTACTCACACGCATTCTCTTGGATCGAGTATTTTTGAAATATAAAGTGAAGGGAAGGTGTATTGAAATAAATATATGAAATTGTACATATGTTCACATTTGTTTAGTTAAGTTGTTGAGTTTCAAAGAATAGCTGTTCCACTATTTAAAAAAAAAAACCTAAAATAGGTTTTTGATTTGAGATGATGATTTAGCTTGCAATTAATGTACGTAAATTTAGAGTAGCGCGGTAAACTTTTAACTCCTTATCGGGAAGAGGTCTATTTGACCCGATAGATGAAATCACTTACTTCATAGTTTTTGAAATTTTGGGCGTAACTTATAAGTTACTCTCACGCATTCTCTTCAACCAAGTAGTTATGTAATATATTTCGTGGACGCATTAATTTTGGTCTTTGCTTTCTTCCATTAAGTACACTCAACGTACTTTTATATGTTCCCTTTGAAAATAAAAATAAAATGTATAAATCAGACAAGAGAATTCGACATAATTAGGGTGAAAAAACTTATTGACTTATTCTTCTTCATCTATTGATTTCTTGATCTTCTTTCATTCTCCATTGGAGATTTGTCCTTATTTGCTCTTAGTTGCAGAATTGCCCTTCACTTCTTTCACGGGCAGAAGAACTTGTTGATCACATTCAAGTTCTAATGAGATCATATACGAGAATCCCCGCTTCCCGAAAAGTGCAGATTCTCGTTCTTCTTAGCTCGCAGTTTAGCTGATACTCTTTCAAAGATTTATATATCGTGATCTTCATGCGAATGGGCCGTAAATTTTTGTACCAGTTGGATGCAAAATTTCAGGATAGAAAGAAATTGTTCTACTTCAACAGTTGAATTGCTTCTTGTTCTCTTCTCGGCTTGAAAGCCTCGTCAAGCTCTCTTGAAACAGTCTTCATGAACCACACGTATTCACACCTTCGTTATTTGAGGACTTGCTTTGCATTTCATGCGCGACCGAGCCAATGTTTTTCTGAAACTTCACAGAAACCTTACGAACTTTCTCTTTTGGGTCAGTCTCCTGGTGTGAAAAGCTGGCCCTTCGTCCACCATTTTGAAGAAGAAGCGTTTCGTCAGCTTTGAAATCGGTCAAACCCTAGCTTTTGTTGATAATATAAACGCGACTTTGGACTGTAGGCTTCGAGGGTTTAAACCAGTGCGGCTTAATTTTCTCTTGTCAAAGTGTCTGGAGTAAAACCAGTCACAAATTGAGAATATTAATAAACGAGAAAGCGAAAGGGAATATGCTTCGAGATCAAGGGAATATGTGCCTCAAAAGTCCAAATGAAAGTTGAAACACTGGGGTTTTCGTTCGTCTTTTTGCCACAAACCATACACAGAGAAGTCCTCAAGGAAATTGTCCGACCCAAATTCTCCAGTTTTGGCATGAATTGACCCGATCGTACCGTATCCAAGAGGCCAATTATGTACTTCATACACCAATCACCATATTTCTAGCATTATTCATTTTGAATAATCTACATTTGTGTATTCCTATTCGACTTTCGGCTGTTCTAGACATCTAATATGTGATTAGATGTACAGTTAGATTGTTAATTACAAAGGGTAATGTCACGAAAGGTCCTTGGAATTTTCTTTGGTTGTTCAGTGTCGTCTTTGAGAATTTTTTTTTATTCAAGATAGTCCCTCGACTCTTAAATATTTGCTTGATGCAGTACTTTAAAATTAAATGGAGGATACGAGCTTAGTGGTGGTAAACGAATATGATGGTCGTAGTGTCCGAGTTTGGTTCCGGTGCGCAAGTCACCCGGTGGGGAGGACCTAGCTTGTTGGTGGCTGTCGTGTGTTGTGAGGGTCGGTGGCCGAGTTTGGTGGTGGTGAACGCCACCTTTCACAAAATAACGGCTAGTGAACGGTGTTATAGCATTCACATCAACAAATATCGTTAACTTTACATTGAATTTAAGTTCAAGGTCTAAAATGGAAGGATTCTATTGAGTCATTATCCAGTCATGATATTAAAAAATTGCGAACGGTCCCCAAAACCCAGATCACAATCCCACTTAACTAGACTCGCTCTCAAAGAAATGTAAAGGAAAGCTAGGCCTCTATGTAATTTTCAACAATTATTGTTCATTTTGGAGCTTCTACAACGAAGAGATGCCGGTTTATATGAAGGTTTGGGAATGTCCAGAGTGATTTGTGATTTTCCAAATATCCGGATATTGCAGAAGCGTACACAATTCTTTTATAATTTTTGGAAATTGAAGTGAAATTTCTGTATTTCCAAGTTAAGCAAGGAAAGTTTATAAGCAGAAGCCAGATGTGACTGGCTATGAAATTAGGATTCTAACGGAAGATACTGGATCTCATCAAAACTTGTATGGCTTCTTGGGTCTAAATCACTTTGATCTTCCATCCACTTTGCCAAAAAAAATTAAAGCCCACAAGTCGGAGGCTAGAAAGTCATGACCCGAAAATGGAAATTGAATTGAAGACTGGAGTGTTGATTGTCTGTTTGGTTTGTATATTTTGATTAGGCAAATCAAATGTTGTAATTAGCCTGACTAAAGTGTTCATGATCGATAATTTCGCAGATATGGCCAATTAAAATGCTGCTACTCACATTGATCTTTGTTTGTGTAACAAAATGGAATTGAAGATTCAAATTGATTTTAGAGGGAAATATATTCAGCCTATCAAAGTTTTCATTCCATTTTACTTTATCTATGAAATTCAGGCTTCGCTTGTTTCATGAAGAATTAACTTTGCTTAAAAATGTTATCAAATGAACTTATTTCAAACTCAATTTGAAGTTTTCATTCCATTTTTCTCTGTTTGGCAGTATTTCAAAAATAATATGTAAGTCGTTTTTTTATGTTTGTTACAGGAAAATTATTAAACACGCATTTGTGAAAAAGTCTCAAGTACAAATCTCAAATCCTGGGTTCAAACGCTGACGACTTAAGCCTGGCCTTCCTCAAGGCCAAGCTAGGGGTCCTAATCCAAGTGTCGGGATCCAGGCATATTTGAAAATGAATTCTAATTTCAAAAGAGCATAATTTAAAAATGCTTTTTTTAAAGGTTGTCTATTATTTCTAAATAAAGTTGCGAAAGAAGCAGTCGTGATTATGCAATCCTCTTAGGCCTCGTTTGGTAAACCGGACATAACTCTGGATAGGATAATTTATATCCTATCTGGTATTTGGGAAAACACACAAACCGAATATATCAGGATAGGATAAAAATTCGACAAAGAGAAAATCATGTGCAAGTTTTCACCTCGAAGACCAGCACACAACCTCAAATTGGAGGTCGTTGGCCTCAAGGGACTAGATCTGCAGTCGCTTGAGGCTAGCCCTCAACCTCGGTGTTGGATGCGGCCTCTAGGGTCGTGGCCAACCCCGGAGGTCGCAATCACAAGCTCGCCTCGTGTCGATCGATATTGGGGTCATCAATGGGGGACCAACTCCTGCAAGATAGCATGAGATCCCTTCATCTGGGTGATTGGCAAATGACCGTTCTGGGTCAGAGCTGGCCATGCTGTTGAGTGTTGGTTCAGGGAGAGAGGGATTGGCGAATGACTGTGTAAGAGGATGAAGGTAGATGAGGATGGAGGTGTACGTGACTTCTGGGCTGTTTGGTGTTGAGTTGATAAACCTTGGCATTGTCAATGAAGGTTAGTAAGAAAAGTAGGTGAAAGGGTTCACCGTCTCGAGGTTCACCGCTCGAGACCCAATGCCGGGGTAAGTCTCCAGCTATAATTGTGGTTGTGGAAATGAGTTCCTGCTCATCAATGATTTACGCATCTCTACTCGCCGGATCTTGCACGGTGATCAGGATTGGCGTGCTGTGGAGGATGGATCGGTGGTCTTTGTGAATATAATTGTCGTGCTTTATTCTTCTCTAGGAGGTTGAGGACTTGCGCCATTAGTTGCTGCAGATTCTCTAGAACGCGCTCATGCCTTTCATCATGTACTCATTCCGAAGTCAAGCCTCTAGGAGCCGAATCACTCATCTTTTTTGGAACGGAAGTGTAAAGCGGCGAAAGGAAGAACTCGCCTAATTAGTTGAACTTGAAAATCCGAGACCAACCTCATGCATGGTGAGATTGCTGAACGTATTCGACGGAACAAAAGTATTTGATGTGTTTGCGAAAAAAATAAATTTGGGATGGAAGAGTTCACCGTTTAAGCACAAAAAAATTCTCCACCAATTAAGGATAAAGAACTTGAAGGTTCACCATTAACAAATTAAATAAAGAATCAAAGGACTATAAGGTTCACTTGGATAAAGAATCGAAAAAATCACTCACTTGAGAGAAATTTTCATATATAATAAACTCATAAATCTGCATCTAGACAACTGAGAATGCACCTCTTACTTATAGAGAGAACAGGACACTAAACTAGGAAACATCGAACTAAGAAACATTAAACAAGAAAATTTTAAACTTGGAAATATTAAAATAGAAAACATCGAATTAACAAAATTTAAACTAGGAAACCTAGTCAAATTAGGCAATCAACTTCAACTAGAAACCTATTCAAATTAGAAAACCTACTAAAAATAATTTAACACCCCTCTTGTTTGGCCATTGTGTAATAACCAAGTAGACTTCCACCTCTTATTATAATATTTGTACCTATAATAGGAAATCAATTTTTCAGAAACTTACTCAAATTACAAAACGTACTCAAACTGAGAACCCAAGTTGGATCGAGTTTTATTCGCAAGTTCAAACTTGAGATAATTTCTCATTGGGGCTTAAATAACTAGGCACATACGCATGATTTATTGGAATTTGTGATTTTGGCAAGCTCTTAAACTAGCAAATTTACATGAATAGCGAAAGACGCTTGAACAATCACATCACAATATCACTGTCAGCTCCATTTGAGTTTTGTCTATCCGACCACACCTTCGACATCTTTCATTCCTTGTTGAAAACGAAAGAGTTTTTCCACGTGAGAAGTAGCATGCAGCATGACATTTTGACTCAATCAATGATAACGATCCTCTACGTTGTCTCTTTGTTTGACTCCAAGAACATTCATGCAAAGAGACATAGTCCACGTGTGACGCCTTGGTTACGCTTGAACGACGACTCGTAGACTCGTCCTGTTGGCCGACAATAACGGGAAAGAAGGTTACTTTGTCTCTTGTAGTGTTTGACCTATTCGGCCTTCATTTGCTAAGACCCCAAAAAGCAGAAGAAAATCTCACCTAAAATAGGATTTGCATTCTAGATTAGGGTTGCAATTATTATACATAAATTTAGACGAGCACGATCGAAAAAGGTTTGACAGATTCAACTAGGCAAAGAAAATCGCTTTATTTCATATTTTTGGCTATACGTAACTTACAAGTTACTTTCACACTTTCTCTTGAATCGAGTAGTTTTGATATGTTAAAGAAAATGCACTTTGAAATGAGCACACGAAATGTCTCATATGTTCACATTTGTTTTTTTTTAAGTTGTTGAGTTTCAAAGAATAGTTAGCTTACCCGGGACTTGAATTCTTTTTTAAAAAAGAAATTTGCCTACCTTTTTTATTAGTTAAGAAATTTTAAGAAAAAGCGCAAATCAAAAGTTCTTTGCATTTCTCTAATCAAAGTTTTGGGGAGTGACTGGTCCAATGTCTAAGAACATGGTTCGGGTTACTAAACTTATTGATTTACTCTCCTTCATCAATTCTTTTATAGATTTTCTTTCATTCTCCATTTGAGATTTGCTCTTGGTTTGCTCTTCGTTGTAGAATTGCCCTTCACTTCTTTGAAAAGTAGAAAAACTTGTTCATCACATTCAACTTCTAATGAGATCGTATATGAGAAATCCCTGCTTCAGAAAAGCACAAAATCTTGATCGTCGTAGCGCGCAGTTCAGCTAATACTCTCTTAAAATTAATTAATCTCCAAATTTAAGTACGTACAACAAATTTATAGTTGGAGAAACTGTGAGATTTCTTCCCCTTCAAGCTCGGTTAAATTGTTCTACATCAGCGATTGAATCGTCTGCTGTTCTCTTCTGGGCTTCAAAAGCTTTGTCAAGGTCTCTTTAAGCGGTCTTCATGAACCCACACGTATCCACACCTTCGTTATTGAAGGACTGAAACAACATTTCACATGCGACCGAGCCAGCAGTTTTCTCTTAAACTCTCCAAGACCCTTTGCGAACTTTCTTTCTGTTCTGGGTCAGTTCCATGGTGTGAAAAGCTGGCCCTTCTTCCTCCATTTTTGAAGAAGCCGTTCGTCACCTTTGAAATTGGTCGTCAAACCCTAGCTTGTGTTGGTAATAGAAACGTGAGTTTGGACTATTGTAGGCTTCAAGATTTTAACCAGCGTTGGCTTTATTTATTTGTCAAAGTTTCTGGAGTACAAAATCAGTCAGAATTCAGAATGTTAAGAAACCAAAAGAGAGATGGGATATGCTTTGAGATCAAGGGAATACATGCCTCAAAAGTCCAAATGAGATTTGAAACAATGGGGATTCCACATAGAAAGAGATGTCCTCATGGAAATTATCCGACGCGAATTCTCTAGTTTTGACATGATTTGACGCGATCTAACTGGACCCAAATGGCCAAACATGTACTTGATATGCTAGATTTGAGAGCCAAGGGAAAAAAAATGGTGAAATGTGTACTTAATACACCAATCACCATGTTTCTAGCATTATTCTTTCTAAATAAGCTACCAATGCATATTCCTACTTGACTTTCGGGTGTTCTACACCTTTCAATATGCGATTAGATGGTACACTTCGGTATTAATCACCATGGGTACTATCATGAGGTCCTTGAAATTTTCGTTAATTGTTTAATGCAATCCCGATTTTTTTTTTGTTCAATTTAGTTTTTGAACTTTTAAAAATTTGCTCATTCCATCACTTTCATCAAATGGAGAGCTGGTCTTTTTTTTTTTTCTAAATCTTTGTGGTGGCCCAAGTCAGCAATCATGAGACAAAATTAGTGAGATGTAACACCAACTGGATGAAAATTAGTCAAGATATTGGGTCTCATAAAAAATTGTATGACTTCTTGGGCCTAAATCACTTTGATCTCCCTTCCATCCACTTGGGGCTTTGCCAAGAATTAAAGCCCACTAGGCAGAGGCCGAACTCCACTTGGAAGTGTTGGTGTCACTTGAAGTTTATGACCCAGAAATGGGATTTGAATTGAAGACTGGAGTGCTGATCTTCTTCTTTCGTTGTACATAGTCAAAAAGAATTGAAATGGAAGGGTGGAGTGTGGATTTTCTTCTGGTCATTTCTCAAGGAAGTTTCAAAAAGAAGCTGGTTGCGATTGTGCAGTCCTCTTAAAGTGAAGGAGGAAACCCTATTCTTCATCAGAGAAGCTAAAGCAGTTCAAAACAAACACTACAAAAAAATAACTGATTACCGACGAATTTTGCGACGAAAATATTGGCATTTGCGACGAATTTAGCGACGGAAAAAATTTCATCTCTACTAGGTCGTCACAAAATTTTGCGACGGAAAATTTCAATATTCGTCGCAAAATTGCGACAAAAATAAATTCATCGCAAATAATTCATTGCAAATTTGCCACGAACACCATTCGTCGCAAAAATTCGTCGCAAAATTCATCACAAAATAGCCACAAACTTTATTCGGCGCAAAATTCATCGTTAAATAATTCGTTGCAAACTAGTCATGAACGTTATTCGTCGTAAACTAATCATGAACGTTATTCATTGCAAAATTTGTCACCAAATGCGTCGCAAATTTAGCACGAACTTTATTCGTCGCAAAATTTGTTGCAAAATGTATTCGTCGCAAATTAGCCATGAACTTAATTCGTCGCTACTTATTCGTCGCAAATTAGCCACAAACTATAATTGTCGTAAAATTCGTCTCTAAATATTCGTCGCAAATTTTACACCATTTCGGCCATCAAATCTTGTCCATATCAATAGGTATACATTAATGAACATAATGTAATACATTCAAAACAAACAAATGACACGAGACAACCATAAATTCCCCTTCAGTAACAGAAAACAAGCAAACCAAACACATTGACATATAATTGAAAAAAATAACTGAAGGAAAGATGCTAGTGCGCAAAAAATAATGAAATATGCAAAGTTGCAAAGTATGACATGATGCTATTTGATATACAATCTTATAATACATTCAAAACATTCATAAGAGGCGGGACAACTATAGATTCTGTTTAAAAAATCATGAAAAATCGACAAATCAGACACAAGATTGAGTAGCTTTGTTACTCAGCAGGACACCAAAGGCAGTCACTTTTGTCGACACCTGATGAAAAGTGGATACATAAATAAAGATACTTGAATTAGTCCAGAATATAAAAGAAGCATTTATGCATGGATGTTGAACTAGGTATAAAAAAACAAGTAAGAGAGTTAACAAAAAAACGTTTCAGGACGCACATCAATGTTCTTATATATGAATATGAGTCAACTTATGTCATAAAAGATTGTGAAGCAAGCTTACCCCCGATTTTGGGACGGATAACTAGAGAGGATTAAGAAAATCATTATCATCATCAACAATCTCAGCATTATTGTGTCGCTCATCATTGTGCCCATCACCTATTAGATTGGCAAGAGGTACAGGAGTGTTGACACCTAAATTTTACTAATCATTTAGTCGTAATTTGCATAGAAAATTAGGGATT
The DNA here is from genome assembly GCA_024500025.1 of Syzygium aromaticum. Lineage (NCBI taxonomy): Eukaryota > Viridiplantae > Streptophyta > Magnoliopsida > Myrtales > Myrtaceae > Syzygium > Syzygium aromaticum. The sequence continues at coordinate 28,663,686 of CM044889.1, read as the reverse complement.
AATTTTTAACCTCTAAACAAAAATATTTAAATTGCATAACATATAGTTTAGGTTCATTTTAATTTAATTGCATTTTGCATCGGACCGGTGATGGCGAACGAGCTTAAATTTCATCGAATGGGACTCGGTTCGCTCGGAAAGGCAAGGGCCGAAAATCACCAGTCAAATAGGTTTGGTCGTTTTAATTTGAGCTTAATTCAACCCATTATGTTCAATTAAATTAAAACCCAAGTTAATTCAACCCGCTTAGAAATTAAATAAAATCAGAAATTAGATTAAGGCCTAAGCCCAAGTCTAAGCCCATTAGGACTAGAGAGCCCATCTAATTGACCTAGGTTAGTATTATATAAGCATGTTTAGGTCAGAATTTTGAAGGGACAACACATAATTCAGATCTGATTTTTAGAGAAAGGCAAGTGTGAGAGAGAAAGTGACGTCACGCACCACCACCGGGGGCACACCGCACGCCGCCGCACCGCCGTCGTCGCGCCTCAACCGCCCGCCGACGTCGCTGCCTTCCGCTAACGCTGCTACCAATGATGTGATCAGCCGGTTCAAGCGGCTGAACGGGCTGATTGGTAACTTCCTCTGGCGATCCAGAACTTGCGGGAACACTCCTTGGCGTCTTCACATCACTGTGGTGGCCGGTTTCTCGTTAAACGACCGCCGGATCACATCTCTTGACTTGATTCTTCATTACTAGTCCACTAGTGCCAGATCGAATCAATTCTCACTATATTTTGTGCAATCTATTATCATAGGTCGGCCGAGCTTTCCGAGACTTCTCTGTGTTGTTTTTGATCTGAATACGGAGGCTGGATCGCTCGATTTCGTGCCGGAGCATCGTTAAATAAGGTAAGTGCACTTGGACTTTGTTCTGTAAAATAGTGTACATAGAAACCAATATGCTTGAGATGCCGATTTCAGCTCGTTAATGTCAAAATCTTGTGAAGTGATGAACTAGAGAATCGTAAAGCACGTCTTAAGCTTTGATTTGATATATCATATGCCTTAATCGGACCTGATTTGCTATGTCAAAACTATTTCGGAAGTTAGGATCAGAATCTGTAATATGATGTTGAAGTCTGTTCTGATAATGTTCTGACTGATGTTGTGTTGTTCCGTGATTTTTATGATTTTCTATGATCATTTTTTGAAAAAACTTTCTTCACGAAAATTGTAGATACATCTTTGTCTGTCCACCATAAAATTTTCATAAAATTCCAAGCGTGTTAGCATGATACGATCTGCAACGTCATATATGCATGAATCTAATGACAAATCAGTTCCAGATTGACCTTCGTGTGTTCTTCAATTTTCATAAATTTGTGTGTTCGAAATTTGAAAAAGTTTCTTCATGAAAGTTCATACTGAGATCGAGATCTTTCCATTGATACTAATTTCATCAAAATCGGAGGTCATTTGGATTTTCAAAATGAATTTTCACAATCTGATCAGTATTTGTGTCCATATCTGATTTTCATTCCTTTAGAATTCAGAAGATGTTTCTCCGAAATTGATAAAGTTGGAGATTATCTGCAAATTAGGTGATTGAACATTATCCTATATTTTTCAGAATATTTAATTTCCTAATTTGCATGTTTTGAATATTTCATGAATATCATGTGGATATTTAGATATCTTAGGATAATGTACGATATATCCGCAATATTTGAAAATATTCAAAATTAGGAATCGTTCCTAATTGAGCAACGTATCTGAACGACTATCTGACCTTATCCCTAAGGTATAATACGCGGCGATACGGAAAATTATTATCCTATCCATAATCACTTGGATACGATAATGATCTTTATTTGCTTTCCAAATTTAAACGATCAACTTTCCGTCAATATCTATAACCCTATAGATATGACCGATAGTTCGATTTTTATGCCTAATTCGAGTTTGAAACAAATTTGGCGGATCGCGTGGACGATTTGAATGTGGTTGCTATCCTTGTCTTTTTTTTATTATTTGCTTTCCTTTAAGCAGAAAATTCAAAAAATATGTTAGTTAGGATTTCGATTAGAAGTTTTGCACATTTAAGGAATCCTAAATATATCTAGAAGGTAGAGTAATTATTTAATTTAAATTAGGATTTGAGATAATCTATTTCCTAGTTTAAATTAAGCAATATTCTAATCTTATTATATTATTTATGTTATTTTTTAATTCCGAATTTTCATGAAAATCCCAAAAAAAGAATGAATTGCTTTATGGTAGATTAGGAGAGATTGCATTCTTAATTTAAGTAATTTATTATTTCAAATTTTAACAAAAATCCCAAAAATAAGTCATGTTAGGATATGTTAAGTCATCATAGGTCGCATGTTATTTTAGGCATATTTTTATTCCGAATTTCATTAGAAAATATCAAAAATAAATCATTTACCCGTCATCAGAATTAGGTCACGTCGTCGCATGACATATAGTTTGCATGCTAGGTTGCATTACTTGCATGTCATTTTTGCACGTCATTGCATATAGATTAAATTTCATTTAAATAAGTGAAAATCAAAAGAGAAATTGAGTGAATTGCTTGTTAATTAAAAATCATATTAGGATGTTAATGTGATTTTCTAGCTAACTATGCAGATGTTTGCGTTGCTTCGAGGTAAGTAATTCTTCCAATCTTACAATTTAATATTCAATTATTTAGTGTTAAATTGGTGGTTTGCACACCCGCATGAACACCTTACATGTTAGTAATTAAGTTGAAATGGATCCAAACTGCATGCCAAAATATTTTTGAAAAGAAAAGGTACCGAAAGGGCGTTAGACTAGATCTAGCGTAATCAAGTCTTCGGGTTTAGAATCTCTGGTTCGTAGGAATAAAACATATCTCCCTATGTTTTATTTAGATTTCTAATCGACCTACCGTAAATTGATTAGTGGCGACTCCAAGCATAAAAATATTTGCATGTTAAAGACTTAAACCCTAAGTTGCGAATTGGTAGGGCTTGGAAGGGCCCGAGTTAAGATTAGTCTTAATAATCCATTAGCCCGAAAAATGAAAATTTTTTAGGTCGCGACAAGGAGGAACCTCATAGAAATTGAGGTTGAGGTGTCGCATAACGATTTCCATTTGTTGTTGTAAAGAATTTATTTGTTCGTACTTCTGTACAAGTATATTTCTCAGATAGTTCACTTCTTGGGTCAATTGCTCGTCATGTCGTGACCTTCTTCGACCAATTGCATTGGATGATGAAGTTCTAGCTTGATTCGGCATATACAATCTTAACAAAGATCCCATCCCAAATATTTTTCCTTTTTTCATCACACCTATTGCCTTCATCCATAATGCCATATTGTCAACTGATGGCTCAGACGCAGCACAACCATCACTACCACTAGCATTGCTCATTAAAAGTTCATCATATTTTTTCTACATTAACAATATAGATGAAAATAAAATAACTTTATATATATCTACCATAAATATTGAAAGCATTCACGATTTTCATTCTATTTTTCATAAAGCCCAAAGTATAACCTTACATACCTTAATAGCTTTTGCTCAATCACCAATCCATATCTCATCTTTTTTTTGAAATGTGCGTTCAAATGTAACTGCAAATGTCGGTTCCGTCCTCAATTTCTGTGCCTACAAAATGTAAACATGAGTAACTGAATTAAATTAACTTATAACTCATTTAACAGACTTACCAGTCATTTGTGATGCTCCCCAATGTTGATAGAGCCCCCAGCACATGTGGCTGACCCTTCATTAGAACTAGAAGATCGATTTTTCTTATTTTGCTCACTGATTTGCCGAATCTTTTCGGTTTTCCAAATTCTATTAATTTCCGTTCAATTGTCAGTTGTAATGAAAGACGAGTTCACTTGCTTGATCTTCGCTCTATTAATCACATTTCGTATAAAATCACCGACTTTCTTTTAGAAAATTCTTCTCACTTCATTCTCTTCCTCTTCATCCCACCTGAACTTCCGCTGCAATCAATAAAAACAAAATTGAAAGTTATTATGATGGTCACATATCCATTACCATACACCAGACAATTCGGCGACAGATTTTGTAAAGTTCATCTCGGGAAAAATATCTGATCCTTTAGGTACCAAAAACTATAAAGTTGTTCTGGTCCCTTTATATCATTCTTGACCATCAATATATTACACCGAACTTAGTTAGTGAGAAAATAAAATATGTAAAACTTACCTTGAACTCATTCCACTACAAATCTTTCACTTCTTGTGGAACACTTCTGTAATTAATATACTGCTCCATCCAATAGTTTTTATTATTTTATTCAGTTCCCTCACAACAAACGGAGCATTTGTGTATCTACAATCATATGGATATAGTGTAATATCGACAATTCAGTTGACATCCATATCTAAAGCCATAAATCTTACATATACTAAAATAAAAATGAAGTACTTACGAATCTCCAAATTGGCATATCATAAATCGGTTATCTTCTTCACCTGTGTTTTCTTCATTATTCGATTGTTCCACCGAATAATAAGGTGGAACGAAAGGAAAGGGAGCTAAAAGATATGGAACTGGAGGAGATTCAGTTCATATATGGCCAAGTCCTCCAACATCTTCTTGAGTGTTGGAGGAAGGGTCAACGTGTCCATATTGTGACGGAACATATTGTGGTTGAGGGTTAGATAAAAGGACATGGACGAGGACGAGGAAGAGGCTGGTCTTCTATACATGTGACATCCGCGTTTATACTGACAAGTAAGAAGGTTTGGCAAATATATACAAAAATAATAACACGTATTACGGACACATTATGACATACATGACGAAACTTACCATTTTGGTGTAGAAGCAGAAAATATTTCCTCCGAATGAGCCAATGCCGAGTGTTTATGACGTGTAATTTTCTACGGACAAATATACTATAAATCGCACTCACTTTGATATCAAACATCAATATATGAGCACGATATGCCACGATAAGCCAACAATAACCATAATTAACCACACGATCCACTTGTTGATCCACATGATAATTCATCAAGTACAAGATCAATCATGAAATATCAATTTCAGCCACATGATCTTCATTCTCGGCCACACGATCATCAATCAACCGACACGATCAGGCCATAGTTAACCAATCACACACATTTAAGCAAAGCAACCACACGATTAACCTACTTAATCATACGATTTGCATTAAACAAGTAAGGGTGTGAATGGTAACTATTCTGCTTAAAAAATCATAATGTTGGAAGAAATTAATTGTTTGTATTCTTACCAGAAATTGACTTGTGAAGGACAAATCTATTTGATTTGCTGAATTTTTTTGCCCAAGAAATTTTTTTTATGCACCTACAAAAATTTAAATTTTATTGAAAGTGGGTGGCTACAGGTATTGTAAATCATTCTGTAAAGTTTTGTAATAGAAATAATTTTATAATTTGTAAAATTTTTTGGGCACCTAAAAAAAATTAAATTTCACTAAAAGTGAGTGGCCACAAATATTCTAAGACATTCTGTAAAGTTTTGAAATTTTTAATTTTTAAATTTTTTTTAAAAAATTTTCGGGGAACTTAAAAAATTTTAATTTCACTAAAAGTGGGTGCCACAGGTATTATAAGTCATTCTATGAAATTTTGAAATTTTTTAAATATTTAATTTTTTTTTACCACCTAAAATAATCAAATTTCATTGAAAGTGGATGGTCACGTATATTCTAAGCAATTCTGTGAAATTTTAAAATTTTATATTTTATTATAATTTTTTAATTTTTTTTTGCACCTAAAAAAATTAAAATTTCTCTCACAATGGGTGGCCACAGGTATTAGCCATAAGTTTTAAAAGTTATGAAAATTTTAAATTTCTTATTATTTTTTTTGCACCTAAAAAAATCTAAATTTCACTCAAAATGAGTGGCCATAGTTATTTTTTGTCATTTTGTGATATTTTAAAATTTTGGTTTTTTAAAATTTTTTAAAAAAATTTAGCACCAAACTTAATATTTTCTAAAAATATGACTTTTTTAAATTTTGTTGAATTTTTTATAAATTTTTGTAGAATTGTTCAATTTTTATGCATTTTTTGAGAAAACGCATAATTAACCAATCAGCTTTGAATTGTTCAATTTTCATGCAATTTTCATCCAATGTTTCTCGATTTTTCTCCGTGTTTTGATTTTACATATAGCCCACCAATCAGTTTTGTCACGTTTCAAACTAGGATATGATGCTTAGCATACTTAAATTGCTTGTTGTGCCAAGACAAATGGTTCATATTTCATATACCTTTTTTTGTGATTTATTTCAACCAAATTAAACTTTGTATGTACCTTCATTCCTTTGACAGAGTCGAACCACGTACACTTAAATAACACAACTCACATCATTATGATCCGTGGTGCTCTATCTTTATGATTTCATCCAACAAGCTATAAAAATTATCTTCTGAACTGCCACCGTTGGATGACCGAACAGACACACCACTATTCATTATGGCTTTTCTCATTCCATATTCTTGAGTGTGAAAATTATATCCATTTATGAAATATGCTAACCGACTTCGAACTCTTAACTGTGGACCCCATGACAGATGATATAGCAATCATTGCTCTCCTAATTCATCATGATTATTGTGAACCTAAGGTTACACATGCAAAGTCAATAATATATATTTTAATAAATAATGTATAAAATTTTAATAACTTGGTTTTGGTCCATAAGCAACTTACATATATCTTGAGCCATGCTGTAAATTGTTCATCGCACAAATGGTCAAACTCATTTGGTTGTAGTCTATACATTGAAGTTTGGAAAATTTTAATAATAAAAACCATTTACATATTAGCAAACATTTGACACACAATACATATATTTGCAAATTTACACTTACTTGAAGTATAGCTTGACTTTTGCGTAGTTCGGTAAAATATATGTATGGGCTGCATGAAATTCTTTGCCTGTTAAGTAACGAAATTTACATACGCTGCTTGGTCGACCCAGATAATTGAAAATTGAGAATGCTTTGCAATTGGGATCAATTGAGCTCTCATCATTTCTGCCTACTCTCCACCTCTTGGACTGCACGTGCGGCTCAAAATAGTATGATGCAGATGTTGTCACTTCTTCCATAATATATACATTACAAATTGAAGTTTCAACACATGCCTTATTCTTCACTGTTTTCTTCAAATGATATAAGAATCTAATTGCAATAAAAAGAAGCTTATCGGAACATAATATATAATAAAATAATTTGAACTTTATTTAAAAAAAATTACCTCTCAAATGGATACATCAATCGAAATTGGACGAGACCTGCAACTTTGGCCTCATAAAACAAGTGAACTAAGAGATGCTCCATCGAATAAAAAAACGATTGAGGAAATATCCTTTCTAAGTTGCGAAGAATAATTGGAATATCTCTTTCTAGTTTCTCCATGTGAGATGCTTTTAACATTGTCGAGCAAATATTATGCAGATAATTGCTTAACTCTATAATGGCGCCCTATAGAAAGTTCGGTAGAACTTCCTTCAAAGCTATTGGAATTAGTCTTTTCATAAATATGTGACAATCATGACTCTTCAAACCTATCAACTTGCATTCATTCAAATCAACACTTCTCCCGAGGTTCGAAGCATATTCATCAGGAAATTGCACAAATTTCAACCATTGACAAACAACTCGCCTTTGCTCCTTATCCACTGCTTTTGATTTTGGTCCCCTGCTGCTTGCATTCACATCTAGTGTTAGTCGATCACAAATATCTCTCATATCTTTTCTTGCGTTCAAGTTATCTTTTATTTTTCCGGCGACATTCATCACAGTATTTATGACATTGTCGAAAACATTATTTTCTATGTGCATAATGTCAAGATTATGATGAATAATATGGGCCTTCCAATATGATAGATCCCAAAATATACTGCGTCTTGTCCACTTATGTGTACTTCCGTAAGCAAAAGTTGTGCCGTGCGGATTCTCAACAACAATTGGAAAGTCCTGCACATGCTCCCAAATTTGATCGCTGGTCAACCTCAATGGTGGACATGTTCTTTTAGTCATATTCTTGATAAACTCTTTTTTATTCCTTCTGAAAGGATGATTTAGCGGTAAAAATTGTCTGTGACAGTCAAAATAGCTGGGCTTCTTTCCATGTTTTAATCTAAATGACTTTGATCTCTCCAAACATATCGAACATCCTAAGATCCCAGCTGTACTCCATCTAGATAATATTCCGTAAACTGAAAAGTCATTTATCGTTCAAAGAATGGCAACCTTTATTACAAATGTTTGATCGGTAGAAACGTCATACGTAGGGATATTTTCAACCCATAGCCGTTGTAGCTCTTCAATAAATTGTTACATATAAACATCTATCAACTTTTTCGGATTTTGCGGGCCTATCACAATCAATGTCAAAAACATGTAAGGTGTCTTCATGCACATACCAAGTGGAAGATTGTACTGCGTTAAGATAACTGGCCAACATGAATAAATTTTTCCTGATTTCCCAAATGAGGCAAATCCATCAGCACAAAAACCTAATATGATGTTTTGAGGCTACATCGAAAACTCAGGATATGTTCTATCAAAATGTTTCCATGCCTCTGTATCTGAAGGATGACACATTAGACTCTTTTCTGTTTCATGATTTGCATACCAAGTCATGTATTCAGCAGTGGCTTTAGACGCATAAAACCTTTGCAATCTAGGGATTAAGGGAAGATAAAACATTTGCTTGCATGGTCTACACTTTTGGTTACGACTTGACCTTCCGTTAATCTTGTACCTAGGTTGGCTACAGAATTTGCAAGATTCTACATTTTCATCATCTCTCCAATATAACATACAACCCCTACTACATACATCAATCCTTACAACCGGAAGACCTAAGTTATCCACTAGTTTTTTTATATCATAAAAATCACTTGGCATGATGTTATCATGAGGCATTGATTCTCGCATTACTTCAACAAAAGAGTTAAAGCAATCCGCAAACACATTATGCTCTGCATTGATATTTAACAGTTTTGCTGTTACCAATAACTTAGTGTGGCTCTCACAACCTGCGCATAAAGGTTCATCTGCTGCTTTAAACACATCCAAGAACTGATTAGACGATGGAAAAGTTTCATTATAGACATTCTCATCAAAACCCGTTATTCCTATCTCTTCCAATTGTGATGCATGACTAGTACCCACTTGTTCACGTGTAGGAGTAAAACTTGTACTTGTATGATTCGATTCTGAAACAAAATTCTGACTAGCTGTATCAATCACCATCCTCTCGTATAGGTTCAATTGATCATAATAGCCACATTCTTTCCTAACTAAAAATTGGTCATTTCTTCGATATCCTTTATCAGATATAAATGGTTTACCATGGAAAGTCCAATTATAATAGTTCGGAGTAAACCCAAATTTATAAAGATGTTTTCTAACTTTATCACACACAAGAAATTTACTATTACCGCACTTTTTATACAAATACCTTAACTTATTTCCATCCATAAACTCATATTTACTACTAGCAAAGTCTAAAAATAGTTCCAACTCAGTACGAAACTTATTTGTCAATCCTCAACGTTCATGTAAGTTTTTATTATACATCCAAACCCTTTCTCTTTGCATTGTGTCTGTATTAAAATAAAAAATTTTCGTAAAATATTTAAAATATTATATCTACTATTCTTAATTAAAACCATAAAATTATGAAAATTATAATTTTGTTATTCACGCAACAATTATTTTGAAATTGCAACAATTCCCATGTAAAGAAAACTTACCCAAATATTTGACTGAAATCTTGGTAGCAGAAAGTGGTCAATTTGATGAGAATTACAACATCCACTTGGATTGTCATACCTTCAATTGGACATGTACCTAAAAAAAATAATCACTTAAGAATCATTTTTTAATAATTTTTAATTTTTTTCTAATTTTTTTAATTTTTTTTCTCTTTTTTCCCCATTATGTTTCTTCGGTTGCCGGTCCGGCAAGTTTGACCTCGTCGTTGCCCGGATGTGGGTGGTGGTGAGGTCGACCTTGCGACGGAATTAGGAAACGGCATTGATTCGTTGCAAATTTGCGACGGAAACGTAACTGCGTCGCAAATTTGCAATGAAATTATTGCGACGGAACCTATTCCATCGCAAATTTGTGACGAATAAATGAGAATTTCGTCGCAAATTTCCTACGCAATCTTGGACTCCCCTCATGGCCGGTCGGCCTCCTCTCAAGGCCGGCGAGGTATCGTCGGTCGTCGGTCGTTAAACCGGCAACGAAGTTACGAAAAAAAACAAAAAAAAATCTATAAAAAAAAAAAAAAATTCCAATCCAGCAATGGATAATCATGAAATTATGATACTTACCGGTAAAAAAGCTTCATCAAGATTAATTTGTGCATGCGTGGATTTTGCAAATTTGAGACACACGAAAGATGGAGAAAAGCAAGAGAGAGAGAAATTAACGGGGGGTGGAATATCGGGGAATGTATGATAAACTTCAAATTAGCGACGAATTCGTTTTCGTCGCAAATTTGCGACGATTATTTTATCCGTCACGAAATCCGTCGCAAATTTCCGTGGCAAATTACATGTTTTTTTTAGTGAAAACCGTGTTTTCAGTGTGCTCATTCAAGCATTAGTTAAAGAGTCCATTCAACCTACCATTTTCTTTGAGCTTCGTCCTCGCACCATTCGGTTTTTGAATGGTCGAGACACCGGATCGAGTCACTGATCAACAGGTTGAAGACCGATTAGACTTTCCATTGATTCTACATCTTGCTGAACTAGTTCTTCTCGCGGTCTGGACTGTTCGTCGAATATATATGCACCGAAATGGTTTCAATCAAGACAGGCTCTTGGTTTCCTGATACAGGAGCTTTCGCAGCACATGACTTCTGATGCTGGGAAGCCGAGAGAGAGAGGAGTGTTGTGTGCGCGACAGCAACGGAGAGCTTTGATCAGTCCCACGTCAGCAGCGAGAGCAGAGAGAACGAGAAGGATTTGGCCTTAAGAAGTGAGGGACTAGATGGGGCAAAATATACCTTTCTCGGCCTCTTGGCTAAGATCAAGTGTAGTATCTGTTCTTATCGGTTTAATATCTCATACGTGGCTCATCGGTTCACATGATATTAAATTAATCTTTCTAGAGAGAGAGCCCATTACAGTAGCTTGCTGCTGGGGCTCTCGCGCGTCGCCTTGGCGTTGCACTACCGCCTTGGCCTGGCAAACCCCACCAATTCTAGTATAATTTTCTATATGCAAGGGCACGATTACTCTAAAAAGTGATGATCAGCCTATTACCTGCTTAGTTGTTGATGTAGCTACGAATCTTTGTCATGCTTGGTCTACTACTCAGAGAAATTTAATCGCTTGATACACTCAAAATAAACAACTTATTAGCATTTGATTAGAAATCCACACATTTTAGCACCATTTAAACCTTCTTATAATAATTAGGGGTGTTAATAGGTCAGTTCGATTTTGCATCGATACCCTAACCGAACCGATTTAAATTTGAATGATATATATATAACCCAACCCGTGCAGATTTGAACCGAAACGACAAGTTGGTCTGGGCTTAACGGGTTTTTCCCCCTTCCTTCCTCTTTGTCCCTTCACATCCATCTGCCGCAAGTTCATAGCAACTTGCTCCAGAGTCGTGCACATCATCATGGACATATCTCAAGGTCACGACGGGAGGGGTCATCGACGAGACCATCTTCACTGGCAACAAGGCACCTCCTGATCCAGAGTGTGTCCTCCCAATCTGGAGAGGATGAGACTCCATGACCGCCGATCTCGTCAAACATCCGGATGGCCATAGAGGAAAGAAATAGAACTCGAGTGTCAACAACCATGAACGAAGCTCTGGAGATCAAAACATTCATGGATGCATCGAGATTTGGATTGCCATGAAGAATTGAATGGCCATGAACGACGGTTCTGATAGAGTCGATGGTGAGCTGCTCGTGTTGATCTGTAGGAGGCGCCGCCGACCATAGAGGTCCAGTGGATAGTGGTGAAAAGGGCGATGGAGGAGGCGGAGCTGCTGGTGTGGGTGAGGAGGATGGTGGCAGAGAGGGCAACAAAGGAGGCAGGAGTGCCGATGGAGAAAGGGCGCTGTTTAATGTGTTTTAGGTTGGTTCTGAAATATGATTCAAACCGAGCCGAATCGTCAAGACACCCTATGTTTTTTACTTATTAATCGAACTGGAATGAGATCAGACCCAAAAAGATCTGGAAAATTTGATTCGATTGGGGTCGGTTCGGATATTTTTCACCACTATCCATGATGATGTTCATATTTACCATGAAATTCTCAAACCCTGCACATAATACAACTTGATTGACACATATTTAAGGATCTAATTGCTCGATAAGAAAATTTTTGTTCTATGACTTCGAGTCGCTTAACTATCTGAGAAAGATCTATTGTTCAGAAAATTGCCCGATAGGATATAAACTTCTACGCCCTATCCTAAATCACTTCCGCTTGGACACACTAACCCAAAGTCAAACATACAAGATGTGAACCAACTTCAAAACCCTAGTAATATCAATTTGGAAACTTCATTCAGTTGTAGCAGACTCAAACGTTGTGGTTTCAAGAAGAGAACTCGGGCTCCCGAAATGACTGCCGGAAAGTCAAACTTAGAGTAATGAGCTATAAGTGAACTAAGACATGACCTATAAATGAAGTTGCTGAGGAGGAATACAGTAGAATAATGACGACCAGCACATGGCTTCTCGATTTCCAAATCATATGTGGTCATCATGTGCTCCGAGATGGAGCTGGTTTTTTCTCATAAACTACAAGTACACAACATGCATTACCAACTATGATTGAACACACGGGATCACCTAAGTCAGAATATTCACAACTCAATTAATGTAGAAAAGAAGATTATTGTGGGCCATAAATTAGTCTAGGATGAATCATGCTTGTAAACGCAAAAAAGTTTGACTTAACGCGCGACTCTTATATGTCAGAGAATTATCTAATAGTGAACTTCTAGTGGATGCTTATGTTGTTTGAGTAAGTAAAAGATAAATTTATGATAATTATTTTGAAGCGTTAACTCCCAGATTGATCAAGTGATGAATTGGGTATTTACAAGTCGGAAGGTATGAAGGCTTGAATTCGTTTCTTATTTTGTGCAATCATCTCCCGTAAAATTAGAGAGATGCATTTGATGTGGTGCATGAATGTTATTCCAAGATAATTTGATCTTAATCCAAAAAAGGGGAAATAATAGTAGCCATATTAAAATAAAAGATGTTAAATAGTTATTATTATCATTATTAGGTTTTTTGGAGACCATTGCTGCCCCCAAACACAACAATTGGTGTATGCATGGAAGAAGAAGGACCAATTTCTTTGAAAAAACAGAAACACAAAAAGCAAGGAGAGATGGAAAAAAAATAGAATTGAAAAAAAAAATAGCAAAGAATATAAAAATGATGTATTCTAATGATATTTGCTGCTTTTCACCCTTTCGCACATGTGACTGCTTGACTTGCAAGAGGAGCATTGTGAGCTGGTGGATGCCAGCTTCTTTTCCCTTTAATCAAACACTGAAAAGCTAGCCCAAGTTTTATAAAAATTTTAAAAAATTATTTCTTCAATCTTTTTTAAATCGAGAACTACCTCTTAAAAAAAAATCAAACCTAAGACCCTGTTGGATCTCAGTGAGAAAGGACCACCTCACCATACTTCTTAGGTCAAGTTTTAATTCCTCTAATTTTTTTTTTGTTGAACTTTCTATTATGGGTGGAAGATGGGATTATCTAAATTATCATAGTGATGATTGTGTTCTCTCACATAGAGAAAATGAAGTAATAATAATATATTAGAAGACAGGAGGAAGGTCATGTGTAGATCCAGCTAGGCCATCACACATAGCTGTGGCATGGCTGGCTTGTTCTATTCCAGCCTTGTTTACTTGCTCACCTTTTTGGTGTTGACTGTTTTTGAGGTGCTAAGCCACATAAAACCAAAACATGTTGGGCCATTATCAATGATGCTGTAGCTTCTGTTCCTGCTAGGAGAGAGAGCCCAAAGATATTTCACATCGTTTTCTTACCACATATATATATATATATATTATCACATGAGATACTATTAAGAAATCTGTGAATCATCTCATGCCACGCATATTAGATGAGTTGACACAATTTTGTGTTCAGACAGAAAAAAGAAAAAAGATAGATTAATAAAGAATGAAATTTCAGATTTACTTAAAGTTGGACAAAGAAAAAACACAAGAGTTGAGTGCGAAGAGAAGTGATGAAAAAGATAGATTAATAAAGAATGAAATATATTTAAAAATAATCTCAACCGGATGGAAGATTTATGAAACTCTAGATAATTATTTTGATTTCGAATTTAGAAGGTCAGAGAACTTGTCGGTCATTTTGATTATCTCAAATTATAATTTTGTCCATTTATAGTTATGTGTGGCCATAGAGTTCTTAAACATACCAAGAATTTTTCATGAAGTTTTCTTTTTTGTAAAAGTTTGATGCTAAAGTGGCCATCAAATTTGTTTAATTAATAGTATAGATGCTTCCATAACTTTTACCTTAGATTATGTTATAAATAATATTTTCAATATCAAACCAGAGACTGAATTAGATTTACAAGAGACAACGGCAGTCGAGTCGGGTTAAAATGCTCAAAACCTAATGAAAAAAAGGGGGCCAAAAATTGGATAAAAATCGTACCCCATAGCAAATTGAGTCAGTCGGAATAGTCTCTACAATTCAGTTTTCAAAATATCGATTAACATAAAGATTTATATCGACTCAATCTTTCACCTGGCCATGATAAACAAACCGAAAAAATCTTATGGCAGATCCAGCCAAGACCAAATAGACAGCCCTAGTTGCATGATAAAAGAGAGAAATTGATGTCGACGCTCCACCAAAAACAGGTCCCAACAAGATTTCTGCTGCCGCCCATGAATGAAAAGGAAGAACGCATTTAATAATGAAAACAAAAGCCACCGTCTTTTCCGGCTTTGACTCTTTATGAAACAAAAATTTCTAGCAAAAAACCTCATATTTCTGTAAAATTAAAATATTATTTATTTATAAAAATACTCGACAATTATTTCGAATCTAATTTCGCAAAATGAGAGATACATGATGATTTCCATTTGTCCATCAATAATTTTGCAATGCTTATCATTTATTTTAAAATTTAGGGACGAAATTTGACAGATTTTACTCTTAAGTTACTATTGAGTTTGCTGCTTTTTTTTTTCTTCCTTAAAGGTAGAAAAAGAGATAAATCGATTTATTCTGTCGGCTCCCAGCATCAGTTGGCATATCACGTCAATCCAATTATTCAAACCCAATGTAACTTTATGATCTTACGTGGACCTCCAATGATTGTCGGTCCAATCTCCCACTACTTAATTAATAATTAGACCATAATGAAAACTATGTTTATCTAGCTAAAATAAATAAGCAGGCATAAAGTCTATCATAATTAAAAGTGATCGCGGGCAACTTCAAACTATAATCTTCTCCAGGAGTGAGATTATTCAGTAAACTATGCTAAACTTTATTGTGTTTAGAAGAAAATGTACACATTTGACATCTTGGCACTATTGTGTTATTTTTTCGGTCCTCAAACTTGTCGTATATGCAATATGAGTCTTGAATGTAGTGAATTTTTCCTTATCAAATCACTCTAAGATGGCATATCCGACCGCGTCAATCAAAAGTATGATATTGGAATTATCAGCGTTACTGTGATGACTAATTTTCGCCCACCAGAAGCTCCGAGAGAAATTATACAAAGACATGTTGTTTCCATACCGGACCTTTAGCTGGCACAACAGACATGTCAGCTTTAGTCTGTCGAAATTGGAGATAGAGGGACTAAATTGGAAGAATTCTTCATTTTCGAGGACTCTGATCGCAAAAGTTACAAGTTTGAGGTCCTCGTTGGAAAAAGGGTGCGGCTCCAAGGGCTACATGTGCACCTTTTCCCATGTTAAATATGCACGGATTGATTTCAAACAGGGACGATCTCACCGGCAATCCCTCTACTACTTTTCCCATGTGCACCTTTGCCATGGTCCCGAGCTCGAGATATGGCAGGTTCAAGGCCACAAGCTCAAAGCTCGTGCAGTCATGTCCGTTGAGAGCTCCAGCTCGAGTTCGAGCTGAGCTTCACGGCCATGCAAACGTGAGACTCCGAATCTAGTGTCCATAGCCACGACACTCCGTATCTAGCAACTGAAATTAACATTGATCATATTTCTGAAATCAAGCATCTTACACTGTTAATGTACCAAATTAGAAGACGTTGAAACAAAATATGATTATGAATAACACAGATAAAAAATGGAAAAGGGGAAAGAAAGGAAATAGAAAGAAAACCAAAGTGGTTGGGGGAGAGAGAGAGAGAGAGAGAGCCTGTGAGATGCTGAGGCTCACAGCATCTCTGGTTGCAGCCTGCTTAAGGAAGAAGAAGGAGAAGGAGGAGCGGCGGCAGCTCCTTCCTTCCCACTTTACACTGTGAAAAAGCTAAGGAAGTGTAGGCCCCACCCCTCCAAGCCTATCTCTCATCACACTCATCATTGTCCTCCAATCTCTTAGCTCACTCACCTTTGCATGTGCATGACCTCCTCTCTCTCTCTCTCTCGCTCTCTTCCAGTTCAGAACCTCCATGTATCTGCAGCACCCACGTTCGTCCATGTCCTAATGCTCTTGTCTACTTGAGAATCCCTCTCTCTCTCTCCCTCTCTCATTCTCTGTCTCTTGTGTGTGTTGTGTGTGTGTGGGAATGGACTCGGGAACTCGTCTTGATTATGCTGTGTTTCACCTCACCCCAACTCGGACCAGGTAAAGATTCACTCTGAGCTCTGCAACTTCACTATACCAATCACGAACTGCTCCTAATTTGGGTGATTTCGGATGTGGGTGTGTTCCTGCTGCGATGCTGAAGATGTGATCTGGTGATCTTCTGCGGGGGGACCCAAGAGAAGCTGGCCTCCGGGCTGTTCCAGCCCTTCGTCTCCCACCTCAATTTCGTGAAGGACGAGATTTCGAAAGGTGGGTACTCGATCACCCTTCGCCCGCCCGCCAAAGATCTCTCCTGGTTCACCAAATCCACCTTCGAGAGGTAATGATTCTCGGGCGTCGCATTTTCTTCGTTTCTTGATTTTGCTTTCCCACCGGTCTGTTGCAAGTTTACTTGTAGTTTCGGTTGTTTTTGATGCTCTGCATTTGATTTCTTGTTCTTTTGATAATTGGACGCTGTAGAGAGTAAGTAAGTGCATTGAGTTTGCCATTTGTTTTTATCTTTTGGGAAATAGCTTCTGCATGATTATACGCAAAAGCATGTTTCTTGTCTCGTGTGAACCGAGAATTTATCCTTAATTTGTTTTCCGAGCACCAGTTTGGATATCGGAATTCCTACTGTGGCCATATTTTTTTACAGGATCCTGTAAAAGCTCACTGAGAGTAAAGATTTGTCAAATGCTGTGTCGCTACTACTTGTGACAGGGTCGAAACAGAGGAGTAAAGGGAGTATTTAGTGCTGATTCTGTTTGTCTTGCTTTTGGCGCAGATTTGTGCGCTTCGTTAGCACACCGGAAATTCTTGAGCGTTTTATTGGCTTGGAGAAGGAGATTATACAAATTGAGAGTTCACTTGAAGCTTATGACCTGGATATTGCACATGTAGCTGGGCAAGGAGATGGTGGTGTGTTCAAGATCCAATGCTTACTTGTTTTCGGCCAATCTTAGTGTTCCAGAAGTTTAATTGAGAGGAAAAAAAAAGCAATGTGCCGTATGGGATATACTTCCTATATTTTGCTTTCAATGACTCATGAAAGACCTGCTCATCAACAGTAACACACTTCTGGTAGTCTCATTCTATCTATTCGATTTTCATATGTAGGAAGCCCTCCAGCTGTGAATTTAAGTATAACGAAGTTGCCCGATTCTTCTAAGGTAGTATGTTGATTTAACTATATTGGATTCAACCATGTTTATGCTTGCAAGAATTTCATTCAAATGCTATGAACTCTTTGGTGTCTACTCCAGCTACAGAGTGAAACTGCTGAAGTAAATGATCTCCTGCAAGAGGAAAACTCGAGGTATTTCTTAATTTTTTCTAGTAGCATCTGCTCTTTGTGGTGCTTTTGCGAATAACTTATCACTGATTCATTCAGTCTTTCTGATGGCAAGGCTTCGTCTTCAACACGTTCTGGAATCTCGGAAAGCGATGCTCCTCAAATCACAAGCGATGGCATATGCTCGTGGACGAGCTGCTGGATTTGATATGGACGATATGGATGAACTTATTTCTTTCGCGGATGCATTTGGAGCATCACGATTAAGGTATGAACAAGGTTGAAGATGAAGAGATTGTGCAGAATGTTTGAGCTGTGAAACAGAACACACAATCTCATCTAACCGTTTATATAGCAATGTCTTAATAGTTGCAACTTCTCTTCATTTCTTGATGATAGATTCACTCATATTTTCCAGCAAAGTTCAAATCTCTTTCTGGCTGCAATAATCTGAACATGATAGATTAATTACTGCAGAGAAGCATGCCTTGAATTCAAGAAATTATGCGAGAAAAAGCAAGCAGATGTTCCTTGGATGGAAGAACTATCCGCAATGGAGGCATATGTATCATCAAACCTGTCATTTCCTGCGACTTCTGGGATTATGCTTGCCAATGAAATGAGTGCTCCGAGTCAAGGTATCACTTTGCACTATCCAAGCGGAGATGGCTCCAACGACACTGTTGCGGCAAATGGGTTTTCTGGTGAATCAAATGTTGAAAACGGGAAAGGTACTTACTCGTTCTGGGCTTGCTTTTTTCCATTGCACAATCTTTTCCTTCTTTCAATCCTCATTAGCGTAAGTAAGGATATTTTTTTCACGTGATAGTGCAATAGAACTTTATTGGTACTCCTTAGGTACAATTTGTCAATCCTCATCAGAATATCACCCACTAAAGTTTGTAGAATATTTTTAGGACCATACATAGATGCTAGAGATGGTAATCTTGATTTGAACCAAACCTTATTGTTACTCCATCTCTATCCTGATTTTGTATGTTTTCTGATTTTCAAGGTATATTGCTTACGGTGAAGTCTTTTGCAGATAAGGGTGTTATGTGATTCTTTTCTTATACGGTTTATCTTTACATAATATGCTCAGTGGAAGATATAACCTAATTAAACATTTCATGCCTAGTGATTGGGTATCTTCTGCTACAACTCGCCATTCGAGTAGACCTATTACTTAAGCAGTCACACTATCTTTTTGGTCTAGTAAAGATGGTGATGGGGTTAAAGAGCATTTCAGGGTAGCAAAACATGAATTCAAAGCTGGAAGCAGACGATGCCAATATAGACAATTTCTATCATGGTCCAATTAAAATGTGTTGCACAGAATAAGTTTCAACTCATCCTGTTTGTCAAGATGGATATTGGTCAGTATACTGCACTTCATCAGGAGAGGCATTTTGAGTTTCAAGTATGAGAAACAAATTTTCTGTCTTATCTTTTAGACTTCCAATGTAAGATTTCTCGGTTCTCTTATTATGATTGCTGATACGAAACTCCATACCCTCTATAATGCTTGTACTCCTCTTTATGTTTGCCAGAACTCTCTTAACCATCTAGTATATTTTGTGTATTACAAGCTGAACCATCTTGTGCAGATGATAATGTTCCTCAAACTCCATCTGCCAAAGCTCAAACGCATATTCCATGGCCGCATCAAATTCCTCCATACATGTACCAGCAAATGCCTCCATATCCCGGATATCCTTTCCCCATCATGCAGTCTGTTCTTCCTAACAATCCAAATGGCAACAACCAATGGCCTTTCAATTCAGAAGCATCGTATCCCGATATGAAACAGGAGAAGAAAAACGGGTCCAAGTCATCCTCAGAGAGGAAGAAGAAAACTTCACATAAAGAAGAAGCTGAATATTCAGAAGAAGAAACCCACTCCAGCGACTGGTACAGTGGGGAGGACTCTGGAGAATCTGATTCAACTTCACAACGGGAGAGAAGGCATTCCTCTGCAGGGAGTGCCAATCGTAGAAAACACAAGAAGAAATCCTCTCGGACGGTTGTCATCCGTAATATTAACTACATTTCATCAAAGAGAAAAGGAGGAGACCCGGATGGGGACTCTGCTGAATATTCTTCTATCGAGGACGAGTTGATTGATGGCAATACTTTGAAACAGAGCGTAGAGGATGTTGTTGAATCCCTGAAGAAAAATCGTAAGACCAAGCGGCATACTCACGGGAAAACGGGCAGTGATGACCAGATTCTTGGGAATAGTACAGTGGATGCTGAGGATAAGGATCAAGAGGACAACCAATCTTCTCTGGGGAACAAGACAAATGACAACTGGGATGCTTTTCAGACTCTTCTTATGACATCCACGGACAAAACTGACCAACCATCGCACACTCTGGATGAGCAATCGATGCTCAGAAGCTTCCAGGATGAATCTTCTCATATGGCCAAGCGAACTATAAAACTGGGAGCAGAGAAAGTTGGAATGAAACTGAAAGCTTCAGAGGATTCGTTGTTTGCGACTGAGGATAGGCGAGGGATGGATGATAGTGTGATCAACTCTGTGGATTTTGGCAGCATGGAGAATCTCCGTCCAGGTTTGAAGAGGGCCGATTGTGGTGACGAGGTACTGTTAATCTCAGGTAGAACTGATGAATATGGAAAGATGATGAATCACACACCCGCTGGTGATGCAGAGACGTCTTTAACCAGACCAAGGAAGGGTGAAGATTCCTTTATCGCTAACATGGGGACATTGGAAAGCGGAGATGCAACTCTCAAAGAAATGATATTTGATGGCGACTATGTTTTATATAAGGAGAATCAATCCCTCGGGCGTGGGAGAGGTAAAGAAGATGTCGTTGACGATTCTATCATGATACAATCTCGGCCATCAGTCAATGAGCCATACAATGAGTTCCACTTGACGAGAGACATCAGCATGGTTGCCGAGTTTAATTCCGCTGTCCAACGTGAAAATGGCACATTGGATACTTCAGAAGATAGGCGTGACTTATCGAAATCCTATGAGCCCGATGATCTTTTCATGATGCTTGATAGGGACTCTGAGGTGGAGCCTGGCAAGCAGTCTTGGTCTCTGGACTCTGCAGTTGATATTACGCTTGCAGAAGCTGAAAGGTTCTCTAAAAAGGAAGCATGCGATTATGCTAATGACAAGAGTGCTTTGGATGGTGACACCAACTCCAGGAAAAAAGAAGTCAAAGCAAAGAAAGAACCAGCAAAGGATGCGAAATCCAAAGTTGTACAGAGAACCACTGGAAGAAGCAGACCTGACCTAACCAGTAAAACCAAGAAGCCGAGTTCTATTAATCGATCAACTGTTCAAAAGAGCAAATCGGAAAAGGTACCTGTGAGTTTTGGGCACGGTTATCAAATTCTTGACTCCTTTTTCTTTCTGCCATATTTCAACTACAGTCAACAGATCTAAAAACTTAAGCTGTGAAAGATAGAGACAAAGCTTGATCATCGATGTTTATTTCAGCAGAATCGCTAACTAGCTGTGCTTGTAAACAGGAGGAAGAGATTCGGAAGAAGATGGAAGAAATGATGATTCAGCGCCAAAAAAGAATCGCCGAAAGAACTGCCGCAAGCGGATTAACTTCCACGGGTTCCAAGAAGTCGCCTGCAGATAGCAAAACCGCGAAAACTCCCACCAAGGTCGACAAGAACAAGTCTCCATCCACAGGCAGGGAGATAAATAAAGTAAATTCTCAGAACCGAGCCGTGCGTGTTTAGCCATTCATGGTTGCCTTGCCAAAAAGAGGATAAAAAGTCTGATCAGGACGCAAAATCATTTAGTACTTAGCTAAGCTTGTTGTGATTCATTTATTACTTACAAATAAGCACGCTGCATAATCTACACTAATAATCATGGTTTTCATACTATTGGTAACTGTTGTCACATTGAGTTTAATAATAGGCATGGGAACTTTACTTGGTGATGTAATATATAGAAGTATATTTCATGTATTTTTTTTTGGGTGTGTGTACACATTTTGCTTACTTCTAAGTTTCATCAGCAATATGAATAACCAATTCAGTTTGCTGAAAGCATTATTTATATCCTCATATACCCTTTTTGGATCCTTCAACTTAACTCTAATATGGGTAATAAAGTAACGTGCGTCTTTTGTGAATCCAAACTCGAAAATAACGAAAAAAAAAATATCGGCATGGCAGCATCAACAACTTTAAGCAGGAAAAAGCTGTGAACAGATTTAACATTAATCGTCAAATAATGACCTGAATTTCGACCCAAAAAGAAAGAAAGAAACTTTACATCTTCAGTTTTATGGTAGAAGATGTCCATATATCCTTTTCTTTTCATGGAAATAATTGGAAAGGCTAAAGAAAACGTTTGCCTCCAACATGGAAGGATAATCTGTATTCCTTGTTTACTGTGTGTCAGAAACACTTCTATTCTTCATAGGGCATCGCCTAAAGAAGAAACAGATTCATCAAGATTTCGATGAGTATCTTCTTTTTGTTTTATGCGTTGACTTGTCACTATCTCACATAGATGCTGTTACTAAAATTGACTACGCACAGATTCTCATGGAGGTTTCTTGATGTCGACCCATAAGGATTTTCCATATATCCATATACGTAATTCACAATAAAACGAAATGTCTAGACAGATAAGTATCCAACATACCACAAAACAAAAAGGCAAATAACCCTAAATCGGTCTTCGCGCGACTTGTCAAACACGAGTGGTTGTGATTGTGTTGGTAAAAGAGCACATACATAACCAACGTTACATCTGCAGCTGCAAATTATGCTAGACATTTACGTCCAAGGTATGACAAAATAGTGGGTTAAAAGTGCTTTTCCATGTTCAACTCTTCTGATGTAGTTCGATCAAAATCGAGGACAAAACAGATAGATAGTACAGACAAGTACTGTCTTTTTATTTTCAATCAGCAATAAGCTTCTGACTGCACCATCAGTTTCATGCTTGAATTGAAAATATTGACATCTCTAGGGATTAATTATGTTCCAGTGTTGATGTTTTGTCTAGGAGTGTTTCTGTCACACAATATCAAAACAGATTGAGACCGGCCATAATTTCAATCCAGGTGCTAGCGACAAAACCGGAAACTTTCTAGGTTAATAAAGTAGTTCACTGATGAAGATGACTCAGTATATCAGGAGGACATTGTGGTGACAAAGTGATCTTGTCGCTGCAGGAATAAGATAATCTAATTTAGTCGAGGATCAACAAATCAAAGCCTTCAAATTCTATGGATCAACTGCACGGACAGGTGAATTCTTTTTGATGATGAAGCATAATTCAAAGAACTGTTCTGAGAGACATCTTTCTACCAACATCTGGCTTCCGCATTACTTTCGCAAAAGCGCCTTGCCTTGGCCTTTTATTATTGTCAGCCAATCTTTCGGAAGCAGCCCGAGAGACAATAGATTTTCACTGCACTTATGAAATTTTCTCAGCAAGATCACTCCATTCTTTTCTGGTGACAGAGAAAATGAGTGATCTCAAAAGTAAAAACCCCAAAGCCAGGGAGAGACTGCGACACCTTGAAATGATGAGAGCCACAATCGATCAGGTCTTTTGCTATTTCATTAGGACAGTGATAAAAGAGTTGTCCCGTGAAACTAGGCTATCAGAAGATTCATGCTAACCAAGCACTTGTTTTTTTTTTTTTTTTTTTTTTTTTGGGTAAGGTCTAACCAAGCACTTGTTTTGACAGGGAGTAGCCTACTTTTGTACTGCTTTGAAATCTCTAGGGGAGTTCTGGAAGACGAACCATGAATGGATGGGCAAGATCAATTGTGAAGAACTTCATGGCAAGGAGGGCATCAACTGGGAAAAGCTTGGTACACTGCAATTGTTTACTAACCTCAATTTTGTGCAGGCATTAAATTCTCACTGTGATTACTCAATTTCTGACTCCACTTGATGATTCGGATTTTAACTGCAGTTGACGTGGTGTCGGCAACTCTTTATGACCTGATACAAGCAGCGGCAGAAAATTCTGAGCAGATTGTTCAACATGAGCAGAAGAAAGATCACAGTCAACAAAACATCACACCTGGCAAAGTCCCCGCGGAGTCTCCATCCAACGGGACCTCCTGGTTTAGGCCAACAACTTTCAATTTGGTATGGAAGACGACCAGAAGTCCTTCTACTGATGTTACATTCATCCCGTGTCTTCTGCGGCCTCGCAGTGGTAACACTGGGTGGAAACAGAGGCCCATCCAGGTGAGAGGAATCAATACAAGTAATTCGGAAGCACGGCTTGCAGCTGCAGCACAAAGAAGTGCAAATGTAGCGGCCATGGCGGTGGCACCACCACCACCACCAGTGCCACCACCAGGAACTCCACCACCACCTCTTCCTACACCCTCAAAAGGATTGCAACCATCGCCACCACCTCTGCCACTGTTCAAAGGAGCTGCTCCACCGCCTCCTCCTCCACGAACTGTGACAACATCGTTATACACCAGGAAAGCAACCACTAGGTTGAGAAGATCAGCTCAAATTGCCAGCCTTTATCGGTTCTTGAAAGCGAAGATGGACGGGTCAAATCTAGAGGGTAAATCTGACAGCGGAAGAAAACATCATGCTCGGGGTTCTTCGGTTGGAAACCAAGGGATGGCTGATGCATTAGCAGAGATGACAAAGAGGTACATAGAAGTAACGCATAATCAATATAGATGTATGAACTGAATTGCAGAATGTACTTTACCATTTTATCCTCCCCGTCTCTCTCAGATCGGCGTACTTTCAAAAGATTGAGACAGACGTGCAAACACATGGAAAAACGATCCTAGACTTGAAAGCTAAGATAAATTCCTTTCACACCAAGGACATGGTCGAGCTCCTCAAGTTCCACAACTTGGTTGAATCGCATCTCGATAGTTTAACAGATGAAACACAGGTGGACAGATAGGGTCAGATTGTTGCACATGGTTTCCAATATGTAACACTGTGGTCATGAGCTTAACTCTTCTGCGCAGGATTTAGCAAGGTTCGAAGGCTTTCCTGAGAAGAAGCTGGAAGCTTTAAGAGCAGCAGTAGCCCTGTACTTGAAGCTTGAGGCGATTGCCGTTCACTTGCAGAACTGGGAGATTGTGCCTCCGCTTGGCAAGCTTTTTGACCATATTGAGAACTACTTCAGCAAGGTAACTTAAATTTGCAATGTGATCCTTTATTTCTTACCTCACGAAAACTTTCTCTGCGGTTTTTGTCCAAATGCCTCTATCTACATATTAGACTAACTTAAAGGAACTAACAATGTATATAGATGAAACGAGAGGTTGACATGCTCGAACAAATAAAGGACGAAGAGGCCAAGAAGTTTCATAGATACAATGTTGAATTCGACTTCAATATCCTTGTAAGAATCAAGGAATCGATGGTCAATGTTTCTTCGAGATGCATGGAGTTGGTACTTAAGGTACTGCACATTCTGTTATTGAACAAGAGTCAGCTTATCAATTTGGAAAGCATTCAAGAAAAAAAATTGCCCTCAAACTTGACCCGTTGGATATCTGATGCAGGAAAGAAGAGAAGCAAAGGAGAAAGAGAAAGAGGACACTGCAACGAGACTGGCAAGGCGAAGAGATGGTAACAGCAAGATGCTTTGGAGGGCTTTTCAATTGGCTTTCGGGTTGTACTTGTTCGCTGGTGGCCATGACGACCGTGCGGACAAACTCAGCAAAGAATTAGCTCATGAAATCAAGACCGATTCGTAGCGTCATCAAATCCCGCATTTCTCTAAGTCGTGGCTTCGACCATGCATTATGTTGCAGCATCGCCTACTAATTCTGTTGATGAGCACTTGACGGTGGACAGATAGGACACAAGTACAGCTGAGTAGCAATGCAATGCAGAAAGTATCTTATTCCATCAGATACACAACGTGCCGCCAATCAGAGTTGAGACATTTTGATAGACTATCGTTTTCCCCTGTAACACACACTGACTTGGTTAAGAAGCAAATGGTTCTTGACATCATCTGTAGCCTTACTGTTCCAACACTTGCTCAACGCAACGAGTTTTGTAAATACACTTGATTTTGCAGTTGAGCTTAATCCTGAATGATCTGGGAAAACATGACACCCACCGCCTCGGTTGACAGGATCTTTTCAAATCCAGATTGCATCTGAGCATGGACAACACCATAATCGTTATCTCTATTCGGTCTCTATGGTAAGTGATGAGGCGATGATTCCGTACTGTTTCTATACAAAATGACAAGCCGAGCTTGAGCAGCATAAACTCCATAACTTCAGTCGCTTCCTCCCTTTTTGGGAAATAACTATGGAAGTTAACAGCTCTAAGGAAAACTTCTCCATTTTTATTCTGGGCAGTTACAATGGGCAAGCGTCAATTGAAGAGAAGGAGAACTTGCACCAGTGAACACTAATGTTTGGCATCTTGGCAGCTTCGTTCTTAGCTTATCTCTTCTTTACTCCGATCACGTGTGATTCTGGTCCAGAGCTGATTTTAGGACAAATTTGGATTGCAGTTTCGCCAAGTGACACATTTTTCACTGGCATTTTCGGCCTTCCCTAAACTTGTGATAGCGAAAAGAGGAGCGAGGGACTGAGGAAACGTAGTCAAACAGAAAGAACGAGAGATCGTTCATTGATCGACTCTCAGGGCATGTCCATAATCAACATAAAACCCGAGCACCATAATTCTTTTTAGGGTTTCAGAACAAGAAAACCAAATAGACCGTAGGGTTTCTCTGTGTAGTATCGATCAGCCTTACTGCAAAAATATGTGAAGTGAAAGCTTTTGTAAAGTTATACATGGCCTCAAACTTTCCCGGCTTGGTTCTAAAGCAATAGCATGATCAAGTGTTACGGTCGATGCAAAAAAAATATCTGCACGTACCCGCGAGAGGTATAAAAACTATGATTGTATGTTGCGAATTAAGAGAGGTGCTACTGTGTTATGCCAAAGGTGGCTGTTATCCTATAGATGAATCCAAGCTAATATATCAAGAATAAGTCGTTAGATTGGCACTGAATATCTAAGCAGCTATAACATCGGAAAGCAACTTCATAATCTTACAATGGACAACGCAACCCCGTAGTTATAAACTTATAACTCAATTTGCAAAATTGAAAGTGGAAGAGGTCAATGATTCGAATCGTGGCACTCAAAGGGGTCGGAACAAGTGACTCGTATGAGGACCGCTATGCCCTGGTTTTCCTCGAAAATATAATAAAAGGATGGTGTGTGCGCATGTGTATAATGCAGTTCATCAGTTCTTGATCACCAAGGCCAGATTACTTGTGACCCATTGACTTTTCTTTCCTAGGAAATTTCCAGGCGAATTGAAGAAGCACTGTACATTAAGCAACCCAGGCTACGATGTCGTCCAACCAATCTTAAAAAGTTGACTTTTCTATGAGAAATAGGAGGAGTTGCTCACAGCTTGAAGCGTTTAATCAATACTTTTCCTCCCATATAACACAGTTACTTCTAAGACCAGAAGGCTGACCAGGACTATGAAGACCAAAGCGCTTTTATTCATCAGGATCTCTCGAGCTTTAAACATGGCTACCTCGGGCTGCTCCGGCAAAGCATCGTTCATCTACAGCTGCATAACATGCAGGTCACGTATATATCAGGTATGACTGTATCCGGTCGAAAAGATGTCATGTTTTTGTATCTTCATCTCCGATTATCCTTTATGATAATTGAGGACGGAACATGAATTATGTTGTCGAATGTATTTTCCAAAGCACCCCATCAGTCATCATGCTTGATTGTGCCAAAATCTGTTTAAAATTCAATATGCTCTGATAGCAACTTACTTTGTGCCGAGCATACAAGTTAATTAAAGAAGACAGCTACTGCATCAAGAGTATATCAAACAATATAGACGAAGTAGTAGCGGGAAATACGAGTCTGATTTAGACATGAATTGACAGAAAACGTCGATGGATTCAACATGTGGATTGAGTTTATGGACAGGCAGCTTCATTTGGATGATGGAACTCTAGCCGAAGATGAAATGACTTGAGAGACAGTATTGGGGCAACTCCTCGTTGCTTTACTTCCATAGAAGTAGCTAACCACCAAAAGCCCTTAAAGGTTCTGTCGCACTTGAGAAATTTATGTTCAATAGTCTACCTCATAGTTGATGACAAAGGCAATGGATGATCTCCACGGGAATAAGACAAGGAGGAGAGTGAAGCTCATAGAAATGAAGAGAGCGGCAATCGATCAGGTCTTTTGCTATTTCATCAGCTTCAAATCATCATCCAGAACAGGGATATCACTTATCAGAAGATTAATGCAAATGGTCGATTCATGTTTCGACAGGGAGTGGCCTCCTTCTGCAATGCTTTAAAATCTCTAGGAGAGCTTTGGAAGATGAATCATGAATGGATGGATAACATCAAGTCTGATGAATTTGGCGGCATGGAGAGGGTCAATTTGGAAAAACTAGGTATGCTGCAAGTCCCAATGAAATTCACTTTGCATGGCAAGACATTCTTGCCATGATTTTTCAATTATCGATTCCAGTTGATGATTGAGTTTGTTTGAGAATTCAGTTCCTTAATTGTCTCCACTTTTCCCTTTGTTCTCCTGCAGTCAATAAAGTGGTGGAAACTCTTCATGACCTCATAAAAGTAGCAGCAGAAAATTGTGAGCCAATGTATCAAGATGACCATAAGAAAGATCACGGCCAACAAAGCACCGCATCTTATGATGTCCTCGGGGAGTCTCAGGCAAACCAAAACACCTGCTTTAATCCCATTCCAACTACTTCCATTTCGGAACCGAAGAAGACCATAAGGCCTCCGACTGATGTCTCATTCATCGCTTGTCTTTTTAGGAGTCTCAGACATGATGCTGTGAAAAAACGGGAACCCATTCAGGAAAGATTAGCAGAAGCAAGCAAATCTGGTGCAAGACCAGCAGCTTTGGCACAAAATTCTTACTTCAATGCAAAAGCACCACCCCCACCCCCACCTCCACCTCCACCTCCACCTCCATCGTCTCCCAATTTAATACCAAATCTTGCAGCTCAGCCAGCTCCACAACCATCACCTTCCAAGATCTCAAGAACGGCGTTGCCAAAAAAACCAGCTCCACCTCCTCTTCCTCCTCCTCCTCCTCCTCAGGCAGCACCACCTCCACAACCACCAAAATCCAAGATCTCTGAAACTGTGTTGACAAAGAAACCACCGCCGCCGCCACCTCCACCTCCTCAGCGGCCAACAACTCTCCTAGAACCAACACCATCCAAGATCTCTGGAGCTGCGTTGACAAATAAATTAACACCGCCGCCACCTCCACCTCCTCACCGGCCAATGACTCCCCTAGAACCAACACCATCCAAGATCTCTGGAGCTGCGTTGACAAATAAATCACCACCACCGCCACCTCCTCTTCCGTCTGCAAAAGAAGCTCCACCATCTCCACCTAAACCTGAACCTCCTGTACCCGAAAATGTAGCAGCTCAAGGAACAGTGGATTCAGAACCAGCAGCTCACTTAATTGCAGTTGTGACAGATAAAGCACCACCTCCTGCCGCACCACCTTTACCGCCACCTCAATTACCACCAGTTGAAGTGGCTGCAGGAGAACTGCCCCCATTGCCAACAGCACCAAAGATACCAAGAACTGCACGAATAGTAGCATCGCCACCACTACCACCTGTGCCGCCTCCACTTCCTGCACCCTCCAAAGGGTCAATTGCATCACCATCACCTCCACCACCGGGCATTAAAGGAGGTCCTCCGCCGCCACCTCCTTCTCTGAGTGCAACCAAATCCTTGTACCCCAAAAAAGCAACAACAAGGTTGAGGAGATCAACCCAAATTGCAACCCTTTATCGGTTCTTGAAAGGAAAAATAGAAGGGTCGAACTCAGAGATTAATCTGAACAGTGGAAGAAATCGTCAAGTTGGGGCCTCTGCAGGTGGAAAACAAGGAATGGCTGAGTCAATAGCAGAGATGAAAAAGAGGTAGGCTTCCAGTACCTCAACAGACAGTGATCTATCTAAATGATATAAGTTAAACATATAAAGTAAATGGAATTCTCTACTTAACCATTGTATGGTTCTTGTCTTCCAGATCAGCATACTTCCAAAAAATAGAGAAAGACATGCAAACGCATGGAAAGACAATCATGGATTTGAAAGCCAAAATAAATTCTTTTCAAACCAAGGACATGATTGAGCTCATCAAGTTCCGCAACTTCATTGAATCTCAGCTTGAAAATTTGACAGACGAAACACAGGTGAACATAGGCTTACACAGTTTTTAGCCCCTATCATGCATTTTATTGAGTCCATTATATCAGGATCATAATATAATCTTCTAACATTCAGGTTCTAGCAAGGTTTGAAGACTTCCCCACAAAGAAGCTGGAAGCTTTAAGAGCGGCGGCAGCCCTACGCTTAAAGTTAGAGGCAATTGTAGCTGACTTGCAGAACTGGAAGATTGCACCTCCTCTTGGAAAGCTCCTCGACCAGATTGAGAACTACTTCAATAAGGTAATTTCAAATTGATTCTGTCGTTTCTTATCGAACAAAACCTTCTTATTGGTTATATTCTAGATACCTCTATATCTTGAACTAACGTAAAGGAACTAAAATACAGATGAAACGAGAAATTGACACGCTCGAACGAATAAAGGACGAAGAGTCCAAGATGTTTCGGAGAAATAATATCGATTTCGACTTCGGTATCCTCATAAGAATCAAGGAATTGATGGTTGACATATCTTCAAGATGCATGGAATTAGCACTTAAGGTACTCAAAATAATTTGAACAGTCATCTATCTTTGCAATTTACAGATTACTCGGGGAAGAGAACATGAGCCCTCAACTGCGTCCCTTCTTTTTTGTATCTGATACAGGAAAGCAGAGAAGCAAAAGAGATTGAGAACAAAGCGACCGTAACAAAATCACAAACGCAAAGAACCGATTACACTAAAATGCTTTGGAGGGCTTTTCAGTTCACATTCCGAGTGTACTCATTTGCCGGTGGCCACGATGACCGTGCGGACAGACTGAGCAAAGAATTAGCCCATGAGATTGAGACCAGTTCATAGCACCACCTATCATTCGTGTAGAGTCGATTATTGGCCCCAAGCAACATACCACATGGAAGCATCTCCAGCTAATTCTGCGTTTAAGGTATATCGTGGGAGAAGCCATTCCATATACTCTTGTAAATACACTTCATTTTGCAGTTGGCACATCACACATAATTGCAGTCACCAGAATATCAAAAGCTCATACTTCAATCTTAAGAGTTATCTCGTATGCTACTCAAAACCGAACGTAAGCAAAGGTCACAGGGGAAAATAATCTTTCTTCACTCTCTGGTAGAGTAGCTGAACAAGCGATACGAGTTCATTGTTATTGCTATCACCTTGCAACCTTCGATCCAGCTAACAGTATGATCCACCGAATAGCACAATCCGGTCCATGCTCAAGGAATCACACAGTTTCACGTCAGTTCGCAGATCCGAAAATGGAGAGGCTTCTCTTTTACCTCGTTCAGTTCGTCTCGTAATTCCTCTATGCGAATCTGGCAATCCACGACGAATCTGTTCGTAGCTTCTTTGAAATCCTTCATTTCACCGGTCCGAGCTCGGTAGAATCCGTCCTTCTCCTTCTCCGCCTCCTCGAGCTCCTCCACCTCGCACCTCAACGCCCTAAAAAAAAGCCAAGCGCAAAACGACCTCATACGGAGCGAAAGCCACGACAACACGCGACGAATCTCAAGACGACGAGCCACGCTTTCACCTCAATCGCTGCACGTTGTTGTTATACTCGGCATCGAGAGCGGCGATCTCGGACTCGATAGCCGAGATCCTCAACCTCTGCGAGGCCAGGCTCCGCTCGAGCCTCAAGCACCTCTCCTCCCTCGACCTCATCCCCGCGCGCTTCGACACCAGGACCTGCGATCTGGCGGCTTGCAGCTCTCTCTCCGCCTGCAAAATTCCCCGCATCTCTCTCATCCGCTATCGATTTCCGCCTCGCGAAAGAAAGGAAGAAAGGAAGAAAGAAGAAGAAGAAGAAGAAGCTCGGGAGATCGCGATCGCCGGGAGGAGACCTGGAGGAGCGAGAGGCGCTGGTTCCTGGTCCGGTCCAGCTGCTCCAGCCGCTCGCCGAACGCGGCGGAGAGCGACATTTGTCCCCCCCTCCCCTCACCGCACCGGATCGGGGAGCTTACCTCCGGCCGGCGAGAGGCTCTTCCCGGCGGCGGTTCCGTCCTAGCGGATCCCCGGCGCACGAATCGAAGCGGAAGGGAGCAGATTCTTAGGGTTTTCGATCCGCGCTCGAGTGACTTGCTTTACTGTTTGAGCATCAAAAACTAGACGAAGTTGGAGAGAGAGAGAGAGAGAGAGAGTGGCGGGAAGATTTTTCCGGAATAGTGACGATGTCCGGTGCATAAAAAACTGTTAATGTCGTGAAAAACTTTAAATTGGTACATCTGTAATAAATTAATTTTTAAATTAATTTTTTAATTATTAAAAGATTTAAATTCGTATATTTACGATAATTTTATCCCAAACTAATTTTTTAATCACAAAAAACCTTAAACCGGTACATTTGTGATAAATTTACCATCTGTTAATTTCAGTTAAATTAAATTAATACAAAAAAAAATCACAAACCGGTACACATGTGATAAATGGAGGGTAAAACCCAAATCTGGTATATCCGCCAACTACCGGGTGTCATATAACAAAGCAATTTAACAGTAAAATTTAACGGAAACTAACGCGGGGTAAAATTGTCACAGGTGCACCGGTTTAAGATTTTTTGTGGTCAAAAAATTAGTTTGAAGTAAATTTATCATGGGTGTACCAGTTTAAGATTTTTCGTGATATTAACCATTTATAAAATAAAAAAAAAACATTTACGAAAAGCCACAAAAAACCTACCTAGATATTATATCACCGATTTGCCCTAAACTTTTTCGTTTTTATATCAAAAGCCCCAGATTATAACCGCTGTAATGTATTTATCCTGAACTTTGTCCCTTGACATCGGAAATTCCATACCAGTCCCGTCACGAGACACGAGTACCCTCCCGAGAAGGGTCTGCCAGATCAGCTGGAACGACTTCGTTTTTGTCTCGATTACACCAACACTAATTGCCTTTGTTGACAAAACCTTAACGGAGGATAAATGTATAGCACAATTATAAGTTCGAGACTCTTGGTATCACCGAAAACAAAAATAAAAATAATTAGGGTAAATATCTCGCAATAGGTATAATACTTCGGAGTTTCTAGTGAATTTTTCCCTTACTAAAAGACAGTAATTTACTATATTCATCGTCATATTGTCGACATATAATATAAACTCCCTCCTAAGCATGTCACTCGTCCAAAATATAATGTGTATAGTAACTTCCAGTGAACCTAACAATAAATCAACATGAAATCGCTATCCTCCGACCAAAGTGCTTACATAGTGATGCGACGTTTCATGTCGACACTTCATCGGAGTGTCAATCACGTTCCTACCAGAATGCATCAATTGCAAATACTTGAGTGACCGAGCTCGAAGTTATGGCCTCATCAGCAATATCCAAACGTCCAGGGGCCCC
Organism: Syzygium aromaticum; assembly: GCA_024500025.1. Lineage (NCBI taxonomy): Eukaryota > Viridiplantae > Streptophyta > Magnoliopsida > Myrtales > Myrtaceae > Syzygium > Syzygium aromaticum. The sequence goes on along the minus strand of CM044889.1, from coordinate 28,630,066 downwards.
GTTGCAAATTTAATTGAAAATTCATCGGCTCCTCGTCGTCAAGATTTGGTCCTTGCAATTTAACCACAAGTCGAGAATTAAAGGTGTTTGCCGACCATTGAAAAGGTCGGCTCGATTTTAATAAAATTATAGTGACCTTTATTCAACTATCACGTGCCATCCAACTCACCAATTTAATAGAAACTAACGAAAGATATATTTGTCACAGTACCAGTTTGAGTTTTTTCTTGATATTAACTCGAAAAAAAAAAAAAACGAAGGGACTCAAACGTTCATTCCCCAAAGTCGAATGCAGATTAGTAAGTGAACATTTGTACGCGGCAAGTCCCCCGAACGCACCCCCCTCCAAAAAAAAAAAATCGATCACACCAACCTCAGAAGTTTAGTGTCCATTTATGCGTCGATTGCGACCTAAATAGTAGTTTTAAAAGCATTCCCCGTTTGGGAGCGCGAAAGCTTATTCGCTTCCGAACCACATCAAACGTCAAACTTTTGTCTCTAAATAATTGTCCGGAGAACAAAACGGAGCGTGCATGTGGGGGACCCCGAATACGATGGACCAAACGTTTGTAGGCGGTGCGGGTTGCGCTTAATACTATAGGGCATAGAGATATCCCCCATGTGCTCCTTCATTAATGTCCCCAAAATAATGATGTGCATGTTTCCTACTAGGCATATATGCAACATCTTACAACTTGCTTGTACTTCTTTCTTTTTTCTTCTTTTTTTTCAGGAATCGAGCTGTTCGAGCCCGGTCAAATGGACCCGACATGTCCGTTCAAGCCAGCGAGAAATTTGGCATGGGAAAATCGACCGGCGGCATTCGCGCTGAAAGGCGCTTGCCACCGGAGACTCGGCTGCAGTCTTCGATTTCGGGGCGTTTTTTTTTGGCCCCCGCGCCTTTAGATCATAGTCGACGGCGGCAAAAAGTTGCGCAAATTCGATCTCGGGATTTTCGGCTTTCATGAACATGCTTGCTCTACTCGGTCGAATTTGGAGTTAAAAGGAAAATTTTCAATTAGAAATGTTATGCAAAATTCGAGATTTTGATTACATAAGTTAATTAGTGATATCAGGATATTTACTTCATTCCGCATATTTTTCCTGATTATGCATACATCTTATCTGATAGCGCATATCCTTGGTTGATTATACATGGCATTATGTTAATCTTATTACCTTAAATAGTTATCCAATAAAGCCTATCGGTAGTACTCTTCGCCATGACATATCGAAATATACACACAGATTCCACAATTCTCTCTTTCATTTTATTATTCTTAAACAAGATAAATTGAAAGTTTATAAAAAGATTTAATTACAGAGCATTCCAGAATCAAAGTTTGGATTTTTTTTTTTCCCCAATTAAAGATGGGCCTTTTGGCAGAGGAGAGAGTTTGGGACATTGTCATGCTTGGCTCTTTTCTTATGACATGGAATCTATTGTAAGGACCAGCTAAAATCATTGGATTGTTGCCTTACTCGACAAGAAACAAATAACTAAATTAACAAATAAAAAGACAACAAAATTTTTCCATCTATCAAATATAAATTAAAAAATAGGTCAGAATCAAATGTAAGCTTGCTTAGCGTATCTCCAAAAGGGTATTTTTTTTTTATTAATACACTAGAGTGAGCACAAGTCAATGCCATGGATGGAAATGCAACTGACTTTCCTTCAATCTCACGAGATTTTATCTTCGCATTCAAGCAATTGACTTTCCTTCGATCTCGCAGGATTCGATCTTCGTGATGCATCCAATTCATTTACTGAACGCGCAAGATCATTTGATCGAACTTCATGTGGACGAATCGGTTGACCACGGGATCGATGACGCACATGTCTCGAAAAATCGAGAGTTATTTAGTGTTACATCGTCGGTTTTAGCCATTACTCAAAGGTAAAAAAAAATTTACTTGAAGGTTTGATCTCCGTGACGCATCCAATTCATTTACTGAACGCGCAAGATCATTTGATCGAACTTCATGTGGACGAATCGGTCGACCACGGGATCGATGACGCACATGTCTCGAAAAACCGAGAGTTATCTAGTGTTACATCGTCGGTTTTGGCCATTACTCAAAGGGAAAAAAAAATATTCACTTGAAGGTCATATCGCGAAAACAAACACAAATTGAGGACCAAAAGGCAAAGCTGGATGGGCAGGGGAAGATCCATCATCTCCAAGGCCATGTGGGAAGGAGGTAGGTGTTGATATTGATTGAAAGATGAGACGTCACTTTCCCCACTTTACACTACATGAAATTAACATTATGTCGAACGGGAAAAAAAAAATACATAAATCCATGGTTGCCCATATGACAAAGCTAATCCCGGACGTCAAATTTCAATCCCACCCCTCAGCTTTCATAAAATTGCTCATCTGCCCCCAAAAGGAAAATTCTACCGCTTCCCCAAGGATCAATTGGATCACCAAATTGCCATCAGATGGTGTGATCTCTCTTCTCTGTGCTTTGCACTCTGCACTGATAGACTAGGACAAAAGAAAGAAAGAGATCAGAGGAAAAACAGACCCGGCATCAGCGACACCTCCATCTCAACAGAGCAAGATTCTAACTCAAATGTTAACAAAAAGAAAGATTGGACACTATAATGACAGTGGAATGGACTGAGCTTGTCCCGTAGCCACGGTCAAGCTCTACACGTATACTTAAAGCTGTACTGCAAACGGTATGCATGCCTCACTAGAAATGGCAATTGCAAGCCCTTATTCTTGTGTATCTACAGATTGGGACTTGGATTTATTGCAGAAGATGCAGCAATCCGACATCATGTGGTCAACCATGCTTCCTTCCTCGACCCTGAGCTTCCTACTCTGCTTATTCCATAAGTGAACCGCATAGCTCTGCCTCAATATGTGCCTCAGCTTATTGCGCAGCCACTTGGAATGCAAGTGACCTCGAGGCCCCCGGAAGAGACTCCGGACCCGGCTCCAGTCGACCGGGTAGAACGCCGACGGTGGCAGCACGGTGAAGTTGTACCCGGGCCGCCCGCTCACCCTCGAGACGACCCTCGACACCAGGTACGGCCCGTTGTGGCCCCACTTGTTGCCGTCGAACGTGAGCGCGAACTCCTCGATGAACTTGAAGAGCAGCGGGTGGCTCTTGTCGAACGCCAGGACAGCGTTGTTCAGCCTGCTCCAGTTCCCGGTCGCGAGGTCAAGCGTTTGAGCCCCGATCGCATTCCTCAGTTTGGACATGCTCTTCAGCACCACGACATCGGTGTCCATGTACACCCCACCAAACCTGTACAGCAAGACAAGCCTGAGCAGATTAGAGAGGTTCTGGCCCAGAGCGACCTCACCAGGATCCAAATTCCCTCTCTTCAGCCTCTTGAACCACAATTGAGCGGGAGTGTCCTTGAACAGGTACCCGAAATTGGGCGAAATTGCCATCACTCTGTGACCCGTATCCCGAAATGGCCTCAGAATCGCCCGGCCCTCGTTTGAATCCAACGAGCTCGAGACGATCACCAAACAACCGTCCGGGTGCGAATTGAACAGGCTCTCCAGCACGAACAGCTCCCTATCGCCAAACGGCTCGAGCGAGCTGATCCAAGTCATGAAGAACCTCGCCTCGCAAGTCCCAAAGAAGCCATTCACTCTCGCCGCGAACCCTCTCGACTGAGCCCCAAGCCGCAGCGTTCTGGCCCCGCGCCTGGGCCTGGGCCTGTGCCGCCCTCTCTCCGGCGTCGACACCGAGGAACCGTTGACGGGTCTGACCAAAATCTCGTCTTTCCGCAAAAGGGCCGAGCGGGTCTTCGAGACCGGAGGCGGGTGCTCCTCCCGAATGGCGTACATGACGTTGCTCGAAGAAATCTTGGAAGCCGAAGCCGATGACGATGATGAAGAAGAAGAAGGAGGAGGCAGTCTCTGAAGCGGGTCGCTGGGGACTCGAACGGAGAATATGGAGGCGGCATTGTAAGCCAGGAGGAGCAAGAGGAGCAGAGCATAGAAGGGAGTGGGCAAGAGGTAGAGACGATCAAGAACGCGTCTTTTGACGCCCCGCGCGGCGCGAATTGCGCTCCTCGCGAGGTCGCGCATGGCTTTGGTTTTGGGTTGGTTGGTGCGCGCGCTACGGGCGCGGCAGCGGAGGTCTAGCTCTAGGTGGAGGAGGAGTCGTCTTCATTGCTGGTCCTCAGCGAGGCAAACGGGGACGAGCAAGAGCATTTGCTCCCGCGCGCAGGGAGAGGGAGAGCTTGGAGTGGGGGATACCAATGGCGGAGGCGGCAAAGGAAATTGAAGGTGGGGAAAGGTGTTTGATGTTCGGTCTTTGGGAAGTGAGGCATAAAAGGACGTGCTCTGTTCTGTTCTGGTGTGTAGAGAGAGAGAGAGAGAGAGAGAGAGAGAGAGAGAGAGAGAGAGAGAGGGATGACGAGGTTGTAGTTGGCTCACGGTAGTTTAATGGGGGAATGTTGGACGTAAATTAGACGGTCCATTCGAATAATTGTGTCGGTTTTGTGTATGTCTCGAGATCGCGCCTCATATTGTTCCCTTCGATCACCTATATTGTGATCGATAAAGCTTATGAATCGGCCGATGTACCCTTCATTGTACGTGTCGAAGTGCACGGGGAAAATCCCTCGATCCTTTTAACTTCGGCGATGATCCTTAATTGGTGAGGGAATCGAAATTGGCCAGGTGTGCCGAACTCGCCATTTCTAAAGTTTCGATTTCTTTGCTCAATTGGATAAGGCATGTAGACATTGGCCAAATTAGGAAGAGAGAGAGAAAAAATAAAAAAAAAGGAGGGAAACGTACAAGAAAATTTAGGGGGGCATAGCGTGGGAGATGACAAAAGCTACGTACTTCATCATACGACTTTCTTTATCAAAGCAAGCCACAAAAAGAAAGGAAGATAAAGGAGATACCATGCAGATACGACAATGGCTTCTTTTCAAGGGATTCTAAGGTCAATGAACCGTTTCTTCTTCTTCTTCTTCTTCTTCTTCTTCTGTGTGTTCTTGCAATACAAATAAAGGAATTGCTTGCGAGAGTCAAATAATGAAAAAAAGAAGAAGAAGGTTTCAAAGAAATGGAAATGCAAGTTTGTTGGGGATTTTGCTTGAAAGGGTCTTGGCCAAAAGGCCAGTGGAATTCTTGAGATGGAGGGAATCAAATTATAAAATGGATTTACTTAGATCAATAGGTCATATATATCGCCAAGCTACCCTCAAGCTTGGTTCTCTCGGCAATTAGCTTTTCGATGCCACGGAAATCGAGATTTTTATCCGCGACGCGAACCCTTAATCCCCCTAACCATTTCGAATCCGGATCAGAATGCTCGTGCGCGGCGAAGTCAAATAGGTCGGCCGCTACGAAAGCGGCTCGTAGAACCGCATTAGACCGATATCCAAAGGATAAAAGTTGATTAAGACCGTAACCAGCGAAATCTCGGCGTTTCCCTTAATTGCTACGGGTTCCAATTTCTTGACGAGACGGACTATTGCGCATGCTTAATGACTAAGGTCACAAGTAAAATACTTCAATCTCACCGATTCGAGTTTGATTGGATATTGAAAGGAAAATTCATATCCGTTAAGATTAGCTTGGTGTGATGTGCATTTCTTATCTAAGCATGACTTCCACATACATGTGTGTGTGTATATATATATATATTGGTGGGTCCATATGTTGTTATCTTCTTCTTTTTCTTTCAATTTTTTCTAAGTTGTTGATGAGAATGGACAAGGTCAATGGAGGAGAAAGTCAGATGTGCAGCAGGCAGCATGTTACCAATTTATCATTAGGGAACGCTTCAAGTTCGTGCGCACTAATTGCACGTGAGGAAACGGACGTGTTCGCACGTCAGGAGAGGAGAGGGGAAGTTCAGACAGACCATCCCTTGTTTTCGAGGGGACGAGAAAGATGGAATCAACATGGTGTATTAAAACATACGGTAAGGGTTAAATTAATATGGTCGGAGATGAAGACTGTCCAAATCTTTGTGCCTCATGATTCAACAGGCCTTGCTTGCGAAAGAGAAGGGGAAAGGTCCGCAGTTCTCCAATTGGATGTAGGTGGGGAAGCACGTGAATTGGCACCGCACGGTCGTCTCCCAATAATTCCAACAATGCGTACGCGATTGAGAAACGATGGCTTGATTTGTTAATTAATTGCTTCGATCTAGAGAAGTCTTTAAAATCTGTTAAATTGATGTTATCGAGTCCGGCCATTCGCCCCGTCCGATCTGGGTCGACCCAAAAATACCGACTCGGCATTTTTGTTCATTTTCAGAGAGAGTGGCGCTGGCGCGGCGTCTACAACTCAAACATCTTCTTCTTCTTCTTCCTTGGTCCACCGTGGCCCAAGTCCATCCGCCACTATCGTCACCTTGACTCGGCGAGACTCCGGGATTGCTCCGCCAACCACTAAATCGCCCAACTTTGATCCCCCCCCCATGGCTGCGTCCTCACTGTCACCGTCCTCAAGGTCCACCTCCGTGAACACGATGCTCGGAAGCTCAAGCGGCCATAGCCAAACCGGACGAAGTAGCCATGGCCGTGAGCTTGAAAACGCCCGGAAACTGGAGCGACCATGGCCGATCTCGACGAAACTCGAGCGGCAATGGCCATGAGCTTGAAGAAGCTCGAAAACTTCGATGAATGCGAGCTTATAGAAACCTAGACTTCGACAAAATTAGAGGGAGTCAAATTCATTAGGAGTACATACTATAGACAAATGAGTTTACTTAGATCAATATATCAAATAAATCGCCACGCCATATAGGCTGAGGCGAGTTACTCTCGATAGGAGAAAAGAATGAAAAACAAAAAACGATTGGTCGAGCTGCCTTCTTTGTATTTCCTTAATCTCTCAAAGTTTGGTTTCCTCAACAATTAGCTTTTCGATCTCGCAAAAATGGAGATTTCATGCCCGGCATAAGTCCTTGATCCCCCTCTTCGTTTCGAATCCGGATCGGAACGCTCGTGCGCGGCGAAGTCGAACGAGCCGGTCCGAAAGCGACTAGCAAAACCACATCAGATCTCGGCATCTCTCATGTATGAGCACCTCGACCGATGTCCAAAGAGCAAAGGTCGATTAAAATCGCGACTACCGGAATCTTGGCTTTTCCAAATTTCGACGGGTTCTAATTTCTTAACGAGGGGAACTATTGGGCATGCTTAATGACTAACTGACAAGTAACCCTTTGATCTCAGCGAATTGAGTTTCACTGGATATGGAAAGGGAAGTCATATATATGAAGATTAGGTTGGTTTGATGTGCATATTTCTCTTTTATGGTCGAACAAATCTTGATTGTTTCTAGATTTACCCTAAGCATGATGACCCTTAGATTATATATCGGATATGTGCACTAGAAGTCCTAAAAGTTATCACGAAAGTGCAATCGAGCCCTAAAACTTTCAAAAAAATACAAACAAGTCCTAAAACTTGTCACGAAAGTGCAAACAAGTCCTAAAACTTTCAAAAAGTACAATCAATGGAAGGGCTTGATTGAACCAATTTGATAAGTTTTAGGACTTGTTTGCATTTTCGTGACTAGTTTTAGGATTTATTTGCACTTTTTGAAAGTTTTAGGACTCGAGTGCACTTTCATGATAAGTTTTAAGACTCGTTTACTCTTTTTGAAAACTTTATGACTCAATTGCACTTTCGTAACAAGTTTCAGGACTTTGAATGCACTTATCCCATTATATATATATATATATATATATATATATAAAAGAGACATTAGCTTGAGTATTTATGGCGGCTCTCTATATTTAATCATTCATTATTGGAAATATTTCAAGTTCATTCGTGCAAACAAATTCTGAATAGAAGAGAATTCGTTTTAGAAGGAAATTGAGGAAACAGACAGTGTTTGCACGTTATCAGGATACCAATTAAGGAGCGCAGGGGAAGCTGGGCAGATCCTTCACGTTTTGATGAAAATGGAAGATGAGAGGTTGTGTGTATATTCTAAGGGCTTGAACCTACCATTAGACTAGAATCCTTGAAATAAAGGGCGTGTGAATTTCTCTCGTCTTGAACCCTAGCAACCTCCATCAACATGACGACAGCCAGCCATGTTTTTTCCTTGCAAATTCGGCCATGAACGGAATCTCTCGGTCCGGATTTGAAACCGGGTTGCGTTGCCTTGATGCTCCGATGGCTCGAGGGTCAACAGCGGCGGGCGGCCCATTGGAAAGGGAACCGATTACAATCTAAGATCAACATTAGTTTGGTCAAGGACGAGAACTTTGCCAATGTCTTAGTCAAATTCGATCAGGGAAAATAAGGACGCCCCATTGATTCTTACCTCGTCATGATTCGCACGGGCTCTGTTTGAAAGGGAGGGAGGAGGAGGGGGGAAAATCCAACGAGTTCTTCAATTGGATGGAGATGGAAGCAGGTGGATTGGCGCTGCACAATAGTCTCCTGATGATTCTGACAATGCATACGTGATTGAAAAGAGGGTTTTGGTGTATTAATCAATCGATTCAATCTAGAGAAGTTCCAAATTCCATTCGGTCCTCACCCTCATTTTCTTTATTTCCCTGCATTCTGCTTCTGGATGAATCGTAGTTTCAGACAACCTCGGGAAGGTCCTCAAGAACGTAACCCACCTTCTTAAACATTACATATATTGGTTGGTTCTATTGCAATAAAGCACACTAAAAGCCTTAAAATCGTATCGCAAAAGTACAATCGAATCCTTAAATTTTCAAATAGTGCAATTGAGCCCGTTCGTTCATTCCGTCCGATTTAGCTGACGGAGATAGTTGACTTAGGATCAGTTGTTATTTTTCGATGAGAGAGGTGTTGATGTGGCGCCTATGAGTCCAGCATCTTCTTCTTCCTTAGTCTGCTGTCGCACAATTCCATCCATCACCATCGCCGCCTTGACTCCGCAACTACTCCACCAATCACTAAGGCTGCGCATGACAATCATTCTATACCTGGGAACTATTTCTAAATAGAAATGATTCTTTTTTATTCTGTACTCGAAAACTGACTCTGAGCATTTGAAAGCGTTTAATAACCGCTCAAAATTTCTATTCCTGAAATAGTAAAAGAACATAAATGCGTTTGGTAACGGCATAAAATTTCTTTTAGTAATAATATTTTAATATTTCTTTCTTTTCTTTTTTTCTTCTCCTCCTTCTTGACCATGGCCGATAAAATATTTTTTAATTAATAATACTTTTATTAAAAATAATTTTTTTTATTTTTTTGGCCATGGCTGGTAAAAAATTTCTTTTATTAATAATACTTTTATTCAAAAATAATTTTTTTATTATTTTTGGCCATGGCCGGTAAAATGTTTTTATTAATAATATTTTTTTCTTTTTTTTGGCCATGGCTGGTAAAATATTTTTTATTAAAATATTTTAAAAATATTTTTTTATTGAAAATATATTTTAAATTTTTTTCCATGGCCTGGTCGCCGACCATGGCCGGTAAAATATTTTTTATTAAAATTTTTTTATTAATAATATTTTTTTCCTTTTTTTCCCATAGCCTGGTCGTCGGCCATTACCGGTAAAAATTTTTTTTATTAAAATTTTTTTTTCTTTTTTTTTCCATGGCCTGATCGTCGGCCATGGCCGGTAAAATATTTTTTTTATTAATAATATTTTTTTATTAAAATATCTTTTTCCTTTTTTTCCCATTGCCTAGTCGCCGGCCATAGCCAGTAAAATATTTTTTTATTAACATTTTTTTATTAATAATATATTTTTTTTTCATGGCCGCCGGCGACCAGCCACAGCCTAAAGAAGAACAACACAAAGAAGAAAAGAAAAAAAAAGAAAAAGAAAAAAAAGAACTTATTCTCAAAATTGTGCCGAGAAACAAGAAGCAACTTTTCTTTACTTTTTGTTTCTCTTTCAAAACTGTTTCTGGGCACAAATTTTTGCAAAAATGTGCCCGGGAACAAAAAGTTTACCAAATACATTTCCGTTCCCAAACTATTTCTGGGAACAAAAGAACAGAAATTTTCACTATTTGGTATGTTACCAAACGATCCCTAAACCTCCTAGTTTTGACCCGCCCATCAATACGTCCTCGTTGCCGCCATCCTCGAGGTTGACCTCCATGAAGTTATGTTCGAAAACTCGAGCGGCCATGGCCAAGTTGGACAAAGTAGCCGCGGCCGCGAGCTTAATGATGCCTGGAAGCTGGAGTGGCCATGGCTGCAATCAACGAAACTCAAGCGGTCATGGGTGCAAGCTCAAAGAAGTCTGGAAGCTGGAGCAACCATGACCGAGCTCGACGAAACTTGAGCGGCAATGGCTGTGAGCTTGAAGAAGCTTGGGAACTTCGACGAAGCTCCAGTTGCCATGACCACGAGCTTGAAGAAACCTAGAAGCTAGAGCGGCCATGGCCAACTTCAACGAAACTCGAGCTGCCATGGCAGGGAGCTCGAAGAAGCTCGAGCAAACCATGGTGCTTAGAGCGCAAAAAAGCTCGAGCGGCCATGGATGCAATCGTCGTGAAGACAACTCTGCTTCAACCTCCACAACCTCAGATTTCTGATAGGCCTATTCTGGTGCGAGGCCGGACCTGTGGTAACTGGCGGTGGTGACGCCGATCAGTGGAAGTGGCAGGTACCATCGCGGAAGCGGAGGTGGCGGGATGGCCGAGCCTCGTGTCGAATGCAAAACTTCTTCATCTGCCATCGGTCCTAACGAAAATGCTAAGCAGCCTTGACCTATTTAACCAGCTTCTCCGACCTCAAGTTTTACATTCTCAGTTAACAAAAATTGGCAATTTCTTGACGGCATTCGCAGAAGCGTACAAGCATTCAAAAAGAAAGAGGACAATAGAATACGATAAAATCTGAAAGTTAACACCATCAAAATTAACAACATTAACCTGCCTAGCCCAATTACTAAACAACAAATCCTCCTCAATAAGAAGCCTTGCTAATCAACCGCAGAATCATTCAATAATCATATCTCAACACTCTTTAACACATTACCTAGCATGGATCTTTACTTCAGAAAGACTAGTCAGACACCGGGCATTAAACTTCAGCTGTGACTTCAGGACTTCCTGATCTTCTTTAATTCTAACGAGACATAAAAACATTCAATCTATCTATTCATGCTGATCAAAATCTTATTTTCATAACAATTGAGTCATGGCAACACTTGACGGGCGATGAGTAACGACAGATGCACACAGTCGCTCGAGAAGCATGTCACTTTAATCTCCTGCTCCCCGTGTCCAAGAAGAAAGCACTGAGTGTCCTTGCGAGGCGCCAAGACTCGAGGCTAACAGAGAATCCTGCTTGCATACCAAAAAGAATTGACAACAATACCCAAGTGTAAATCTGCTCATTTAAGCTAATGAAACATGTCCCAAGACAAAACCTAGCCTGGGTTCAATAGATAGTACTTAATACACAACAAGCAAGGACAGGTGCACTGCACGGAAGTCACTATAAAGGCAAAATAAGTCCACAAGATGAGGCAGACTCCAAGCGAACCCACCGATAAAAATCACAAGCATGGATCACTGGTTTGACAGGATGGAGGACTAGGAATATGTCGCCTTTATAAACGCCATTTGGTTGAATCATTACTCAGAGAAGCCCTCTCCGTCTCTTATAATCACTAACTGTCAATGTCAAAATATGCCTCCTCCCATCATTCTCTGGCACACGGCATCCAACTGTTGCTTCAATCCTCTGTTTTCTAGCCATGAAACCAGCTAATGCTCCTTGTGCCCCACCAAACTTCCGAAGTGCATTCAATGAAATTGGCAGTTCAAAATTGTGCAACATATTTGATTCAGTGCCCTGATCAACTGGCGCGTTCGTATCAACCAATTTCCCAGCATCAGCAGCAGCTTCAAGCGCCTCAACTGTTGCCACCACACCGGCTTCTGACACGACTGGGCCCGACCCATTGCTCTCAGCAACCACAGATGCAACATTACCATTGTCATTGGCACCTCCAGCCTCATTTCCTCCATTCGGCTTAGAGACGTAGTAATTCCTTGACCTGGTCCATCTTCTTGAAAAGGGATCATACCCAGCCTCTCCAGCTTTTAGGGACGTATTCACAGGCTTCAATTCTGAGGCATTCTTGAAATTCTCAACCCTATTCTTTCTGTTCATCTCAGCAAGCTTAATAGCCTTTTCATCGGTCTTCTGAGCTTGTCGAGTGGCCTCCAATTGCTGAAGTTTCTCTTTGATCCGTTTGACTTCCGCCTCATCTGCCTTGTACTGTGCAATTTCCAATTCTCTCCTCAGCCTATCCTTCTCAGCTGCGATATTCATCGGCCTTGATGAGGCCGATTTTTTCTCCTGCAGCATCTGCTTCACTGTAGCAGCTGAGTAAACAAATGAGTTAATTTTCTTGATTGCCTCCTTCTTCTCCAACACATCCTGTTTGCTAGGCAACCGTCCACCGCTCCGCTCCACCTCTCTAACCCACTGATTAAACTCCTCCTCAAGTGGTGGGGAGTCTGAAACCATCGCCATCTGCCACCTAGCTGCGGAGCTTTCATTCCCCCACACAACATTTAAGTACTTGTATGTCATCTTGTTTTCTAGCTTATATTGTCGATCAGGATCTGAGGCATCAACATTCCGAACAATGCAGAGCCGATAGATTGGTTGTCTGCTTTTTGACATTCCAATTCCGACCCTTACAAAGCAACCAACAATTAAGTCCTCGAAAAAGGGCTCCATAAACCACTTTCCCAGTTTTGACCTCCGAACTGTAATCTCTTTAACATCCTCAAATTTCAGAGTCTCTGAACCAGGCAGTGCCCTGTCATCATCGCTGTCGACCAGTCCATCGCCAGTTGATGCCTCATCTTCACTGTCAGACCGACTTTCGCTCTCACTCCGGCTCGAACTACTCAGACTTGAAGCAGAAAAGGTTTTTCTCTTGACTGATGATAAATCTCGGTTAGCAGTACTTCCTCTAGATCCATCTCTCAGTTTACGGTGAGCCTCTGGGTCTTGCTGCTTTAACCTTTTTGCTCTCAGTTCGTTTAAAGCTTCATCCTTGGCAGCTGTTCTGTCAGCAGATCTAGATGATGTGCGTCCACGTGACGCAAGAGGAGGTGTCTCCTTTCGCGACTGAGAGGTCTTCCTATCCTTCCTCAAATTTTTCGCCATGCTTTTATCCGTCATCTTTTCTGCTCGTTCGGCCAAAATCATCTCTCTTTCAAGTTCAGACAATTTTGCAAGCCGTTGACGATCATCTTCATTCTTATACAAGTCACTGCCAACATCAGATTCATCACTACTGTCGCCCCTGCGATCCGAGCCCCCATAGTCATCATCACCTTCTTCTAAACTTCCTTGATCATCGTCCCTCTCGTATCGTTTCTTCAAAGGAACCTGGGACCCAGACGGCTTCCTGCTTGAATAGCCCCGATTATCATCGGACTCATCGTCCCTGGAGTCACTCCCATGATCAGAATATGAGCCCTCCCGCCTCCTCCTTGATGGCGGTAATGACTGCTTATTCCTTCCTCTCCCATTGGTTCTCCCAGCTGCCTCAAGCAGCAAATTTTCCAAGTCCGCCATGATTCTCTCCGCTGTAAGAAAACTTACATAATGAGAATAATAATTCAAAACTCACTCGACTGATAAATAATACTTCCTTCAAGAGAAAATTCCATATTGCTTGATTTCACTTTCCCTACATCATATCCTTGAAACGACACATTATAAGACGGGAAACAACCAATTAAATGGTTCTGTTCTTAACAAGCACAAGCATGGCGTTCTGTAATCGCCGATCTTACGAAAACCGAAAAAAAAAAACCAATCCGGAATCTATATCATTAACAATACTCCTTACTCCTTAGCCAGCAGAATCAGCAGCACGCCTCAGGAAAAGCAAACACGACCCTCCCGACAAGCGCTTTCATTTTCAATTCCGTTTTTGGTAATAACAAGTCACAACAAAGTCAAACAAAATTCTCCTCACTCCATCACGCAACTGCACAAACATAGAAAAGGGGCTTGGGGCTTTCTCACTCCAGGATAAACAACCCAGGAACGACGAAACATCGAGGAACGATCTCTTTTGCACGCAATCAAGAGAAACCCACAACCACAGACGGACCACCTCAGAGAACTTTCCCGAAAGGAGGAACCTTTTCCACTGCGAACGATCGAAAAACGGGCAATTCGCCGGCAAGAAGCTCGACAGGACCCCCAAATCGTCCACCCCGCGACGTACCCGAGCCAAATCAAAACATGGGTATCGCGGGAAAGCTCGCGGCGAGGCTCGAACATCAAAGAACCCGGAAAACAAGAAACCCAATTCGAATGGGAAAAGACGCAAGATCAGAGACACAGAAAGACAGAGAGTTAGAGACAGGGAAGCGTACCAGAGAAACCCTGATTGCAAGAAACTCTCAAAAAGGGACTTGATGATCTCTTCCTGGCTCTCTCTCTCTCTCTCTCTCGTCTCGTGCTTGAAGAAATTCTTGCCGGGAGAGAGAGAGAAAAAGCCTTTCCGAGGAACAACGCGTGGTCTGAGGCGCCCGAGCCGACAACGAGGCAAGGGGTGCTTGCTACAAACAACGTCGTGATTGTCACTTATAAACCTTAACCATACCGACTCTTTCCGTATCAACTTAGGGTGAGCACCGGATGCTATTCGGCCTGGAAACCGGACCGGACCGGATCAATATAATAAATTGAATGGAGAACTAGTTCAGGAAATCCCGGTTCCGCTGCCCTAAAACCAGCCTAGGACCTGTTCGATTCGCAGTTCTAAGGTCGGAATCGCCGGTTCTACTTGGGAACCGGTTCTGGGAAAAAGAAAAAAATACATTTGCACCCATCAAAAATCGAATCTCGGTCTTTAACGGGAACAAATAATAATGTAATTATCTCACCGGCGTGTGTTTTATAGTGAAAGACTACCAATATTTATATTTTATTATAAAAATTTGAATTCTTGCAACCAAAAAAAAAATTATTTATAATGGGCTGGTTTGGTTCTCCTAATATAAACAATGTCAAGAAGCTATTTAATAGAAAACTTTCGCTATCTTAGCATCGAGATCGATCGACAATTGATAGAAAATTCCAAGAGTGTTTGAATTATAAACTTACTTATCACGGCGTGTGATTTGTATATTGCAGATTTTCGTCGTGAAACAAAAACTAAATCACGAAAGCCGAAAGATTCAGAAGAAAAAAAATTAGAAAATTTTAAACCAAAGATCACTCTAAACATAACATATATCAAAAGGCAATCTATCCGTATCACGAGAGGGATGTGACTATGAAAGTGTAAAAACATGCGATATTCCGTGAGCTCCTAAAAGGGTGTAAATCAAAAGATTTAAGATGACCTATATATTTTTTTAAAATATAGCGATTATTATCGTGGTCACTAGCAATTTTGTAATACAAAATCAAATAAAATACACTACACGAGGTTAATTTATTTATGATGCGTTTGTTTCGCTGAAAACTCAATGACAAAGAAAAATCATTTCCAAAAAATCATTCTTCAAGAATACGATTAATTTTCCTTCATTTGGTGATACATGATTGAATTGAACTTGCTTACCTACCTCATATGAAATAATTTAACTCTAATTATTTCACGAAAAACGAATAATTTTAAAGATATATACTTTAAAAATGATGGTTTATATCGTTTAAAATAATTAGCCAATGAAAAATATTTTCACTGTCAACAACTTAAATCTAAATATTTTCGTAAACGATAAAAATATATTTTCATCCTTCATTTTTATAAACGATACAAGCAATCATTTTTTTAAAAAATATTTTTCAAATCATTTATTACCACGAAACAAACGGAAACCTAAATCATTTTTTCCCATTGAAAAAACTTATCATTGACTAGCTTGTTTTTTAAAGTTCAATTGATAATTGAAAAAAAAGCTGCACAGATCTTTATAAGGCTCTCAACCATTCATCTTTTTGTTTCTTTTTTTATTTTTTGAATAACAAGAGTACAAATTATTTTAGGGGGGAAACTGAAACAAAGAATAGGAGATTTACAAATTACAGCAGCAATGCACAAAGTGAAGATTCTCCTAAGCTCACCAAGAAGGTGAAAAACAAACAAAAGAAAGATACACTGTCAAAACCCAAAAGAGTACATAACAAAGTGGGAAAAGGGCAATAAAAGGAGGAGGAGCAGAAGGGCTTAAAAGAGAACATCAAGAGGGGGAGAAGAAAAATGAGGCCTATAAAAGACTATTAACAGAGAGGCTTGTAGTCAACTCAATAGAATGCCGTATCTGTCACACTTCACTGTGTAAAAGCTCAAACAACTATCCTGAAAGAAAAGATGCTGTACAGGAATTTGAATCTCTACCACTCTGAGTTCTCATAGAACTCTACACGACTCAATCACTTCGCTTACGGTTTTATGCGTCTCCGGCGTCATCATATCCAAAGTCAAGTGAAATGCCTGAATGAGAGGAAACAAGTACAACATATCTTCAGTCACTCATAACATCACGAGCAAGGCTTAAATAAATCAAACTTCAGCAACAACAATCATCCGGTTTCCAGGGGTATAAATGCTATTGTTGGACAAATTTACATTGGGGTATAAATGCTAATTGTAGGACAAATTCACATCAGGTGGTATCCAGATCACAGACAAGAACAGAGAAATTGCAGTGACCGTAAATCTCGACTGCAGAGATCATTAACCGAGTAGATGACCACAGAAACAAAGCAACATAACATATGGCACTGAACTAGCCCCCTATAGTTGGCCCCCAGAAAAGAAAAGTTAACCCTATTTCATTTAGGATAAGAAACTCATTATTCACCGGCAAAAGCAAGAGACGTGATGGAATGGGGCTGAAGAGAACTTGTTATGACTGCAGATTTAGAATTCTGTAAGAGATACATACCACAAATCTCTCCAACACAGGGACTAGAACAGCCAGATTATGCTGCGGGAGACATGCAGCAATTTCGAAGCGGATGCTTTTGCTGAATATGGTAGTAAATCATTATGTTCTAAAATAGAAGACGCTATCGAGGAAAATCATACAAATGAAAAGGTAGCAACGTGGAAAACCTTTCTGTGGAGAGGAATGCCAGGAGCAAGGCAGAATAAGCTTCGACAATCATCTTCTCAGCTTCTTTCTCTCCTTGTAACAAGGCCTCGTCATCCTGAAAAGTGTTCGAAAATGAAGATTTTGTGAGATGTCATATATTCTAGTGCATTAAAGGGAACAGATATCTTGAGCATCAAGTCAATTTGGTGATTCCTCAAGAACCAATAACTAGGCGTGGTTACATTAACAGGCAAGTCCTTGCAAGGCAAATCATAAAGAAAAAATATAGAACCTCAAGCAAAAAAAAAAAGAGTCTTCCATATTATAACGGCACAATATTCATGTGCCATCACACTTATAATTGCCAAAAGCAGCACATACCAATTCCATAACCTGTTCTTCACCAGCTGGTTCACTTCCACCTCTGTTAGCCAAAAAGATGGAGCACAGCAATGGAATTACATCCCTCCTGCTCCCACTTTCAAGACCCTCTAAGTTGGGTACAGTAACACTGGTTGTTGCAAGCCGGGATCTGCATTAGAAGCTTAGTAAGTGATAGGACTAGCAATGGAATCCTTTCTTATCTGCTGCACTGATGAATATTGACTCTAACTATCCAAAGTTCTAGACTTCTAGCCGAAGAGTAAAGGAAGCCCATCTTATACGATTAACCAAACATAGCAAGTTATCAATTTCAATGTACAGGTTGGACTATATTGAATTAAGTTAGAGAGCAGACATATGCTTCTTTCTGAACACTTTAAATCAATCATTTCATACTAAGATATACTGAAGAAATGAAAATTTATGATAAAACGAAATATTTCCATGCATTTTTAACAAAACCAACTTATTTGAATTCTTCTCTGACATTGGGACTTCGTGCATTGCTGCGATTGCCCAGCAGAAGTTTCAAGCAGAACAATTTGTGTATGAGGAGGAGAAGATAGTACGATGACCTGTTACTTCCATCTTTCTCAACTAAGTTCACAAGCAAGCCCAAAATAGCAACAAGAAAGTCCAACTCTTGGTCCGTGAGATGCTTTTCCTTTTCATGGTCAAGACCAATGTTATGATTCTTCTCCTTTCTGTCACTGAAAAGAGACGATGAGGAGCTGAACATTGGGAAGTGGCCAGCAATTACTGACACCATGGTCTCTAATCCTCCACATGCAGCAATTTGCTTACATCCTAGAGGATTATCGTTTGTTAAATTCATCAATACCTGCCAAGGGAGCAACTTGTAAATGCTTCATCCTATGTACAAATCAGATCTGCACACTATACTAAACATATACGCAAAGAGGTATGGGGAGTGAGGGAAGAGGCCCTCCAATATTTCCAAAAAATCATGAAAAAGGCACTCCTGCATGGCTTCCCTTCTATGATAAGTAATTGACTGAAAATTTACTCATATCATCGCCATCAATCAAATCAGGATGGGAACTACTCAAGATCACATGCAACTTGAGATATTTTCGACAGGGTGAACTTGATTGAATTTTCATGCAAAAGCTGACAGGCAGTTAATATATAGTTAAGCTTATTGGAACATTGTAATACCTTAACAGCAGTAAGAAGGCAGTCCGTTAGAAAGCTGCGATTTTCTTCATCAATGGCTCCTGAAGTAGATGCTTCCTGAGAACAATTGTTATCGCAGCTACTTGATTCTTGATGCGGACGTTCCCCCTTATCTAAATCTTCTAGCCTTTTCAGCTGCAGTTGACAGACATCCTCAGCATTTCTGATTGGTAGTCTACTGTTTTTACTTTTAGAATGTTTCTTCCCTGATAGTAATTCCCACTTAGAGGGCTCAAACTCATCTTCATCAAATGCAAACGGATCCTGGCTATGTTCCAAAGATTCAAACATGGCGTCATCAGTAACAATGTCTCTCTTGCCATAGCTGAAGTTGCTCTTCAAACCATTACTAGTTGAATTAGTCCCGCTGGTTGAACTCTTCAACAACCCACCGCGCGAACTTGAGGCAGAAGAACTGACTTTTATTTTCAACAAAGAGCCGCCATTTGACGATGTTGTCATCTCGGAACTGGATGATGAATATCTTGGAGGAACAGATGCACTAGAAATTTTCTGCAAGGAGGTTTCCTCCACGCTGCAACACTCTCTAGTGGATCTGATGGACAAAATCTCATTGCTTTCCTCTGAAGATAAGAAAAGGTCAATTGTCGCATCTAGTTAAGCTAATCCAAAATAATAACATAGGAAGCAGCTATAACAACCCCAGCCCCAGAATATAACGATCATATATAAAAAGGAGGACCTACCAAAAATTATTTCTCTCCCTTTCCTTCTATTTCCGTCTCTTGGAAGATAACCCATATGTCCTTTCAAAATTCTAAACCTACTCGTAACAAAGGTGACACATAGAAAAAGAACAAAGGCTATTTTCGTCTATTAATTAACTTCAATTCCCTCCACATCATCACCCCTCCATTCATATCCAAACAACATATGGAAATTACAATTTCCTTTCATTTCTTTTATGTTTCTCTTCTAACTTGATTTGCCAACACAAAAAAAAAAAAAAAAATCCTAATTCCCCTCACTTCTCTTCATTTCCCTCAAGTCAACTCTTCCTCTCATGTCACACCCCCCCCCCCACAACCCCCCCCCCCCCCCCCCAAAAAAAAAAAAAAGGAAGTAGTGAAAGAAAACACTCCTTTGACTTCAACTTCTAACCACCAGCCATCCAGTTATCAAGGCCCTTTCATCATAGAGAGATAACCCACTCACTACCGGAAGACAATAGTATGACCAGGACGAATAAATCACTAGGTTAGCACCAATTGAATTCCCACATTTTTTAATCACAAAAATGATATTCTTTCTTTTCCATGTTACATCGTGACATTATGTTGCTGACATGTCAAAAACAAGGATTTAGCCACAAAGGAACTGTAAGCTAACTGTCAATAACAAGATCCTGCAGCTAAAATCAGCACAACCAAAAACATAGACTCACACTCTAAAGCTCTTCAAGTAGAAAAATGTGGAATGCAGGAATGGAGGAAAAGGTCTCCCTCTCTCAGAACCAAGAGCAGACCACAAGTCAAACCTAGGTGTAACAGTAAGGTTACTCCATTGTGACCTATATGGTGACAGCCTTTCTACAAAGCAAGGGTAAGGCAGTGTACGTCTGACCCTCGCAGAACCTCGTGCACTAAAATGTGCAATCACCAAGCATAGCGCTAGATTGTTTTGACACTTAACAGCAAGTGATAGTAGAAGAATGCTGAGCTGTGACCGTAATCCACTTAAGATCAAGATCATCTCTCTAATTTGTAAATCTAACACGTTTTATGTGAATACTATTAAGGTATGTCTTAAGAAATATATACCTATATATATATATTAAAGTATCAAAATTATTTTACGTAAGTAAACTTACATTTTGCTCAAGACTTGGTAAAAAACACTTCTTACAGATTCTATTCAACAACAAAAACCTTATCAGCTTCATTCAAATTATTGAACATGCAAATTCAACCATAATTGATATTTCATAAAGCACTCTCATTCTGTGCAGTTTGAACGACACACTGGTTGCAAACTATACCAAAGTACAATTTAGTTTTATGCAAATCTTCCACACAATGGGTCACAAACTCGGATGCATGTGACTGATCAGACATAATAAATACTTTTATAGGGCCAAGTGGATCAACCGATCTCTGCAAAATATGTAGCACATCCACTTTAATTGAAATGAAATGAACACATCAAATATATGTGCACTATGTTCTAAAAGAATAGGATTCCCCAACATGGAGTCTACTGTGATTCACAAAAGAAAGGGCAGCACTCCACCCCCCCCCCACCCCCCCCCCCCCCCCCCCCACCCCCCAATGCTACTATAGTAAAATTAGTTGTCAACCATTACCTTTGTCAGCAGCAACCAAAGCCAATTGAGAAGTATGATATATGCCATTGGAGAACTCGGATTCTTGACTATTTGGAGCAGGAGAGCTTTTGAGAAGATAAAGACCTAAAGATAAATGCAATAAATCAGTTGAATAAGCAATGATTGAAATACCTCCAAAATAGAAAGTAGAAACAACAGATGATCAAATAAACAGACAAAATTAAAGTATGTAACTCTATAGATGAAACATTACCCGAGAGAATCTTGATTGCATTTATGATAAGCTTTGTGAAAGATACATTGGATCCTCCAGAATCCAGGTTGCCTCTCATTTCAAGCAAATGAGTCTGTTCAAAGAAAATATACACGGAATCAATGTGAACCAAATTAAGTGTAGTGATGAAAAATAGCTATGGAACCATAACACATTATTGATCCATACCTGGTTATCGTTACTAAGGAAGGTTGCATTTTCCATGATCTTCAAACATTTTAAAAGCAGCACAAGGCTACTCAGATACACATCATTTTTAGCATCCCAACAAGAAGGGTTTTGCTCTCTCCAACCCTGCAAAGCAACAACGTATTTGAAGGGCTACATGTAGCTTTGAGAACAGCAATGAATATGAACATATTGCAAAGACATAAACAGTCAGAAGAATTACAAAAAAATAAAAAAAATAAAAGCTGGACAATTCTCCGGTACAAGTGCAAGAACTTCTTTCAATGATATCTAATTGTGAGGAACATTCAATTCTATGGTACATCAGTTATTAAGGACTTATCCTATTTTTTGGTCATAGATATGGAGTTTACATAAGATTAAACAAGACTCCAAACTAGTTCTTCTCCAGCACACAAGGATTTAACTCCAACTGTAGTTTCCATTGTTTCTAATTCAGGACACAATCACTCTTGAGGGGTAGAAAGATAAGGACAGTTCCTAGTGCTTAAGGCATTATATCCTGCATAAACTCGGCCAACCCAGCCCAAGTAGGTGAACAAAATACTAAATCAAGCAAACATACAAGCTCACACCTCCATTGTGGAATAGCAATGCATGGAGACCTCAAAGACAGCATCAAGTCCTCCAAACTCACGCAGCTTCTCCTTAAAGTTGCCTCCTGTCTTTCTTACAATACCAGAACTTTCTGCAAGAATTAACTTGGAAGATAAGTCCGCATTCAGTGAGGACTACACTAGAAGCAAAGGAAGCAGCGAGAAAACATAACTTACAAATACTCTGCTATATTTGTAATACACGGATTAGGAGCTAATCTTTAAAAAAAATTGCAAGAAAATCAATGACAAGCATCCCATAAACTTTAAAGCAGATCAGAAGAGTAACAACGGAGACTATGAGATGGAAGATCAATAATTTGCTTTTTAATGATTTAGAAGATAGACAGAAAAGATAACTCAAAATTTAAAAACGCTAAATTCTTCTAGCAGTGCATAATTGAGAAATTGAGTATGCAGGTGTTCACCATTATAGTAGACATAAAACACTATATGCATTTGACTAATGTGAGAAGATGAACGGGCACAACAACAACAACAAAAGAATCAGAGAACTTATCCAGATACAGTTGTTAAGAAAAGGAATGGTGGTTTAGTCAAAACAACTACTAGGGGGAAACACGAGAGAGAGAGAGAGAGAGAGAGAGAAAGAGAGATGACACCATGATTTACAACAGAACACCAATAAAGCCATCGGATCACAAATCTCCAAAGTAGACCAACGAAGTCCAACTATTTATCTAACGATGTAGCCAACTCCACCTTGTGGGATAAAGCTTAAGTTGTTGTAGTTATTGTTATTTTTTTGATGATGTACACACGAAGTAATCTCCTCCATATTCCCTGGTTAGCTAGTCAGTGCCATCAAGATGAGCAACATACCTCGTGTAATCCAAGAAAAGGCCTATCACATCTATACCAGGGAAGAAAACTAAAACCTTTTTTAGAGAGATGGAACAAGAATTTGATTTGATTCATAGTACCTTCAAGAGCAATGGTAGATAAACTAGCTTTCTCCATAGTCAACAAAGCTATCCACTTGGGGCTTAACTCAGGCCTGTGAATTCCACTATCATGCAAAAGGCTAGGCTTTAGTTCCTTGCAACTTACAAGAATTTCCTTCACTCTTGATATGATATTGGCAGAGCAATTATCCTTTTTGTTCAACCCCCCATGGAATATCTCAGGATCCTTACGTAACCCTAAAAGCTTAAAACCAAATTGGGAGACCTTGTCTTCAGTAGATGCAGAGACAATTGGTTTCAACATCTTAACAAGGAAATTAATGCAGCTTGGTGATTCCAAAAGCTGATCATCTTGACCCTGAGATTGTAATTCACATATAAATCAGGCCTTTGGTAAACAAATGGAGACTTAAAGAAAGCACTTTACTAAAAGATGCAGATTAGATCCATATAGAGAGAAGTTTGATAAAGGTTGCCACGCTGCAAGATCATCCTCAAAAGCAGATTAAATAATTTACAATCAACCACTTGTGCTCCTTTTTCAGGACCTAACACTCCTGATGATGAAATGATTAGTGTTTCCCTGTTTGAGTTCTGTTGGCTTATATTTTCGTCAGGTCAATACGCGCAATTTTTTTTTTTTTTAGGGGGGAGGGGAAGGTGTTGCTGCTTGATATTTCGAGTTCTAATAGCTTTTGGAAATTGAAACAATGGATACCAGTGTAACCACAAAGTTACTGGTGACTTCATATGTAACATCTAAATGCAGTGAATGACAAAATGAAATCAGTTCACCAATGATGAAGTGGTAATTGTTGGCTCGTGGTTGATAATAATATCGTTAATGAATCCAAATCAACCTACAAAACTAACAGATAACTAAGTGAAGCTTTTGTGACAGTCATCATTCATGTCTTGTCTGTTCCCAGAAATATGAAGATACTCTAGTTTAGGGGCCAACAAACAAACAGTCATCCTTATTCATTATTGTGAATGTAGAAACATATAAACTTCATCGATTAAAGAGCCCTGCCATAATGATTCAGCAGGACCGAATAGAATATTCCTCATATACTCTAGTAATTGAATTTATATATACATGACCAACCAAACAGGGAAGGGTAACCACATCTTCTACTGTCGAAACATCTTATGAGGTACAAGACTGATATCGGAACAGTGATGCCATTTTCTTCATAGGGAAATTTATAGGCTCAAATTACTGGCAACAATTGTTTAGATGAAAGTTCAATTCCATCGATGCACGTTGAGGGAAGCTGAAAAGAATTCACTCTATCACGTGCAAATTTAGAGCGACTTACATCACCAGTCAAAAGATAAAAGAGGGTTGCTGCTGCCAGATTGCTAGGTGAGTCATCAAAATTGAGACCTATAAGAGCATTGATTATAGTCTTCGCCATCCTGAAAACAAGGCATTATGAATGTCAGTTTGAGTAAGCCAAAAAAGATAGCAATATTGACTAATGCATGAAAAGCGGAATATGTCACCTAGCTCCACTAAAGTAAACAGAACATAATCAAGCGTCAACTGTGAGCATGTCAACGATCCACTATTTTGAATAGACAAAATATTTTGCACCACAGCCATGTGAACCTATTGCTTATTTCATAAATTAACTATAAATTCAAGCCCTCTACACTTATAACTTTTCTACTTTTGATTTTACTTGTAAGCATGTAAACTTTAGATCATTGCCTTTAAATTTATATGGGATGACTTAAGTATTTTAAAATGTATAGTTATTAAACATTTAAACTACATGAATTTTGCTCATTGTTTCTAAAATACAAATCAATTTTTTATTTGGGCAACCTAAAGTACTCATGCCCCAAAATGCATCCTGAATTAACTTTCATTTAGCAACAAATTAAATAATATAGGTAACAAAAGGTGTCGTGGATAATAATGAGAGAAAAAGGAAGAGGACAGAAAGGAGGATTGCATGGGGAAGAAGTCTTTTCATTCTAAAGGAGACAGGAATACATTGTTTATCTTTCTAAATTGCTGACAGCAAAGAAAATTAACACAAGCAAAAGAAACAGAATGACAATGAAATGTTCCCTCTCAAGCCTGCTACATATTCCATCCTCTATTTCTAAACAATGTGAGTGACTCCAAGAAGATTTTGTTAAAAAGGATCAGAGGTAGATAATTTAATTCAACTAGAACGTCCAAAATAGATTATTGAGAATTGTCATAAAGACATTATTGGAATAAAATGCTTCATTCATTCTCTTAAGAACTTGAATTATACCCTCCTTTTTTCCTAACAGAATTGTCACAATTGTCTCTGAAAGTGGTGCAGACTACTAATCCTTTGGCTAATTCATGCTCCATGACTTCTTTCTAAGAGAAAAGTTCTAAAGGACTTCAATATGTAAGGATCTAAATTTTGATTCATCAAAGCAGTATAACAGCTGCCAGGGAACGTTGGAGAAAAAAATGCTCAGGCAGTGAGGTATTCAGCTGCTTCTCTAATGCACAACCAAGAAGGGACAAATAATCACTTGCAGAAGTTAATTAAGGCTATACCTTAGATTTTTCATGTTATGTCATGCATAACAATCAGTGAACATATCCAAAGTTGAATCAGGAATCCTATAAGCTGGACTTCAAAAAACCAACAAAAAACTCTCGTGCATTGCTCCTTCAGCAATGCAGCGCTCATACCATATATTGCTTACTTCCATTTTGGTTACCCCACTTAGATCACCACTCATAGCTTTGAAAGTACAATGAGAAGATTGACGAATTTGTGAAGTTTACAACAAAGAAAACAGGAAACCCGAAAACTCAGCTCAAAAACTCACTGGCCGCACAGATGAACTCCTGGAGATCTCCTCATGTCTTAAACCTTACAGCTACTATGACGAAATTGTGAAGCGTTTCTTGGAAACTGAAAGCTTACAGGACTAGAAACTCCAAACTAAATTGAACAGCCTTTGGAATTAAAAGTTCAATATCCAAAGTTTCCTATATCATCCAACTCGAGGCCAACCCACCAAAACATCAATCCCTCTAGCACCTTCCCAAAACTCAAATCATTGCATCGCCTCATTTTTGACCAAACACAACAGCTCTAACACCCATTAATGCCCCCTCCAAACACCAACACGCACGATCACACGCCCCCAGTTAGCCCCAAACCTGAAAAACACACAGCACATCCAAAAAAAGAAAACATTTTTAGCTCTAAAGCATACGTACCCCTGAGTCCTCAAGAGCCTCCTCTGCTGCGCGGTGCCGCAAATCCCCAACAAGGACAGCAAGCTCGCCCTCCGAATCCTCACGGGCTGCCCCTTCCTCAGCCCATCTAGGGCGAAATTCACCTCGTCCACATGCTCCATCATCTCCCCGAACTCCTGCGTCTCCATCAGCGTCGACGTGGCCCTCAGCACCGAGTACTCCACGTACCCCTTCCCTCTCCTGCCCTCCCCGTTCCTGGGTTTCTTCGACTTCCTCGAGACCCCGCCCCCGCCGCCGTACCCATCGCGCAGGCAATCCTCCGCCGCCAGGGGCTGGCCGAAGGGGTCGGAGTCGTCGTAGTAGGAGGGCAGGTGGTGGGCGGTCGAATCCTGGGAGGAGAAGGCGTAGAAATCTTGGTGGGCCGCCGCCGCCGCCGCCTCCTGGGAGGAGAGGGAGTCCCCGTAGGGGTCCAAGATCGAGTCACCGTCGTCGTCGTCCATCGAGCCGGAGTAGCCCCGAGAAATGCCGCGGTTCCTGCGACCGTAGGTCCGGACGATCATCGCCCCCGCACCGCCAGAGGAGTGGGGCGAGCCGTCGCCGTCACCGTCGCCGTCGCGGCGCGGCGGCTTTCTTGAACACAATCGGGATCGATGCGGCGGCGGCGGACCTGAGAGGAGGGGGATTTGAATCTGGGGGGTCGTTGGGGGGACCCAAGAAGACGGATTTGGGAGGCGTTGGAGGGGATTTGAGGTTGAGGACGAGATGTGGGTCGGGGCTAGCGAGTTCTTGAATTCGAGCTGCTGAAGAAGAACAAGAACAAGAAGATGAAGAAGGTGAAGAGGAAGAGAGACAGGTGGTTGGATTTTGCCGATCTTGGTTTTTTGGGGGCTTTCGAAAAAAAAATTTGTCCTTGCGGACCCGTTTTTTCCGACCCGGTTCGGCTCGTGGAATTCCGTGCGCCGTCGTATCGCTGTGGCATCGAGACGGGACAAGGGCGCTGGCCGTTCGTGAACTTTAAGGTAGAAGGGGTTGCGACGCGAATAATATCTGAATTTTGGCCCCACGATTAATGTAATTTATGAATTCTTAATTGATTCGATATAGACTCCGAATTTTAAAATGATCCCCCGACTTTTAATTTATTCAATTCAATTTTCGAATTTTTAAGTTTTACGATGTGATCCTTGATTTTTTAATCTAATGTGCAGTATAGTAGTCCTTGAACTTTTTATTTGTTCAATAAAATCCCTGAAATTTTTACATCTTTAAGTTAGTCCCTGAACTATATGATAATATCCAATGCCGTTCTTTCATTAATTCAAGTCTAAGGGCAACATTAAACATTTTTTCAATAGTCTAAAGACTAGATTGAACATGTATCAAAATTTTAAAAACTATATTGAACAAATAGACAGTCCAAGGACCATATTATATATTGGATTATAGTTCAATGACCACATTGAAAAAATTAAAAGTTTAAGAATCACATTACATATTAGGTCAAAATTTAGAAGCTATTTATACAATTATCCCGAGATAATATTCAATATCCAAGAGCTGGATTTTTTTGTCAATTTCCGTATAAATTTTCGACCTCATAAAACCTTCATTTACGTAATGAGGACGTAGCTCACCATTTTAAGCTATCGCATGAACGTTGACCAGACTGTCGATTGAACACCGGTTTTGTTTCCTACGATGTCATTATGGGCTTGACTACAGAAAAATGCGAAAGAAAAAAGCCTAAAACTCTAGGACAGAGAGAGTTTCCTGCGATTGACTGAGCTATCGAGGCCAGGCGGCAGTGGCCCGGCCACCGGCGAGGGGCCCAGCTTCCTTCGTTGAGCATGGTTGAAGCCGCCGCCATCACCTTGGAGACCACAGACCGGAGTGTCGCGATCTCGAATCACGGGGGTGCAACCTAGGTTCATGGTGGCAATGGTGAAAAGAGAGCATTGCAACAGGTCTCTGGTGGCCGCCGTGACAATGGCGTGTTTGATGACAACAAAGATGTCGTTTCCAACGGGGGTATTCTTCTCCGCTAGCTTCGACACAACATGACTGCTATGTGCATGTTCGTGCAACGTAGCGGGAAAGGTGGCCCCTCCGGCTTAAGCACGGCGAAGGTCACCGAGCCCTCATGATGGTCACAGCCAAGCTCAAGTCCAACCAAAGCTCATGTTGCCCAGATCCACCGCCTCGACGACCATCAAGCCACCCCTCGTCGGCTCCTGCGCGCGTCCTTCTAACCTACAAGCACTATCTCAAAATATGCTAATTTACCTGCTTCATTCAATAACTAGTCAACCTTCTATGTTAATCAATCTCCAGGAATTAGCTGTGCTTTGATAACATAGAGGAGAGCTTTGACTAATCCGCGAATTGCGTTGTCCCGTTTCTAATGGCAGTCGCAGCTTGGAGCTCCGGTTAGGATTTAAATTCTAATTTCGGCTTAAACACAATTTCATGATTTCGCAAAACCGTATCCATTTTCAAGACATCAATTTCCTAGCATCGAATATGAAGTAGCAAACACCAAGTTAGCGGCTTGCTGGGTATATTCATCACATGATGTACTTTCTCTTTTTCCCTTCTAATCTCCTTGTTAATGGAGTAAAAGCGCGTTGATCTGCATAGCTGTATCTTCCTTGTTATTCAGTTCACAATCTTCTCATGAAGAATGGATTCTCATTCTCAATCTCAAGCATTTCCAGCTATTTTTAACCCTTTCTTTTGCCCCGTCAGCACGGCAGACTATTGCTCCGGTAGAGACCCATCAACAAGCGAATCACAGCACTAGATAGAACTAAAAAAAGAACCTGATCAACACAGAACAAGTTCACAATACAGAGAAAACAAGGGTCATTTGTTGCTGCACCTTTAATGCAATCCGCATCGGGTAATTGGATATGATTTAAGAAGTTGAAATTCTGACTCACACACAGATATGAAACGGAAAGCCCACAAACACAGCTATGCCTAAACTGAAAGTAACATATATTGATTTAAGCGTCAAACAATCAAGTAATCGGATAGAATTGCTGCACCTACAATGCCCATCAGGCACAATAAGGAAACCGTATCTGCTATACCATTCGATGAGGTCAATGGAAAATAAATCTTGTGCTTGTTGCTGTCGCCCCTGAAGCCTCTAATAATCATCGCCTGTCAAACCCATCAATTTGAAGAATCAAAAGACAACAAAGCACGGGTGGGAAACTGCTTTTAAAGCTAAGCACTGTAAACGAGCACTATTGGCCTGCAAAGTTGATTCTACATCAGCATAGGTTTTTCGAATTCTCGAGTGATATCCAACTGGGCTTTAAATAAACACTGAGGAGCCAACAGATAAATGCAAGGTGTTGGAGCACGATGCAAGGATCTTGTTAAGGAACAAACGGGATACTTACTCTTAACAGTCAAAGTGAACTGAAAATCAGTGATTCTGATTGATACCTGAACTATTGGACTCAAAACCACAGAACTTAGACACCAAACCAAGAATTGAAGTCCCTACTTCTACATTTTCATCTCAAATTTCACATACAGGTCGATCAACCCTTGTTCCTTGAGGGTTCCAATGAGATATTCAATCTCAATTCACATACATTAAAGATAAATTAGATGCATTGCCACTCCAATCCTACAGCCTCTAGGCAGAGCTGTACAAAAACTCTCTCTCTCTCTCTCTCTCTCTCTCTCTCTCTCTCTCTCTCACATGCACACGCACGCATGCACGCCCACGCGCGCACCCTCAAATCAAAGTCATGCACAATCAAATTGTCTCTGCAACAGTTTCATTCACTTTTGGAGCACAACTTTTAAGAAAGGATCTTGAAGTTTGCTTAAAATCATGCAAACAATTATCTGACATACCATCACACCAAGAGGAGTAAATAGGTGATTTTTTTTTGTTCAAAAGGCAATATAGCATATCCTGAAGTGGCACATTGCTAGATATAACTGCTGGCCACAAAATTTCAGATAGACCGCACTCAATTTCAGCAGAAACTGAGAATCTAACAAAACATCTAGACTGTATAACGTGATAACATTACATCTCAAGTAGTACTAGCTTTGCAATCCCAGATAAATCTAAGGACACTCAGCGACCCTATCAAGTGTGCCTAGATAATTCTGAATGTGAAAGACTTAATTTCAAGAAGTTCATCTCTTTGACTCAGGTTTTGCAGATGGTGTCAAGCTAAGATGACAGGTGTGTATAAAAGTCTAAAAATTAACAGAAAAGAGAGTAAAATTACCATGCCAACATTGTCCTATGACCGATTTCCTAAATTCAACTTAGGTCTATGCTTTAGTATTGTCAGCTACAGACAGATTTCTTTATTTGTTCTCCAAATTGGTATTTTCCATTTTCTTGGAATGGCTACTGCGTAAGATTGAGATATGAAACAGTAATTTCCTTTCAATTGATTGTTGCGTGAACCTTTTCACAATGCAAGCGGTAAGAAAATCATCTGATTATCAGAAAAGGGTTAGATAGTTTCTCAGTTGGCAATTGGTGGAACTAAAATGAACACAACACTTCGCTACATAAATTTGAAGGAGGAACTATAATTCCAGAGCAGAATAATAAATAAACCTGTGAGATCTGCTCGGCATGGGTAAATATATTTTTGAAGATCCGGCGAATGTAGGAAATGAACACTGCATCGCAAAAACCAATACAATTATAATTAGTAGAGTAGCCATAAAAGTCGAATAGTGTTATAACAACAGATATTCTTTATTAGCAAGACATCTTAATGTACCCACACTCTTCATTATGTTTTATCTTCAAGGTCATGATCCTTTGTATGCAGTTTTACATAATATCAAGAAAGTCGAGTGAAGGAACATGAATAGGCAACGGAAAAAAAGAGAGAGGTGAACTAAATAAGTTTGGCTATACTGTATGCAAAAAATTTTAAAAACAAGATGAAAAGACTACTGAGACAGCAAATAAATGTAAATTCATGCTCCGGGCAACAGGGGCAGGCTCCGGGCAACAGGGGCAGTCTCCTGTGAGAACAGATTAATATAACTACTAAATGAATATCACAATGATATTGATTGAGAGTTCCCACCAATTGAGACAATGTATGTTGTGATAGATTGTAGCAATACCATTATTCTTCTATCTGCAGTAGTAGGTCATACTTTGCATGAGTTGGTGCTTCCATAAGCATTTCTAAAGGACAGGTTTTTTCCTTTCTGCCCTCCACCCACAAAGCCAAAAAAAATTGACTGAAGAAAAGGAGGATATAAGATGCACGGGAGCAAAACATCGGTGAATCTCCGTCACCGTGACTAAAAGATATTGAACCCAAGATGTTTTGACATGTCTGTATAAAAGAGAATTAAAAAGTAACCAGTGATCTGACTAAAACGTTCCACTTTCCATGCTGACCAAAATCTTCTCAAAGCCAACTAAAAGATGACTAAAAGCCAACAATGGACGCTAGCGATATAGTTTTTACCATCAATTGTCTCCATCATGGTCAACTTGTGCCAACTTATTCTACGAGATACTATCCCAAGCGCCACATTACGGACCTGCCATTGAAGTGGACATATCAAACATATGAGACCAAGCAGGAAACCCAACAGATTGATACTGAAGAAACTCATCCGACCAATTATAATCTTACCTCATCAAATACAAGATTGATGAACCTTAATGAGAGCAAGAGCGTGAGGATAATTTCAGCAACTGGCGCACCAACATAACTAAATGGGAGCATATACCACTTCAAAGCAGATGCTAGTTGTTCCGGTGTTGTAGTTGTTAGACAAAGGCTCGCACCTTGGAAAATCTTCAAAAGGAAGAATGACCTCTCCTCAGGACATCTTATTTTTAGTCTATATATGCAATTGATAGAACTTGAGAACATGAAAATTCCATAAAATGAATATACCATTGCAAGAAAAAAAGTTTAATCACTTCTCTTTGAAGAAATGCTTCTTAGAAGTTCGTTCCACATCAATCTAATATAAAAGAAAATAAGACAAGTATATAGGCTCAAGTATCTAACTCCACATTACTGAATTCACAGTGAACTACATGTTACTGAATTCAATGTGAAGTGCAACTAAATAAGGATAATTATAAGCAACTCACAGTGAATGTTAAACAAGCAGCTGTGCTAGCCACTGACAAGCCCTTCTTCGTAAATTGTAGCGGTCCCAGCTTCATAATTAAGTATGAATAACCTTCAAAAGATGGAGGAACAGTGGGCAATCCGACCATGGCAGGGGGTGGGGTTCTTGACTGGACTAATGGAGGCACGCCATCTGATCCAAATCCCAACATTATAAAGAGAATGCCAGAGAGCAACGATACTCTTGCCAGTTGATCCTAAAATAGCTGAACAAGTAAATACGAAATTCCACCAGAGGGGAAAAGGAAAGATAAAATCCAGTCAAGAAACAAAGCACGGCCATTCTTACATGCTCAATATCAATAAATAAAGAGAATGTCCCGTCAAATATGTTTTCAACCATTCAGAGTTAAATCACATTAGACTGTTCAGCCGATTCCTTTTTGTCATTGTCCCTTGATAAGCAATCCTGAAATGAAATGAGGCCAACAAGAGCACGGAATAGCCAGTTCAACAAAGAGACAAACATAAATATAACAAACAACTGTAACTGGACAGAGGAATGATTAATTTCCCCCCAAACACCATGTAGCTGTTCTGAAGACCACAAGTCATGAGCAAGAGAAGATAATTCCTCTTATTGCCAGATATGACTTAATTTTACAAAAGGAATAGAAGAATGGAAAACCAGACAGAGTCCCAAATTCTAGACCGTGTTCCTCAGATGCTTCAGTTATTTTTCTATGGAAAAACACAAACAATGATCTGTATGAACTAAAGGTATCCAGGGAAGCTCATTAAACGAATCTTTAAAGTATATGTAACTGTTTGTGTCAACAATTGAACAGATCAACTCACCATCCATGTTTGTCTTGGTAGGATCCACACAGAAAGCAAGGCCAGGTACAACACTAGCCCAAAACGCATTATTATGTGGGACCTGGCCGGTAAAACAACAAGAACCAGAAGCCAAACCTGCAAGCCAAAGACAATCAGGAAATTAAGAACCCGTCTAGCTCTTATAGAAGGTGAAGTAATTGCTTAAACTATTCGTACAGGCAGCCATTTGTCGTTTTGGAGAATACATCATAGAAGCAAGTGGATAAAGGTGAGGATCAGTCTTGCATATGAAAAATAGATCGTGTTACGTAAAATTTTTTGAATTTAAAGAAAAGGATCCATCATAAGCCTCTTTTTATTATCAAAAGAAGTCACGCGCACAGCTTTCGAATTTTTGGTGCAATTAGAGGAGAAGAAAAAATTCTTGATAAATTCTGTGACTCCAGATGCCACAATGTCAGAGCTTAGTTCGGCTTACTAGAAGCAATGGCAGTGCACGGCAGCTGGAGATAGCAACTGCCAGAAATAACTCGATGGTAAGGGAGCAGCTGGTCAAAAGCTAAACACTTCTACAATGTCAAGGATCATGTCTAAAAGCTGTCAATTCATGTAAGACCAGTGAAATAGCAATCAGTGCCCCTCCAAGCTGCGGCTACAGAACTCAAAATGCGGAAATGGCAGGCTTAGTATATGGAAATATTCTAGTTGACACAGCCCCAAAAAACACTTGCAAATCCCCGTTGCCCAAACTCAATGCGAATCGACACTCGAAAGTTCCCCTTCTCTTTCTAAAGTGTTCGCAAGCGAAGGGAAAACCAAGAAGTCACACTGCCTTATACTTCTCTATCATTCCCAGAACTTCGGACTGAATCGAGAGATTGACAGATATATAAACACAGAGAGCTCAATACCCATGTCAAACAATCATGTAAGAGATCATGCTGATGAACAACCGCCAAACAACCAACCAACAAGTCCCAACACAGCACGAAGTTGAATTGCGAAAATAATTCGGCACAGGCAAAAATCGTTAAAAAAAAAAGAAAAAGAGAATATCCCAACAAGGAAATCGCCTCACCAGCTTGATCCTGGGATCCACCGAATGCAAGAACGTGGTGGGCGCCGCCACAAACTGGCTGATGGGGCTGGCGGTGGCGTTGGCGATCAGCCTCAGCACCTTATCGGCCCCGACCACGCCCCTCGGCAACCGGTTCACCCAGCTCTCGACTCCTCCTCCTCCGCCGCCGCCGCCGCCGCCGTCTTCGGCCGACGACCTCGCCCGGAAGCTCCTCCTCCCAGGCGAAGCCGAGCTCTTCCCCAGTGACACGAGCCGGCTAGGGTTTCGGCGGCTCCGCCACAGGCTCCGGGCCGGCGAGGGCTTGAGGGCGGGGGTCCGCGGGAGGGGAGCGATGGGTACGGACTGGAATGCGCAATTCGTGCAGTTCATGGATGGAGACAAGGGCGAATTTGAGAGAGGTTTTGAGCAGAAGATTTTGCAGAGATGGAGAGAGAGAGAGAGAGAGAGGAGGAAGAAAGAAGCGCCAGCTGAAAATGGCGGGAGTTCAACAGTTAATTAATTATTTTTGGAGGATGAAAATGAAAATAATCCAGATATATTGAGCCAAAATATTTATTCGGGATAATAACACGGGTAGTCCCTGAATTTTGAGTCGATGTGCAACGTGATCTATAAACTTTAGCCCGATATGCAATATAGTTTTTGAACTTCTAATTTGTTCGCCTATACTTTTTGTACACGTTCGAGTTAGTCCTAAGATTACATGAAATGTTTAATGTTATTTTTTTATTAATTTAAGTTCATGGACAATATCAAACGTTTGCACATAGTCTAGGGATAGATTGAACATGTATCAAAAACTCGTGGACCACATTGAACAAATAGAAAGTTCGAAAAAGGTATTATACATTGAGCTAAATTTCGGAGACCGCATTAAACAGATTAAAAATTCAACATTGGGCATCAGTTCATTGACCATTTATATCAATTTTTTTTTAGGGATGAACGATTCTCGATTAGATTTCCAATTCCAAAGTAAAACTGGGAACCAGACCAAGAGGATCGATTCCCAAAATTGGGAACCAGAGACCAGGCCGGCCCGGTTCCATTCTAATGGAACAAATCACTTTTTTTTTTCTACTACTTGATGACATATTTTCGTGTTGAATTAAGTGATATGTATGCAATGATCCTTAAATTGAAAAGATGAATCAAAAAAACGTGCTTCACTTAGGATTTCATTCACATTTTACTAATATTTTGAATAAATAAACAAAATATATGTAATCGGTCCGGTCCAATCCGGTTTCCTTTGGAATCGGGAACCGGACCGCCCGGATACCGATTCCACTTTTAAGAATCGAGAACCAAACTGACACTCCTAGGAACCAAATCAAACCAGGTAGTCCGGTCCGGTCCGGTCGGTTCCCAATTTAGGCGGTCCATTTTGCACGCCCTTAAATTTCCTTAGAATTTTTTTCGGCAGAAATTGAAATAAATCCGGCCCTTCTATGCCATGCGAATCATTTTTCCGCTCATTACGGAAATCCACTTTTCGAAAATCGATTTTTTTTTATTTCCAGAATGGTCTGGAGAAAGCGAATTGGCGAATTTCTTGCGAACGTCACCGTGTTTGGCCAAAGCGAGGATTTAGGCACGGTTTTCGGTTTCCATCTCCAGAAGCAAGCTGAGGATCGTGCACGTGGACGGCGCGCTAGAATGGCCCGGCTAGTGCTTTGAAAATGACCAATTTTCGTTATTTAGATGTTTAGTAAGTATGTCGAGAAAGCTCTTTAATATAATCATTTTCGTAATTTAAAGATTGGACGGGCATAAGGGGGAGGGCAGTTAAAGCCACGGGCCATATTCCAAATCCGTTGCGATGAAGTTCGAAAAAAATTGGCCTAGTTCCCTTAAGTTCAGTCCCAACCTTGTTCCGAACTTTTTTCGAAAAAAAAACAATAAAAAAACTTTAGGTTTATTCTGAAGTCAGCCCGAACTTTTTTTTTGTGTGTTAAAAATCCCAAACTTTAGGTCCGGTCTCAAATCTGCTATGGATTTTTTTCTATCTAAACCTTAACTCGTGTCTCAAATTTGTCACGAACTTTTTTTGTTTAAAAGAAGAAATCATCGGCTTTCAATTTGATCTCAAATCTGCCCCCATTAACCTTTCGTTCAAAAATTGACATTAGTTGTTTGATGTGGCATTTTCACGTTGTTAACAAATCCACATTATCAAGATGACATAAAAAATTATCTCAAAAACAAAATCGTCTTTTGATATGAAAACTTGGGAAATTAGGGATGACTAATGATGTTTTTTGGATAAAGACCCGACGGGGACAGATTTGGGACTAGAGTTATTTTTAGACAAAAAAAAAATTTAGGATATAATTTGGATTGAACCTAAAGTTGTTCTTTTCAAAGAAAAAAAGTTCAGGCTAAATTTAGAATTGGCCTAAAGTTAGGACTTTTGAAAAAAAAATTCAGACCAGAATTAAAGACTAAATTTAAAATAGAGATTTTTTAGAAGATTAGGCCGAAATAACTAGGGCAAAAATACGTGTATGTAATTCTATATGTACATGTAAATGTGCATCTTAATATTTGTTGCTCGCAAGAATAATTACAAAAGCCCAAAAGAGGAGGCAACCAGTCACGCGACAGGACAAAAGTGAGGTCAACTTTCGACAATAGAAAGACCGGATCAAATCGTGACAGGTCCCATGCTCAGGTCATCATGTTTCCATTGTTTTTCCACGCGGAATCAACAAACCCTTGTCTGCATTTCGGATGAAATATAGAACTTACCCTGAAATCGGGGGTTATAATTAGCTTAGGGACCAAATCCATCGCGTAGTAAAGTACGAGAACCGAAATTGAACATGTCAACAGCGTAGGGACCGTTTTTGTAACTTCTCCTCGTTGCATGTTAGAGCAGCGTGCTCATTTTCAGCACTCGTTAGCGATTTTTGCTGTAGATCGATATAGGGACCAATTCTGTTACGATATAAAATACGAAGACCGGAACTAAATATTGGCAAACGCGGATTTTTTTTTTAAATTTCCTACGATTTAAATCTGACTTGGGCATCTTACCCGTAAGTTTTTTTTTTTTTTTGCCTCTTCTAATTATGTATGCTTTCTCTTTTAGCAGTCAGGTGGCATCCAAGCCAATTGTCGTGCACCCTTTCCACTTATGTATGTCTTTTACTTGCTCCTGTAAAGTAAATAATCTTTAAATAATCCCTAAATAGGAGGAATAATTTTTTGGCAGATATATAAGATTGACGTGTGTTTTCATAAGAAATAATGGCATAAATAGTCTCTGAGTTTTTGTTAAATGTACAATGTCGTCCATGAATTTTTAATTAATGCAATTTGATTCATGAACTTTGACCTAATATTGTAATATTATCCTTAGACTCTTACTTTGCTCAATTTAGTCCATGCTATATGAAAATGTTTGTAAATTCAAGAACAACATCAAACATTTGACCAAAGTTCGGGATTCACATTGGCTCAAGTACGACATTGCACATCGGACTAAGGTTCGGGAACCATATTAAACAAAATTAAAAGTTCAGGAACGACACGGTACATTGGGTTAAAGTTTGGGGACCACATTGAACAAATTAAAAGTTTAGAGATGACATTCAAGAGCTAGACATGTTGTTTTCCCTTTCTAGACTAACAAATTGGTTGCACATTCCTTTGTTTCTTACTTAGAGAATCCAATAAAGTCTAATTATAATTTTGGAAAAATGACACATACAGTCCATGAACTTTAATTCAATGTGCAATGTGATCCTTAAACTTTTAATTTATTCAATATAGTCTATAAACTTTAACCTAATGTGTAATGTGGTTCCGAAATTTTTAATTTATTCGATATTATTCTAATTTAGTCTCTAAACTATATGAAAATGTTTAACATAGTTATTCAATTTATTCAAGTTCAAGGACAATAATGAACATTTTATATAGTTGAGGTACTACATTAAACATGTACTAAAAATTCAGGAACAATATTGAATAAATTAAAAGTTTAGGAATTACATTGAAGATTATGCTAAAGTTTATGGATTTTATTAAACAAATTAAAAGTTTAAGAATCAAATTACACATTATGTTAAAGTTCGGAAATCTTTTGTGTTATTATCCCTATAATTTTTTGTCCTCTCATTGCGTCGTGACCAAACCAACTCTTTATTATTTTGGCCATTAGCTAACCCAAAAAGAGGCCCACCCCTACGCACCCAAAAAAAGGGTTCGACACGTGTCAAGGCGAATTCGCGCCACGTGGCAATCCTCCCCGACACTCAATAAAATCTCTGCCCTTTTTTTTTTGCTCAAACGCGTCATGGCGGTGCGTAAAGCATGGTGCCATAGACTTTAACAACAATCCCAACAGACCGAAAAAGAGAGAAAAACAACAATCCCATCGCCATCAGCCAATCCCCCACTCTACTTTTGTCCATAAAAATCAATTTGTTTTTTGGGATTTGTTTCTTAATTACGTAGAAATATATTCATTAATTAAGTAATATTTCCCTTTTCTCGACCAGAAAAAAAAGGTTAATATTCCCCCTCGGCCGCTTTACCAAACCCATTTTTTTTTTTAAATGAAAAAAGTTTAAAGCCAGATACAAAAAATTTAATATCGTAAATCTACCGTCTCTATTTTATCGCCCGATAAAACACGAAGTAAGCCGATTCCAAGATTAGCAGGCCAATCAACGGAGAGATTTCCTTACCAAAAGATTAGAAAACTCATTTTAGATTCAACGGCAGTAACTCTATATC
Source organism: Syzygium aromaticum (assembly GCA_024500025.1). Taxonomy (NCBI): domain Eukaryota; kingdom Viridiplantae; phylum Streptophyta; class Magnoliopsida; order Myrtales; family Myrtaceae; genus Syzygium; species Syzygium aromaticum. Next base: position 28,591,217 of record CM044889.1, on the reverse strand, counting down.
CTTAATTTATTTTATTAATTATTCAGTAACACGGTAATATTTGCAGATCGAGTAAGGATGCACAACTCTACTTGTATTCGTAAAATCATTTTCAAGATTATTTTTCGATTATTTAGTAGTATTCCAGGAGCAAGTGACAAAGGGCGTCATAAAATCAACTTTTTATTTTCCTTAGGCCAGTTTACGGAACCCTTTTTTTAAATTCAATAGCAACCGTACTATATTCTTAATCTATATTTTAATCATTCAATAATATAGTAATATAGTAATATTCCCTAATCGAGTCAGGATGCACAACTCTACTTACATTCACATTAAATACATTTTCAAGATTAGTTTTTCGATTATTTAGTAGCATTCCGTAATCAAGCCACAACGAGCATTGTGAAATTCACTTCTTTTTTTTTTTTTTTTCCTTTAGCCTATTTGCGAAGCCCGTTTTCAAATTCAACAGCAACCACATTATACAGCAATATTCATAAAAATCATTTTTAACCTTTCAATTCCTCAGCATCATTCCCCGATCGAGCACCACCGCCGGATGTCGTCGGATTACCTTTTTTTTTTTTTTCCCTTTTCTCCTTTCGGCCACTCTACAAAAACCCCTTGTATTTCCAATTTATTTTTCTTAATCACCCAGTAATTTACTAATATCCCCTAATCGAACAAGCACGGGCCTTGCTCAAATGAATTATTTTCACATCGTCGTAAGTTAAAATAAAAATAATAACATTCATTAAAATCAAAATTAAGATTATTGTTATTTTGGGTCAAAAGATTATCATTACTATATTCACGTGTATTTTATCATCGTTATCGTCACCACGCGCGAGCGCTGTGCTTTTGACCTCTCGCCATCTGGATCTAGGGTTTCTAATTTTTTCGCCCCCCCCAGCAGTTTCCTTTCGTCGACAGAAAACTCCGCACTTTCCTCCTCCCTCCTTCCTCATTCGTCGTCTTGTTCGTCATCACCTTCGCCCTCGAACCGCCGCCGCCGCCGCCGCCGCCGCCGCCAAACCCTAGCTCCGACCACCGCCGCCTCCTCCGCTTGCCCTTCCCCTTCGCCGGTTCCGCTCCCGAGAACCGGGCGAAGCTCGATCCCCATCTCAGTCCTCCTCCTCCCCCCTCCCTTGACGATCCCCCTTATTAGCAAATCCCCGCTTGACACGGCTAAAGAAAATTAGGGTTTGGAGCTTCTTCCCCCTTGCCCGTCATCTCGGCGCCCGCCGTCGTCGACGAAACCGGTCGCGGATCTAAGCAAATTTTTTTTCAAAAGGGGTACACACGCGCACGAGAAAAGGGCCAACCTAAAATTTTTTTCGCTTTTTTTTTTTTTTTTTTTTCTCTAGACTGGATCGGTCTTCCCGTTTGACCTTTTCCGTTGGCTTCACCTAAAAAGAACAAATCAGATCGGCAAGGCCTTAAAAAGGGTACCCGTGATTTGATTCGATCTTGATGGATCGATGATTTTATTAAAGGGACGGACGGACGGATTGATTGAAGGAGGGAGGGGTGTTTACCGATTGACAGGGAGGGGGGGAGGGAACATGTACAAATCGGTGGTGTACCATGGGGAGGAGTTGTTGGGGGAGGTGGAGGTTTATCTGCAACAGCTGAGCAGGGATGACGGAGGAGTGGGGGAAGAGGAGAGTTGTTACCAGAGTAGGCAGGAGAAGGCGAGGATGGTGGAGGATGTGGTGAAGGAGAGGGTCAGGGTCGACCACCTGTCTCAGCCCAGTGAGAGGTGCCCTCCGCTTGCAGTGCTCCACACCGTTGCCTCTTGTGGGATTTGCTTCAAAATGGAGTCCCAATCCTCCCTGTCACCGGACTCGCCGCTCTCCCTTTTGCATTCCTCCTGTACCAGAGACAGCAAGGTATATCAGCACATAACCATGAACTTCAGGAACACCCAGATAACTGAATAACAAGAATTCGGAAAAAAAAAAAAAAAAGGAAGGGAAAGAGAGAGAAAAAAAAAGGGGGAAATACCCATAAAGATTAAGAGCTTAGTACACATGAATTGGCAATCAAGGCGAACCTTTAATTTTACTATGGACTGTGGACAAATTATTGAGGACGGATTATATGACATGCACCTCTCTTTCCTATTTTCGAGAGTTTCAGGGAACTCCCAGAATGAATGGGCTTCTAAATTGTGCAGATTTGTTCTTATTATAGAACTCTTGTCTTGACTGACTTGAACCCTTGTTCCTCAGCTTGCTGAAGTTGGACTTCTGTAATGAGATCTCGATGATGCTGGAACTATGCCATTTGATATTAATGACTGATTTCTACTTGTATTTGACATGGATGTAGTCTGGAAGCTGCTGTTTCTGTTGATGGATGGCACTTGAGTACTTAAATCATGTTAGCGGATTTCAGTAAATGATTGACTGCAATGTTTGCAGTATTACACAATGTACTATAGATGTCTGGACTTGTTTTTTTTTTTTTTTTTTTGGGTAAGGATGTCTGGACTTGTTGATATCTCAAAAGTTGAACAATTGTCAGAATTTTGATGTTGTTTGTTGGTCTTATGAACAAGGTGATTTCAAGCATAAAATTTCACAATCTGTCTCAAAGGACAATACATTGAATTCTGGTGAACATGTGGAGTCGTATTGGTGTGAACATGCGGGCATGTATGGTATAGAGATTACCTGCGAATAGAATTGCATTGAATCACTAGCATTAACCCACCTCACTTCTACAATCATTTGTACGAGAATAAGAAGTTACACGCATGCAAACAGAATCCCACCTCATATAAGGCTATGAGGAGAGCTTGCTGTAGAGAAACTCATAAATTACCTGATCTCTGTCATGTTTGGTGCTTGATATCAGTTTCCTTGAAAATTGATGTTTTTTATTTTCCATACTCATTTTCAGACTGCAGTTATGCCACTCGGAGAAGATGAACTTCACTTGGTTGCCATGTACTCCCGGAATGGTGATAGACGACATCCATGCTTCTGGGGGTTTTGTGTCCCGTCAGGACTTTACAGTTCTTGTCTTGTCATGCTTAACCTAAGGTGTCTTGGGATTGTATTTGATCTTGATGAAACGCTCATTGTTGCAAATACCATGCGATCCTTTGAGGATAGGATTGAAGCTCTCCAACGCAAAATAAATTCCGAGTCAGATCCGCAACGCATTTCTGGCATGCTTGCAGAGGTGAAGAGGTATCAGGACGATAAGACGATTCTTAAGCAGTATGTCGACAATGATCAGGTTGTTGAGAATGGAAAAGTGATCAAAGCTCAGTACGAGAATGTCCCTGCGTTATCTGACAACAGCCAACCTTTTGTTCGTCCGCTTATACGGTTGCCAGAGAAAAATATTATCCTGACCCGCATTAATCCGCTGGTATGCATGTCATGCCGAGCAGTACTTGTGCCTATCCACTGATGTTTGTCTCTGTTTATATGTTTCTCGCGACTGACATGCACATTATAAATGTTAGTTTGTGGGATTTTCATCGTCTCTTTTAAAAAAACGTGTATCAAGATTTTCTGCAATATCGACTTGACACTGCAGCTAGTATTTAGTGTCTATGAGAAGGCTGGCACGTACTGTACCGCCATTATTTTTGCGATATTAATCTTTTGCCTGTGCAGATTCGCGATACAAGCGTTCTTGTGAGGTTGAGACCTGCATGGGAGGAACTCCGGAGTTACTTAACTGCTCGAGGGCGCAAGCGCTTTGAGGTTTATGTTTGCACTATGGCTGAAAGAGATTATGCTTTGGAAATGTGGAGGCTTCTTGATCCAGAGTCAAACTTGATACAGTCAAAAGAAGTTCTGGAGCGCATTGTGTGTGTTAAGTCTGGTAAGTTACTTAAGTTTGCTACAGCTCCTATCCCCTTCTTCATCTGGCTAATGAAATTATATATTCGATGAATGGCCTTTCATTGTCAGTTTTTTGGGAAATTTTGAATATCCTTGTGTTGATAGATGCACTTTCAGCATTTTTGGTTGTTTGTATCATAGAGTATACTGATTTTTTTTTATTTGATCTCATCGCCTGTTGCTGTGCACAGGTTTAAGGAAATCACTGTTTGATGTCTTTCAAAATGGAATATGCCATCCTAAGATGGCATTGGTGATTGATGACCGTTTGAAAGTTTGGGATGAGAAAGACCAACCTCGTGTTCATGTTGTTCCTGCATTTGCCCCATACTATGCTCCTCAAGCTGAGGTACAAGAATGAAGTTTCTCTGCTACCTGAAGTTGTGGATGTGCCAAGACATATTGCCCTGCGAGTTGAAGAGTTTTCTTTATCATGTCTGATCAGCATTCGTCGTAATTTTTTTCCCTCTCTGTTTGACAGGCAAATAGTGCTGTTCCAGTATTGTGTGTTGCAAGAAATGTTGCTTGTAATGTCAGAGGTGGCTTTTTCAAGTATGTCAGCAAGGACCTTTGTGGACATCTTTCTGTTGTATGCATGAATATGCTAATCCTATGATATCCTTCCGTATAACTGGGGTTTAAATTTAATATTTGAAACAGAGAATTCGACGAGGGTCTCCTACAAAGAATTTCCGAAGTTGCATATGAAGATGACACAAGAGATATCCCTTGTCCTCCTGATGTGAGCAACTATTTAGTTTCAGAGGTTAGTCGTGACTGTCGTCTCCTAGGCTAAATACTAACCAAGTACTGGTTACATAGCTCTGTGTTTTTGCATCATATTCTCGCCACAATTGAACCAAACTATTTCAGGATGACACTTCTGCCTCGAATGGAAATAAAGATCCACTTTCTTTAGATGGAATGGCAGGTGCTGAGGTCGAAAGAAGACTGAAGGTACATAATATCTTTCTTGAGGCACTGGTTAAGCAACTACTTAAGGAAATTTTATAATTTCCATCGTACTGATTGCCCTCGTGGATGCACAATCACTGCTTGAAAGTTGAATCATTTTTAATAATGTGCACTTAACAAGTGTGTGGGGCACTCATTAGCAAGACCCATTTAATAAAAAGAGAAAAAAAAAGTGTTGCCCTGCTTGTGCTACCTTATGTTACTTGATGAGTTGCTGGGTGAGAGGTCGTGGGAGCAGATCATTTAACGATTTCATATCAAAATGGGGAAGCTTTTTTTCCTGTCTTTCGTGCCAGTAGATTATCTGCATTTGGAGTTTTCAGTTCAGCCCAGTGAAATCAATGTTGTAATGCAGGATGCAATTCCAGCTTCAATTGTCTCTTCAGCAATTACTAATTTGGATCCAAGGATACTTGCGTCTCTTCAGAATGCACTTGCATCTTCTGCAAGCACAATTCCTTTGTCCACATCTCAGACAACAGCTTCTACTTTTCCCAATATGCAGTTTCCTGAAGCCACTTCGTTAGTTAAAAAATTTGGCCAGGCTAGTCCTCCAGAGCAGAGCATGCAGAGTTCGCCTGCCAGGGAAGAGGGTGAGGTGCCAGAGTCAGAATTAGATCCTGACACCAGGAGGCGGCTGCTCATCTTGCAACATGGGCAAGATAATAGGGATCAAGTTCCTGGCGAATCTCCATTTCCTGTGAGACCTCCGTCGATTCAAGTATCCGCTCCAAGGGCGCAGTCACATGGAACCTGGTTTCCGGTGGAAGAAGAGATGAGTCCAAGGCGACTAACCAGATCAGTTCCGAAAGAATATCCACTAGATTCTGAAATGCATATTGACAAGCATCGACCTCATCATCCGTCCCTTTTTCCCAATATGGAGAGTTCCATTCCTCCTGAAAGAGCTGTTCATGAAAGTCAAAGATTGCCAAAAGAGGTGAATAGGGAAGTTGACTTGGTTGAATGATTCGAATCTGCTAAATGAAATTTAGTTGTGACGGTTATGCATTTGACCTTCTCTTCTTTCAGGGACATGGTAGAGATGACAGGCTAAAGCTAAACAATACTTTTTCCAATTATCATTCTATCTCCGGTGAGTTACAGCTCATTTCATGGGGTCCTTCATGGAAAACCATCTTGGATGTGAAGTGGTGTTTTTCTAGTGTTGGTAACATTGCTTATAGAGTTTGGCGGGGCCTGTAACTTTTGTCTAAGTTCTTTGTGTGATGTGAATGTTCTGTTAGACGTCACCTTGTTCTTGCACCCGGTAGGGGCTGTGGTGTGGCGACCTTTTGATAAAGGACACCACTGCCTTGGTTAGGTCAATGCCATGCTGATAATTTTACTAAACATTGCTTTTGCCAATAGTCTTAAAATTTTCAGTTGTTAGTTTTGTATAATATGACAGACATTTAGGAGTTCTGAAGATCATCTCCATCACTTACATACTACCTGCCCATTTGAGTGCATGTCTCATTGTGTTGCTTTTTTGGTTTTCTTGGATTAATAAACTATTAGCACTTATGATGCAATATCAGTAGTTTTGTTATGTAGACTTATGTTCTCATTACTGGTTGACTTGAAGGTGAGGAAAATTCTTTGAGTCGCACATCAACAACTGGTCGAGACTTCGACTCCGAATCGGGGCGACCTATACCAACTAGAGAAGCTCCAGCTGTTGTTTTACAGGAAATTGCAATGAAGTGTGGAGCAAAGGTAATTAGAAATTGCCTTTATTATTGTTGAGGTTAAGTTAGAATGCACTTTTCTGTAGTCCTTGGATCCGTTAAAGTTTCATCTGTTCATTTGAACAAAAACTTGCAGGTGGAGTTCAGACCGGCTTTGGTTCCAAGCATGGATCTGCAGTTTTCTATTGAGGTACTCCCTCACTAGGAATGGTGTTGAGAATTCTTACTTCTACTCAACGTTTGTCACCTCATTGGATTTGAAAACTGAATTATCTACATTGTGTATAGGTTCCTTAGCCATAACATTCTTAGTTAAGTATATTTAAGAAGACGCTACTTATGGAAAAGGGTATATCTAAGAACACTTTACAAATTGATTTCTTTTGTAGGCTTGGTTCGCGGGAGAGAAGGTTGGTGAAGGGAGTGGTAGAACAAGAAGAGAAGCCCAACACCAGGCTGCTGAAGGTTCACTGAGGCATTTGGCTGGTGAGATGCTCTCTTACAGTGTCCTGTTTACTGCCCTGTCGTGGGTCTGTTTGACTGCTTAATCTTGATGGTTATTGGATATGGTATCATAAGATATATGGCAATTGATAGTCATTGTGAAACCAGTGTGTGTTCTAGTATGTCTCGTCGATTTTCTGCCAAATGTAAGCATCTTCGAGTGTAGTTGACAGGACATAGGGACGCTCGGATACATAGAAACAACCTAAAATAAAGTTCTGTCTCCTGGTTAATCTGGCAGAGTGACAATTGGAATTTTTGGTAAAATGAAACTACGGTTACCTGTTTAATTAAGCATTTTGGAATACTTTTATTGCTAAAATATAAGAATAGACTATTTTATTAATTCATAAGAGATTAGCTGAACTATTTAATTACTCAGTACGTCATAATGCTGTAGCTGCTGTAACTTACGTCGAATATGTTTTTGCCTGTAAAGACACATGCAAAATAATTTACCCTCATTTTAGCAGGTGTGTTTTTTCTGGCCGGATTTTATGTTATTTATGTTTATTTTTTGGGGCGGGGGAAGAGAAGGGGGAGGCAGCCAATTGGGTCCCGAATTAACATGCCAGAAAATGTCGAGGTTACCTTGGAGAAGTATTGAGAGAATTGATATCTCCCAAAGGAAATCCTAAGTGCATGATGGACTATGTATATCTCCTGGGAGAAAGTGCTGAAATTTTTCAGTTTATGATTGGGCTGTTCTTTGTCTTACTACTGCCAGAAAGGTTGTTCTTTTTGCTCTCTATAAGGATCAGCCTTCATTTTACCCCTCGATCCTTATTTCATCCTTTTGGGTACCTGCATGAGGAATTAATAGGAAATATCCGTAAATCCTTGTATCCTTTTACAGAGAACATAAATCTGCATCTGCTTGAAAAGCCACTCTTTTCATGAATCTAGGTACTACAGTATTGTTTAAACTGTAATTCTGAGTTCTGCAGAGCCAGTTCCCGTGCTTTGTGGAATTCTACTTGAGGTTAGAGGAGGAGGAGGAGGAGGAGGAGGAGGGGGGGGGGGGGGGGGGGGGGGGGGGTGGGTGTGGGGGGGGGGCACGTTATGCAAATAGTCCAGTGTCTAGCTTTTTTTGGGCCAAAGTGTGCTATCTGATTGAAGCCATGGGATATCTGTTTCAACAAACTCCATAAGATCAGAATTGTTGAAATTTGCTGCTCCTCTACTATGCATCTAAAAAGGAAAGAGTATTCCTCTACCATGTGCACCTACTAGATGTTCGAGAAGTTAGTGATAGCTAATTTATGATCAAAATGCAGTAGGAGCATTAAAATCTCTGCTCTACCAGATTAGCTATCCTGACCGTTCCTTACACATCATCCTCATTTTACTAGACGACTTATTTCTGGTAGTTTCTAGAACTTGTTTGATCCCCAGGGTGTCTGGCATGTTCCCTTTAGTTTTTGTTGTTATGGTTATAGATAACCACCAAATAAACAGGCCTGAGGAAAATGCATGATAACTAAGATGTTTATGTCTTTCCATGAAACACACTGTACACGATGAATGAAAAACATAATTATTAACAATTGCTTTTGAGCTCTTGAGGTTCTTTTTTGCTGAACTATGAGAAAAAACTCAGAATTTCTGGCTTCTTTGGAGCCTGAGTGTGTTAAACTTTTTGATTTCCGTCTCCTTGAGTTTTTCAAGTAAAGTATTATCGGTCTTGCATTTCCTTGAAAAATTCATAAATCTTTGCATTTTTCACAACTACTAACGTCGTGGATGGAATACTAAGAATTGATTTTCTATTCAGTTTATTGACTTTTTGCAATATTATTTTGCAGATATATACATGATGCGGGCAAAGTCTGATCCTGCTGCCAGACAAGGAGATGGGAATCGGCTATCACCAGCAAGGGAGAATGGATATTTCGGTAGTATTTACTCTTTTGGGAATCAGCCGTTGCCCAAAGAGGATCCTGTTCCTTATGCTACTACAGTTGAGCCATCAAGATTTCCAGACCCGAGATTTGAAGGCCCTAAGAATTCAACGGGCTCTGTTTCTGCACTTAAAGACTTAGTGAGAAATTAATGAATTTTTTCTATCTTTTTGTATATAAATCAAAGCATGATTTGCTTGTCCACTTAGCAAGAACCATTCCTTTTCCTTTTGGTCATCAGTGCATGATGGAGGGTCTTGGTGTGGTCTTCCAAACCCCGCCACAGCTGGCAACAAATCCCATGCAGAATAAAGAGGTTCACGCACAGGTGAGGAAATGCAATTTTGATACTCTTGACATTCTAATTTTGTGAACTTTAGAGCATCGATCGACTTCTTCATTTTGAATTCCTTGTTAATTAAAAGTCAATTGAGGAATAATAGCCTGGTTTAAGTGAATCAGACTCTTGACTCGAAGAAACTAATTTCTTACACTTCAAACTATATTGTCATTTTATTTCACTTCCTTGTGGTCTGTGGAGGAGAATATGTTTCATTTTTTTATGGCCTTTCCAAGAAACGACATGATTTGCTAGAACTGGAAAGGCTTATTGTGGATTGTTTTGTGGCGCATCCTTGGTTCTATTGTTGAAATTCGACTAATATTCTTTTCTCCTCTACCATCAACTTCCAGGTTGAAATTGATGGGCAGGTTTTGGGTAGGGGAGTTGGCTTAACATGGGATGAAGCTAAGATACAGGTAACTTCTTCTCACAGAATTCAATATATTTGACATGCCATGATTATTTCAAGCATCAGAGGCGCAGATTATCTTTTCCAGGCTCTCTTAAGCACATTATTTCTTTTCTTAGGCTGCTGAGAGGGCTCTTGCATCGTTAAGGTCAACGCTCGGTCAATTTACTCCAAAGCGTCCAGGCTCCCCCAGGTCAGTGATTTCACATGTGGCTGATCTTAACAATAATTTGGTCTTCCTTTCGTTGAAGTGAACTTAAGCCAATGCTATGAAAGCTTTTTGCTATCTTGCATTAATTTACTGCCAATTTTTTCCAAAGTGCTCTACCACACTTCCTTTGGACATCTCTTCCTCCCATTTTTTCATTGGTACACTTTTCAGGCACTTTAATTTTGCCATTACTAACAAAATGGAAACAAGGGAGCTTTGGTAGCTCTCTCACTCTCTCTCTCTCTCTCTCTAGAAGTGATTGATATTGCATGCTCTTGGTGTTTTAAGTTTTGTCTAAGAATGGGTTTCTTGCTATCTAAATAAGTTCTCTGTTTGTGAAGATGAGTATGTCATTATACTAATTCGATGTTGTGGAATAGATCGTTGCAAGGGATACCGAGTAAACGACTCAAGCCGGAGTTCCCAAGAGTTATGCAGCGGATGCCCTCTTCGGCTAGATACCCCAAGAATGCCCCTGCCGTTCCCTAACTGTTTGAGTCGAAGTTTCATTCTTTTTGCTCTTTATCCGGGCCTTTCTCAGTTCACACGTGGAGAAGTCAGAGATATTGAATTGCAGGGTCATGTTTCGTTTCGACAACTAACAATATGTCCTGGCAAAGATCTTCCATGTTGATCTGACAACTTCGAGGGCGTTCATTATGGGAAGAGTAGATGTACCTGAGACTGCCTCACAACTCGAGCCATCATTTTGTCGGCAGGATACTGGTCTCTGGTGTAAATCGATTCTTTTCTCGCGCTCTGCGCTTTTACTACACAAGGCAAACCCAGGACTTGTGCTCGGCTCGACAAACTGCTGCGGATCAAAAGCTGCCTCCACTCGATGGCTCAGGGTGGCTCGAGTACTTGACCAACTAACCGACAGTGTTAACCGTGCTAGAGTTAACTGTTTTCCTTTTTTTCCCGCTCGGTGGCCCCTGAGATGGGGAGATTGTGGTAATTCTAGGGCTGCGTTACTGGCGAAGTCCTCCGGCACTGCGACGTAACATTTCGGTGTATTGTTGGTGATTCTTTGAGCAATGAAATCTGTACAATTTGTTTGCTGAGTGTTGTGCACCCTACTGATGTTTCTCAGTTCCCCCATAGCCGATGGATTTAGATGCACACGATCTTGGCAGGAAAATGGGCGAGCAGTGAATATGAGATTTCGTGAAATATTAGGAAGGTACATGGGGAAATTATGTCAATTCATGTTCTGAGATTTCAATATGGTAAATATGAAGCAATACTTATCCATGGAATGGAAAGGTCGATCCAAAGGTTCAGCCTTCGCCTGTCTCGATGTCGCGGCACTGGCAACTTGAGGAAAACGTTATGTCGAGGCATTGGCAGCTCAAGGAAAATGACCCCGGTGGTGCCCGCTTGCCTCGGTGCGGCAATTTTTCAAGCGATCATTTAGGCCGATGCAAAGGCAATTTTCCTTGCCTAAAAATCCTATGCGGCGTTAATTTAGTATTCAATCATTTAATAGAAAATTGTGGGGGAAACTTAAGTGATTTTGCTTTCAAAAGTTATGTTACGATACTTAAATTATTGCTTGAAAAATTATGACATCAAAGTGAGCGCCGAAAATTATGACACCGTTAATATCTTATCATTATTGTAAAAAAAACCACTGTATCTTGGCAAATCACCTCAAATCTTGAGCTTAACCATTCACTTTGGCTAGTCGAAATCCAAATATTATGAAAAAATAGTATCCAACATTTTATAATTTTAGGTGAACCTGGAAAAGCAATTCTCTTTTTACATTCGACTCACTTAGATCGGATCAATTATAAGTGTATATATATATTCTAGTCCAGGACCAATCTAAGTAAATTTTTTTACGTTTGATTTCAATTACCAAAATGTAGATATGTCAAAATGGATCATAGACATATGAAAAAAAATAAAAAAAAATAGATCATAGACCCATTTTTTCACCCATATTTGATGAGATGAGTTGTTATCTGGCTTGATTTTATTCAGTAAATGGGTTTAGAATTAAAAAAAGAAAATCCAAAATAATATAAGCCTTAAATTGGTTTACAACTTACTTATACTCTCTCTCGCCTTTGCTCGATTGTTCACTCCGTGCTCTCATCTCAATTTGGGTAAGAGTTTTCAAATATATTTAGGTGTTTTAGCAATACGGGTCGGGGGTCGGGGTTGGAGTCGGGTACGGGTCATTTCAATTCATATTCCACGGAAACGGGTGTCAAAACGGGTCGAGTGTGTCGGTTCAAGCCGGGCCCATTATCCATCCGGACCCCCGTCCGTTTCACTGGCCTACCAGAAATGGGCCGTAGCCCGATCCGCCGCAGCACGACGCCGTTCCCGCACCCATCCCGTCTCTCAACATCACGGGATAGAAAAAGAAGGAAGGAAAAAAAAGAGGAAGAGAGAGAGAGAGAAGAAAAATCAAAACGAAAATCGCTGACCGAAAAGAAAGAGAAGAAAAAGGAAAGGGAAGGGAAGGGAGAAAGCCCACTCTCGATCTCGAAATCCAATCAGAGCCACCCCCGACTCGCTCTCCCCGCACCTCCATTCCCCCATCTCTCGATCTCGAAATCCAAGTCGATCGATCGATCGATCCGATCGCCATGTCCGCCTCCTTCGACTCCTTCGGCATCGACGGCGACGAGGTGCACCACGCCGCCGCCGCCGCCGCCCCGACGGGCCACCCCCAGTTCGAGGACCACCACGACGGCGGCGGCGGCGCCTTCTCCGGCTACGGCGGCTACTCCGGCTTCCCCCCCGGCTCCGACGGGGAGGTCGCCGTGGACCGATCGCCGGAGATCTTCGGGTTCGAGGACCCGGGCTCCGGGTACTCCCCGCCCTCGGCCTACGACTCGGTCCACGTGGAGAACGGGAACGGGAACGGGAACGGGAGCGTCTTCGAGGGCGGCGACGGCGGCGGGGTCTTCGCGGCGGACGGGCCGATCCTGCCCCCGCCGAGCGAGATGCAGGAGGAAGGGTTCGCCCTGCGCGAGTGGCGGCGGTGAGGGACTTTCTTTTTCGAGCGCCGTTGATTTCTGGATTGGGTTTCGGTTTTTGGCCCTCGCGGCTTTCGATTTGGTTAGATCCGGCGTTGGTGTGCTGTTTGGTGGTTAGATCTAGGCTCGATTGCTCGGGGCTTGAATTGCTACTGCGTTCGAAATGCGGTGAAATGCGCGCTTGCTGAGCTGCGGTTCGAGCGATTGTTGAAGTGGATTGGCCCTGGTGGCAATCTCGATTCAGAATGTCTAGGCTTCATTCGATTCAATTCATCATTCGTCATCGGGTTCTCAGTATGTCATTCGCTCGTCTGAACTGCTAGTTTGCTAAGATCTGATCCTGAGTTCGCTTTTTTGTTGGACACTTAAGACTTATAATTTCATTTTCACGTTCTATTTATGCTTGAGTGATAGGGTAATATTGTGGACTTAGGCTTCGGATTGAGGTTCTCTTGTGCAATTTCTTCGAAATCATAGTAGTTTGATTGTTGATCTTGCAGTTGACCTCGGAAACTTTGGAAGGTTAGATGTTCTTGGATCTAGATTTGGATCTGCGATGAATGTTACCTTTCAACTGGGACTAGCAAATTTGGAAAAAGTTAAGTCCCACTAATACGAAACATAGAGTTGTTAGCATCAAGTCCTAGATAGGAAGGAGGAACCTAAAATACATGACTGTCTCTTACCAAGATATCAGGCTTCTCTAGGGGAACAATCAAGCTAGATTTAGTTGACATAGGAAGATGCCAATTCTTGTCTTGAACTCAATCATGGGTTGCTTTTCATATTTGGTCGGCTCAAAAGAATAATCTAAACACTCGAGTGCAAGTGACCCCATTCAAATTGAGTAATTAATCATAATTGATCTCGAGAGTGATCTCCAGTTTTTCTATTTTATGCAGATAAAAGATTTAGAGTAGATTTTGTTCTAGCTCCAGGCCACGATATGATGAAGAAGATGCATTTCGAACTAAACCCCAAATGACTGTCTACAAGATCCATGAAAATCAATGCGGTTGAACTTAACTTGGTTTGATGGTTAAGAACTGTGAAGAGAGCCTGCAGCTTCATCTATAGATAGAGAGAGGAAACGAGAAACTGAGAATTGTGAAGAGAGTACCAGTGTAAACTGGCAGATTGGACTCCGTTTTCCTGTTGAACGTAACTTGGGTGATGGTCAAGAACTCAAGCTTGATTGGGCTTAATTTTTTTAGCTTGAGCTCGATTCTATTAAATACCATGCTCGAGCTCGAATGGACTTCACTTGGTCATCATAAGCAAATGTTGACACAAAATTCAGTTAAGCGCAAGCGAAGCTCAAACTAAAGCTTGTACTAGTCTGAAATCTATATCCGTGTTTTCTGTATATATATGCATTCCTGTTTAAAATCAATATCAAAGCCTAAGCGTTTGATTCGGCCTGGAGTTAAGTATTTTCAAGTTTAAGCTTGCTTCGATCAGATACTTGCTGGACTTGAGTTCAAAAGGAGTTGATTCAAGCTTGAGTATTAAGTAAGTTCAATTCAATAGGTGACAACTAGCTGAACTTAGTTCAAGTGTATCAACTTTGAAATTGTTGAGGTGAAAACGCGATCTAATTTCTAAGTAGCTGAACTTAGCTCAAGTGTGTCAACCTAAGGGTTTTCTTTTTGAAATTTTGAGGTGAAAACCTGATCTAATTTCTAAGTAGCTGAACTTAGCTCAAGTGTATTAACCTAAGGGTTTTCTTTTTGAAATTTTGAGGTGAAAACCCGATCTAATTTCTAGCTCCTTGAGTATTTCTTGAATGGCTCTTTTGTTTTGTCCAATTAGTTAGTCTTCCATTCTTTTTTTTTTAACTGGACTTTGGTCCCTAAAGCAGCTTAAAATTGCTCTAAAACTTTGCACTGAATGTCGGATCTTGACATGGTGTAATAGGCGCTGACATGGGTGGAGCCCCATGTAATTGGATTATTTCGTGTACATACCCTTGCATACTTCTCGAAAGAGTGATCCTCTCTTACCAGTAGATAATGAGTTGACTCAGTTAAGCCGTCCATTATTACCCTAATAGAGTCATGATTCCTTGGCATCATCAGTACAAGCCTCGCGCGAAAACCCAAATATACGCAATATGGTTTCGACAATGGTAGCGGTGGTAGGATGTTCTGATTATAGCAGACTCCTTCGTATGACTGCCTGTTACACTCTATCTAGATACATGATGCATACAATATGTAAATTTTGACTACTTGATATTTATATTAAAGATTCATATATTTAGTGAGTATTAGTTCTTGTATGTGATGAATTATGTGATGCGTGGAAAGAATTTTAGTTATACAGATTCTGCTATAGTTATTAAGCGTTTTTTTATTTGTTCAAAGGAAATTGCATTTGCCTTATGTATTCTATTGGGCTGTTGCAGAATGGGTAGACAAACCAAACATATCATTAGTTGTATTTCATTCCAATGTATAAACGAAAAAGACTTTATTGAGTCTATTTCAGGTGTGAACTGAGAGAGTATCGACTAGTTTGAGCTTGTGTGGTAAAACTATTTTAATTACTGAAAACTGGAAACACTTAGATTATAGTAGAGGTAGAAAAGCAATCAAGTCCTTGTAGTACTCTAGTAGCTTGAATGGCTTGCATCATTTGGTTAGCTTGAAAACTATGACACTCCTAGGTGTTTTGTTGAAACACAGGCGGTGGTGATGATGGTATTGATACTTTTTATAGAGACGTGTATGTAGTTGCTAATTGATATGTTTGATGATGGGTCTAAATTTACTGATTGGGCATTAGTTTTGTCTGCATGTCTAGTACTGTGATGTCCTCCATTCTTTCACGGAGAACTTCAGATAATACTAGTACAATAGGAAGGTTATGATAACTTTTGAAAATAGATATGATTACCCAAAGTCTCCTAACTTTTTTTTTACCAATAGAAGTGTCCGAAATTGATTTTTTCAGAGTCCAAATAAAGCGGTGGCATGGTGCCTGGTTTTCGCTTAAGTGCAGTGTAGAAGGGAACTGTAGTATCATTGGAGTGCAAGTAGATTATTTACATGGTTTGACGAATCTTGAAATATGTTGTCTGATTCTGTGATATTTTCCAAATTAATTGACCGATGGAAGGTTTCATTTGAGAGATCAGAAGGTTTTTACTCTACTTCTGATGCCTCGTTCTAGCATGTTTACAAATGCAGCATGACCTGCTATGCTATAAACTTATTGTTTATGCGCTTCCATTTGCTTCTGCAGCCAAAATGCACTTTTGCTTGAGGAGAAGGAGCAGCGGGAGAAGGATATGAGGGTCCAGATCATCCTAGACGCTGAGGATTATATAAGAGAATTTTATGAGAAAAGAAAGCTGAATGTTGAAAGCAACAAGACCAACAACAGGGAGAGGGAGAAGGTAAGAAACTCGAAAGTGTCCTCTCATCGACCGGGCATTTCGATAGATTAGTTCCGAGCACGGCAATAATAATGATTTGTGCATGTCTTGCAGTTATTCCTAGCTAGTCAGGAGAAATTCCATAAAGAGGCAGATAAGCAGTATTGGAAGGCCATAGGAGAGCTGATCCCTCACGAGGTTCCAAACATTGAAAAGAGGCGAGGGAAGAAGGACCCGGAGAAAAAGCCAGGGATCACTATCGTCCAGGGTCCGAAGCCTGGAAAGCCGACTGACCTCTCTAGGATGCGTCAAATACTTGTAAAACTGAAGCACAATCCACCGCCTCACATGATCCCACCTCCACCACCTCCCAAGGACGCAAAAGACGGGAAGAATGCAAAAGACGGGAAGGACAAGGAGAAGGAGAAAGAGAAAGAGAAGGATGGCGCACCAACTGCAAATGGGGCTCCTGGGGTGGCTGCAGCAGCACCTCCTGCTAAAGATGGTGTTAATGGCTCGTCTAGCCCACCGAAAGAAGCTGCTCCCGCCGAGGAGCAACTCGAGCAAGCTAATGCTTGAGCGTGCTTTCACCCTCGCTTCTCTGAAGCCATGAAGTGCATTGTGATTGCTCTCGTTCGTCATGATATCTTTTGGTCGACTTATTTTTGTCTATTGAATTTTTTTTCTTGAATGTTGTGATTCATTTTTCTCGAGTCTCAGGTATTCTCACTGCTTGGTGCTTTCGTCGTCACATGTTGCGCAGATGTAGTAGACATTCAAACCGGAGAAACCAGGATATGCAGGTCTGTAACCCGGGGATTGATCGAATTTTACTCCATGTATTGATATATTTGTAGTTTCTCCTCCTCTTCGCCCGTGATCATCACGCAATACTTTATTCCATCCTGGAAGGGCGTGCCTCGGATCTTCATTTTCTCTAGTCTCGTGATAAAGTCCTCCGTGTTATATATGTGCTCTCTCTCCATCTTCGTTTCGGCTTAAGCTGTGCGGTCGCCGATCCCATGTTCATTTAGAAGAAGAAAGCTATAGTTGTGAGGCCAATTTGAGAGAGCCGATACGTGACGTGAATATCTCATTCCTCACCTGACCTTTCTTGTATAAAAAGCCCACACAAAACATGAACGATCGCCAATTTCTACATTAGCCGTCAATCTGTATATAGCGAATCACCAAAGACAGACGTCAACTACATTATGTGATGTACGAGATTTAAGTATGGCCTTGTAAAGACTGTTAGCACACCCTAGAAAAGGTCCCGACACATCCCGAGTTCGTCAATTTACAATGGTGCCAATGCTGCGTCTGCTGCTTGAAGCGAGCCGGGACAGCTGCACCGATGCCCTCTTTTCAATGTTCATTCGCAGGTGATGTCAATGGAATTCGGCGAAAAGGAAAGAACCCATTTCCGGGAGCGGGAGCAATCCAAGTATAAACATTGTAGAACACCTACAACCCCATTGGAGACAAAACTGATCTTTCAAAAGTCAAAAAGGGGAAGGACTTCCCCATGTCCAAAACCTTATACTTGACATTGCCCACATCCAGATAATATCCTTGGCAATAGCAAATGCCATGTATTGGATCGAAAGGAAGAAGAAGAAGAGCAAAACAAAGCATAAACAACAGCAATTAAGCAATGCAAAAGTAGAAACAATAGAGAGACAAGTTGAACCGCTAGAGAAGATAGAACTACAAATAACAGAGCTCAGCCGCAGGATCAGTTTCAATTCTCATGGAAATACATAAGGAAATTGCAGGAGCTGTACGCCGCTGGTTCACGGATGAGATCGATCCCAATGAGCGCACTTACTAAAGGGTCTAAAAGTCATTCTGCCCATTACGATCATTCTCGGTCTTTCTTCTTATCTTTCTTCTTCTTCTTCTTCTTCTCCTCTGATTTATCCCCATCATCATCCCTACCATTACTGATACCATCCTCAGCTTCTTTGTTCTTTTTCTTCTTCTTCTTCTTCTCTGATTTCTCTTTATCTGGAGAAACAGCTTCGGCGGCCTTATCCTTGTGCCCCTTCTTTTCTTTCCGAGCCGTCTCCTCGTCCGAAGACACATCACCATTCTCTTTGTCCTTCTTCTTCTTTTTCTTCTTCTCTTTCTTCTCGACTTCCACTTCCACCGCATCGTCCGTCACCTTCTTAATCTTCACTTTCTCTTCTCTCACGACTTCCTCGACTTCTTCCACCTTTGCCCTTTTAGCAGGAGCAACATTACCATCATGCACCTCTCCGTCCTCATCCTTACTCTTCCTTTTCTTCTCCTTCTTCTCCAAAACAGAACCCTCCTCCCCAACGACGGAAATCTCCTTCTCCGGCTTTGCCGGTTCAGCTGCAGCAGCAAGACTGGCAACCATAGAATCTCCACCAGTTGGGAGAACCACATTCCTAAGCCATTCTTGAGGGGTCTTCTCATTCGGCTTCCCGTGCTTATCCAACTTCCCATCAGCAATCAGTTTCTTCTTCATAGACGCCCTCGGGCCGAGCCCCCACTTCCTCGGATAAGTATCCCGATCCATAACAACCCTCTTAATCTTTGACACCACGCCGTGATCACAAGTCGCCATCACGGCCGTGGTCATTTCAGCAATGCCCAATGCAATTGCCTCACCTTTGGTAGTCATCAGCACGACTTCCTCCCCGACCTCGATATCATTCTCGAACCTCAGCAACCCAGGAATCATCAGCTTCGCACCATAACAGATAGCATTCACTGCCGAATCCTTCACCACCAACCTCTTGTAGCTCGTCAGCAGAACCTCGAGCGGCATGATCACCCTCCTCAAATAGCTCTCATCCCTAAAGTTATCATACAACCACTGCCCGTCCATCACATCGTGCATCGTCACCATGTTATCCTTCTCCCCAAGAATCCCCGACCGCACCCTCCTCAGCTCCTGCATATGCCCTCCAACACCCAGAATAAGCCCCAAATGCACGCACATGGTCCTCACATAAGTGCCCGCCTCGCAGGAAATCCAGAAGACGACCAAATGCCGGTCGACGTCGTACTCCAGCAGCTTACTCTCATAAATGGTCCTAATCCGAAGCTGCCTCTTCACGGCGGAGATCAAGGGCGGCCTCTGGAAGACCGCCCCGGTGAGGGTCTCGAGCGCCCGGGCCACCTTGGCGACCTCGGGGACCTTGGAGTGCAGCCTGGCGACGCAGACGTACTCCTTCCCGGCGCCCTGCTGGGACTTGACGAGCCGGGTGGCCCGGTCGATGCACACGATCAGGTTCCCGGTGACCTTGGGGTCGAGGGTGCCGCTGTGGCCCGTCTTCTCGACCCGGAGGATGCGCTTGATCCACGCGACGACCTCGTGGGACGAGGGGTTCGCGGGCTTGTCGAGGTTGAGGATGCCGTACCTGATGTACTCGGCGAGGGGGCGCTTGAGCGGGGAGTAGCCGGAGGGGAGCGGGGTGTAGTGCCCCGTCCGGACGTTGAGGCGGTCGTAGTTCTTGAGCAGGATTGGCCACTGCGAGGTGTCGATGGAGGGCGTGAACGACTGTGGCTTGATCATGTAGTCGCCGCCGGCGTCGTCCTTGCCGGGCGCCGCCGGGTCGCGGTGTTCGGGCTGCTGCTCGTCGCAGCCGCCACCGCCGTCCTTGGAGCGGTGTTTCTTCTTCTTCTTGTCGGAGCGAGAGATGTCGAGGTCGGACATGGCGAGACGGGTTTCGGGTCGCCGGAGCGACGGTTGGTTTTCTTGGCTAGGGTTTAAGAGTGGAGTGAAGGAGGTGGTGGAGGAGGGCTTCTGGGTCGTGGGAAATGGAGGGCTTTTATAAGGAGGTCTTCTTAGGGTTTTAGGGGGTATGAGGACGAGGACGACGAGGACGACGATGCAGAAAAATGGTGGGGGAGGTTTTGAAGTTGCACCAGATGGGCTTTCTCAGAGAGCCCAGCCCAGGGCCCAGATCATTGGTTGGTTGGGATGTGGATTCTCTCGCACCCCCTTCCAAATCTTCAAGCAAGTGACGAGAGGTGATCATTGATCGGGGTCGGGAACGGGAGGGGGGAGGTCGACAGCCGAGCCTAAGTTTGTCGCTTCTTGAGCCCACCCTGTCGTCGAATGGGATTCGGGGTCGGGCTTTTCTGGGTGAGACCCTGACTCGAGGCCGGCACCAGGCGGGCGCGGCCATATTCTAAGGTTAGACCTAGATTGTTGTCCAAGTTTGCCGTCTCGAAGTTTGTGTACAGCTCTTCAGGTGGGCTCCGAGGTAGGTTTGGCTCAGCATGGGCTTAGGCCGGGTTGGTGAGCTGCCAGGTGCCATGATTGTCCGAGCCTACTCATTTCCCATGCAAAGTCTAGCAAGCAAGGATAGGCTACCTTGCTCATGGCCGAGGGAGCAAGTTCGATAGATGGATAATCTTTCAGCTTTCCTGACGACAGCGCAATATTTGCCAATAATAATAAGATCAGGGACCATGATACGCGGAAGCATGAAACTTGATGTGTAGCTTAAGACATGAGATTCTTTGCCCAAGGGAAAATGCCGAAGGATCGAATCCGTACAGTGTGCCTAAGCCATACACGGCACGAAAACAAACCACGAAATCGATCACCTAACATCATGCGAACTCCATTGTCAACAATCAGACGATCTATCTCTCTCTCCTTCCTTGTAAAAGTGCAAACTTCTTTGATTAGCTACCGACAGGATGTGAACATCCGCCATGGGAGTTCCTATGAGAATCATTCCCTAAAATCCAATTCCTCCTTCTCAGTAAAGATCTGCATGTTGGGTTAGCTTATGTTTTGTCGAAGACCGTTTTTCCATAAGATGGTCATTCTTTGTCCCTTCAACTAAGATGGATCGCCAATCCAACGTCGATATTTACACCATCTGCATACGATTTCACATCATCTGAACGAATTAAGGCGTGCTCTACTAAACGAATCTTGTTAACGAGTGTTTTAAAAAATACTGATTAAGCATACTGAAAATGATGAAAAATTCATCTTTTAAAGTACTGACTTCCTATCGCATTTCTCATTGGTGCATCAGGATCTATAAAATTTCTTTGATTAATTGATCTAAACGAAATTTTTAATAGCCCATAAACTTGCAGAAAAAAAGAGAATATGATTTCCTTCCCCCCAGTAATTTTCATAATTTCCCCTTAATAATAATAATAGCAATAGTTTGATTTCCCCTTTTTACCGTTCTTTCCGGTGATGGTTTCCCTCTTAATCTTTCTGGCCCCACCATCCCCTCCTCCTCCGCCCAAGCAGGAGCCAAACTATTCGAATTCCGCCGCGCACGGCGGTTGATTCCGCCGCAAGCGAGCGACTGCTGTCTCTCTCCCTCCCACCGCCACAGTCGCCTCCACTCGCCACCCAATGAGAACCTCAATCTCTCCGAACCGAACCCAGCTCAATCACCTGTTAATTCCCCATTTCTTCTCGCCATCATCGTCGTCGTCGTCGTCGTCATCGCTCGTTGTCCGTTCTCTATCACCCTCCTCTCATCGGAGAGACCGCACGTTCATCCACACCCATCACCCGAAATGGCTCCGCAGCGCGACCCACGTGGCGTTGCTGTCGGCCAGAGCCTCCGCCGCTTCCGGGTCGGCGAGCTACGGCGGGTGGGAAGACTTCGGGCCCTCCGACGGCGGCTCCGGCCGCCCCGGCGAGTCGACCCAGTTGCGGAAATTCTTGGTCTCCGTCGGAATCGATGACCAGGGGCACGTGTTCATGTTCGCCGTGGGGCTTGTCTGCGCGCTGGCCATTTCTAGAGTAAGGGTTTCTTCCATAGTCATATTCCCCGCTTGCGTCTCGGTTTTCGTGGTTGGGTTCTCGCTCGGTTTGGTTCGCGGCAGAATTGTCGCGGATGCGGGTGGGAGTAAGAGGCGGTTGAAAGAGGATGTGGTTAAGGTTTACGGCGAGAAGTGGCGGAAATTGGTGGATTTTTTGGATGAATTGGATGTTAGAGTTAACCGTTTAATGAGTGATGTTAGGAATTCTATGGAGAGTAAAAGAGTTGGATTGAATGATTTGGAAAGTTATGTTCAAGAACTTCAGATGATCAGTTCATCGGCTTCAAATGTTAGAGAAAACATGCGTGGCTCTTTAGCTAGTTCTGGGAACTCCAGCAGCTCGTTAATTGAGAATGAGAAGTTAAATAAGAAACGGAAAGACCATGGAGAATTTGGGTTTCTGTTGTTGGAATCCATGGGGGGCCTATTTAGTGGAAGTTTGGGTGGTCTAAAGCCTAACAAAATAAAGGATAGTGTGAAAGAAGAGAACCTGGGGAGTGTGGTAAAGGATGATGCTATTGAAGGTGCTCCAAAAATGGCATCTGAAGTAAATCAGGGTCATAGAAGTTCAGGTTCGTACCAAGATGTGGTACCTAGGCAAAAATTTTATCAGGGAGGAAGAAGAACAAGAGAGGTTATGGAAAATGGAAGTATGAGTTTGGATGAGGAGGGTGGGAGTACCAGAAATTATGTCAACAACATGAGGAGGTCTAATTACCACACAGACAGCTTTCATTCCTTAAATAGTCAATATGTGTACTCGAAGGGAAGACACAGTTATAAATCTCAATCACAGGAACCCCGTGATAACCAGCTTGATTTTGTGGATTTTGACATGAAGACAAAACATGTGGAAACTGAGGCTTCCGTTGTGGAAGACCAGTTGCTTCAGAAATCTGAGAGATATTATGCATCTCGCCGAAGCAGCGAAAGGAGGAAGGTGCAAACTTACCAATCTCAAGTGAGAAAAGAGACAATGAATTCCCAAGATGATCTCTTTTTTGTTGACCGCCGGTCTGAACTCGAGGGAGATGTTAGTTCGATGTCCTCTCCCAATTTATTAGATGACATGGAGTTTGATAGGTACCTAACAGAAGCTAATAACCTTCTAAAGCAAGCCAAGGAGTTGGTGAGGGGAAGACATGATGAAGAGCATGCAGAGGCCATCCTTTACGAGTCTGCGGGATTGCTCTCTAGAGCGATAGCCATGAAACCGATGAGCTTGTTGGCCATGGGTCAGCTGGGTAACACCTATCTACTCCATGGAGAGCTGAAGTTGAGAATTAGTCGTGATTTGAGAACTTTATTAACAAGCAGCAAGTCATACTTTGAGAAACGAGTAAGAATTGGAGGCAGCAGTGGCCACCATTTCTCCAGCAAAGATAAAATTGGGTCTGTCCTTGTTCAGGTGTGTGAAGAGTGTGAGGAACTTCTTGTACAAGCTGGCAGAAAGTATCGGCTTGTATTGTCAATTGATGGGAATGATGCTAGAGCCTTATACAATTGGGGTCTTGCTCTATCCTTCCGTGCCCAGTTGATTGCAGACATAGGACCAGTAAGCATGTTCTGTGTACATGCTTTATTGTTCTAAGACACTATGGTTAGTGTCTCGTATGCATTTAAATGCCGAAATTTGTTATCTTCAAATTATGCCTCTTTGAATTTCAGGAAGCAGCTTTTGACGCAGACAAAGTGTTTATGGCTGCAATTGACAAATTTGATGCGATGATGTCTAAAGGAAATGTATATGCTCCAGATGGTAAATTCCTATCCCTTCTTGGCTCCTGAAAGTCTGGTATCTAACCATTCATGATGCTTATAGGATTTGACATTGTCTTCTTTGCCCCCACACTGAACGTTGAGATGGTAAATAGGTTGAAGAGGATAGATATAGATATTTGCACTAGTGGTGTGTTCCTTATAAAGCTCGATGCATTATAAATTGTTGGAAATAGGGAGAAGCTGGTAGTTCCGTCGAATGATTACTGAAGATGATACTTACTTAGAAGTCTACAGATAGAATCTTTTGAAATGTAAGAGCCGGTGCAAACAGTAAACATGTTTTCTATTTGAGAAATTACTCTGGTGAGAATCATTTCCTAGTTGATCCTCATGTGGTGCACATTTCTAGCATCTTTTACTAATAATATTTGTATTATTCTGATGTAAATTCACAGATCCAAAAGTTTGTCAAAGTTTTACATGTTATTTTTAGATGTATGTGAGACTATGCTGTCTATATATAAATTGGGAGGGGAGGTGGGAGGAGAGAGATGGAAATAGGAAAAGAATACTATGTAGATGTTTGAGACTTTGTATATTATTATGGATGACATATTTTACAAGGTGAAAAACTGCAAATTGAGGGAGTCGAAAGGTAAAGAGAATTTTATCTTGTGAGTCAAGGAAGATGGCATGATTCTAATCTCATCCATACTGGGCCCAACGTATGAAGTTTCATTGTGGCCCGAATTTTCTTTTAGTTTTTCTTAATTTGAGTTATGCAGCCTTGCTGGGATGAAATTTTTCATGATACTTTGGAGATTTTGTTTTATTCCTTTAAGAAGATTTTTAGGGTGGAGGGTGGGTCAATCCAAGGCATCACTCCTATAATGTGCAGGCATATGACCTCGCTTATCTGAGGGTCAGGCTATTCTATAGTTTTCTTTCAAAGTGCCGAAAGTGTACTTATAGCCTCTTTCATTCATATATAATTAGGGCAGCCCGGTGAATGGAGCTCCTGTGATACCTGGGGTCTGGGGAGAGGTCAGACCACTTTGGTCTAAGATATGCAGCCTTAGCTTGCAATTTTTGCAAGAGGCTGTTTCCACGACTTGAACTTTGACCTCCAGGTCACATGGCGACAACCTTATCCTTTCACCAATTTGACCCTTCAGTCTCATACACATTTATGTACTGAAAAATCATATAATAGTAAAAGGTGAAGAAGGAGAAAGGACGTGTCCCTAATGATTGCATGTGGCACCACGAATTTGGAAGCTATTCTGCTACTAGCACCACACCCATAAGCCACTGAGGGTTTTGCAGTAACTTGGGAATAAGATGATGCCAGAACAACAATCTATCTTCTGGAAATACTATTTGTCACCTCAATAGTAATCGATGGTTATACAGGACTGTGATTAGGGTAATGAATTTGCATTTAAAGTGGTGCATGCTCTACGTCTGTAATTGGGAAGTCTAACACAAAAGCAAGGAAAAAAGAAGTTGTCGCTAACAAGGCACCGAACTTTTTGGATGGATTTCTGTGTACCGCATAAGAAACTTCTTTTAGTCATTTAAAGACAAGTCTACATATCTAGCCAATTATAGACAAGTCATGTATAGTATATTAACTCTAATGATACGTAATGTTGCTTGATAGATTGCTAATCTGATGGGATTAGGTCATACCGGGAATCTGCATGGAAAGAAAAGGAATAGGAACTAAGAAAAAAAGGAAAAAACAAAGTTTTTCTACTTGTTTCTGGGGAATGCTTAAAGTCTAACCAGCTTGAGACATGGCACATTGAAGATTTCTTCTTTTGTGTAGAGCTTGAATATAAAACTAGGTGGATGATGGTAAACTCTTGGGAGTTCACACTGTATAAATGCTGATATCCTATTTGAACTTGCAGCTTTGTTCAGATGGGGTGTGGTATTGCAACAAAGATCTCGCTTACGCCTGAGAAACAGTTCGGACAAAGTGAAGTTGCTTGAGCAGGCAAAGAGACTATATGAAGATGCACTCGATATGGACTCTGACAATTCTCGTGTAAGGGAGGCCTTATCCTCATGCATACTTGAACTGGACTATAAGCGCTTATTGTAGCATTAACAGCAGAAAGTCACAGGAAACATTATGCTTTCATTATCTATGCCCTATGTGTTGGGCCTGAAATTTTCTCTCCCCAATAATTATCTGAAAACTGTGCTTTAGGCGGGGCACTCTTTTATGTACTGCGTATCTGTGTAAGTAGGTTAATAAATGAGGAAATAAGATGCCGGGCAATTGAAGCAAAGCTAAATAATCACAATAAAGTGACACTGTTTCTATTATGTGCTCGACCCAATTGGTGTCTGAAGAGTATATCAGTAATGAAAACCGTTTGGCTGATGCTGGATTTATCTTAGTGTGGCAGGAGTCAGTTGAATCTCGAAGTTTCACTTCCAATTTTCCATGGCTATTCTGGTTGTCCATTGTTAGCAAGCAAATTGCACGTCTCCTGTAACCATAATACTTTTGGCTTAGTGATTTGCGTAACTCGTCTATTTTGTGAACTGTAGCACCATGACAGACATTAAAAATGCTATATATTTTAGTTTTTTTTCTCTGTAATGTGGCTATTGTATGTTACATTACAGAGAAATTCATATGCACTGAATCACATGTCTGCCTCATATCTGCTGCACTTGAGCCAAAACCTAACTTGCATATTTCTCCAAGATATCCCGTCTCCATATGTGGATGAAATCCGCTTTCTCATCAGTTTACAATGATAGATTCTGATGGGAAACTTTTGATGCTGGTGGCGACGGAATGATTTTGTCGAGTTGAAAACGGACGGGTACGAGGTTTGGCAAGAAGACCCTTTGTTGAGTTGTGAGTAAATTTGAAACTGAGCTAAAGAACCTAATTATTAGTCATAGAGTTAGATGTCAAGAAGACGAGAGTTTCTTGACATGTACATCTTAGAGAAGCAATGTCAGCAACTCTTAGGACCAGTCACCGGTGGTAAAAGGGAGATTGCAGCTGTGGCAGTGGAGATGGAAGGCTATAGTACTATCGGAGTCGAAGTCGTGGTGGTGGAATAGTTGGTGATGGCTGTGAAACCACGAGGTGGCGTCTCATGGTGATTGTGAAAAAGGCAGAGTCGAGCCGTGGCGGTGGTTGCGTCTAGCTGGTAGTACTTTATCTACAGAAATTTTGTTGACATGAGGTTTGGAGCACTATTTGAGAGCTAAAGTCCTTTCTAAACGAAAAACTCTCAATTCAAGAAAAGTTTAGCTGCAATTGGATTAAGTTTTTTATTTTGGGAAGTGCAGAGCTTTCAATTTATCTAATTTACTTATAATTATATATTTTGATTTTAAAGAACTTCACAAAATTTCAAGCACAAATATAGGGCCATAAGTCTGAGAAAGTTTGACTCTTAACTGGAATCAAATAAGCCCAACTCAATCTTCATTACTGAAACCGAAGGAACTATCATTATACTCGCGAGATGTTTTAGAGGGTTAATCTCCATTTGTTGTTTGCAAATCATTTTACATGTCTCACGAGAAAATTACATATTGCATATTATCCAGCTCATATCGATGGCTAACGAGACTATCATGATGTCCAAGAGTAGCTACTAGGGAGATCCGATCGACGGCAAGTTTGTTGTGTTTGACACTCGATATTAGCAGGAGCCAAATTCTTTCTATTTGAGCAAGAAATCCTAGTGTATTAGAGTGAAGTTAGCTTCATGAACTTTCCCACGAGTAGAGATCTCCATGTTCCAGGAGAAGCTGGAGTCACATAATCTCTCTTTATCCAATTCTTGAATATTCTATCATTTGCCCAAATATTGATTGGTCCAGTGGGTCATTACCATTAGGATAATATAATGAATGGTGTAGGCCCAAGGTGCTGGTTTTAATTAATTCGTAAGATATTATTGTAGTAGCTTCTATTCCCCCAAAAAAGTAAGATGTATTTTTCAAATAGAACATACATTATAAGCTGTATTGAGGCCCCAGGACCAAGAAAGAGAGTACTATGAGAATACTCCTTTGCGTTTTATTTACAACATATTATTTCTTTACTCAAATTGGCAACTATTGAACTATAAGCATCTTTGTAAAATATACATACATATATTAATGTGTTTATTTTTTAAAAAAATATTTAAAGCGAGAAAGGTGTTAGGTCTTGAAACGTGATCTGGGTTCCTTTACTTGTAACATAACGAGGGGGACATCATCCTATTTTTTTTATTCTTATTTTCTGGTACCTATATTTTATTCTAGTAGTGGGGTTGAATGATAAGTAAGATAGAAACAATACAATGTTCTAATTGAGGTGGGCAACACCTGTCAACATTTCTCCACCAGCCCCAACCAATATTATTCTCTACTAATTTCTGTGTGAGACCCACTGGAGATCCCTTTCTTCTCATTCACCCTTCATTTTATGTTAATTGAAGAAAATAAATTTGTCCTCATTTCAACATCACCCTCAACATTTGCCGTGAAGCAAAAGACAGAAGGTAGACAATAACTGAAGTAGGCATCGCGGGTCCCAAACCCTTCAAACCAAACCTATTTAGATTAAAAGTCTTTGTATTTTTCCAAAGGCTTTCTCCAAAGGCCGAAGTAAACGCACCCAAATCAACTCAAAGTCACTCCTCGTTGACCTAGATCTGAGAGCAGCCCAGGCATACAGAGAGATTACTGATAGAGTGATTGAAAGATGTTCCTGACCAATTTGCGGCGTCCAATTTCAGGTTTCCAGGTATCTCAACATCAAAGAGCCACCACAGGTACGGCATCAAGTCCTATTTCAAGTATTCTGCAAGGACTGACGTTTTTAATGGCCGAAAGCAGTACCCCATTATTATAAGTTGCCCTGTAAAGTTGACTAGGATAAACGAGGCAATGACTAATCAGTAGATTCTCTTCTAATTTCAGTTCATTTCAAGTTTCATCAAGGGCTGTTCTGATCATCAATCCCCAGCTAAAAAAGATCAAGATACATAAGCATGTGCAGATAGCCGTCTCCCCTGGCAGATGGGAACACAAAAGAACCCACTCGAAGCATTAAGTTGAAGAGAGATCCTTTCATGGTGCCGCCGTTACTTCAGCCATTTCCTGCTCCACCGTGCTAGGCACGACAGGGTGGTAGTTGTAGTGAAGTTCCCCGACATCATCACCAGATAGCTTCTTCCATCCAGTTGGTCCCACATGATAGACTGAATGGGAGAAAACAAAAAAGGCTTATGTTATTCATTCCTATCGAACCAAGTAAGCACCACATGAGAGCATGGACAAATATTAAAGAAAATTCCCAGATGGGAATGCGATTTGGGCATGAGAGAGAGAGAGAGAGAGAGAGAGAGAGAGAGAGTACCGCTTGCGACTCCACCACTGGCTCCATCACGAAAAGTTGCATGGTAAATGGCTCTTCTAGCCAATTCTGCAGCTTCTTCAACCGACATGTCATAACGATAGCTAGCAAATGCGAGGGCAGAAAAATCATCAGATTGATCATGGTAGAAACAAGGAAACCAGGATAATACTATAGGAAATTTTTTAAAATAACTAATAAAAAAATTTGAAGAAACTTCAGACTTCAACTGGGTTGGTGAAATTACAAATAAAAGCTAATGCCACTATGGGAAAGCTACTCAATCATCGGAATACATGCTAACAAAAAGCTTAAGTGCATGTAGGTTGAACCATCCCATGGCAAGAGTATCCATATTGCATATTTGCATTGTCAGGAATGACCTCTGCTGGTGTAGACCTCCGAATATATCTCAGTTTGAAGGTAAACTATTTGCACATATTCGTATTCCAACAATTTCCTAAAAAATGACCAATTGCATGTTTTATACTCATGATCCAAACTTTGACCACCATCGATAGTCAAAGGACTTCTCCACTCCCCATAGAACAAAAACCGATTTAGTTTCTTAGTGTACTTGGTAAATGCAGATGCAACGAAAAAACAAGTTGTAAGACTAGCGCAAAAAGAAGACGGACAAGAAAGTTTGTTCTTTTTCTTGCTCTTTCATTCGGGGTGGGTGGACAGAGCTTCAACACAGTATTCAACCCCCACACACTTCCCACTAGCATTTGGCTCTCTCTGTATAATTTAAATGGATTAATATCTGTTCTTACTGCCGATAATTAGGTGAATATGCTGCCTCTTCTGCATATATAAGGAATACAATAACAAGAACGATTTCTAAGTAAGAAATGCATCCAGCAGAAGTTCGAGCATCCATTTTTTGGAAAGCAAATTAGTCCAACATAATTGACAACCTACAGAATAAAACTACTAAGCAATAACATACCCGCTATCCAAAACCCCATATGCATATGGTGACCCAGATCCAACCGAGAACCGAGTCCCCTTCAATCTTCCTCCCTCACTGTCCACATAATATAGACTTGGGCCCTGCAATGAGTAGAAACAAGATATTGAAAGGTACAAACAAAAAGCCTATATATTTTTGTGGATTGACATGCCGATACCGTCTCATCCCAGCCAGCGATCATCGTCCCAACTGATAGACCCATTCCACGATATGAATAGAGAATGTTTGCAAGCAGCTTTGAAGCCCCTGTCACTGAGATCCTCCGTTTGTTTGCCAATTCATGGAGCCGGCACTATTCAGATAAAGCACATTTTCAACAACGCATCATGATGTTAAAAGCATGTAAAGTTCAGCATCATGAAGCTTAGACACTGTGGAGATGGATTATAATATACATATTTCTTTACAAACTATAGTAACCCTCTTCCACAGCAGTTATTCATATTAACCGAGACAGGACATAGAGAAACCATAAACTTATGCATGCAATTCATCGACTAATTCCACCTGCAGAAGGAAGTAATGTTTAACACAAGTTGTGGTGTCTAGAACAATATATTACCAGCAAACCTACAACTTATAATTCCCCATTTCTCAGAACAAAACATGCAACGTTCCAAATGAAAGAAGTATCGCAATATGCGTGATGATTACCAATCCAGAGTTTCTAAGAAAGAAAGGAAGCTACTTTTTCCCTTTTATTCACGGTTTTCTTTAGTCAAGTCTATCAGTAAAAAAGATTCATATTGTTCTAATTTTTTTACTCATAAGCTTGCTATACAACCTGAGAATCTTAACAATGATGATGACAAGAAGGAGAAAATATCATGCTCAACATGCTTAATGTAAAACAAGCGAGCAGATTTCCAAATGCTGAAGCAGTAACTCAATAGGGGAATGTCAAAGTATTTCCTAGTTCACTATCTGCAATTCAAGTGTCACTAAGTTCCTTTCATAAGGTATCACTATCGTTTAAAAAATACGACGAAGAATTTCCTGTCGAGGAGAAAAGTGATTACCTTAATACCTAGATTTCGGTGCCAAAATTGGCAGTCAGCAGCTCCTCCAGCCATTGTTCCTAGCATGTATGGATTTATTTCAATTATCTTCTTCACTGACTGAGATGCTGCAAATAACAGAAATGAAAAGCTGATTTTAATAATGTTAATCACAACAAACTTCATCGGGGTATGCACTACTGAACATTGATCAAGACGACCATATACAGTGCATTACCTGACCCCAAGGCAGGTAACGTGTACTACAGAATATAAAGGAACGCGAGCTTGTGAATCTATCTGTAGGCAATATGGGCATCTCTCTTTCCACATGAACTAGCCATAACACACATCCTGAAGAAATAACTAAATCAACAAAAAAACGAACTCACAGATATAGCCTCCCATGCTAGCTCGAGAATCAGCAGCAACCATAACGCCCTCTTTAAAAATAAAAGCAAGGGTGGTCGTTCCCTTAGCTGGCTTCACCATCTGGACAGCTTCTTTTTGAAAGCTGTCGAACTGAAAATACAAACACGAATGTAAGAACCCATCATCCAACTGATCAACTTGGCGCATACATCCAAGCAAAAAAAAGAACAGCTTCTCGAAACTCACATCACAGACACCAGGAATTTCAAAAGACGGGGAAGCCGAAAACCCCTCAGCTAGCTCTTTGTTCACCCCGAAAAACGGCATGGTGGACTCAAGGCCGCTGGTATCAAGCTTCATGGCTAAAAACCTGTAAGAAAAACATGGGCAACTAAATAACCAAAGACAAGAACATCCGCATGCAAACTAAGCTACCCAACAATGGCACCAAAAACACAGCGTTTCTAAGAGAGCTCCCACAAACTCCAAATAGATCGAAAGCCACCCTTGCCGACAAAATCATCTGATTCAAGCTATTTCCGGCGAGCTCGCTTGTCATATCACCGAAGCAACAAAAACTATTCCGCAAAGAAAAAGTCCAATTTCTCTCATTCAACATACTGTCAAACACTCGGGCCAAGATAGGGCTGTAAACGGTTTGGTTCGGTTCGATTTTCCCGAAAAACCGAACTGAACCTCGCTCGAACCGAATACGAACCAAACTGAAAAAACCGGCTCGGTCCAGTTCAGCTCGGTTCAGTTTTCGGTTTCTTCTTCTGTTATGTTCTCTCTCTCTCTTTCCTTTTTTTTTTGCTTTTCATTCATAAAAACTGAATTCCCCCAAGCACAACCGCCGCAAAATTAAGTCCCCGAAAGTCCAAGAATCGTGGGCGTCGAACCCACAAACCCACTAATCTACCTCTTCCTTCCACAAATTAAGCACGATCACAGCAGCAGCGAACGGTCGCCGGAATTCCCGGGAATCACGGCAACAGGAGAGGTTTCTTCACGAGAAAGCAAAGCCCCCAAAAGCTCAAAACTTGACTACTGCCCAGAAAATCGACCCCGAAAAAAACTCATAACCCAGATAGAGCACGAAACAAAAGAGACGAAAAACCCAAAGCTCATCCCACCGACCCACACAAAGCTGAAGCCGCCCAGAAATAAAAGAAGGAGCAATCAATAGCCACGGAAAAGCTCAAGGGAAACGCGGCCACATCAACGACGGCGCAACCCACGGACCCGACACGCCGGAGACCGGAAACCGTCACGGAGCAAGGGGACGAGAGAGACGAACCTGATGTCGACGGCTGCCTCGGACGGACGGAGAGAAGAGGGAAGGGGAGGGAGCGATCTATGGGTCGATGGATCGATGAGGGGTCGGGGGAGCTCCTCGGACGCTTACACAAGGGCTTTCTCTGGTTTTTACGAGGGTTAATGTCTAGAAAACCCCAAATTATTACATTTATGATAATTTTATTTTAAATTAATTTTTTGATTACAAAAATTTCATATCGATATATTTGTGATAAATTTATCATAAATTAATTTTTTAACTATAAAAAATTCAAAATTATTATATTTGTGATAAATTTACTTTCCATTAGTTTCTATTAAATTAAATTAATACCACAAAAATCATAAACTGGTATGCCTGTAATAAACGGAGGGTAAGATGTAAAATTGGTACATCTATCAATTACCGCGTGTCATTTAACAAAACAATTTGACTGTAAAATTTAAGAGAAATAAATTAAGGGTAAATTTGTCACACGTATACCAATTTGAAGTTTTTGGTGATAAAAAACTTAGTTTGTAGTAAAATTATTACAGACGTACCGGTTTGGGAATTTTCGCAGTATTCACTCTTCTAGGAATGATAAAAGATTCGAACTTTAACTAAACCGAACTGAAGTTTTCCTATGATCCGAATTGAAACTTCGGTTTTGTTCCGGTATCGGATTGTGTTTTCGGTTCAGTTTTGACACCTCTACTAAATATCCTGATAACAAGGTGAGCGGAAGAAAAAAATGGTCTTTTTAGTGAAAAATTAATAATTTAAAAGTAATTTTGATTTTAATGGTTTATATGACCAAGATAAATTAAGTCACTCGAAAATAGTTTCATGTCCACAAAACTTTCTTGGGGGCATAAATTATCATTAATGGCAAAAACATTTGTCCATCGCCTCATTTTTCTCAACAGTAAAAACCATTCAAAAGCGGACGGTTTATTGATGTTCCACGAAATGAGCGGAACTTTTCTCGATGTATGATGAGAGAGAATTCTTCTATGTTCCACGAAACCTGCAAGGGTGATGACGAGACGCAATTCATGGTTTAACTGAACCATATGCCCCGAAATCGGACAAGTCTCCCTCAACGAAGGACCACCTAAGTCGACCGTGCCGCCTAGATATGGCCACGGGCTGGTCTTGGCCTGGGTCAAACCCGGGACCGGCCCATTGACCGGGCCGCAGTTCGTGCAAGCCACGGGCCGGTTCCGGTTCCAATTCAAAAAAAAAAAGAAATTGTAGATAGGTGGAGAAACTCTTTCTTTTTCTCTAAATTTGATTACGATATACATTTTAATTACATTTTATATTGAATAATTTATTATTTTTTTATTTCATAATTTATTTTTTTAATTTTTATCGGTCGGTTCCGAACCGGGTCGGAATCGCCAGTTCATACCTAGCCATGAACCGGAACCGGTCGGTTCCGAACCATGATCATGTCTAGTGCCGCCTTCTCAAGATCAATCGCGAGGAGGATCGTACAAACCCCTTTCCCCCTTGGAGTTTGCTTGTCGAGCGAATCGCCTCTTGCTGCTTCGGCTACGTTCGATAAATCCCCAAAATCAGTTATACAGGCGCCGTGGCATATCCAACGAAAATTCGCGATTTAAAATGGGTATTCCTCGATCCCCATTTGTTTCAACAAATTTCTAGTCACATTTTTAATTTTTTCTATTAAATTTCTTGCAAGACAGATTCCCATTCAGCCTTATCTAACTTACTATTTTGATCACCCAATTCCAGTGTACCCTTTTTGGCCTTCTCATATTAGAATGTGTAGCATTTTTAATATATATATAAACATTGGCGTGTAAAACTTTTTTGTGTCATCTCTTCGTAGCTCTTGAAAATTTAGTACATCTTTCTTTTGGCATTCAATATTTCACGGTTCGAACTTTTACGGCGGAGTAAATACTTTCGTAGACGTTCCGGGGCGGTGGATCGAAAATTTAGGTTTTTCAAAAATAACAATTGAGGCCTCAGGCGATCCTAGGTCGGTTGATGAAGTCAGTTTTTTTCATGCGACTTTTTTTTAGGATACTTTGTAAATTGGGGGTAACAAGCCGATGAAAATGCAGGTGGTTCCGAAATTAAGCGACTCATGAATTGAAATACATGGTACGCAAAGCAAAGCGACCAATCGCGGTCGTACCACGCTGATCACGCGGCCGGTGCATAAAATGCTTTTTTTTTTTCCTACCAACGGGTACGAGCAGTTACGTACTCACGTACGAGAGTCCATCGTACGTTCGAAATTGAGAATGCGCATAATTTCGGACACATAAGGGACGATACGACATTA
Source organism: Syzygium aromaticum (assembly GCA_024500025.1). Taxonomy (NCBI): domain Eukaryota; kingdom Viridiplantae; phylum Streptophyta; class Magnoliopsida; order Myrtales; family Myrtaceae; genus Syzygium; species Syzygium aromaticum. Next base: position 28,556,120 of record CM044889.1, on the reverse strand, counting down.
ACTAGAAATCTAATGTGTATTTTTTCTTTTTATATCTCGAACTCATAATAAACAGTTGAATCTGCAAACTTTAAACCGTTAAATCTCCCCGAGAAGGTGATTATCTCTTGGAGACCCGGCATTCATGTGGACACACTAATCGCTCTCCTCCGTCGTCGTCGTCGGCGCCGGCGTCCGCACCTCTCTCTCTCTCTCACTCATGAATATAAAACTAGGTGGATGATGGTAAACTCTCGGCAGTGTTACGCACTGTATAAATGCTGATATCCTATTTGAACTTGCAGCTTTGTTCAGATGGGGTTTGGTGTTGCAACAAAGATCTCGCTTACGCCCGAGAAACGGTTCGGAGAAAGTGGAGTTGCTTGAGCAGGCAAAGAGATTATATGAAGATGCACTCGATATGGACTCTGACAATTCTCGTGTAAGGGAGGCCTTATCCTCATGCATACTTGAGCTGGACTATAAGCGCTCGTTGTAGCATTAACAGCAGAAAGTCACAGGAAACATTATGCTTTTCATTATCTATGCCCTATGTGTTGCGCCTGAAATTTTCTCTCTCCAATAATTATCTGAACACTGAGCTTTAGGCGGGCCCCTCTTTTATGTACTGCATATCTGTGTAAGTAGGTTAATAAATGAGGAAATAAGATGCAGGGCAGTTGAAGCAGAGCCAAATAATCACAATAAAGTGACACTGTTTGTGTTTTAAGCTCCACCCATTTGGTGTCTGAAGAGTATATCGGTAACGAAAACCGTTTGGCTGATTCTGGATTTATCTTAGCGTTGGCAGGAGTCAGTTGAATCTTGAAGCTTCACTTACAATTCGTCATGGCTATTCTGGTTATCCATTGTTAGCAAGCAAATTGCACGTCTCTTGTTAACCAGAATACTTTTGGCTTAGTGATCTGTGTAACTCGTCTTTTTTGTGAACTGTAGTACCATGACAGGCATTAAAAATGCTATCTATGTTAGTTTATTTCCTCTGCAATGTGGCTATTGTACATTACATTACAGAGAAATTCATATGCACTGAATCACATGTGTGCCTCATTTCTGCTGCACTTGAGCCAAAACCTAACGTGCATATTTCTCCAAGATATCCAGTCTCCATATAGTGGATGAAATCCGTTTTTCCATCAATTCACAATGATAGATTTTGATGGGAAACTTTTGATGCTGGTGGCGACGGAATGATTTTGTCGAGATGAAAACAGACGGGTATGAGGTGTGGCAAGAAGACCCTTTGTTGAGTTGTGAGTAAACTTGAAAGTGAACTGAAGAACCTAATAATTAGTCATAGATTTTGAGATGTCAAGAAGACGAGAGTTTCTTGACATGTACATCTTATAGAAGCAATGTCAGCAACTCTTAGGACCGGTCACCGGTGGTAAGGGGGATTGCAGCTGTGTCAATGGAGATGGAAGGCTATAGTACTAGCGGAGTCGAAGTCGTGGTGGTGGAATAGTTGGTGACGGTTGTGAAACCATGAGGTGGTGTCTCATGGTGATTGTGAAAAGGTGGAGTCGAGCCGCGGCAGCGGTGGCGTGGAGATGGTAGTACTTATCTGCGGAAATTTTGTTGACACAAGGTTTGGAGCACTATTTGAGAGCTAAAGTTTATTCTAGAGGAAGAACTCTCATTTTGAGGGAAGTTTAGCATAGATTGAGTTAAACTATTGATTTTGGGAGGTGTGGAGCTCCTAAAATATCTAATTACTTATATATTTTTTTGATTCTCTACGAACTTCACAAAATCTGAAGCACAATTTTAGGGTCAGAGTTCATTCTAGAGGATGAATATCCAATTTTGAGACAGTTTGACTCTAAGTGGAATCAAAATAAGCTCAACTCAATTTTCATTACTAAAACCAAAGGAACTATTACTCTATACTCACGAGATGTTTTATAGGCTTAATCTCCATTTGTTATTTGCAATTCATTAGCCGTGTCTCATGAGAAAATTACATATTATCTAGCTTATATTGATGGTTATCGAGATAATCATGTCCAAGAATAGCTACTAGCGAGATCTGATCGACGGCAAGTTTGTTTTGTATAACAATCGACATTAGTAGGAGTCAAATTCTTTCTATTCGAGCAAGAAATCCAAGTGTACAAGGGTGAAATTAGCTTCATGAATTTTAGCACAACTAGAGATCTCCGTGTTCCAGGAGGAGGTGGAGTCACATATCTTTCTTTATCCAATTCTTGAATATTCTATCATTTGCCAAATACTGATTGGTCCAGTGGGTCATTACTATTGGGATAATATAATGAATGGTGCAGGCACAAGGTGCTGGTTTTGATTAATTTGTAAGATATTATTTTAGTAGCTTCTATTCCCCAAAAAATGGAGATCTATTTTTCAAATAGAACATATATTATTAGCTGTATTGAGGCCCCACGACCAGGAAAGAGAGTACTATGAGGATACTACTTTGGGAATTATTTACAACATATTATTTCTTTAGTCAAATTCGCAACTATTGAACTATAGGCATCTTTATATAATATATATTAATGTGTTTATTTTTTGAAAATTATTTAAAGTGAGAAAGGTGTTGGGTCTTGAAAAGTGATCTGGGTTCCTTACTTGTAACACAATGAGAGAAACATCATCCTATGTTTTTGTTCTTTTATTGTTTTTTGGTACATATATTATATTATTAGTAGTTGGGTTGAAAGATAAGTTAGATAGAAACAATACAATGTTCTATTGAGGTGGATAACACCTGTCAACATTTCTCCACCAGCCACAGCCAATACTATTCTCTACTAATTTCTGTGTGTGAGACCCACTGGAGATCCCTTTCTTCTCATTCACCCTTCATTTTATTTTAATTAAAGAAAATAAATTTGTCCTCATTTTATGTCCAAATTTATCTAAATTTCTCTATTGGGTCTACATATCATTTCTTGTGCTGGTTAATTAGATGTCTTTTAAGTAACTTACACAAGGCAGTCACCTGCTTCTTCCACTGAAGTAAAGTCTCCAGGACCTTAGTATTTGACATATGATGTTTGGAAGATCTCACAAAAAATCTTCATTTTTTTTTTCCGCGGGACACCAATATGCCAAACTTTTTTTTTTCCCTTCACAAACACCCCCGAACTTTTCCAGTTACTCAAAAATGCTTTCTATCAGAATTCTATCCGTAATGGTTATTAAAAGATCAATATGGTAGCATGGGTGGATGACATCATGTTCGATTTTTAATTGTCATTATGGATAGAAGTTTAACGTCATGTACTTTGGAATCATCGATACAAGTTTTGAGTATTGGTGAGACGAAAAAAAGTTTGCGGTACTAAAAATCATCAAATTTTCATTTGATTGAGCTTTTGATTATCTATGCTTGGAGGAACTATAGTTGGCATTTAATTCAACAAGTATACGGTCACTTCTTTTATCTAGTTAGGGTTTCGTGTGTTTCGCAAAAAATGAGTAATTTGTAAAATATTTTCCTTAAATGATTGTTTGCATGACTTACGAAAATGAATGAACAAAAAATATTTTTATTGTTCACGAAAATATTTAGACATAAATTGTTATCCATGATGAAAAAAATTTCTTTGACTAATAATTTCAAGTAATACAAACGATCATTTAAAAAAGATATTTTTCAAATCATTTATTTTTTAAGAAATAAATGCCCCTTAAGTATATCCAATAAAAAGAACCACCTAGTCAACAAGTTAACTTTGCCCAAAGAAAAAAGAAAGAGTTGCTCTTGCCGAATTCGCCTCTGACCATCATGAGCCATGATATCATAGTAATATACTATCTTTTTGATGGGAATAGATTATAATATGCTGCTACAATATCAATATCAAACCATTCGATGCACCTAATGCATTGGACACATAAAGAAAGTCCAATCATTTTATTGCTATAAGAAATTAAATCTTTTGTCTGAAAAAATAGCGAATTCATCTAATGTCTTTTCCATTTTATTTTGACCAAAAGAAATTGTACATAAGTCAACCACACAAAATCTATAACGTACCCAATTAACGTTAAAGTTTTTGATCCATTTATGACATCATATAATCATAGCATCTTTTGATGGCTACAATATATTGTTTCTCTAAAGTAATATCGGTTGTTGCGAACGTAGTGCACGTATCTTTTGGAACTTTACTCCGTTTCCTTGTTGAAATAATCCAAAGGAAAATCTTTCATACACAGACGGTGTACGAATTCATCCACAAGCGTATCTGCCTAACCAAAACTTTCCAAGTTCTTCTTGTTAACGGCGGTTTATCTTGTAATAATTTGCAAAATTTTGCTTAAAAAAACTGATTATCTCTTTACTAATAGCAAGAGGTACAATGAACTTCTCTAACCACAATCTTCCTCCCGTATTTCTTTCTTAATTTGTTTTTTCGTTACTCAATCAAGTAGCAACTTTTCATAGTGGACTGTTTTTGAATATTTTTTCTTTGTGGCTTCTCAATGTTGATTTTTGACCGTGGGAAGTGGCAGACCAATGGAATCGCGATGTAATTTGTGATCTGCCCATGTAATCTTTTAGCCAAACCAAATCAAATGAATTAGGAGAAAGTTTATCTGTGGTATCACCTCAAATTCTGTTCTTCCTCTTCTCATACATCCTATACCCCTGCCGTTGACCACAAGGGTTTTGTCTCAAGCCATTAGGGCTGTGTTTGGTCGTCCGGATTTCTAGTCACATTACAAAAAACTTGTTTTTTGCGACGAAATTTGCGACGGAAATTTCGGAAAAATCCGTCGCAAATCGATTTGCGACGGAAAACATTCCGTTGCTACTCGGGCGTCGCAAATTTTTGCGACGGAAAATTCAAAAATTCGTCGCAAAAATCGTCACAAATTTGCGACAAATACAATCCGTCGCAAATATTCCGTCGCAAATTTGCGACGAACTCAATCCGTCGCAAATTTCGTCGCAAATATCGTCGCAAATTTGCGACGAACATAATCCGTCGCAAAATTCCGTCGCAAATTCGTGGCAAATTTTGTCGCAAATTTGCGACAAACACAATCCGTCGCAAATGTCCGTCGCAAATTCGTCGTAAATTTCGTCACAAATTTGCGACGAACACAATCTGTCGTAAAATTCGTCGCGAAAATCCATCGCAAATTTGCGACAAACTCGATCCGTCGCAAAATTCATTGGAAAAATCCATCACAAATTCGTTGCAAATTTCATCGTAAATTTGCGGCGAACTCGATCCGTCGCAAAAATCCGTCGCAAAATTCGTCGCAAAAATCCATGGCAATGAAGTCGCAAAATTTGTTGCAAATTTCGTTGCAAAATTTCGTCGAAAATTCGTCGCGAATATGTTCGCAACTTAGCGACAAACTTTAATAACAATAAAATTCGACTTAAAATATTCGTCGTTATTTTTACATCATTTCAGCCATAAATTATTGTCCATATCAATCAAAGGAGACAATGATATATAATTGAAACAGCAAAACAAACAAACCATAAATGCTGACAAATCAGCCACAATTACATATAATTGAAACAAATAACAGAAGGAAAGTTATATAGTATGACATAATGCTATTTGATATCCGATCTTACAATACATTCAAAACATGAACTAAGAGATGGGACAAACATAGAAGACGCAAAAAAACCATATAGAAGAAGAGGCGGCTTTGGTACGATGGCAGGACACCAAAAGTAGTCACGTTTGTCAAGACCTGAGGAAATATCGATACATAAATTAGTCCAGAATATAAAAACAGCATTTTAGCATAGATGTGGAACTAGGTGTAAAATAACAAAAGTACGTTTCAGGACGAACATAAATGTTCTTACATATGAATATGAGTGAGATTATGAAAAACCAAGATTATGAAGCAAGCTTACCCAAAATTTTAACTAGGGAGACTGGAGAAAATCATCATCATCATCATCATCATTATCAGCATCAGCATTCTCGGCATGAATGTGTTGGTCATCACCTATTGGATTGGCTGGAGGTATAGGAGGTCCGTCATTGCGTTGGAGGTTAAGGTGTTGCATAACGATTCTCATTTGTTCTTCCAAGTTATATATTCGTTCATCCTTCCTAACAAGTAAATTTTTCAGACGACTCACTTCTTCGGTTAATTGCTCCTCTGTTTGTGACCTCCTTCGACTAGTCCCAGCGGATGATGAACTTCCAGGACTATTCGGCATGAACATCCTTGACAACGATCCCAGCCCAAATATTTTTCCTTTTTTCGCCCCACCCGTTGCCTCCATCCATAATGCCATATTATCAACTGGTGGCCGGGACTCAGGACAATCATCACTACCATTAGCACTGCTCATTAAAAGATCATCATATTTTTCCTACATTAACAATGTAGATGAAAATAAAATCACTATAAGCATTCACGGTTTTCATTATAGTTTACATATAAGCCAAAGTATAACCTTATATACCTTAACAGCTTTTGCTCGATCGCCAGTCCATGTCTTATCTTTCTTTTGAAATGTGCGTTCAAATGTAGCTGCAAATGTCGGTTCCGTCCCCAATTCATGTGCCTACAAAATGTAAACTTGAGTAATTGAATTAAATTAACTTAAAACTCATTTAACAGACTTACCAGTCGTTTGCGATGCTCCGCAATGTTGATAGAGCCCCCAGCATATGTGGCTGACCCATCACTAGAAACTAGAAGATCGATTCTTGTTATTCTGCTCACAGAGTTGCCGACTCTGTTCAGATGCCCAAAATGTGTTAATTGCCACCCAATTGTCAGCTGTAAAGAAAGACGGCTTCTCTTGCCTGCTCTTCGCTCTATTCATAACATTTCGCATAAAATCACTTATTTTCTTATCGAAAATTCTTCTCACTTCATTGTCTTCCGCTTCGTCCCACGTGAACTTCCGCTGCAATGAATAAAAACATAAATTGAAAATTATTATGATGATCACATATTCATAACCATGCACCAGACACATATAGACAGATTTTGTAAAGTTCATGTCGGGGAAAATATCTGGTCCTTTAGATATCGAAAACTACAGAGTTGTTCTGGTCCCTTTACATCATTCTTGACCAACAATATACTATACCAAACTTTATATGGTGAGAAAATAAAATATGTAAAACTTACCTTAAACTCATTCCACCACATTTCTTTCACTTCTTGTGGAACACTTCTGTAATTAATATACTCTCCCATCCAGAAGTTTCTTACTATTTTGTTCAAACCCCTCACAACAGACATAGCATTCGTGAATCTGCATTCATACGAATATTGTGCAACATGGATAATTCAGTTGACATCAATATCTAAAGCCCGTATGCATGACATATACTAAAATAAAAATGAAGCACTTACGAATCTCCAAATGGGCATATGAAGAATCGGTTATCTTCTTGACCTCTGTTTCCGTCAATATTCGATTGTTCCGCTATATAATTGGGTGGAACGGAAGGAAAGGAAGCTACAGGAGATTGAACTGGAGAACGTTCAGTTCGCATGTGGTGAAGTCCCGTAACATGTTGTTGAGTGTCGGAGGAAGGGCCAACGTGCCCATATTGTGACGGATCATATTGTGGTTGCGGGTTAGATGTCGGGACAGGAGTAGAGGAAAGGGACGGGGACGAGGACGAGGAAGAGTCTTGTCTTCTAGACACGCGACCTCCACGTTTAAACTGACAAGTAGGAAGGTTATGCGAATATGTAAAGAACTATTGACACGCGGGACGAACACATAATGATGTACATGACGAAACTTACCATTTTGATGGAAAGACTGAGAAAATGTTTCCTTGAAATGAGCCAATGTCGATTGCTTATGACATGCAATTTCCTACAAACAAATATATTATGAATCCCATTCATTTTGATATGAAACATCAATGTATAAGCACGATATGGGTGGCCACAGGTATCAAACATTACTATATGAATCGCATGCATTTTTATTAAATTTTTTTTACCACGTACAAAAATTTAAATTTCATTGAAAATGGGTGGCCATAAATATTTTAAGTAATTCTGTAAAGTTTTGTAAGAAATAAATTATTATTATTGTTAAAGTTTTTTTTAGTGCAAAAAAAAATTCCGTAAAAGTTGGTAGCCACCGATATTCTAAGACATTCTGTAAAGTTTTGAAATTTTAAAATTGTAAGAAATTTTAAATTATTACTTTTAATATAAAATTTTTTCCGTGAAAAAAAAATTCCATACTAAAATTGGGTGGCCACAGGTAGTCTAAATTGTTAGGTAAAGTTTCCCAAATTTTAGTCCTTCTTTATTTTAATAATTTTTAGAGCACGTTAAAAAAATTAAATATAACTAAAAGTGGGTGGCCACAGGTATTATAAGTTATTCCGTGAAATTTTGGAAATTTTTAAATTCTAATTTTTTTTGCCATCTAAAGAAATTTAAATTTCACTGCAAGTTGATGGCCACATGTTTGCTAAGCAATTTTGTGCATTTTTTAAATTTTAAATTTTTGTAATTTTCCTTCATCAAAAAAAAATTTCCCTCACAATGGGTGAGTGCATTTATGTTAATCCATTTTATCAGGTTATGAAAATTTCAAATTTTTAATAATTTTTTCTCCGGAACATTAAGAAATCTAAATTTAACTGAAAATGGGTGGACACTATTAATTTTTACAATTTTGTGATATTATGAAATTTTAGTTTGTTAAAAATTTTAACAAACTTTTACGATCAAATTTCATATTTGTTGTTAGCATGTACTATTTTTTAATTTTCCATAATTTTCGATGATTTTTTATAGAATTGTGTAATTTTCAAGCATTTTCTATGAAAATGCTTAATCAATCATCATATCCTATCGTCATTTAACACTTAATCATCCACATAATAAACAAATTAACCAGTCGACCATCGATCAAAGCCACATGCAATCCTGAAATCGACCCGTAATTTAGCCAATGAAAAGTAATTCTAAATAATCCATAACCAAATCCAACTAATTACCTAATTATACTAACCAGGGGTTAGAGAGTTGACTTACTTGGTTCAAGGACAACAAAAACAGGTGGAATGGACAGTGGTGATCCCGGCACGGGCGTGGGTGACGGCGGTGGTGGCGGCGGCGATGGTGACAACAGCGTTGGTGGCGGCTGGCCGGCGGCGATGGTCATGACGGCGGCGGCGGCGGCTGGCCGGGGCGATGGTCACGATAGCGGCGGCGGCTGGCCGGCGGGGCGAGGCGGGGGCGAGGGCGACGGTGGGGGGGGGCGAGGGGCGAGGGCGACGGGAGACGGCGGGGGGCGAGTGGCGCGACCGGTGAGGGGCGGGCGACAGGCGGGGGGTGCGGGGCGGGGGCGAGGGAGACCGGTGACGGGCGGGGGGCGGCGCGGGGGCGAGGGCGGGCGACGGGAGGGGCCTCGGGGGCGGTTGGCCCGCGACCGGCGATGAGCGGGGGGGCCTGTGGGGCTATGCGGCGACGGGTGGGGGAGCTGCGACGGCGGTGGCGACGGGGGACGGCTGGGCGGCGACGGCGATGGCTGTGACGGTGACGGACTGCTCTGCAATTATTTTTGGGCAGATCTGAGTCGAGCAGGGGCGTCGGCGAAAAAACGGAGAAGACAAGGGGTACATATTTGCGACGGACGCTCTTGGTCTGTCACAAATTTGCGACGGACCGAGAAATCCATCGCAAATTTGCGACGGACACTCTTGGTCCGTCGAACATTTGCGACGGACGCTCTTGGTCCATCGCAAATTTGCGATAGACGCTCTTGGTCCGTCGCAAATTTGCGACGGACAAAGAAATCCGTCGCAAAGTTCGAGCGGGAAAATTCCCTGGTCAAATTTGCAACGGACTCAATCTATCCGTCGCAAATTTGCGACGGACCAAGAAATCCGTCGCAAAGTTCGAGCGGGAAAATTTCCTGGTCAAATTTGCGACGGACATTGGAGTGCCGTCGCAAATTTGCGACGGACATTCGAGTGCCGTCGCAAATTTGCGACAGCACTCTAATGTCTGTCGCAAATTTTGCGACGGAAATTAGGTCTGTTGCAAATATTTTGCCAACAAAAATTTGCGACGGACCTAGCATGTCTGTTGCAAATTTGCGATGGACGTTCAAGGTCTGTCGCAAATTTTCGATAAAGTAAATTGCGACGGAAATAAAAAATTCGTCGCAAATCTACTTCGAGCGGGAAAATTCCCTTGTCAAATTTGCGATGGACAAGCACTTTCGTCGCAAATTTGTGACGGACTAAGAAGTGTCTGTCGCAAATTAGGGTCCGTCGCAAATTTGAGACGGAAGTGCTTGTCCGTCGCAAATTTGCGACGGCACTCCAATGTCCGTCGCAAATTTTGCGACGGAAATTAGGTTTGTCGCAAATATTTCGCTAACAAAAATTTGGGACGGACCTAGCATGTCCATCACAAATTTACTATAAAAAAAATTGCGACGGAAATAAAAAATCCGCCGCAAAGTTCGAGCGGGAAAATTCTCTCGTCAAATTTGCGAAGGATACATTGTCCGTCACAATTTTGCGACGGTCAGGTTTGTGTTTTGCGACGGATAAAAATTTGCAAAATTTGCAGCGGACAAGTTTGAGTCTGTCGCAAATTTCTACCGGTAAATATTCCCTAGTAAAATTAGCGTCTCATTGATTTGGGTCATAAATTTGCTACGTCTTTTTTTCAGTCCAAAATTATGGCATCTCAAATTTTGCGATGGAAATTAGAATATCGGAAATGTTACGGCACGTTAATAATATTTGACTTGTCGGCATTTAGGGACAAAATTTCGGACGATAAATTAAAATAGAAAGAATAATCGATAATAACAATAATAAAAAAGTACAATAACAATAACAACAAGAACAATAATGATAACAACAAAAATAGCACTTGTAGCATTAATAATTACACATTTGTAGTGTTGTGTGTCGCAAATTTTAATCTTCGTCTTCGTCTTTGTCCTCGTCCTCGTCTTTGTCATCTGTCTGAAAATCATATTCAGAACATTCTTGTACATTTAATTCGCAAATTTCATATGGATCCACATCTATCATTGCTCCACACGGATCTCGTAAAGTTGGTATGTTATATTCCTCAATTTCAACCGTGTTACACACTTCCTCTTGTTGGTAGGCTCTATCCTTCCAGTGTTTCTCGATTTTCCTCCGTGCTTTGATTTTACATACAGCCCACCAATCAGTTTTGTCACGTTTCAAACTAGGATATGATGCATAACATACTTGATTTGCTTGTTGTGCCAAGACAAATGGTTCATACTTCATATACCTTTTCTTGTGATTTATTTCAACCAAATTGAGTTTCGTATGCACCTTCATTCCTTTGACGGGGTCGAACCACGTGCACTTAAATAACACAACCCGCATCATTAATGGTCCAAGGTACTCTATCTCTATGATTTCATCCGACAAGGCATAAAAATCCTCTTTCCAACTGTCACCATTGGATGACCGAACAGACACACCACTATTCATTGTGGATTTTCCCATTCCGTATTCTTAAGTATGAAAATTATATCAATTTATGAAATATGCTGGTCAACTTCGAACTTGTAACTGTGGACCCCATGACAGATAATATAACAATCATTGCCCTCTAATTTCATCACAATTATTGTGAACCTAAGGTTGCACATGCAAAGCCTACCATAAATATTTTACTAAATGATGTATATAATTTTAATAACTTGGTTTTGATACATAGGCAACTTACATATGTCTTGAACCACGCTACAAATTGTTCATCGCACAAACGGTCAAACTCATTTGGTTGTAGTCCAGCCATTGAAGTTTGGAAAATCCTAATATTAAAAACCATATCATTATTAGCAAATATTTGACACGCAAAACATATATTTGCAAATTGATATTTACTTGAAGTATGGCTCGACTTCTGGGCAGTTCAGTAAAATATAAGTATGGGCTGCATGAATTTCTTCGCCTAATAAGTAACGAAACTGACATGTGCCGCTTGGTCGATCCAGATAATTGAAAATAGAGAATGCTGTGCAATTAGGATCAATAGGGCCCTCATCATTTCTGCCTACTCTCCGGCTCTTGTACTGAACGTGCGGCTCAAAATAGTATGATGCAAATGTTGTCACTTCTTCCACAATATATGCATTACAAATTGAAGCTTCAACACGTGCCTTATTCTTCACTTTTTTCTTCAAATGATATAAGAATCTAGTTGAAATAGAAAGAAGCTTATTGGAACATATTATATGATAAACTAATTTGAACTGTATTTTAAAAAAAAACATTACCTCTCAAATGGATACATCCATCGAAATTGGATGCGACCTGCAACTTTGGCCTCATAAGGCAAGTGAATTAACAGATGCTCCATCGAATCAAAAAACGCTGGAGGAAATATCCTTTCTAAGTTGCAAAAAATAATTGGAATATCTCTCTCTAGTTTTTCCATGTGCGATGCTTTTAACACTGTCGAGCAAATATCATGGAGAAAATTGCTTAATTCTGTAATGGCGCCCCATACAAAGTTCGGTAGAACTTCCTTCAAAGCTATTGGAAGTAGTCTTTCCATCAGAATGTGACAATCATGACTCTTCAAACCTGTCAACTTGCATTCATTCAAATCAACACATCTCTCGAGGTTCGAAGCATACCCATCAGGAAACCGCACAGATTTCAACCATTGACAAACAACTCGCCTTTGCTCCTTATCCAATGTATAAACTGCTTTCGGTTTTGGTCCCCTGCTGCTTGCATCAACAGCTAGTATTGGCCGATCGCAAATATCTCTCATATCTTTTCTTGCGTTCAAGTTGTCTTTTGTTTTTCCGGCGACATCCATCACAGTATTTATGACATTGTCGAAAAGATTCTTTTCTATGTGCATGACGTCAAGATTATGATGAATAAGATGCGCCTTCCAATATGGTAGATCCCAAAATATACTGCGTTTTGTCCACTTATGTGTACTTCCGTACGCAAAAGTCGTGCCGTGCGGGTTCTCAACAACGGTTGGAAAGTCCTACACACGCTCCCAAATTTGATCGCCGGTCAACCTCAATGGTGGACGCGTTCTTTTAGTCCTATTCTTGATGAACTCTTTCTTATTCCTTTTGAAATGATGACTTGACGGCAAAAATTGTCTATGACAGTCAAAATAGCTAGGTTTATTTCCATGTTTTAATCTAAATGACTTTGACCTCTCCAAACATATCGGACATTCTAAGATCCCAGCTGTACTCCATCCAGATAATATTCCGTAAGCTGGAAAGTCATTTATCGTCCAAAGAAAGACAGCCTTCATTACAAATGTTTGATAGGTAGAAACGTCATACGTAAGGACACCTTCAACCCATAGCCGTTGTAACTCCTCAATCAATGGTTGCATATAAATATCTATCAACTTTTTCGGATTTTGCGGCCTTGTCACGATCAATGTCAAAAACATATAAGGTGTCTTCATGCACATACCAGGTGGAAGATTGTACGGCGTTAAGATGACTGGCCAGCATGAATAACTTTTTCCTGTTTTCCCAAATGGAGCAAATCCATCCGCATATAAACCTAACCTGATGTTCCGAGGCTCCATTGCAAACTTAGGGTATGTTCTATCAAAATGTTGCCATGCCTCCGCATCTGAAGGATGACACATTAGACCTTCTTCTGTTTCATGATTTGCATGCCAAGTCATGTGTTCAGCAGTGGCTTTAGACGCATAAAGCCTTTGCAATCTGGGGATTAAGGGCAGATAAAACATTTGCTTGTATGGTCTACGCTTCTTATTATGACTCGGCCTCTTGTTAATCTTGTATCTAGGTTGGTTACAGAATTTGCAAGATTCTGCATTTTCATAATCTCTTCAATATATCATACAACCCCTACTACATACATCAATTCTTACAACCGGAAGATCTAAGTTATCCACTAGTTTTTTCATATTATAAAAATCACTTGGCATGTTGTTATCACGAGGCAATGATTCCCGCATTACTTCAACAAAAGAGTTGAAACAATCCGCAGACATATTATGCTCTGCCTTGATATTTAATAGTCGGGCTGTCACCGATAACTTAGTGTGGTCCTCACAACCTGCCCATAGAAGTTCATCTGCTGCTTTCAACACATCCCAGAACTGATTAGATTGAAAAGTTTCATTATACACATTCTCCTCAAAACCCGTTACTTCTATATCTTCCAATTGTGAAGCATGACTAGTACCCACTTATTCACGTGTATGAGTAAAACTAGTACTTGCATGATTTGATTCTGGGACAAAATTATAACTAGCTGCATCAATCACCATCCTCTCGTTTGGGTTCAATTGCTCATAATAGCCACATTCTTCCCTAACTGAAAATTGGTCACTTCTTTCATATCCTTCATCAAATATAAATAGTTCACCATGGGAAGTCCAATTATAATAGTTCGGAGTAAACCCAAATCTAGTAAGGTATTCTCTAACTTGATCATACACAAAAAATTTACCATTACTGCACTTTTTACACGGGCACCTTAACTTATTTCCATCCATAAACTCATATTTACTACTAGCAAACTCTAAAAATAGTTCCAACCCAGTACGAAACTCATCTGTCAATCCTTGACGTCTAGGTAAGTTCTTATTATACATCCAAGCCCTTTCTCTTTGCATTGTGTCTGTATTAAAATAAAAAATTATGGTAAAATATTTAAAATATCATATCTATTGTTCTTAATTTCCAAAATTATAAAATTTTGGAAATTATAATTTTTGTTATTCATGCAACAATTAATATGAAATTGCAAAAATAGAAAAAATTACAATGTAAAGAAGACTTATCTAAATATTTGACTGAAATATTGGTAGGACAAAATGATCAATTTGATGAGAATTGCAAAGTCTACTTGGATTGCGAGACCTTCAATTAGGCACAAACCGAAAAAAGATTAATCACATAATAATCAATATTTTTTAATCATTTTTAATGTATGATGGAAACGGAATTCATCCCTCGCAAATTTGCGACAAATAAATGAAAATTCCGTCGTAAATTTGTGACAGAAACTAGGATCTGCCGCAAATTTGCGACGGAAATGGGCATCCGTCGCAAATTTGCGACGGACTCTAGTATCCGCCACAAATTTGCGACGGAAATTATTATCCGTCGCAAATTCTTATCCGTTGCAAATTTGCAATGGAATTTTAATTTATTCGTCGCAAATTTGCGACAGAAAAACAATTTCGTCGCAAATTTGCCACGGATATCTCAATCCGTCGCAAAACGGCGTGGCCATTCTGCTCATCCGAAGGCCGGCGAGGTGTTACCGGTCGCCGGTCATTAAACCGGTGATGCAGATACGAAAAAATAACAAACATAAACATATATTAAAAAAAAAATTACAATGCAACGACGAATAGTCATGAAGCTAGCAATTTTGCACTTACCGGTACAAAAGCTTCACCGAGATTAATACGTGCGTGCGCGGATTTTGCAAATTTCACATATATGAAAGACAAAGAAAAGCGACAGAGACCAAGAGAGAGCAAGAGACAACAAGAGAGAGCAAGAGAGAGATAGTGATTGCGATGTCACGGGCTGATAAACTACGAATTTGCGACGGACGCGAGTTTTCGTCGCAAATTTTCGACGAACTGACAATGCCGTCGCAAATTTGCGACGGATTTTGCGACGGTATTATTATTTTTCGGAAATTTGCGACGAAATTTGCGACGGATTATTTTTTTCGTTGCAAATTTGCGATGGAAAAAATTTCGTTGCAAATTTCCGACGGAAAACACAGTACGTTGGAAATTTCGTCGCAAATTTGCGACGGCAAAAATTTCGTCGCAAATTTCCGTCGCAAATTTCGTGTTTTTTTGTAGTGTCAGGATATGATTGTATAGGATATGATATGAAATCTAAGGGATTTCTTATATCCTATCTACTGTTCAGTGAATCACGGTAATAAAGTCGGATATTTCACATATTATCATGTCTATTATTTGTTATGAACGTTATATCACTGTAAATGAACCTAAAAATTGCATAAACGGAGATGATAAAATTTTTTTGCGACACTCTTACCTATTTCATTTTTATTTATTATTTTATTATTTTTCCCACTCTTTTTAAATTATTTTCTTTTTTATTTCTTCCCCTTCCATCATTCTCTAATAAAATTTTATTTAATAGTAAACTATACAAATATGCCTAAAATATATAATAAATATAAATACTAAACGTGTATATATATATTATTCGACCAAAAAAAAACGTGTATATATATCATAAGATAGAAAGAAATTTGAATATATATATAAAAATAAGAATAAAGAAAAACGAATTTATTTATTTTTGTTATTTCGAATTTTTTATATTAAAATTTAAATATTATTTATATTCAAATATTATTTTAATTTTAGTAATATAACAAGTTTGTTATTCGAGAAAAATAACTTGTATATTATGAATATTATAAATTTTATCCACCTTTATACCATCTTTCCATGGGATAATTTTATCCGGATTATATCTCTTATATATCTGACTTTATCCTATTTTGAATATGCACCAAACACGAGATAGGATAAAATTTATCTTATCTCGAATTTTATTCCGACTACCAAACGCAGCCTAGAAGTTTGACTTTGATGTGGATGTAGAAGAGGATACAAATGATTTATTGGATTTCATCAGTACCATATTATTGGTTCCGCAGGAAGATGTCCATTTTGGAAATTGAAATTGTACTTGTCGGATCGGTTTCGAAGGACAAGGTAAGTAATTCAATGGACATGCTCTCGATAACAAAACGAACTTAAAAAGCGTGGTTGAGTAGGCCCGCTTATGGATGAATTCGTATGTCGGAGTGTGGCAGAGTTTCCCGCAATTCAAATTGTTGGATCCTATAAGCGGGAAACACTCTACAAACTTTCTAGGCTTTTTGGTCTCTTTCCCTACATTATATGATGGGGAGAGCGATTTTATTCTTTATATTTTTCTTTTTATTTGCATAAGCACCTTTTCCAAAGGCCTTTTCTTGAATTTAAAAAAAAAAATTGAGGAAAAGCCTATAATTAAGGAATCTTATAGACAGACCATTTGACTAACTTTTCTCTTCCATTGGCTACTCCTCAGTTTGCTAATCTAGTCTTTCGCATTACTTTGTAGAAGCTTCTTGATAGGAACAATTGTATCTGAAAGAAAACAGATAAGAGCATATGTGATATAATTTTTGCCCAACAACTATGGATCTGAAAATGGGCGCCGCAGCTTTTTATATACAACTTAGTAACTATGACTACGTACACTAATTTTGAGAAAACCGTTTCGTCCAATTTTGAGGTGTTGTGATTGTAAAATGAATATTGATAAATATACATATTAAAGCACTCCTGAACACAAATTACATCGTAATATAGCTACAACACAATAACGGGTATGCCAAATAGATACCGAACCCGTAAAGAGCCTATACGAGTGCCGTGATTTTAGTTTAAAATTTAAAACACATTTACTCCTTCGTATGCTTTCAGGGATGACTAGAAGCCATTTGATCGCCTTCCGATATCTTTTCCTTTATTACTATACGGATAATAAGTATTTACACCGGGTGATGGTGATACGGAGATTCATGGGAGCGGTACCGACCTAGCTTTGATCTGACATATCATGGACCACAAAAGAAAACGACCAACGTCAATTCCATATAAACATCTCTGTACCTTGCACCTCCTCCAAACGTAGTAGTACTAGCAGATTTTGACCTTCCACTATAAAAGAAAAGAGAGTTAAATGGTAACGATCATTGAGTTGGTGCGTCAAGGGAAAGCCAACCAAGATTAACATAGAAATCATGAAGAGAAAAGATAAAATAGGAAAGACGGCAGGTGGATGAAAACAATAGAGGAAGGTGGATAAGAGCTTCACGGGTTCGTCCCTCCCTTCCCCTCCAACCTCCCATGCCTTCTCCTTTAGCTTTTCCTCCATTTTTCTATTGCCATATTCATATATTTATGGTCTTCTCGGTTTGACATTTCAAGAGTTTTGATTTCTTTTTCGTTTTTTTCCCTTCGGTTTTGTCTGGTAATGCTGTGGCGCACACCCCGACAGCGGCTTGTTACTCTTGGCTACGTGTCTCTCTCACACTCTGCACTTGCACATTCCCCAGAGCCAGATAGAAGCAACACGAAGACCTGACATTTCCATTCAACGGAGGCCACTTTTTCTGTCGAACCCAGACAAGTACAGAGAAAGCAGAAGAGGGCGTTTCTGACGTTCCAGAATTCACCTGATTTTGGTGATGGTCGTTTCGAGATTCCTCGTTTGTTAAAAGGGTTTTTGTTTGTTTTGAATTCCTTTGGGAGAGAGAGAGAGAGAGAGAGAGAGAGAGAGAGAGAGAGGGTTTTTGGAGATGTACACGGGCTCGATGAGGAAGTCGTTCAAGGACTCTTTGAAGGTGCTTGAGGCAGATATTCAGCATGCGAATACCCTGTAAGTTCTTGCTAAAAATTCTCTTGTATTTCTAATGAATTTGAAATTTCTGCAGTTTTTATAGCGAAATATCTTTTTTGCGTTGTTGTGTTTGATGGTCAGTGAGCAATTCTTGGATTACCTCGTTTTTTTTAGGAAATTAATCTCAGATGGTTGAATTTGCTTGATTGACTGAAAATGTTTACCTCGCCTTTTCTGGGTTATTCGTCTCAGCTTCTAATTACTTGTCAAATTAAGCTCTGGCTCTGAATTTCCTTCTGCTTCTTCAGTGTCTTTGTTTCTCTTGTTTAGTTGAGTGAACTGTCTTGGCTGTTTTGTTTTGTTTTTCTCAAGTCGCGTTTGTTGAACAACAGTTCTGTTCTCTGAGATTCCTGCATTTAGTTTATTGTTCATCTGCATAGGCGGACACGTGAATGCTTGGTTTGGATATTTGATAACAAGGCCAAAGATGATTTTTTTCCCACCCTTTATGTCTTGCATTTGCATGGTGCTTGATTTGTGCTATTATATGATTTGAGCAGAATGAAGATTTGCTTTGTGTTGAATAGTTCAGAGGCGGTACGAATTTTACTTACTCTTGCTAAATAGTATTATTCTCGGTACTTCGCATCATGCAGTCTCAGATGGATCAATGCTTGCTAAGTTCTTTTGGGCTGCATGTGAAATTCCAGGGGCTCAAGGTTTTTGAAAGTTTTTGATTTCAGATTTCATGTCAATGTTCTCCATTTCTTTAACTAGAGTTGCATCAATGCAAGGGTAAGGGTGCATTGACAATGGAGAGGGGAGCCTTGTTCCACCTTGGTGCCCTTCAAGAACTCGCAAACTACTTTTGCGAGTATGTAATGAGTTCTTTTGTGTGTTTTTCTTTTTGTCTCTTTCTCAATTAAGGCGAATTGATAAACAGAAGGCACATAAGTCAATACTTGCACGAGTTTCTTCGTACTTTAGTTTCTTCTGTTGAGTTTTTCATTTGTTGTACGAACTCAAGAAATTTCCTTGGTTCTTAGTGTTAGATCAGTTTTATATACATTTGGTTGAATGTCTGTATCGCACGTGATACAGAGCATCTGATTTTCCAAGGGATTATGATGGCGCTTCTCTTCAGATGAGATTGTCGTACAGTCCAGCTGCACATTTCTTTCTTTTTCTAGTGCAGTGGGCAGATTGTCACTTAGCTGGTGCCCTTGGGTTACTAAAAATTCTGATTTACAAGGTAAAAATGGGAAGGAAAGTTCTCAGTTCTACTGTGATTTAGCGTTATCAAGTCGTATTTGTGATAGGAGAATTGCTGACAACCGGAAATCCTCTTGTTCTCTAGGTCTGTGTTGATGGTACGACGACCATGTCAACCCATGAAAGAAAAGCAAGCATCAGAGAGTTCTATGGTATTCAAATTCTGACTCCCTTCATTCAAATTCCAGTCAGCGATTCATTTGGGTTAGTTATTTTAACAACGCTCTTGTTCCTGCTGTTGTCAGCGGTAATTTATCCATCATTACTGCAACTTCAAAAAGGTGTGACTGATACTGAAGATAGAAGGCAGAAGACTGTGTGCATGGAGAGGTACAGAAGGAGAGAAGAGGAGGAACGCAGGCAGTATGCAGATATAGAATTTGAAAAGGAAGATGAATGTGGAATATGCATGGAAATGAATAGTAAGATTGTGCTGCCCAACTGCAGTCACGCCATGTGCCTCAAATGTTATCGGGAGTGGTACTCTCTCTCTCTCTCTCTCTCTCTCTCTCTCTCTCTCTCTCTCTCTTACTTGTGTGTTGATGCACATGGGCCTGCCTGCATGTGGTCTTGGGAGTGTGTACCCCTGCTGGTGTACGTATGTGTCGCTTGTGTGCTTGCCAGGCTGAGAAAAAATGATCAAGCCATTAAACTCAAATCTGAAGTTATCAGTTTGGTTCAATTTGAGGAGGCAATTTTGCAAGTCCAGTTCAGTTCTAAGCCCCTGTTTGATCTGTCTGGTTTGCAATTTCCCAAATCAAATCATGCTCAGCACTACATGTCTCTGTAGAAAATTTCTCTTGCATGGTTCATCTGCTTTGCATAGTCTTGACAGTCGGTCATTGGTATGTCAAAGGTTAGAATAAATCAACCGTTCGAGGGCTGTGACTGCACATGGGAGGAAGTATATACCTGAGTAGAGATATTAGAACTTTCCAGCAAAAGACCAGTTGATTGCTGGTGTATATGGTCAGACTAAATAAATTATAAATTGTTATTAGCTGTGTTTTCGGGTACTAAATCTCTTCCGTGTCCAATTGTAAGACATTCTACATCTGTCTTGTGTCCTTTTCAGTGCATATGTGTGATTAGAAATTTTAGAAGTTTGATGCATGTCCACTCGGATTTGTAGCTTTGCATGGTAGAAAATGTGGGAAAGCTAATTGAGGAAGTGGATGGGTTGCTTTAGAGAATTGGTAATCTGGTGACTTTCTTTATTCATAGAGCAGTTGCTTTTAAAGATCAATAGTTGTTCGAAAATGGCAGGTAGTCTTAGAGTGGGACATTGTTAGCCTTCTTTAGATAGTAATTATTAAGCTTCCCAGAAACTTAGCAGGTCTTGAGGGGTTAGTGGGGGAACCGTTCAACTATTTCTTGTCTTTCCAACGTAGTTACAGATCCTGTGAGGTGAGAACAAGTCAGATTCTTGCATATACCATGAACAGGGACTTTAGGGAGTTGTTATTTGTGTGCACTCATGGATACATACTAGCATGGATCAATAAATCATGTGCAAAAAGGGTTGCATCCTATGAGAGTATTGTGAGCATTTCAATGTAGCCTAGTTGATGATCTTTGGTCTTCAAATTTTTATGTGGGAGGAGGTGGAGACATATTATAACCTTGGGTTTCTGCTTACTGGAAAAAGTGAAAAGAGAAAACCATGGTTTTGTTGTCTCTTGCACTTGTTCGTGTGGATTTATTTTATCAATTTGTCTTGTGTGGACAATTAATGCTTGGACATGCAGTTGCACGATTAAGAATGACGAGACTGATCAGTGGTGAGGGAATTAAATTTGATTTGAACAAGCTTTTGTCCGAAATGGGTTTTGCTTTTCAATAAATGCAATTCCACCATCACCCTCCATAACTACCTCTATAATGGCATTATTCATGAATTAGGGAGTTCACTTCTGATTCTCCTCATTGCATACACATAAATTCTTCTTTCAGCAAAAAATTCAGATTAAAGTTTTCAAAGATATTGCTCGCGATATCTGATACTTGGTAGGAGTTCAAATTCGGTAGTTTCCTATCAAAGGTGAATAACCTTAGAAGGTTACCAGTACTTGTTAAAGCATTTTGAAAATCTCCTCTACAGGTTCATACTACTATAAAATGAGTTTAATTTGTTTCATTCTCATGTGGTCAGGGATGCTTTTTATGATTATAATTGCTAGTTTTCACATTTATATTGTAGTTTGGATGGTCGAAATGGAACCTCGATCAGTTATTTGCTATCTGCCAACAGGCAACAAGAGCAATTAATCTAGGTTGCCATGCATTATTGTTCTGGGTTCTCTAATCTTGTTTAATTTTTAGCCGTAGTCCATCATCATGTTGGATTATCTGGTTATATGATTCGTTTGGCCGAGTCACATACGAAGATCAGATGCTAGAACAACTATGATCTTTTACTCTAGCGTCGCTGTTCCGGTTTTTTCCATGAACTGTGGGGTTTGAATGAAAATCCTCTCATGTGGTCTCATTGTGACATTACAGGCGGATGAGATCACAGTCGTGTCCCTTCTGTCGGAACAACCTGAAGAGAGTGAACTCGGGCGATCTATGGATATTCATGGACAGCAGGGACATAGTTGACGTGGCGACCGTGACGAGGGAGAATCTTCGGAGGCTTTTCGTGTACATAGATAAGTTGCCTCTGGTCGTTCCCGACAATCTCTTTGAAACATATGATTCTCACCTAAGGTGATTAAAAAACTGTCGAAACCGAAACCCATTGTCCGAGCTTGTTCTCCTTCTTGATGGGTCCTTACATTTTAATCCTGATACGAGGGACAATTTGTATGTTGTTGGTTAGTCCTGCCTCTTCATGTCAGAAGACCCAGCCTGATTTATTGTGGGCTGAAGGCTGAAGTTCAGATCAGAGTAGGTGGTTCATCATAAGTTCAACATAAAACCTGCACTTACCAATTCGCACATCTGTATATATAATTTGTAAAAATTCTTAGTGGGTTAAGTACTTTCTTTTGGCCTTCAAGAGAGAGAGAGAGAGCTTTACAGGTTCAGCAATCTTGCTGTTTGGCTAGTTTATAAAGTGACATCCATTCATGGACCATAAATATTTGGCGCTACGATGAGAATATGCTGATTTCCTCCCAATCAGTTTTGCGAAATTGCGATTTTAATTGCTCAGTACATGCAATTTACAATAGGTGCAGTTCGATCAAAATCCGGCAAGCTATTGGCATGGCAATAACTTGGCCATTTGGGCCTCACTTCGTTAAAGGTTGACATTCAGTGTATTAGATGATTAAAATTCAATAATCTAACTAAAATAAGTGAAGTTTTGGGGTAATTTGACAAAGTTCTCCATATTGCAAAAGTTTCGCTAAAACTTGGAGTACATGGATCACTGACAAGGCATTGAAACAACCCTGGAATTCTCTCCCTTAACGTGAATCCAACAACACAAGCGCATGCATAGAGATAATTTTGGGTGCTTTTGGTTGGCCATTAGATGGATGAAAACAGACTGTTGGGCACTTCCATCATCGCTCGTTTAGTTTTCGGGTGGAAGTAGGCTACCTCTGCAAAGATGGTTTGGACGATCGTGAGCGCCAGCAGCTCCAAGGTACCGATCGTGAGTGCCAGCAGCTCCAAGGTACCGATCGACGAGAAGATCAGCCACTTCATCTTCAGCAGCCGCAGGTGCTACAGGTCGCTTGCGTACTTATTCATGTCCATAAACAACTTGGCCAGGTAGCTACTTCTTATGTCGAGCGCAAGCTCTTTGGCCACGTCCTAGGAGAACCCTGCAACCGCATCATTGGACCCGATGTAGCAGTCTTCCATCATGTGACAATTGGACAGGAAAGCCGCGTCCTCGGCCTTGCTCATGAGGCACCTGAGGAAGGTGACGTGATGTTCTGGAAGAAATTTTTGCAGTTCTACTCAAAGGCAACACATTTGGAAAGGAAAGAGACCAGAGTCTTGTCTAGAGTTATACTGGGAACTTCGAGGACTCCACTGGTGAAGTTAACGTCTAGGAAGTTGCTATTCGACCTTTGCTATTCGTCCTTGGCTTAAACTTGATGCGCGCCAGGTTGAGCTTCTTTGTAGTTGCTATTCGACCTTTGCTATTCGTCCTTGGCTTAAACTTGATGCGCGCCAGGTTGAGCTTCTTTACAAAGTTGGTTTAGTTCAAGGTACTCATAGCTCACGGCCTAGAATGTTGCGGTGGGTAAATCGGCAAAGCAAAAATGGAGTAGATCGAGCAAGTGTCTTGGATTGAAGAGGCTGCAGTATGGCAGCAGGTCTTTGACCAACATTTGGAATGCCATACTTCCAACACCAGATTGACGAGATTATGAGATTCTGCCGAAGATTTTAATAGATTGTACAGGATCCGGAGGACGAGATTTGGTTTTCAAGCAGAACAAAATCCATTATCATTGACTTTGACAGCCCCAGAGAACTCTTGATCAGATCATATGGGTCCGCTCTTACTATGCATCCCACGATGTGGAGCCACTCGATCAAGAAGCATCCGTCTGGGACCATCTCGACCAACTTCGACTTTCCTAGCTTGACAGGCTTGGAGTAGCAATCTCTGATCTCCCTCTCTTCGGATACGACAGTGTTGAAATAGTCATTGACATCCACTCTGTGAGCTTTGGTTTGAGCAAGCAGAGCCAAGCAAGTAGCGCCAAGTCTGTGGTGGTAAGGACCAATCAACACTAACTGGGTCTATAAGTCATTTCATAGATTGTAGCCAAGCTTGGGGTAAATGCAGTAGGTGAATGTCAATGACTATTTCAACACCATCCAAAGAAAGGAACATTTGGAACTAGGGAAGTCGGAGTTGGTCAAGATGATGGTCCTAGACGGTTGCTTCTTGATTGAGTGGTTCTGCATCGTGGGATGCATAGTAAGAGCGGACCCGGACGATCTAATCAATAATTTTCTATGACTCTTAAGCTTAATGATCATGGATTTTGTCTTGCTTGAAAACCAAATCCCATTCTCCGTCCTTCAGATCCTGTATGATTAGTCAAAGTCTCCGGCAGAATCTCATAATCTCGTCATTTTGGCATTGCAAGTCTTCAACATGGGATTCCAAAAGCTGGTCAAAGACCTACTGCCATACCGTGGCCTCTCCAATCCAAGATACTTGCTTCATCTACTCCATTTTAGCTTCGCCAATTTACCCACCACAACGTTCGAGACCATTAGCTACAAGTACCTTGAACTAAAACACTGTGCAAGGAGGGTCAAGCTCGGAGGCATCCAGTTCAAGCCAGGGACGAGCAGCAACATCCTGGACGTTAACTTCACCAATGCAGTCCTTATGTGCTCCGTATATCTCTAGACAACATATCGGTCTCTTTTCTTTCCAATTGCGTTGGCTTTCAGCAGAACTGCAAAAATAACATCAGTTGCTACGTCCCCATCTACGGGTGCCTCGTGAGCAAGGCTGAGAACGCGACTCTCTTGTCCGATTGTTGCATGATGCAAGACTACTAATTTGGGTCCAATGACACAGTTGATGCAAGACTATTGGGTCCAATGACATAGTTGCGGGTTTTTTCTAGGATGTGACCAAGGAGATCGCGCTCGACATCAGAAGGAGCTACCTAGCCAAGCGGCTGCTGAAGATGAAATGGCTGATTGTCTCGTCGAGTTGTCCAAATCACCTTCGTGGTGGTTGCCTACTTCCACCCCAAACTAAACGAGTGATGATGGAGATGCCCAATTGTCGGTTTCTATCCATCTAATGGCCAACCAAAAGTACCCAAAATTATCTCTCTGCATACGCGCTTGTGTTCTTGCGGATGATGATGTCAACCTGCAGTCAGAAGGTATTTCATGTATTAGTATGGGGAGGGTGATATCTTGTGTTGTTGGATTCGGATTAAGAGAGAGAATTCGAGGGTTGTTTCAATACCTGTGTAGCTTTAGTGAGATTTTTAGCAATATAGAGAGCTTTATCAAATTACCCCAACAGACCAAATTTCAAGACCGATCAAAACTCCACTTATTTTTAATTAGGTTATTGAACTTTAATTTTAATCATCTAATACACTAAATATCAATGATTCCTAAGAGATCAATGAAGGTTGTGAAGACAATGGGCCGCTGAAGCACTCAAGCGTCAAAATGGGAGCATACACTGACCAGAACCGAGGATACCAAATCAGTATTGACGAATGCAATCATACAAACATACTTGGCTCTCGGTTCCAGCGTGGAAGGGAACGCCAGATTTCAAGAACGCAAAAATACTCTTTCCTACACAGGACTCATCATTAAGGAAAAATGACAAGGGCATTCACTCCCTTCAACAAAGATGCATGTTAATATAGTTCAGGAAAATAAGCACACGCATAAAAATGCTAGAATGGTCGATCTAAGTATTTGTTTCGCGGAAAACAAAACTCCACAAAAAAAAAAAAAAAAAAAAAGTTTTCTGCGTTTGGCCCAAAGGAAAACAATTTCCATAAACGGAAAAGAGGGGTCGATTTCCTCCTCGCTCGTCTCTCTATCAGACGGCTAATGCAGCGCGCCATCACAACACCGACGATCGGAAGTTCCTCTCAGCTTCCGTCAAATCACTCGATTCGCACAAAGCCCAAGCCTAATCAGGAGACGAATGCTACCTCCTCCTCCCATGGTCACAGATGCATTCAGTTCAGATTCCGGCAAATCCAGCGAAATCAGGAAAAAGATGCAGACGCGAAACGGAAATCGAGAGCACAGAAGGGTTAGTCGGCGGTGATTTTGAATGATATGCTCACCAATATTACGAGAAGAGAGGCGCTTTGCCTGTGAAGATTGCTTGCGAAGATAGTGTTTTTGACGCGGAAAAATAAAATCTATTATTAAAAAGAGAAATAAAAGCTAAGGTTGTTTTTTTTAACCTTTACTAGAAGGAAAGAAATTGAAGCTTTTCAAATTATAGTAATTTTTAATAAATTTTAAGATTCTGAATAATGTTCTCACAATGTTACGAGCTATGGTGTAGCCATTGCAAAATAGTTCTTCCTCGCATCGATTTATCTTTCTACATTTCATTTTAATAATGCCACCGACGTCTCTATACCTTGTTGTGAAATCAAGCGAAACCTCTTTCGATTTTTGTTAAATGATCCTTATACTTTCAGAAAATAATCACTTTCTATCTTGGGCCCGGGGACAGTTAGGGACCCTGGGCCTCGTGCCCATTTCCCCAACAGCCCGTACCCAAGTTAGTGAAAGCCCGAATAATGTACGTCTATTTTGGAAAAATAAAAAATAAGGTGTTTCAGTTAGATACCGAAAAATATTGTCGTTTTCTCGAAAAATGACTTCACAAAATATATTTTCTAGAAACATCACATTTTTCATGAAACGAACGAAGCCTCGGTAAAATTGCAAGAATCACGGCTAGACCGAAACAAAGGCAACGCAAATGACCCGAGATCTCTAAACTTTCATGCGTCCCTAAATTAGATGTACGAAAGAAACTGAATGAAGAAAATGATGCTGGATGACGAAACGACGGTGTTTTCGCTCGAGGTCAACTTTCTCAGTTTGACCGGAAAAAGTCAACTTTCAATGTATGGATGAATGGGCCCAATGAAATGTGTTTTAAGTCCTAGTGGAGCGCAATGTTCCTAATCCCTATATGTAGAGGGATGCAATGAACGCGAGGCTACGCGAACTCCCTCCTTTTTACCAAGGATTGAATTGCGCTATTGACGATGAATCCAACCCTTGATGTGCTTTTTTTTATTTATTTATTTATGAAAATGCATGTTCTACTAGTCAAAATTCAGTTATCAACACACTTATTTTTGGCTTTGGCTTCTGATCTCTCTCTCTCTCTCTCACTCATTCCTCAACTTGGTCGATACCACCCACCATCCATTTCACCTTTTCTTTTTTCTCTTATGTTGCAACACACAACTCCCTCTCAATCTCTCTCCCCCTCAGCCCCTCACGCCACTTTCATTTTTCTCTCATTTTTTCACACATTTAAACTCTCTTGTTAGAGAACACCTTTATGAAATGTTGACAATTCCAAAACTGTTCTTGATATAATATACACTATGATAGATGCGGATGTTCATGGTGATATTTGAAAAACTGTGATGATAGCCATGATAGCTTAAAGAGCTTGGAGAAGACTAACTACGGTGATGTAGATTTTAACATGAGGTAAACAAGTCCGACATGATGAGGGGCGCATAAGAACTTGGAAGGACCATGGTCGACCTAAAATTCAGATAATCAAAGTGGGTGGTTGATCAGAAGTTCTGCATAAAATCTGCACTTTACCAATTCTCACATCTGTATATGTAATTTGTAAAGATTCTTAGTGGTTTAATTACTCTCTTTTGGCCTCAGAGAGAGAGAGAGAGAGAGAGAATTTGCAGGGGCAGGGGGGCGTCGTTGCAGGCAGAGTGTGCTGTAATAATTGAGTGTGCTGTTTTATGTGTGCGAATGTGAATTTGAATGAAATAGCCTTAATTTGATTATTCACTTAAATGCTCATGATTATGGGTAGTGTATGATCTCTTTTCTAGGGTTTAAAGCTTGTTTAAAAATCTGTCAATGTACAATTTGCTTTGCATGGACATTGCTTGGCTTTTTTGGACGACCTTCATTGAACATGAATTCTGATGAATTTGGCTTAATTTGAATGATATTTTACTTGTTCATAAATAGAGGTTCACATGTCAATAATTTTATATTCTTTTAAGCCCGTTTAAACCTCATTTTTAGTTCCAGTTGGGGACCGTGGTTACTGGGTATTGATGGACGGTGTGTACTAGCAATATGGTCTAATATATGTTGTTAGAATTATGAGCAATAAATACTTTGCTGCACCCATTATTGACATGTTGTGTGTTTAGTGCTTTAAACTTTAAAGTGGCATTTGTGTGCGTCCACTTACGGGCTTGCAAGTTGCAAGGGTGTCTCTCTTGTTTTTTTTTTTGGTGTGAATTTGCAAGGGTGTCTCTGTGCAAGCGAATTCATAAGTTTACGCAATCCCCAGTGTTATGAAGTGCTCGAGACATAGCCTTCACCTTTCAAGGAACAACTCTGGCATCCTACATAGTGGACTTCCCGCTAAATTAGAATGATACAATGATGCTAACTGAATTTCAAATTCAAATGAGACAAAATGGATATGTCTTCATCTTTGATGGAGATGCTGTATTTGGAAATCAGCCAAATAAAATTGTGGGGGAAATGACAATCTTGCCAAATCAAAATTCAACTTGGTTGAAGCAGATGATCTGATGATGTAATTATTGCGATCATTTCCCAAGCCAATATTGTGGCTAATGTGAAAGAATGGGTGGTAAACTCAAGTGTTACCCGACATATATGTTGAGAACATAATGCTTTATCCTCCTACGCTTTAGTAGAGGAAGGAGAAGAAAATATTTATCTTGGTGATTTGAGAATTGCTCAAGTTCTTGAGAAAGAGAAAATTCTTCTCAAATACTCACATTTTAAAATGAGGCTGAGTAGTTAAAAAACTTATTAGCAGATTTCGTTTGGAAATGAAACAACACCTATTATCTCTAGACATTGTGATTGCCAAGAGGCAATATCCATTGCAAAGAATGAAACTTTCAATGCTAAAAATAGACATGTCTGGTTGAGACGTAATGTGGGACTACAACTGATTAAAGATGGAATTATGTCCATCGATTATATTAAGTCGAAGTGATTTTGGCCGATCCTCTAACTATACACTGAGGGGAATGGGACAAGCCAGTTGAAAAAAATCAACGGTGATGGTAACCCAATGTATGTGATTGGCGATCCCATGAATTAGGTTCATATGGGTAATAACAAATCACTTGTTGATCCATGTTGTTGATCCATGATGCACTATTAATTTTTTTTTTGTCCCGTGAGAATAGTGCAACACCGTAAGGAAAAAGAGGGTAAGCTGAGCTCTTAATGAAATTTCATAGCCATTGTTGGTGGTGCATTAAACTGTAGAATACACTTAATTGAATCACCTATATAAGTGTGGAGTGGGCCGCTCCTATGAGAATTATTAGAGATAATTTCTAGAGCACTTATGAATAAACCAAGTATGCATATGGCCTATTTGAGCAAAACCGCGTTGAACAACAAATTTTGTGGGAAGTATAATGTGATTGATGAAAATCATAATTCACAAAAGGAATTATTGGTTCATAGAAGTTTCAAACTTCACCAATAATTTTGTGAATATTTCACTCTTTCTAGGGTGATTCATAGCCTAACAAGTACTAGTTCCGATGCATTACGCTCCAATAACCCAGCATTATTCTATTTTTTCTTTCCAAAACTTTTTGAAATATGTGGGCAATTGTTGGATATTTCAACAGTTTTGAAACATTTGTTAGAATTAATGATTGCTATAAAGTTATCATTTTGTAACGGTTTTTCAATAGCTGTATAACGGCTTTGTAACGTTTGATTTAATTCTTCATAAATCCTCAATTATTTTATAACGGCCATACAACGATCACTTTTTTAATAATTACCAACTGTTTTATAACGGTTCTTAACTACTACCCATAAATTATTACTTTGAGCATAATTGGAAAGTGATATATATATCAAATAAAGAATAATCTTTGTTCTTTATTTTATCAATCTTTCTTTTCTTTGCTGGGTTATACACATAACCTTGTTCCTGCTTCCTTGTAATCTTCAGTGCGGAATATAGAAGAAGGTCTGTTATATCTTGAGTCGCTAGAGCCTTAGGCATCGAGTTTCATACTCCGAGGCGCGAAATTATCCTTAAGGACAGTGACTAGCACGCTCTAGATATTGATATTATTTTCTTATCTTTTTCAATAGATTTCCAACAATGATTTTTATTTTTTCATGTTATCTAACAATTTTTCCAACATGGTGTCGATCGGTCCCTACCACCACGGATGCGAGTGCACAAAGATGCTTGAAGAGCACAAGCCAAGGTATTTTGCAGCTCTAATTGCTCATGGCATACAAAGAGGGGGAGATCAAAGATTGCTACTTCGAGGCTCTCGAGCTAGGGAGTTTGGATTTGGTCAATATGATGGTTCTAAACGGTTGCTTTTTGATCGAGTGCCTCCGCATTGCCGCATAGACAGTAAGAGCGGACCCGGAAAATCCAATCTATGGTTATCCGGGCATGTTCATGTTAGTGATCACGGATTTCGTCATGCTTGACAACCAAATTCCTTTCTTCGTCTTCAATATCCCGTACGAATTGTCAGAGTCTCCGGCGGAGGAATCTTGTAATCTCCAAGCTCTGGTGTTGGATATCTACAACTAGGGATTCTGGAGGCGGGATGCTGCCATACTGCAACATCTCAAATCCAAGACACTTGTTTGATCTACTCCATTCTAGCTTTGCCGATGTACCCACGGAAATGATCAGGGACGTTAGATACAAGCAGCAAGCACAGGACCACTCAGTCATGGAGATCAAGCTTGCCGGTATCAAGTTTAAGCCAAGGATGAGTGCCAAATTCCTAGACATTAGCTTCACCAATAAAGTACTCGAAGTGAGATCCATATCAACAGGAGAATGACCTACCTAGCCAAGTTGTTCGCGGACATGAACGAGTACACAAGGGAGCAGTGGTACTTGCGGCTGATGAGAATGAAGCGGCTAATTGTCTGGTCAATCGGTGCTGCTGGTGCTCACGGTCATCCAAACCACGTTTGCGGTGCTTGCTTATGTCCACCCCCAAAGTAAACGAGTGATAATTGAGCGCTGTTGTTACGCTTGTTGTAGGTTAGAATTTAGGAAATCCCGGTAGTGGCTATAACTCAAACAATATAATGTGAACTTTGTTGTTATGTTCAAATAATAAGCTTTTCGCAAATGCAAAATCGAGCTTATTCAACATTGCACGAAAAATGCACGAATAATAACCTTAATTTTTTTGTAAGGTTCGATTCTTGTTTTAACTACAAAATTTATACGCATGCTTTCTAGCGAGTTAAGAACCATGTTAATAAGATTTAAAAATAGAGAAATATCCTAATTTTACTCCTTGTGTCTTCCTTAGGTCTATTTCCCAAAACCATTGTATCAATTAAATTTTCTCCAATAGAACCTTATTTTGAAAAGTTCGAATAATAAGCTTTCCGTAGATACAAAAATCGTGCTAATTGAATGTTACAAGAAAAATTTATGTACAACCAAAATTTGATCATGTATGTAGATGTATTGGCAGGTTCATCATATGACAATGGTTGATTATAGAATCTTAGATCCTATATTTGGGTGTGGAACTTCTTTGAAAATATTCAAAATAGTTGGCTACGGAGATGATTGGTCCCCACACTTTTCAAAAACAAAAAGGGTACAAAAATGAAATCACCATATAAATCCTTAGCATAAAAATATGAAAAATTTACCTTACACTATCATATATCGAAATGCTAGAGAAGGGAGGTGCCAGAGGTGCCGGCGTCTTACCTATTCAAACACATCAGACAATTAGTTATTGAACATAAAGGTAAGGAAAACAAAGCAACATGAACAGATAATCATACCGCGATGTTTAGAAGCAGCAACAATTGTCACAATGAAAACCAAAAGCAAGGCTGCCAAAGGGATAATAAGTTGCAGTGAGAAAACCAAAAGCAAGGCTGCCAAAGGGATAATAAGTTGCAGTGAGAATTTCCGGTAAAAATTCAATAAACTCCATCAAACTCACAACCGTCTCATTAAACTTTCAGACACTCTCCTGCTCTATCTTGAAGTGGGAAATCACAAATTCCACAACCAAATCAGTCACAAAATACCAACCCAGCATGCCCAAATAGAATACTTGCACAGAATGTGAGCTTGTAGCAACAAGCTGGTTATGGTACAGAGCAACGAACAAAAATTTTGACTGTACATAATATTTTCTTGCAACCTTCAATTAGTGCGATTTTTGCAAAAAGCTTATTATTCAAACTTTTCAAAAGGTTCTATTGGAGAAAATTTAATCGATATAATGATTTCGGGAAATAGACTTAAAGAAGATACAAGGAGTAAAGTTAGGATATTTTTCTATTTTAAAATCTTATTAACACGGTTCTTAACTCGCTAGAAAGCATGCGTATAAATTTTGTAGTTAAAACAAGAATCGAACCTTACAAAAAAATTAAGGTTATATTATTCGTGTGTTTTTCATGCATTTTTCGTGTAATGTTGAATAAGTTTGATTTTTGCATTTACGAAAAGCTTATTAGTCAAGCCTTTCAAAATAAGGTTATATTGTAGAAAATTTAATTGATACAGAGGTTTTTGGAAATAGACCTAAAGAACACTCAATGAGAAATTAAAGTTAGGATATTTTTCTTATTTTAAAGTGCGAGTGGCGAATTTAACAAAAAGAAAAGGCTGAAAAAGATTATTTGAAGAATGAAAGCTTGAACAGACTTCAAGGTAGATGGAAGTAACCTGTAATTACAAACGTTCAAAGAGGAATATTGAAACGAAGACAACACCGACATTAAGGAGAAAGACATATTCCTAAAACCACAACCGAAGTTGAAAGACATTGCTTCGAAAGGATGGGACTTTAGAGGAAAATTTGGGGGAGTTCTGGCACAATTTGAGTGTTTCTTCTCTCCGTGTTATATCCTTTTATGCTCCATATGCTTTTTTCAACCGTTCTCACCTGCAGTTTCAATTATATTCCTTTCAAATTATAATATTGAAAGACGTGAAAGAAAAACTGAAATTATGAAGTCACACATGAAATTATGAAGTCACACATTCATAAGTCTACACAGTTTTTAATTCAAACTAAATAGGATGTTTGCCAAACATATCCCAATATAGTGAAGCTCATTTGATGTTAAACTTATTTAATGAAGAAGCGAATTTAGTCCCGTACTGCTATCTTTTATAATTAAAATATTACCATCATAATATGCTTATCTTGAAAATGGTTACTGCGAAGACAATTAAGATATTGAATTAAGTGTAAAAAAGGAGTAAGTGTCGGTATGTGATAATACATATGTTGTGATGGTATCATATCTACACAAAAAACCTCAAATTATGTTTATTAACAAATATCTAAATTTTTTTTTTGTCACTAAAAACCCTAACCTTGCCAACTATGATACAAATACACCCAACTTTTTTTTGTGTTACGAAAAAACCTAAACTTATACATTTATGACATATATATCCTCTAAATCAATTCCATCCAAAGTATATTTGTCACACTGCTATAAGTTCGAGATTTTTTATAATACAAATTTTTTTTAGGGTATTTATGTCACAATGGAAAGTTTAGGGTTTTTAGTGACATAAAAAAAGTTTAGGGTACACTTATCTTACCAAAAAAAAGTTTAGGGTATTTGTATCACAGTGAATATAGTTTGGATTTTTTTGTGGTATTTAATCTTTAAAAATATTTGGTGATATTTACTACCGGTCATTGCTTATGCGGTGGTCACTTCTACCCGTGGATCCAAGTGATGTGTGTTCACTTGCCACATGGCAGGCATTGGAATCAACATTCTCTAAACTTAGTCTTTAACTATATACATATATAAATTGTATTTGCCCGATTTGGTTAAAAAGTTTGATTTATTTTATTTACCTACATAAAAAGATTTTATTAATTGTATCTATCTAGTAATGAACTAAATTGCCTCTTACTTTCCTCTATGACATTTCTTCTCTTTGTTTGCCTTTATAAACTTAGATCCTATTTGATAACCTAATTAAGTGCTAAAAATTCAATAGTTTAGCACCTAATAAGATTAAGTTTGTTCTATAACTATAACTAACATTAAGTTAAAAGATTCAATCAAAGTCAAAAAATTAAATCACTTAATTAGGTAGGCGAAGAAGGGATTACTTAAGTAGAAAAAGTAATTGATGACAATTAGAACCTTGTCAATTATATTGCTAAAAACCTACTAATGATCATAATATCATGTACGGTAAGAAATTAATTATATTTAGTGATCAATTTTCAATTATAATCAAACAACTTTGCATTTCTTCTTTCAGCACTTATAGTAATCAGGACTTAAAATTTAGCACTTAAATTCTCAGCAGTTATTTTTCTATTTTATCACAAACGAGAGAAAAATCGAAAAGGAAATCTTCCCCTGAACAAAAATATATGAAATGTGAAATTGTCATTTTTCCTAAATATATTATCTTGTCGTCTTTTCCTTTCCTTTCCAAACAAAACTAAATCTAATTATTCCCAAGTTCTTCACTCCTTATCTTTCGAGAATAATTTCTTTCACAAAATAACTTTCTAACATATGTGATTTAACTTTTGTTAACCAAACACACTATAAAAGTAATCTTGAACACCGTTCTTCTACAACAGAAGTTGTAGATATCTCTTAACGTGATCTATCTAACCTTATCTGTTTTTGAATTCATTCAGGGTTGAATTGCAAAAGTTACTGCTGCATTTTAAACTTGATTTCCTTGTCAAGATCTAAACATAAGTAGGCACAAAACACACGTGCGGGTTGATATAATGTTTTATGACTTATCTTTCATTTTGTAGGTTGGGGGATGTTTTGTCTTCATTGTCATCAAAGAAGTATATCGTTCCACATGAGAATTCAACGCTAACTAGAGTACTTGTTGATTCACAAGGTACCTTTTGGCATTGACTTTCTTGGTTGCATACATGATATTTGGATTTTCCGAAGGTGGTGGATATTACAAGTGGGTGTACAAGCTTGCACCTGCTAGGATAGCACAAGTTCTCTCTCTTATTTACTTTAATGATATGTTGGAGTGCCTGATGAAGAGATATGGAATTTTAATTGCTGATACATTTTCAATGGATTAGAAAACTTATGGAAGGGATATGACATATCTGGTGCACAATATCTCATGAAACTATTCATACAATATTATCGAGTGACAAAATATTTCACTGGGCTGCATCTTGCTTTGAAATATATAGCCTTAAGATATTATGGAGCAAGTTAGTGGATGGCCGCCTTTCCTTTTTTTTTTTTTTTTATAATCTTAGGTTACATTCCATCAACATACTCTTTGCTGATTTGGTGGTGCATAATCTAGGTCGTTGTTTAATAGATATTATCTTGCTTAGAAAAGCTCCTGACATACTTGGATTGATGTTGTCCTCTTAGCTGCTAATAGGTGTTCATGACAATACCTACACCATTTTCTGGAGAAGTGCAGGTGTCTCATCTTTGCAGAATGACTGTTTTTTACATCTTTTTTATTTGAGCCTAAAAAAAAGTAGTTCATTTCCACTCCTTTGGCAACGAAGGACCATTATGAATTTGATGCTTATTCGCAAGATATCGACTATTCGTTCTAGAATGTCGTGTGAGCTTATGCTATTAGTGTTTTCATGGTGTCCTTGTTTCAGCTGATAAATTTGTGATCGTTTTTGAAGGTTGCACCTTTTCTTTTTTCCTTGAGTCTCAATTAAAACATTTCAGCAAAGATACATTGCAGTAACAGACATTAATTTCTAATGGCTTGTTCATTTTCTTTTGCTAAAATGTCTATAGGCAGAAGCTCCAAGACTCTGCTGATTGTTAATGTGTCTCCTCATGCATCAAATGTATCTGAGACGTTATCATCCTTAATTTTGATGCATTAAATGTATCTGAGACGTTATCATAAAATGTATTTGATGCATCAAGAGCGAAGAGGGAGAGAGTAGTGAGGGTGGCCGGAAAAAAAGCAAGAAAAGAGAGCAAACGGGGGAAGAATAAAAGGCGATTCACTCGCGCTCGCTGCTTCAGCTCAGCCGCACCACCACTCTCCATTGCCACCGGCCAAACGACTCACCCTCACTGAGATAGGTAGAAACCCTTCGTAGGCTCGACCATCTGTTTTGCTCTGTCTTGATCAAGATGAGTTCTGTTTTTTTTTTTTGGTCATGTGGTCAAGATGAGTTCGTTTGGTTGTTTAGCATGCATCTTTGTTGAAGGAGATAACGTCTCCATTTTTCCTTAATTATTAGTCTCGTGTTGGATTTTTGCATTCTTAAATCTTGGCATTCCTGTTTTGTTCTGGTCATTGCATGCTCTCATTTTGATGCACATTTGTAGGAATCATGGATGAAGATGGAAATGGAGAGGAGATAAACCCAGTGGGAGACACGGGCAACCAGATAGTTTCGAGGCCGACGGAGGAGATCGTAGGAATCATGCTTTCTAGTGAGTTAAGAACCGTGTTAATAAGATTTAAAGATAGAAAAATATCCTAACTTTACTCCTTGTGTCTTCTTTAGGTTTTACTCCTTGTGTCTTCTTTAGGTCTATTTTCCAAAATCATTGTATCAATTAAATTTTCCCTAATAGAACCTTATTTTGAAAAGTTTGAATAATAAGCTTTCCGTAGATACAAAAATCGCGCTAACTGAATATTGCAAGAAAAATTTATGTACAATCAATTTGGTTATATGATTATAGAATCTAAGATCCTGTGTTTGGGTGTGGAACTTCTTTTAAAATATTTGAAATAGTCGCCTACGGAGATGATTGGTCTCCACACTTTTCAAAAATAAAAAGGGTACGAAAATGAAATCACCATACAAATCCATAGCATAAAATTTTGAAAAATTTACCGTACACTATAACATATCAAAGATGCTAGAAAAGGGAGGTGCCAGAGGTGCCGGTGTCTTACCTATTCAAACACATCAGACAATTAGTTATTGAACATGAAGGTAAGGAAAACAAAGCAACATGAATAAATAATCATACTATGATGTTTAGAAGCAACAGCAATCATCACAATGAAAACCAAAAGCAAGGCTGCCAAAGGGATCATAAGTTACAGTAAGGATTTCCAGTAAAATTTCGATAGACTCCATTAAACTCACAACCTTCTCATTAAACTTTCAGACACTCTCCTGCTCTATCTTGAGGTGGGAAATCACAAATTCCGCAACCAAACCAACCACACAATACCAACCCCACTGCATATCCAAATAGAATACTTGCACGGAATGTGAGAATGTAGCAACAAGTTGGTTATGGTACAAAGCAATAGATTTTGATTGTACATAATATTTTCTTGCAACGTTCAATTAGCGCGATTTTTGTATCTACAGAAAGCTTATTTTTTGAATTTTTTAAAAGGTTCTATTAGAGAAAATTTAATTGATACAATGATTTTGGGAAATAGACCTAATGATGACACAAGAAGTGAAGTTAGGATATTTTTCTATTTTAAAATCTTATTAACATGGTTCTTTACTCACTAGAAAGCATGCGTATAAATTTTGTAGTTAAAACAAGAATCGAAACTCACAAAAAAAAATTAAGGTTATATTATTCGTGCAATGTTAAATAAGTTCGATTTTTGCATTTACGAAAAGCTTATTATTCGAACCTTTCAAAATAAGGTTATATTGCAGCAAAATTTAATTGATACAGTGGTTTTTGGAAATAGACCTAAAGAACACTCAATGAGAAAAGTTAGGATATTTTTCTTATTTTAAAGTGCGAGTGGTGAATTTAACCAAAAGAAAAGGTTAAAAAAGCATTATTTGAAGAATGAAAGCTTGAATAGATTTCAAGTTAGATGGAAGTAACCAGTAATTACAAACGTTCAAAGAGGAATATTGAAACGAAGACAACACCGACATTAAGGAGAAAAGACATATTCCTATAACTACAACCGAAGTTGAAAGACATTGCTTTGAAAGGATGGACTTTAGAGGAAAATTTGGGAGAGTTCTGGCACAATCCTTTATGCTCCATATGCTTTTTTTCAACTGTTCTCACTTGTAGTTTCAATTGTATTTCCTTTCAAATTATAATATTGAACGATGTGAAAGAAAAACTAAAATTATGAAGTCACACATTCATAAGTCTACACAGTATTTAATTCAAACTAAATAGGATGTTTTCCAAACATGTCCCAATATAGTAAAGCTCATTTAATGTTAAACTTATTTAATGAATAAGTGAATTTAGTCCCATACTGCTGTCTTTTATAATTAAAATATTACCATCATAATATGCTTATCTTAAAAATGGTTACTGGGATGACAATTAAGATATTAAATTAAGTGTAAAAAAGGTGTAAGTTTCGCTACGTGATAATACATCTATTGTGATGGTACCATATCTACACTAAAATCCTCAAATTATATTTATTGACAAATACTTAAACTTTTTTTTGTGTCACCAGAAACCCTAACCTTGCCAACTATAACACAAATACACTCAACCTTTTTTTTGTTACGAAAAAATCCAAACTTATACATGTATGACATATATACCCACTAAATCAATTTCATTCAAGGTATATTTGTCATAAGTTCAGGGTTTTTTATAATACAATTTTTTTTGGAGTGTTTATGTCACAATGGGAAGTTTAGGGTTTTTAGTGACACCAAAAAAAAAGTTCGGGATATTTGTGTCATAGTGAATATATTTTGGATTTTTGTGATATTTAATCTTTAAAAATATTCGGTGGTATTTACTACCCGTCATTGCTTATGCCGTGGTCACTTCTATAGATCCAAGTGACGTGTGTTCACTTGCCACATGGCAGGCATTGGAATCAACATTCTCGAAACTTGGTCTTTAACTATATACATATATAAATGGTATTTGCTCGATTTGGTTAAAAAGTTTGATTTATTTTATTTACCCACATAAAAAGATTGTATTAATTGTATCTATCTAGTAATGAGCTAAATTGCCTCTTACTTCCTCTATGACATTTCTTCTCTTTGTTTGCCTTTATAAACTTAGATCCTATTTGATAACCTAATTACGTGCTAAAAATTCAATAGTTTAGCACCTAATAAGATTAAGTTTGTTCTATAACTATAACTAACATTGAGTTAAAAGATTCAATCTAAGTCAAAAAATTAAATCACTTAATTAGGTAGGCGAAGAAGGGATTACTTAAGTAAAAAAAGTAATTGATGACAATTAGAATCTTGTCAATTATATTGCTAAAAACCTACTAATGATCACAATATCATGTACGGTAAGAAATTAATTATATTTAGTGATCAATTTTCAATTACAATCAAACAACTTTGTGTTTCTTCTTTCAACACTTATAGTAATCAGGATTTAAAATTTAGCACTTAAATTCTCAGCAGTTATTTTTCTATTTTATCACAAACGAGAGAAAAATCGAAAAGGAAATCTTCCCCGAACAAAAATATATGAAATGTGAAATTGTCATTTTTCCTAAATATATTATCTCGTCGTCTTTTCCTTTCCTTTCCAAACAAAACTAAATCTAATTATTCCCAAGTTCTTCACCGTCACTCCTTATCTTTCGAGAATAATTTCTTTCACAAAATAACTTTCCAACATGTGTGATCTAACTTTTGTTAACCAAACACACATAGAGTCCTCTATTGAATTGTTTTATATAAAAGTAATCTTGAACACCGTTCTTCTACAACTTCTGCCGTAGATGCCACTTAACGTGGTATGTCTAACCTTGTCTGTTTTTGAATTCACTCGGGGTTGAATTGCAAAAGTCACTGTTGCATTTTAAACTTGATTTCCTCGTCAAGATCTAAACATAAGTAGGAACGAAACACATGTGCGGGTCAAGCAGTTGTGCTGACAGCCCGGATTCACCCTCGGACCCCAGTTTTCTTCCCCAATTATAAAAGCTCTCGTCCTTCTACTTCTTCCTTGTGTTTGAAATATTCAAAACCATTGATTTATAAGGTTTTAGTGGAAATTATAACCGCAATCAATTTGTAACTTTTAATTTAGTTTGTTTTCTTTTAACTATCTCCTTCATTTGTCTATAAAGAGGATCTCCAAATCACAATAATAACATACCGAAAATAAGAAATTCTCTTTTTGAATCTACAAATCACAATAATAACACACCGAAAATAAGAAATTCTCTCCTTTCTTTTCATTTATAAGCTGGGTTTACATATCACGTTGTGGTTCATGTTCCCTGTATTATTTTGTGCGGGGTAAAGAGGAATACTTGTTGTATTGTTGGAGGATAGCGGCTAGATTTATGATCTTCTTCGTCTCTCTCTGGTAAGATCTATCTCAGCCTTAAACGTTGGTTGGATCAGTTCTTTTTCAAAAGATCATATTTTTTCTAATCGTCTTTTTTATGAAATCAAAAAGAGAGGAACAGTTGTGGTTGTCTGCCTTAAATTTGTTATTTTTCTCTTTTGCAAACTCTGCCCTGTACCGAGTATTCCTCCGCTGCCTGAGGAGATATGCGGTGTGCCTGTATTGGTGTAGATAGACTCCTTTCTGGCGTTTTGGTCGCTAATTTTAAGGTAGGTTCGATTGATTGGATCTTCCATCCAATGTAAGGCGAAACGGATCTGTTGTCGTGGCAACTGGGCGATGTCGGTGATTGGTTTCGCTAATGGTTGCTCTGTTTCTAATCCATAGATATGGGGATTTGTCTATGCCTCACTTGGCTTTCACATCTTTGGAGTCACTTCATCGGCTCCTCAACCAGTCAACACATGGCCAGTCTGGAAAGCCTACCGGATGATGTCATGACCGATGTTCTCAGCGGGCTACCTGCTGATCAGGTTGCTAATTTGCGGAGAGTGTGTAAAGGATGGTGCTCTTTGACTGCTACCCCTTATTTTGTTCGACTGCATCTTGAAAGATCTACTCCGGTAATATATTCCCAGACCCATTCGCTCGAACGTATTGATGACAACAAGTTCACTCTGTTCTCCATTGACTGGAGCTCTAAGAAGAAGAGGAAGCAGCTGATTAGGGAAATACGGTCGCAGAAAATTGAATCCCTGCCGTTTAAAGGTTTTCTTTGATTTTCGGGTAGCTGCAATGGGCTCTTCATCTTCAAAAGAGGCATGGGTCCACTTATATACTACATTTTCAACCCTATCAGACAAAAGCAAATCACTGTCACCTCGGGTTTGATTGCCGGCTTCTTTTTCGATTCGCACACAAAAAGGTACCAGGTAATTACCTACGGTAAGACTATGGATGACTACTTCAGTTTTTACGCAAGTATTATAGAGCTAATTACTACATGGAAGAAAGTTGGGTCCTTTCGTTATCGTCCTAGAGAACTATTTACCCCATCTGTTGTAAATGGGTGTCTTCATTGGATGGTGATTGGGAAGCAAGGAGAGGAAGACATATTACCCCCGTGTGCACATTCTATCATGGTGTTTAGCATAGAAGATTGCGAATTTCGTTTACTGCCTCATCCAGGAAAGGTGAATGAATCATGTCAAGGTCATCAAAAGATGCAATTGTTGGCAACCCAGGGCCACCTGTATGCATATGGTATGTATGCCAAAATCTTGGACATATGGGCTTTGGAGGACTCTGCAAATTGGTATTGGGTTAAAAAGCTCAGCATCCATCTTGAACGGGACCTGAAGCAGTATTCAATTGATAATATTTCCATAATGAGCTATCAGACAAAATTTCAATTGAAGTTTATCGACATATGGAAGGATGAAGTGCTTTTGGTAGTGCCCGAGGAGGGCTCTTTTCGGTACCACATGTGGCTAAAAATAATTACGGAAGCTCAATTTGCACGTCTATCTATTGAAGGTCGTAGTTACACGAGCTTTGTGAAGTGATTGCTATTGAAAGTACGATGAGTTTCAAGTCATTCAAAGATTGCCTGGATTCGAAGTGTAGTGATTATCTTTGTTAAAAGGAATTGGATAGACAGTTCTCTGTGGTATTTAGTTATGGTTCTAATTCTATCTTTCTCGCTCTCATTTTAACCACCGTTGGAAATAGGGCATGATTTTCTTTGATTCATTTTGATTGTATAATGTTAAAAGTCTGATTTGCGTACTCAATAATCAAAATTTACTTAATTTTATCTTTCCAAGTACCGTTGACATCATCGGAAAGCTTATTATCAAATTTTTCGAAACACAGGGAAATTGATTTAGAGAATGCTTATGGAGAAGAGTTTGATATTTTTCTTGTTTTAAATCTCCTTAATTCATTGGAAAGCTTGTGCTTGATCTCTATAAATGTATGATTTCGCCAAGCAAATTCATAGATTCCCCAATGCCATCAAAATTGGATATTGTGGCATGAGATGATATACCTTGAGATCTATCTATCCCAATTTTGGGAGAATTAAATATTGTTAAAATGATAATTATAAATGTCAACCAAGTTATCCCTTCGATTGGATTTTCAATCGAGACAGAAGTTAAGTCAAACGGCTTTTTAACTTTTCCAATATTATTCAATAACAATGACTCTAGAGAATATTTAGTTAAATATGGCAAAAATATTCTTAATTCATTAGAAAGCTTGTGGCTTGACCATGATTTCGTGAAGCCAAACCTCTAAGCTTCTTCAAGCACTTAAAAGACCTCGAAGCGGACGTAGCGGCAGTAGGTGAAGGCCACGAGCAACGAGGCCATTTGCCCGGGAAGCGAGCACGACAATCGTGACCAAAGCGACGCACTCTTTCCTTTCGTGGCTGGGGAAGGGGAGCACGACGACGGCGACCAAAGGCTTCCATCTCTTTTGTGGGGTCGACAAAGTAAGAAGAGATATAGATAGACTTTGATTTAAACAAATGTCGGGATTTAGTATTATTCTACCATGAATACATAGCCTAAAATCTTCGTTCAATTTTAATTGTTCTACCATGAATATATAGCCTAATATGATTGGATAATTACGCTTTCCAATAAGCTCACCATGGTACTTTCTAAGATTAATCTAGCAAAGGAAAAGAAAATCTTAGCCTTTCTTGAAGTTGATGGTCTCTCTCCGTGAGCAAAAAAAGAAACCAGAAAAAGGAACTCATAATGTTTCACACTCTCTTCTCCTGCATGCTCGGATTAAGCTAAGAAAACAGAGCAATGACCAGAAAACACAGAAAGGGAACACAAAAGAAGACAGAGATTTCCACGGAAAACTAAATTTTCATTTTTTTACAAACTAAGATCATATCTTAATGGATATCTAAGGTCGCCGCTCGCCAGCGAGGGCGAGGGCCGGGACGCCCTCATCATCTGGGTGAGGTTGCCTCTTGCCAGGTCCAACAAGAGAGTAGAGGAGAGTTGGCATCATGTGGAGACGGAGAAAATTGTTCAAAAAGTCCTAAATCTATCAAATAATAATAGACATGTTAACGGCATAATTTTTTCCTTTTCTAAAGTAGATGACCAAAAAGATGGACCTGTTGATTCTGTCGTTTTTAAATCCCAATTTTGCATATAAAAATCCACGTAATCAAATAACATCACATTTGTCGTTTGAACAAATGTAAAGACTACATAGAATAATTATCCATTATTCAGGAGACAGATTGAATAAATTGAAATTACAGTAAAAAAACATTATATATTGTACCGAAGTTCAAGGATTATTTATGTTATTTTCTCAAAATTCACGAGACAATATGTAACAATAGAAAGTTGGGGAATTTAAAGGAACAATCCGAAAAATGTAGGGGTTTATGTAATCCAAAGGAATAATCCCACCACCCTCGTGTAGCAGCCGCCATCGGTGGAGCCACTATCGCGCGGTGGCTCGTGAGCCCTTGCTGAGGCCCCAATAAGGATCAGTGACCCTTTGCCGATCGCTGCCCCCATACCCACAAACCCCTACTTGCCATTCTCTCTCTTTCTTCGGTGATCCTCACCGCCCGCTGCCTCCAAACCTTGAAACCATCACCTGCCATTCTCTCTCTTTGATTATATTTTATTTTTCAATTTATTTAGCTTAATTTTTTTTAAATTTTAATTTTGGCCCCGTTGGCTTTTCTGTTATTTTTCTTTTGGTCGATAAAACAGAAATTTCGTTAACTCAAGGAAAGTCCGTTCACATCGCAAGATAAGTTATTCATCAACAGTTTCGGGGGACAAGATAGCCAATTTGAGGGAAGTTCCTTCTTTCGCTGGGCTTTAGCCACCCAATCCGTGAGCCTATTTGCATCTTTTGGACATTGGGCTAAGTTCACAAATTCTAGTTGGCCCAGTTTTGCTTTGCACTCATCAGTCTAGGCCCGAAGTGCCCATGGGCTCTGCTCTCTTCCACAATGCAGTCGACCAGCTAAGAACAATCTGATTGTACATGAAGATGAACTCCATGGAACTCCTCACGTTTGCTTCTCTCTTCGACAAAGCGTAGACCGGTGAGCAAAGCTAGGGTTTCGGCCGCTTCAGTTGATATAGCCAAGATGGAGCTCACGAAACCA
Source organism: Syzygium aromaticum (assembly GCA_024500025.1). Taxonomy (NCBI): domain Eukaryota; kingdom Viridiplantae; phylum Streptophyta; class Magnoliopsida; order Myrtales; family Myrtaceae; genus Syzygium; species Syzygium aromaticum. The sequence continues at coordinate 28,511,364 of CM044889.1, read as the reverse complement.
TCCACCAACACTGCTCTATAGTCACGAATCAACCTTGCTACGGCTGCTTCCAGCGAGTTCTCCAATTTGGAGCAATCAACATTGAGTACCAGAGCCCCTCTCTTCGGCGGCTGCCATAAAGAAGGTAAGCTTTTCCTTTTCTTAATTGCACTTTCTGACCTTGGATTCCATTTGAAAAAATTGGCTTGCTCTGTAATTGCAAGTTCCAATGTTCTGCTCGGGTTTGGCCAGCGGGAACTAAAAACAAACTCATTTCGTGCCCTCCAAATTGACCACAAAATGCCGGCGATTTCCTCGTGCAAGACTTGGTATGTATCAGCTTCAAAGCATGTCAATAACCATTTGTCTAGCCAAGTGATGGGTATGTCTAAAAATTGCAACTTGATTTTTTCGTTTGCCCATATCAAAACTGTCCAGGGACAAAGCAAGCGCGTGTGCTCAATCATCTCCAACACTTGGTGGCATAGAGGACATAAGGGGTCTGGTATGATCTTCCTCCTAAATAGGTTTTCTCTGGTGGGTAAGGCGTTTTGGCAAGCTCTCCATAGGAAGATGCAAATTTTAGGATAAGTGTTTAGTTTCCATAGCTGTGTCTAAAAGGATCCAGGGGATTGGAAGGAGGTGGAGATTGAATCTGGTGGTTGTTTTAGGTTGGCTGGATATAGTTTATTGTAGGCGCTCTTGATTGTACAATGCCCTGTCTTGTTCCCTGTCCAGACCAAATGGTCTTCCTCAGAGTTTCTACTGGGATGAATTGCTAAGATTTAATTAGCCATGGTCTCATCTAGAATCTTCCGCAATATATGCTCATTCCAAGTTATATCCTCTTGGTTAATTAGTTCCTCCACCCGTTGGGTCTCTTCAATATTTGCCGATCCACCAATGATTCCTCTTTCTAGCCACCTATGCTATCTTATGTTGATCTTTTTTCTGTTACACACAGCCCATCAAATGTCTCCACAAATTGAGTCCCTGCTATCGCGATCTCCTCAAACCGGCCTCGTTGCCCAAGGGGTTTGGCTAATGGATTATTCAGTTAAATCTAGCTCGAACTCTCTTAAGTCCATACCAACTCGCGACTTAAGATTTAAGTTATTAACAAGCAAATCAATTTCATCTAGGAGTCGCCACTAATTAATTTTTGGTGGGTTGATTAGACACCTAAGTAAAGTATGAGAGAAATGTTTCACTTCTACGAATCAGAGATTCAAATGGTATGGGGACTTGATTACACTAATTGACCAATTAGTGCCCTTTCGGTGCTTAACCTTGCTCAATTCACCACTTAACGTGTTCATGTAGTGGTTTTACTGGTTGTGGGTCCTAAAGTTCTATTCCTAACTAGGCTAAAGGAAGGAACAATCGGAAAGAGCACAATCAGGTAGTAATCAAAATTGAAATGTGTAAACAACAGTCTAGCATCGTCTCTAAAAAGAAAATGTAATTAAAAGCCCTAATGGCTTATCCGATTTTTGGAAATTTTTAGAGGGTTTTTCTCATTTTTCATTTTTTGGTGAGTTGTTAACCTAAAATCTAGTGAAATTAAGCCCTAAAACTGATATTTGAATATTTCCTAATTTTCTGGATTTTTTGGAATTTTTTGGAAATTTTCTCAATTTTTAATTTTTTAAATTAATTAATTATATATAATTATATATTTTTTAAATTTTTTCAGATTTTTTAATATTTTTGGGTTTTTAAAAACGTTTTCGAATTTTTTTGGATTTTTTAAAATTATTTTAATATATATTTTTTGAATTTTTGAATATTTTTTTAATAAAAATACAGATTTCGGATCGGGTCCCCGACCCGGTTTTACGACCCGGATCACGACCGACCCGGGATTCGCCATTTTTATTAGATTTTTATTTTATTTTATTTTCGTTCATTTTTTTTTTTTTTTTTTTTAAATTTCTTAAAATTTTCCTTTTTACTCTTCTGGACGTCTTCTTCCCATTGCCTAGAAACTAATACATGAAGCCCAGAACATCAACTTCAAGCGAGAGCTTGCTTCCTTCACCAGAAGCCCCTTCACGCCCAAGGCTTCACGCTTTGAACTGAGGCCCCACCGGGATGCTACCGCCGGCCGTCGGCTCAGGCCGCGAGCGCGGGCGACGGACTGGAGCGGCCTTTAACCGCGGGCATATCCGGCCAGAGGGATGGATCTCTGATGAAAGGGGCGTTCATCCATGGATGCTCGGGAAAACGATTTTCATGCCACGAAATCGAAAGAAATCACAGAGTCAGTGTTGATTCAACGAGAATAAGAACAAAAAGCCATAAAAACCGAGTTCCAAGCACCGATTCCACAAAAAACCATTCGGACTTCTATTTGGACATTTCGTCGAACATGCAGTATGCAAGCTGAGATACACGTTCTTGGGTGAGATTCAATGCGATTTCTAGCTTTAAACACGATGTATACAACTCTAAACGACCGTGTATGACGACAAATTCATCTCAGTTTACATGAAAACGTTCGAAACTTTCAGACCCAAACTCGGTGCTTAAAACTTATAATATCTCATTCAAGTATTTCGACGAACAGTTAGCATGCGACTACGGATACGAGGTCCGAATCTGATTTGGATGTGATTCTTGGCCTAAACATGATACTTACAGACCCAAGTCGTCATTACACACTACGATCCAACTTCTGTATCACACGATTGGGTCACGACACCACCTAGTGAGCTTGGTACGCGAGACTACCCAGATGCAGGGGAAAGAACAGGGCGAGTAAGTACCTGGTTCGGTCGCCGAGTTCCAGATCAGTCGGGCTATTGTCGCCAGCGCGTAAGAATGCTCCCGATGATCGCTAATCTTCTTGCAACGAAGCTCAGCTCGGTCGAGAGGAGCTCCGACGGCCAAGAATGAGAGAACAGCTAACTCGGGTGTCCGTGGGCTCTCAGTGCACGGCGGAGGGGGCTCGACGGTGATTGGGGCGGTCCTCCGACGAACAAGCAAAGCTTCATGTTCTCTGATTCTCCTCAAGATCTCTCTCGGTGTCTCTCCTCTCACTCTCTGTTCTCTCTTCCTGAGTCCCCTCCTCTTTCTCTCTTCTCAAACTTTCTCAATCTCCCTTCTCTCGGCTTTAAGGCCGGCCAGCAGGCGCGCATGGCCTCTGCCACCGCCAGCCTGCCGCGGCCGGCCGATCACCCGACCCGCGGATCACGCTGCCCCTCTGCACATCTGCTCCTCTCTTGCATTCTGCCTTTGCTTCGTACTTCCCCTCAGGAGCGTTGAACAACGCTGGGGAGAAGGAGCATAGTACGCGGGCCGGGCCCTGAGAAAAGGGCCGGCCCACACCAAAATAAAGAAGGAAAGAAAAAAATGATGGGCTGCGTGGAATAAAAAGGGGAGAGAAAAAGAATGGGCCAACTGACCCGGCCCGAAAATCCCCCCCTTTTTATTTTTTAAAGAAATTTAAGTAAAATATTCATGAATATGTTCTAATCGACTCTACTAATGCAAATGCATCTAACGTTATATGCCATGCAATTTATTGAAAATATTTTTGCTTATGGATTAAAAAATTTAATCATAACTTTCTATGCAATTAAATCCCAAATGATTAGGCAAAATTTAAGTGTTAACACCTACCGGTAAACATACTTTGTCATCCCCAAGAGGGCCGTGAACCCTTTTGTGCCTTCCAAAAAACTCCTTCGGGAAAATATATTCCTTTGAACAAACGGCTTCAAAGAGCTGTCGGGGATTGAGAAAGTCTCCAGGCTTGCTTACTCAACATTGCCTTATTACAAGAGATTAAGTCTCCGAATCCCAATCCACCGCTATCCTTCCTCATCTTAAGAGTTTCCCAATTCTTCCAATGAATCCTAGCCTTTTCTTCATTTTGGTTCCACCAAAAGGTGGCAATTCTTCGTTCAATTGCTCTGCATATTGAGAGTGAGATTTTAAAGATAGACATGGCATATTGAGGCAAGACTTGTACAATGGTCTTGACCAGCATTTCTTTTCTAGCTTTGGACATTAACTTCTCTTGCCAACCCTCTAGTTTCATATTCACCATCACTAAGATCCAAGCAAACATTTGCTTCTTCGATTGGCCCCAATCAGAAGGTATTCTCAGGTACTTGCCTGTTTTGTCAATTATCAGGATTCTAAGTTCTGAGGCCATATTCCTCTTCAAATTTTCAGGGGATCACTTTTCTGTTATTGAAAATCTCTAGTTTGCTCTGCACCTTAGCCACATCTGTTAAAAGAATTTTTAATTTGATTGGCATAGTATGCGAAAGACTTAATTGAACTGAATTTTAAACGTTTAGGATTTAATTGTGCAATAATTCAAGGAAACATATTTGGCTAAATTTTCCAAAAAGCGTGAGACACAAAAAAAAAAACTCATGAAATTCTAAGGATCTTTATTTACTCCCTCGGTGCAGCAAAAAAAGAAAATGTTTGTGGGAGCATGTAAAAACCTTTTTCCAAAAGTCACAGCCAACGTTGACATCATGGGGTTGACCCCAAGTGCAGCAGCCCGCCCACTGCTATCACAGTTCCCTTGGTGGGAACTGTTACTGAAAGAGAGAATAACTACCCTTTTTGGATAACCCGCGGCGCACGTGCAAAAGAAGTGCATGCAAGTTGCAAGCGACGGTGTGGGCGCGCTCGTGCGAAGATTAGAGACCGAGAGAACAACATTAACATATTCGATTGTGGAAATACATGTGTTAGTCCAGTGCATTATACACTTATGAGCCACGCGGATAACACGAGCATTACTTGAAGCAATCTTTGGATAATGACGCTTGAGCTTGACGCATAATGCCGCGGGACCTGACAAGCTTCCATTCCGTGAGAAATGCAATGAGATTTGACTGAGATTTGGTCGACGGCGGGGCCCTTGTGAAGCCCTGAAACTGCATGTCCAGTAATTGTCAAAACCGTAGCCGTGGGTGGTGAGCATGTCATGGTTGGATGTGAACACGTCCCAACAAGGATTCAAACAATCAGGTGATTTTTCAACTTGAGTGTTCCCTTCGCGGGGAGACGAATTGATGAGCTCCAATCCCAAACTCTAGAAAGACAAGGATAATCTTTTGAAAAGGGACTCTCCGACGTGAAGGACCCAATAAACAGAACTAGAAATGTATAGAGATGTCTAATTTCTATTTATGAGATGATAAGGTGGAGCAGAATCTATATCTATCTTCTGAGACTAACATAAAAGTCTATATGCTGATCCGTGCACTATCCATGTTAGTAGATTCCCAAGCTCCTGAGTTACCTGTGAGATGGGTCCAAAGTGATGCTGCATTAGGAATGATCGCCTCGGTCAATAAGGAAATATGTAGATAGGCATGTATAATACATTACACATATACACACAGATAAAGTTCCGTGTTTTCAGATGAAACAACTTTTCCAAACTTACAGAAAAACACATCTTCTTGGTGATATCCATATTAGAATTTAGAATGAAAGCATAAAGTAAATGGATAGGCCATCAGTTCGCCTAGGTCTCCAGAGCCTAGTCTTCATCACAGTGGCATAGTTTTCCTAGCTATGGCAGATGCGACGACTTCAGTTCATCATCTACATACAAAACCGTTATGCTAGAGGGAAGCCTCGGCAACTCTTTGATAATGTTGCGGTGAAGAAATCAAGGGTTCGGAGATTGGAAAGTTGGTGGATCTCCGCCGCCGGTATGCTGGAAATAGTCGAATGTCACAGCCTCAAGATTCTCAAATTTTGCAGTTTCCTGATCTCGCTCGAAATGCCTCCCTCGAGACTCCGACACCAGGAGAGGCTGATCAGCTCTTCAATATTAGGAGGGAACTCTCTAAAGAAACAAGAATCCATCCTTAGAACCTTCAAAATCTGCAGATTTTTTATCAAATCTGGAAACTTGGAAACGCTCGTCCCTGACACGTCTAACTCGACCAATGATCTCCTTATTGTTAGTGGTCTGCCTTAGGAATCAATCAAGGTTGATATTCTAATATTAGTTGTGGATTAGGTTGTGTCAGAAAATCGACCTTTACTATATTTAGGTAGTCATAATGTCTTGTTAGAGACCATTTATGACTTGTGGGCCAAAAAGGGTTTTGAGCACACTGCTAATGTTTAGTGAACCTAAAGGGTCGCACATAAAAGCGAACTGAGTTAATATTTTCTGTGCGCCGGGATCTACTTAAAATAAGAAGTAGATTTTAATTTATTCTCCTATTCAACTTATCTACGCGGTCGTACGTGTTATGAGATAACGATTAAATGTACGATTGAAGGTGGATGGTTTGGCGGGCCCAAATCGCTTAGCCCACTTCTTTTAATTCCGCTGGATAATGAGGCTGTATAAATAGATAGATAATCGTTCTCTGTCTAGGGTTTTTCGATAGTGTATCGAAAATCAAAAGGTATTGAAGAAAATGAACTTCAAGATTTTTAGCTAGCACTTGGATCGTTGGAGACTTCTGTTCGCGTGTGTGGATACCAGTAGAAGTGCAACACTTGAGGCTCTAATCCAGACACAATCAATTGTCAATTTATGTTTGATTTGCAAAAGGTACGTATCGAACTTCTATCTTGATTTTAATATATACATGGATCATGTCTAGGGTTCTACGGTTTCGGTTTACAAATATATTCTGTTGCGTTTTAATAACTGTGAAACCCTACGTCAAACCCTTTCACTTATGTTGCCAATGGAGCTTGGAAGTTTTCTTTTTCGATGGCAATCCCTTAATGACAAGTGTTTAAGATGGACAAAATCTCCAACAGCGTCGGGAAGTGCTGTGATTCTGTTGCCATCCACGAAAAGAAGCGAGATATTCATCAGGTGACGCATCGTTCTCTGTAGCTGACTCAATGAGAAGCAGTTTGAGGTAGTGAGAGTTTCAAGCTGCTTTAAATGACTAATGAAGATGGGAATTTCTTGTACCGAAGTCCCGTCCATGCAAAACTCTTTCAGAGCTGCCAGGTGACCCACTTCTACGGGCAACACACCGAGCTCTGTGCAAAACTTCAAATTCATGGAAACCAAGCACTTCAAATCGCCAATCGAATGATCTATCTTGACCAACTGTGAACATTGCTCCAGAATCAATATGGTCAGATTTTGGAAGCCAAAGAACTTAGGAGTGACTAATAAGTCAGCACAATGTGTAAGATCTAGAACTCTCAAGTTCTTCATCTGCAAGATAGGAGAAATATTTGCATGAGCTCACTTCACAAGTAGTTACGTTAGCCCAGGCCATTCACCATAGCAATGAATTGTAAACTACCTCGATTAGACCCCAGCCTTCCAAGTCTTTCCCGACTTTGCTCCATGACAAGTCGAGAATGTTATGTTTCCAAAGTGAAAATTAGTTACTTGCAGAATTAGTTACTTGCAGATGTCAAGGGCACCCTCGCCAACAGAGCCACCTTGAATTTGGAAAAAGGTTAGTGAAATCTCTGGCAATGTCTGCATGATCCAATTGAAGAAACCGTAGGTTTGGCATGCTCTCAAAATCTTCTGGTGTTAGTTTGTCTGAAGTATGCCCATGAAAGTTAAGGCAGAGTGCCTCAATCTTTTCTGTTCCCTGTGAAGGACGAGAAAAACGAATAGAAGTTGTGAGGATGGTTTCTCTTCTTGACATGTAGCCAGTCTGGAAACAATCCTAAAGAAAAATGACAACAACGTCAATTGCACACAGGGTCGGATCTTAACAGTATCTGGCGAGATAGTTCTTTTCCTTTGACAGTGAACATAACAAAAATTATTTCTTATGCTTGACAATGAGAAAAAAAAGGCACACCAAACTTTCACCTTTTTCCGCTTTATCGTATGGAGGGCTATTTCGTCACTATATAATCAACTCCACCTTCCTGGATCTGTAAGACTCTCCCGACAAACAATTTCTCTGCCAAATTGCCTCAACATGCTATGCATCCATATCTGATTGTTTTCTCCAATTTTGGCTAGGGGAGTCAAAGTTTCACGAGAAGGCAGCAAAAGAGGTGTCATACCACAGGTACCAAGCAATTCAACTATCTATGCCGGTGGTGAAGCAGGCAATATCCGGAAATATCTGTTTCTACTCATACTCGAATATTTGATAAACTTGATTGAAACTTTGAAAATCTCTACCCCAGAATCTTGGCAGCCAAAGTAATTTATTTCATTCCTTCTGCATTGAAACATTGTGGACTGCAGCCGAAACTTCAATAAACAATGGGAGTCCTGCCATAGCCTTGAGATCGTGGTTTGAAAGCGCGAAGTTGCTATGTGAGGAAGAAGTTGGTATAGATGCATGCTACCTAAAGAGTCGAAGACCCTGAACATTATCCAATCAACTAACATGATAAGTTCCGATCTGAGGAGATTCTTCTAGGACAACACTGTTTCTGGTGGTTACAAGGATCCTACTTCCAGATGCAGAGCAATCAAAGCCATCTCCGATGAGTTTCTGGACATGCAACGCATTTTCCACGTCGTCAAGGACAATCAAAATTCTCATGTTGCAAAATGAGTCCCGGGAAAACTGAATTCCCCTGTTGACAAAAGCAACATCCTCAAGTTCCTGTTTTAGAACGTCGGAAATCTCCGCATGTTTTTTAATATCTGCAGGGAAGCTACCGCCATCGAAATCACGGCAGACTTGGTTGTATATGAGTTTTGCAAGAGTTGTTTTGCCACCTTCTCTGTGGATGACGACAAGGATCCGCTTGTCCTTATCATTAATATTCATCAAGCTCATGATGTGGTTTACCTGAACATCAGTTCCAACATCTTTTCTGATATTGGCAACTTGTCTTTTCTCTTCCATTTTAGCCACCTACAAGAAACATGACGATTGCTCACTGATAAGGCTGCAAGATGCGAAGAAGTGCCAACATTTGTTGATCTTTTCTAACTTTGTTGTGTTTGCATAAATTGTCTCCTATACGAAGTCACTGGTCATCCCGATCTACCAGTAATCAACATTATCCACCTTGTTTAGAAGGAAATCCAAGTTTCATGGGGGATGACCATTTACCTTCCAAATATGTTTTGTCAAACAATTGTTTTTTTCTTGTCAAACAATTAACCTGCTTTGAAATTTCTAATCTTTACACTGACAAGCAGATTTTTTGAGATGTATTTGTGTATGAAGATGTACATTTTATATTTTGGACAAATGAAGATGTACATTACAACTTCAGGAACATAGTACTAGAGAAGATGACCGAATTGAAATATGATAGGGGGCGGCAAATGTTCAATCATTGAAATATTGTTGGTTCCCACTTTTATCCCGCATGTATTCCTGAAAGTGTTTAAGGCAACCGATGCCCAGGTTTTGTAGCCGCGAAACTATTAACGACTAATTACATTGAAAGGTTAAAATAATTAACATGAGATAAAGATATATATTATATATTATATGCATGCATTTACGTAAATCCTTCAAAATTGTCATCTTAATATGAATCCTTCCAACTCGAAAGCTTGAATGTATTTCAACGAAGATGGGTTTTAGAAGTAGATTAATGATGTTGCACACCGTCAAATTCACTTTAAAAATCATCGTCATCTTTTCATGTATATCTCAATGTCATGCCTTTTTGCTAAATCGTGTTCCAAAAAATTTTCGCGAACAGGATGCAAGTTAAACTTGAGTGGTTGGTCAAAACATGAGACTATTTGTGCTTGATAAATCTTTCAACTAACCTTTGGAAATTATCACATTCCTCAAAATTTGCAAATCATGCAAGTATGTAAGCACATGTTTGACTTTTTTTTATCGATTTGAAGCCTTCTTGAAGCGCATAAAATGCATCAACGCACAAACCTAGGTCTTAACTTTATTGATGTAAATTTAACTTGTGTTACTCTTTTGTTATAATTACCATCTATTAAGATTGTTAAGCCACATACTATAAGGACATCGTTGGCCCATTTTCTAATAGTTTGAACTTTTAGGATGGTTTGCCTAACATGGTATAAGACTGCCATGAATTTGCGCACAATCGTAAAGAAATTGAGACACAAAGATTTTATCTCGATTCATTCTTAAACTAGGGTTAAGTCTAATAATGATTTCATTATAATTAACACATCTCACTTGGACGTGGAGATTCCATGGATATGAAGAAGATGAAGAATAGATGTTTATTTTGATTTCTCTATGAAAAATTGGTCCAGTTCCTATTCTGGAATTAGGAACCTGACCGCCCATCATCGGTTCCAATTTTATGGAATTGGGAACTTGACAGACACCCCTGGGAACTGCCTCAAACCGGTTGATCCGGGTGGTTTCCTATTAGGATAGTTCCTGTTGCACATCCCTATTTTATAGTTTACAAAAATAAAATCAAAATACATATTTGCTCACAAAAAAGATGTACTTCTGCGATGAAAACTAAATATTTTATTAGGGATTAACAGATTAGAGGTTTCTGATTTTTTTTTTATGTATAAATGAATCTCTAACTATTCGACTAAAAAAAAACTCTTAACCATTGCCTTTTTATTTGAGTTGGTCCTTCCTTCCAATAGTAGATGGACATGTTGGCGTGACTGAATCATCATTAAATGGGGATGTGGCGTCCTACGTGGAATTTTAGAAATAAACAAAATTCAAAATTGATGAATATTAAAAATATAAAAAAGGAAATTTGAAAATTAAGATCAGGCATGATTCCAAGTTCCGACATGGGACGGTGAACCCCAGCTAGGCGTTGTGGGAGGCGGCGCAACCTCCGGCGTCCAAACATCACAATAAGTATTAAAAAAAAAGAAAAAAATGTCATTTGACAAGAAAATTAGGCCCGAAACTCAAATCCAAATTGAGGTTGGTGAACCTCGGCCCGGCGTAACCGGTGGCCACAAGACCCCGGCGAGGCGATGCTAGAGGCTGTGTCACCTCGGCAATCGACAGTTGGATTGTTTGACCCTAAGTGTCCCACTGCTAAGATCGCATGACCTAGGCTAGATTTGGCCCTCGTCGGGGTCGAGCAAGAGCTCGGCAGCTTTAGTTGGCGTCGCCTCCAGCCACATTCCACATCTTCTCTATTAGGTTTTATTTTCTTAATTCCAATATTTTATCTAGTCATCACCTGAAAAATTACATTGTAAGTACCAATTTATCCTGTCGGTATCGATGTGGTTGCTTAGGAGCCCATCGACGTCGGCATTAGGGCTGTCAAAATAACCTGATCAAACATGATTCGACCTGAACCGATCCAACCCAATCAGAAAATTTTTGTTTTGGATCGGATTGGGTCTCAACTTGTTTGGGTAACAATAAAGATAAATGGGTATTGTTTTGTATTTATTGGGCTCGGATACCCAAGCCCAACCCAAACAAGGAAACCATTTAGATCTCTCTTCCACGGCTCTCTCACTCTCTCGCTTCTTCTGCGATCTCTAAGTCCTCCATCCAGGGCTTCCGCAGCCTTGTCGAAGGCAAGACCATCAAGTTCCTGATCAAGTCCGATAGCAACCGTATTGGCAACATGACCAGCCCCGGAGGCGCCACAGTGCAGGGATTTATGCTCGGTTCGCGCCAATCTCGATTTGCACCGCCCGTTCTCTCTTCCCCTTTTCCTATGGAAGCCATGGAGGGTCCAGATTGAAGCCTGGAAATGGCGGCCTCACTATCCTTGGTGATTGTGGCAGTAGCGGCGGTGGCGTCCATGCTCTCGACCCGCACATACGCCAACGCTCCCTTTCCCCCCCCCCGTCCCAACACACCGAAGATGCCCCTTCCAACATGGTCTCGCTAGCGAAGCCTAAGCCTCCCGAGGAGCCGTGAGGTGTGGGGTTCAACCCAGAGGCGTTGGAGAGGAGAGTGAAGGCTCTCCGTGAAATCAATAGCACTTCTCATGCGAAGCAGGTCTCTAGTGTTTCTTTTTTTTGTTGTTTGATTGTTGTCTTCGGCTCGGTTGTGGAGGAACCCGAGACGGATTGATGGTGAGTGGATATGAAATGAGAGGTTCTGATGGTGGTCATTTTGAATTTGGGAATAAGAGATATTTATTTTTGGTCATGGAATGAATTTGGCAGGTTTTTGAGGTGATGAGAAAGTAAGAACAAAATCGTTTGGCCGAGTTTGAAACAGGGAACCCGACTCGGATCGATCCGACCCGATCTTGGCCATATCTTGTTCGGGTCTTGTCTCGGGTCGGGCCGAGCACACCTGTCTAGTATTTTGGGTCGGGTCCGGTATCATGTAAACCCGACCCAACCCGATCCATTGACACCCCTAGTTGGCATTTTTGATTTTTTTTTATCGGAAAAACTAATTCAAATAAACAGCATATGCTTTAAGGACTCAATTGCACAAAATAATAGTTCAAGGACCCCATTGAAAATTTTGAAACATTCAGGGACTTGCGGCTTTTTATCCCTGCCTTATTATTACTGGAAAAGCATGGAGAAAGTTAGAACGAGCACCACTCCTGCGCCCGCCGTCGACGTCGAGCTTGCTCCTCCTCTGCGCCGCGCACCTCCGCCGCAGCCCAACGCCCTGTCGGTGGTCTCGCCTCCACCGCCAACTTCGACGAGAACTCCACGAAGGCAAGCTTCCGGGTTATGCTGTTTTTGTTTGTTCGGGCTTTCTTGTCGAGATACGAAGTTCGTTTTGCCAACTGTAGCATTTGAGCGAGGTCAAATGGCCACTACTTTGGTCGTTCTGTATTGCTAGCGACGGTCCAGTAATGGTGATCGGCGCACCGGCGGCGACTGAGCATTGCGTTCAACGAACATCCCTTGCCCACCATGTGCTTGATGGGAGTTTCCGGACAAATGGCCTGGTGACATCAAATGTAATCCGACCCAACTACCCAGAGAATCAGCTCCTTGATGCACTTCTTCGAGTGTTCTTACGAGATATAACTGCGAAACCGAACTGTTATAAAAAAATCTTGCCAAGCTTTCTCTGGGTTTGCTTTTATTACTGGATTAGATTGTCTTAGGGCCATATAATGATGCCTGGAAGATGCACGCGACTTTGGAGTTGTGATTGCTTCGTCTTCTAGCTTTTCTTTTATGTCCCTGAAAGAGATATTTGTTTTCTTTTTCTCTTGTCCGTGTGAATTTTCTTCTTTAATTGACTGTAAAGTCTTGGTAAGTTATAGGTGTGACAGCTAAAATACTTTATTTGCTGCAGATTTGCCACGTTCGTGGTGACCGACATGGTTATTAGATGATCGTTACCTGGCTCATTCCGCTGACACAGCCCAATGTGGACCATCTTTTTTGTGGGCGGAGGTCGGCACATTTTTAATTTTGCCTGAGCTCTGATTGGACTAAAAAGTTTGCTGCGATGGCCAGTAGATCGATGATCAAATGGTCTAATAAAATTACAACGTCCCAAGTCGAGCAGCTTATTAGGGCTGAAAGGGATGTACAGAGGGCAATGCTCATCTTTGATTCGGCAACAGCAGAGTATAGTAATGGTTTTCGCCATGATGAGAAAACCTTTACTCTTATCATATCGAAATTGGTCTCTGCAAATCAGTTCTGGACGGCGGAAGCGCTGCTTCAGAGAATGAAAGAAGAGCAGTGCAATCTTACAGAAGACCTATTTCTCTCCATCTGCAGAGGTTATGGGAGGGTTCACAGGCCGCTAGATTCGTTAAGGGTTTTCCAGAGGATGCAGCGTTTCCAATGCAAACCTTCACCCAAATCATACGTCACTATTTTGGATATACTTGTTGAGGAAAACCAGTTGAAACTAGCTCTTAGATTTTATAAACACATGAGGGCAATCGGTGTATCACCTACTGTTGCTTCCCTCAATGTTTTGATCAAAGCTTTGTGCAAGAATAGTGGAACGATGGATTCTGCCCTCAAGATATTTTATGAGATGCCAAATCGTGGATATGTTCCGGATTCATATACATATGGTACTTTGATAAATGGATTGTGTAAATGGGGAAAAATTAGTGATGCCAGGAAACTATTTGAAGAGATGGAGATAAATGGTTGTTCACCTAGTGTAATCACCTACACTTCCATGATTCATGGTCTCTGTCAATCTGAGAATTTAGATGAAGCTTTTGGATTGTTTGAACAGATGGCGGGCAAAGGTATTGAGCCTAATGTGTTTACTTTCAGTTCATTAATGAATGGATTTTGCAAGAGTGGGTGTTCTTCTCAAGCAATGGAGCTTTTGGACATGATGGTTAGGAAACGGTTGAGGCCCAACATGATAACTTACAGCACTTTAATCAATGGGCTCTGTAAAGAAGGGAAAGTTTATGAAGCTTTGGAGACTCTTGACAGGATGAAGCTTCAGGGTTTGAAACCAGATGCGGGGCTGTATGGCAAGATCATTGCTGGCTTTTGTGACAATTGCAAATTTCCGGAGGCTGCCAACTCCCTTGATGAGATGATACTAGAAGGAATCTCTCCCAATCGTTTAACTTGGTCTATTCATGTCAGAATCCACAATGCGGTTGTTCAAGGCCTTGCTATTCGTGGTGAAATAAATCGTGCTTATCAACTTTACCTAAGCATGCGGGCCAGGGGAATTTCTGTTGATGCTTCGACTTTCAGTGCTCTCATTCGATATTTCTTGAGGAAAGGAGATATAGATAAAGCTGCTCGGGTATTTGAGGAAATGGTGCATGATGGATGTGCTCTGGATGAGGAAACATGGAAGGCAGTTGTAGAAGGATTTGTGCATTGGGAGAAAGGGAAAGAAACTGCTAACTTATTTTCTGAATTGATTAGAGAACAATGAAAGAAGCAGACAAAACTATAAGGATATAATCATTAGGTAAGAGTTAGTGCTGCTCGTTACTGTTTCTTCTAACACCGTAGATGCTCATTATTTTCTTTGTGATGCAAATGTGAAGATTTCATGATGGTCATCGACTACTTGTCATGCTTATTTCATATGCATGACAACAGTTCCACTTTATTTTCAAGTATTTCAGAAAATGAGCTTCTGGTTCATAAGGAGCCATACCTTACCTTAATAGAAAGTTTTCTGATATACCTTTGTCTTTAGCGAGTGCGCGGAGCTTCATTATGAATAAGTAATTTTGGTACCTTGTTCCTTCTGAATTTTTTGTATAATTGAACTCTCCCATTGATTACAGAGATTGCATGACATCTTCAAGAGACTTCTTGGTCACTGGGCATGCTTTAACAAAATGGGCTTGCGTGAATAGATGAGAGCTCTCTATCATCTTTTTGATTGCTCATACAATGATTCTGTGCCTGTATAATCTAGATTCTGAGGTTATTGCTTGTTCATGTAGCATCCCGTCAGCATTATCTTTGAGCAAATTGGACAATCAGAATTAATTGCAGATATGAGAAATCTAGCTGTTTGGAGCTAATGGGCAAGCATTTCCTATGGTCTTTGAAGCTCTGACTTCTGTGAGTCAAAAGGATTATGGCTACTTCCATCGATGCGGAGTATGTCTCCCTTTGGCGCTTTGTATGCTAAAGGACACTATTTTTTTGAAACACTGTGGTCATTGAAGTGTCTAACCTAGCTGGAGTTATTGCTGCAAATATGGACTCTGTTCAAATAGCTTATTGGGATTGCCGGTAGGTTCCCATTTGAAATGTGAATCTGTTTGAAAGGGAATCATTGAGAAAAATGGAGAGAAGCTGGCAAGTTGGAAGAGGTTTTTGTTCAAAGGGGTTACAATTATTATAATTATTAAGGGCTCTTTGTCGAGTCTAACCTACTAACTTTTTGTCACTTCTTTCAGTTCCTATGTTGCATACAGATCAAAGAATTTACAAAGAGATTTCCGTCACCGAGAGACATGATAATGATACTTCCAGATTTCATCTGATCAACTGGATTTCAATTTGTACTTATATTCAGATGGGGGACTGGCTACGAGAAAAATTGGTTTGTTCTTCAAGCTCTTTTAGGCAAAAGGATATGGAGGTTTCTTAAAGAAAAGGAGAGATCATGGAGAAGAGTTTCATTGTTAAATATGCCATTTGATATGTGATTGGTGTTTTAAGGTGACCTGTGGAAGTATAATAGAAATGAATGGTATGTTTTCGCTGTTACACCACCTTCAATATGGGCGACGGAAGAAAAGCGAAGTCCAGTATGATTGAAGAGGTACTGACCAGCCTTTTAAAACCCCTCATGCTTGATATTGCTGTTACTAAGGACGAGTCTGTAGCTGGCCTATGTCCCGACTTATTCAGACAAATCCAGAATTGGAAAGACATTTTGTGGAGTTGGTATGAATGAGTTGAAGATTGGGCATGGCGCAGTTGCAACTGATGGTGTTGTTTTGTGATAGTCAAGCAGCGATACATGTTGCTTTGAATCCTGTTTTTCCATGAGAGGACGAAGCATATAGAGGTCGATGGTCATTTTGTTCTAGAGAAGCCATGGTCCCGGGAGATCAAGACCGCATTTGTTAGAACTAGTGATCAGTGGCCGACGTATTCACTAAAGCTCTAAGTGGTCCCGATTCCAAGTGTACATATAACAAGCTTGCCATACATGATATTTATGCTCCAGCTTGAGGGGGAGTTTTAGGAATGGGAAATGGAATCGCAATAAATGTGTATGTTGATTGTGTAGTATTCTTTAATTGTGGGTTTCCCTGTTCTGTAATACTTGAATATAGTATAAATACATGTGTGCAGTCTCAACGACACACGTTTTTTTCCCTCGAATCCTTTTTCTTATTCTCACACTACTAATTAAATGTATAGAAACGGTTGTAACATTAATTTTTGCATGGATGATCTGCTTTGTCTAGTCTTGACTGGTTTGGCTAGGACAACCTATTTCATTACTTGTCCTTGATTGGTTTAATCAAGTTTCAAAGGAGTTAATCGCTCTGACTATTGCTATTGCACCTAAAAGCTAGTACTTATTTGTGAAGAGACACTAGAACTTTAAGTTGATTGCTGAAGGTCAGAAGAAATGACCCATCGCAATCGATGTGCAATTGGATAATTGACAATTATACAGCATGGACATTGACATCTGTGATATAGCAGTTGACAACAAAGTAACATCGACAAGTAATTAAGAGGAGATCAGCAAAATATGATGGACGAAGAGCACGACTGGTTGGCCATCGAAATTAGGCTAAGTATTGGATAGAGAAGAGAACACAAGGATCGAGATGCAGATCAAAGACATAGATATTAAGCGATGGTTGAGTAGTATAATAGCCCTTGGAGTTGTAACCGCTTGTGGACGGAAATGGCGCGCAAATAGGGAGCCTAGAATCTCGGAAATACATGTGTAATTGCACTAAGGAGTAGTGACCGTGGTTAAACGGTTGTAATTAGTGGGCTATACAAGTGGCAATATGCTATCATTGTAGAGGATTCCTGATCCTCAGGAACACGTTCTATGTACTTTTATCAGTTTATTAATGTAATGTCCTATTTCTAACTCTCTTCCTTTATTTTTCAAAAGTTCACTTGTAGAATTACTATCCATTTTTTCCACGCGAAACCAATTGAAACTCCAAGTCGGAATTACCACCGAACCCCAATTCAACAAAAAAAATCCAAAGATCAACCCTCTCGATGAAAGGTTTTTCACTGTTTTGGGTAAGACACCATTTCCGGTGAAACAATTTCTTTTCTTGATCCTACAAAGTAAGAACAATGCCAGAACGCACACTTTCTTGCGTGAGAAGGAATTTGGAAAGTCATTATAGTTTGCTGGCTTTGTGATGCTCCCTAGTTTGTCGCTAACCTTGACAGCGGAAGTGAAGCAATTATCAACCATCTCCGCCTGAGCTATATTAATAGAGCAGTATCAACTCAATACTACTGTCATCGAGGTTCTATTTTTAGTATTATAGAGATCACAAGTTACAATATACTTACATGCATCTATTGTAGGATTTAAAATGACCAAAGAGATAAAATGCAATAAAAAGATAGCATTCTTTTTTGTTGATTCAAGAAATGGATTGAAAAGAAAAATTATTCTAAAACCTGAGTAACAGCGTAATTATGAAATATTTTGAAAAGTATCGAAAGATTGATTCGATTTCAATATGGAAAGTTGAGGGAATATATTAAACAAATTGAAAATTTAAGTAGATAGAATATTTAGGAATAGTTCAAGAACCATACTGAATAAATTAAAAGTCAATGACGATATTGCACAATAGAGCAAAGTTTAGAGACTACTGGTGTCATTCTCCCTTTAAAATATGGACTCTCTAGGACCCGATAAAAAAAATTCGAGATGTATGAACATGTCTAATTTCTATTTATGAGATAATAAGGTGTAGCAGAATCTATACCAATCTTCAGAGACTACCATAAAAATATATATGCTGATCCGTGTACTATCCAACTTAGTAGGCGCCTAAGCTCCTGAGTTACCTGTGAGATGAGTCCAAAGTGAGGCCGCATTAGGAATTTTCGCCTCGGTCATTAAGGAAATATATCGGCAGGCACGTTTACATTCACATACACGCAAATATAAAGTTACCGTGTTTTCAGATGAAACGACTTTGCAAACTTCAGAATAACACATCTTGTTGGTGGTATCCATATTCAAATCTGGAATGCAAATGGAAAGGCCATCATTTTAGTCTTCATCACAGTGGCATAGCTTTCCTAGCTATGGCAGATGCGACGACTTCAGTTCATCATCTATATGCAAAACCGTTATGCTAGAGGGAAGCCTTGGCAACTCTTTGATCATGCCGCAGTGAAGTAAATCAAGGATTTGAAGATTGGAAAGTTGGTGGATCTCCGCCGGTATGCTGGAAGTAGTTGAATGTCGCAGCCTCAAGATTCTCAGGTTATGCAGTTTCCCGATCTCACTCGGAATTCCCCCCTCGAGACTCCGACACCAGGAGGCGTGTATTTCTTCGAGGTTGGTCAGCTCTCCAATATTAGGAGGGAACTCTCTAAAGAGACAAGAATCCATCCTCAGCACCTTCAAATTCTGCAGATTTTTTAGCGAATCTGGCAACTTGGAAAGGCCCGTCCCCGAGATGTCTAACTCAACTAATGATCTCCCTATGTTGCAAATGGAGTTTGGAAGTTTTCTTATTCGACGGCAATCCCTTAATGACAAGTGTTTAAGTCTGACCAGTTCTCCAACGGAATCGGGAAGTGCAGTGATTTTGGTGCCATTCAGGGAAAGAAGTGAGATATTCGTCAGGCGACATATCATTCTCGTTAGCTGATTCAATGAGAAGCAGTTTGAGACACTTAGAGTCTCAAGCTGCTTTAAATGACCAATGGAGATGGGAATTTCTTGTACCATAGTCCCGTCCATGAGAAGCTCTTTCAGAGCTGTCAGGTGACCCACTTCTACTGGCAACATGCTGAGCTCTGTGCAGAACTTCAAATTCAGGGAAACCAAGCACTTCAATTCGCCGATCGAATGATCTATCTTGACCAATTGTGAACATCGCTCAAGAATCAATAAGGTCAGATTTTTGCAGCCAGAGAACTTAGGAGTGACTAATAAGTCAGCACAACCCGTAAGATCTAGAACTCTCAAGTTTTTCATCTGCAAAATAGGAAAAATATTTGCGCAAGTTCACTTCACAAATAGTTATGTTAGACCGGGCAATTTCACCATAGCAATGAATTGTAAGCTACCTCTATTTGATTCCAGCCTTCCCAGTCTTTGGTGACTTTGCTCCATGACAAGTCGAGAATGGTTAAGTTTCCCAAGTGAAAATTAGTTACTTGCAGACGTCGAGGGCACCCACGCCAACGGAGCCACCTTAAATTTGGAAAAATGTTAGCGAAATCTCCGGCAATGTCTACATGATCCAATTGAAGAAACCGTATGTTTGGCATGCTCTCAAAATCTTCTGGTGTAAGTTTGTCTGAACGATGCCACTGAAAGTTAAGGCAGAGTGCCTCAACCTTTTCTGTTCCCTGTGATGGAAGAGAAAAACGAGTAGAAGCAGTGAGGATGGTCTCTCTTCTTGACACATAACCAGTCAGTAATCATTCCCAAAGAAAAATGAGGAACGACGTCAATTGCACACACGGTCAGATTTTAACAGTATCCGGCGAAATAGTTTTGAAATAGTTCTTTTCCTTCGGCGGTGAACACAACAAAAATATTTCTTATGCTTCACGATGAATAGATTAAGGGAAAAAAACACACCAAACGTTCACCTTTTTCCGCTTTATCGTGTCGAGAGCTATTTCAGGATTAAATAATCTACTCCGCCTTCCTGGATCTGTAAGACTCTCCCGACAAACAATTTCTCTGCCAAATCGCCTCAACATGCTATGCATCCATATCTGATTGTTTACTCTAATTTTGGCTAGGGGAGTCAAAATTTCACGAGAAGGCACAAAAGAAGTGTCATACCACAGGTACCAAGCAATTCGACTATCCATGCCGGTGGTGAAGCAGGCGATATCCAGAAATCTCTGTTTCTGCTCATCATCTAATGTTCTACATCCTTCCTCCAAAAGACTCTGAAAATTCCCTCGCTTGAGTTGTGACTGCGATGACTGCAGTAAGTTATACCATTCCGCCTGCGTTTTACCATTGGAGACTGCACCCATAACTTCAATTACCAATGGGAGTCCTGCCATAGCGTTACTAGCAGGGTTGAAAACCTCGATGTTGCTACATTAGGGAGAATTCAGTATAGAAGCATGCTGACTAAAGAGTTGAAGAGCCTGATCATTGTCCAACCGACTAACATGGTAAGTCCGGATCTGAGGAGATTCTTCCAGGACAAGACTGTTCCTGGTGGTTACAAGGATCCTACTTCCAGAAGCAAAGCAATCAAAGCAATCTCCGATGAGTTTCTGGACATGAAACGCATTTTCCACGTCATCTAGGATAATCAAAACTCTCATGTTGCAAAATGAGTCCCTGAAAAACTCAATTCCCCTGTTGACAAAAACAACATCCTCAAGTTCCCGTTTTAGAACATTGGAAATCAATTTAATTTGCAAAAGCTGAAGCCCTCCTAATACTTGAGTTGTTTCTTTAATGTCTTCTAGGAAGCTACAGCCATCAAAATCACAGGAGACTCGGTCGTATATGAATTTTGCGAGAGTCGTCTTGCCAATTCCACCTTCTCCGTGGATGACAACAAGGATGCGCTTGTCCTTATCATTAATATTCATCAAGCTCATGATGTGGTTTACTTGATCATCAGTTCCAACATGCATCTCGGCACCGGCAACTTGTCTTTCTTCTTCCATTTTAGCCCCCTATAAGAAACATGAAGATTGCTCAATGATAAGGCTGTAAGATGCGGAGAAGTGCCTATAGTTGTTGATCTTTTCTAACGTTGTTGTGTTTGCATAAATTGTCTACTACACGAAATCACTGGTCATCCCGATCTACCAGTGATCAACATTATTGCCACATTGTTTTAAAGGAAATCCAAGTTTCCGGAGTGATTATCTTTACCTTTCAGAATATGTTTTGTCAAACAATTAACCCGCTTTGAAATTTCTTTTCTATTCGCGGACAAGCGGATCATTTGACATACATGTGTCTAATGTCTATGAATGACAGTGTACATTAAAACCTCAGAACATATTAACAGGAACATGACTCAATTGAAATATAATATGGGGCGTCAAATGTTCAATCATCGAAATATTGTTAATTCCCACTTTTATCAGGCATGTTCTCCTAAAAGTGTTTAACGCAACATTGAAGTTTCCACATGGCGAACACGAGAATGGTCTCTTTGTCCCGGCTTTAATTATATACTAGAAAATAACCGTGCGTTGCCGCGAACACTATTAACAATTAATCTACATTTAAAGGTTAAAAAATTAACATAAACAAAGATATATATGAATGCATGTACATAAATCCTTGAATATTCATTTTAATAAGTATCCTTCAAACTGAAAGGCTTGCATGTAATTCAACAAAGATGTGGTGTAGAAGTAGATTGATGATTTCTCATTCCGTCACATCACTTTAAAAATTGTTATTATCATTTCATGTATATCTCAATCAGTACTGTCGTAACGTTTTTATAAATCATGTTAAAAAAAAATATCATGAACATGAAATTTCAAATAAGATACAAGTTAAAACTTGAGTGATTGATCAAAACATGGGATTATTTGTAGTCGACAAATTTCAACTTATTCCTGGGAATTATGTCATATTCCTCAAAATTCAAATTATGCAAGCTTTATATGACTTCTTTTTAATTGTAACCCTTGGTCTTCGTTTCTTTTTGTAAAATTGTAACCCTTCTTGAAATGCATGAAATGCATCTACGTAGTGCAAACCTAGGTCTAACTTTGTCGATGTAAATTTAGATTGTGTTACACATTGTTGGCCCGTTTTTTAATAGCTTAAACTTTTAAAGAAAAACAGTTTGTGTAACATGACAATAGAGCGCAGGTCAATGGTTTAAATCTTGGCACTTGCTCCCAATTTTCTCCTACGTGTTATTCACTTCTGTTTGTTTCCCTATTTCACCAGTTATCCTCTTAATATGGTTCCCTCGACAACCCATCTTATGCATGTAAGGACCAGTTTACATGCAATGGGAAGTGTTAAATCATACTCTATAAGTAGTTGGCATGTTTTTAATGGCTGAAACTTTTACGAAAATACCGTTTATCTAACAAAGATGAAGTTTTATATATAATGTCTACTAAAATATCTGAAAACACACATTAATAGTATAAACTAAAGCAAAAATAAGTAAAAGCAAAGAAAAATAAAATAAAAGATGCAGTATTGTAACACGTGGTACCACTTCACATGTTTTGAAAATAAAAAAGTACCAAATAAACCAAGAGATGAAAAAAAAAAGGACAAATTTTCATTTGACACTTGACACAAATGCATTAAAGCGATAACACCGCTTAGGTGAATTTAGATATGACGAACAAAATATTTCACCAGATTAAAAAAAAAAAGAACCAAAAGATAGAGTCGCAAACTCAAAGCGGAAAAAATAGAAAAATATATATTTTAAATTGAAATACATGAGAGAGACCTTAGAATTATTAATCTACGCATTTGTCCCTTGATAGAATATTTGTAAAATAACTAATTGAGAACATTTTAAAAGGAAAAAGGATTGCAGTGGCTTAAGAGTAGGAGATTCCCTTTTCTTGATATAATAATATAGATGCGTATACTTAATTTTGACATATTTTTTTGAGTCGCGCTTTTTTCACTCCTAGTTTGACTAAAACACTCCCCAATAAAGTTTTTGGATTATTTCACCCACTGTGGGTTCCACCCTTCAACATCTTAAACCTTCTCTCGATGTCTTTTTTTGGGTTTTTTTTTGCGGATCCCGCTTTCCTTCCTCTTTATCCCACCTTTCAACATCTTTCTCTCTTTCTCTCTCTTGTAAAGAAAATGCCACCATAATCACATCTGTAAAAGTACAAAACTCAGTCGAATGATATTTTATTGGTCTAATTGGTGGTTGTGCAACATGCAAAAGCTCTTCTCTATTCAAAACCAACCCAATATAATACAAATGAGGGATTCAACCATACTTTGCACCGCTATCAGTAGACTTTACTAGCTAATATGTGAAAATGCGTTTGGCGTGCCCACTTGTTTTCCACTTTATCAAAAACCGCAAACAAAATGGTAAAAAGTTTTAATAAACCTATTGAAATGAGAAGAAAACTGAAATTTATTGGATAAAAACCCTACATCCTCTACTGAGTCTGAACTATAACTAGACCAATATATGCATCTTGAAATCGTTCTGCCAAACGGATTGTAGAAAAAAAAGAGGTCAATGAAAACCAATCTAGGGAAATTTTCAATGAAAAGAATGCTCAAAATTCACTAAAAAAAAAAAAACAAATGCATGCTCTATTCGAACAAAGTCAAAGAAATCACTAATTTCAATCATTAGAAGTTAATGGGGTGATACACCTTCTTTCACTTGGTGAAGGCAAAACTCTTTAGGATTGAAAAGGACCCGCTTTTCTCTTTCCACTCTTTCCCATTAAATTTCAAAAACTTCAACTAATAGAATCCTTAGAATGAGAGAAACTCGGCAATGCCAAAAGGCCTTACTAAAGATTATTCTCAAAAGCATAAACTTTAATAAGATTCAATGGTAAACAGGGAAGGAATCAATATCTACTTTTCCCATACATAAAAAAAAAAGAGATGAAAAAGAAAAAGAAGAAAAAACACCTTAGACTTCATTGACCTAAACCCATCACAAGGAAAATTACAACATTTCTCAACACTAACCAACACTTCGAATTTAATCAATTTATCGAGCACCCACCATGAAAAATGACGCAAAAACCACCTCAAATATCAAAGAAAAGAAAGTGAAAGGAGAGAGATAGAGAGATAGGTGAAGACGAAGGAAAGTGGGACTTGCAAAAGAAGATCCCAAGAATAAGCACACTAAGAGAATGGATATGAAGTTGAAAGGTGGGAGAATGGATATGAAGTTGAAAGGTGGGACCCACAATAGATAAACCGGTCACAATTATTTTGTTGGGGAGCGTTCTAATCAAAATAGGAGTGAAAGAAGGGCGCTCCATTTTTTTTTGGACCCCTTTGGTCAAATGTTGATTTTGGCAAAGTTGAAAGTTCTAGACAAGCCCCACCTGCCTTGCGCGGTTAGTATTTTCAAAAAACAAGTTTGAGGATTAATGAAATTCTTTTTCTTCCAAAATTGCCCCCACTAATTTTTCATATTCCATTGTTGCCCTTGCCTGGGCACTATTAATCTTCCCCAACATTGGGTCGTTGGTGAAGCTTCACAGAAGGTCACGCTAGGCCAGTGGGTGATCGGCAAGCCAAATCTAGCTCCGGTGGCCACTTGACCCCTTCTCCGGTTTTAGGTTTTTTTGAAAAAAATAGCAAAAGTCCTTTAAAAACTGTGATTTTTTCTAAACAACATTAAATCAAAGTTACTTCTTGATGCACTTTTAAATTACAATTTATTAAATACTATTTGCATATCGAAAAATACCTTTAACCCAAAGTCTTTTGTATTTGCCCAAAAACTTTCCCCGAAAGCTCAACCAAACACAACTAATATGAAAGAACACTTTTCATTGTAGTATTGCATTGGATTATTCAAAGTTTTGTAAGCTAATTTTAATATTTTTCCTGGATTTCAGATTTATTAGTCTTTTAAGTAATTCAAATTTTATATTTTATAATAAAATTTGATGAAACCATTTAATTGTAAGCTTAATTACTTTAAAATTCAAAATATTTCTGAATGTCCTATTTAATTGAGATTTTACTTGAAATTTAAGATAGAGATAAAATTCTTATTTTTTAATTTTACATGTATTTTCATATATGTATAATTAATTCCATTTCATTTTACCTCATTTTATTTTATTATTTGATTGGTCTTTTCATTTCTTTTTTTTTCCTTATGGGTTAATTGTAGATTTAGTCCTTCAAATTCCAATGTAACTTTTATTTTGTTCAATCAAGTCCTTTAACTTTCTGGACTTGTGCAATTTCGTCCTCTAAGTTTGAGTTTGTATAATCAAATCCTCTAATTTTCTCAATTTGTATAGTCAAATCCTTCGGTCAATCACTCTAACTAAATTGTCCAATCAATTAATCACGTGACACTGCTTATGTAACAAACAATGATATGTGATGCTAATTTGGCACCAAATGGGCTAAAATAAACGGGAAAAAAAGAAAATATAAATCTTAATTTGACAGTATTAGTCATGGTGGGTAAACGAAGCACTTGATCGCACAAATAAGTAAATTTAGAGAATTTGATTGCACAGAACAAAAATTAGACCAAATTGCACAAATTCAGAAAGTTAGAAGACTTGATTACACGAAATATTAGTTAGAGGACCAAATAGCTCATACACTAAAGCATAGAGGACTAAATTGTATTCAACTGTTTTTCTTATTTTTTCTTTCTTTGATTGGCCAAACTTTACTTCACACCCCAAATAAGATGCCAAGTGGAAAAAATGACTTAAGAATTATATATTCACCTTGCTGTATAATTAGAGATAAGGATTTCATAATCATATTGGAAGAAGAAATCTAATTAGGAAATTGGAAATTTTTCATGGACGCATGTGGAAGCTCACGGATTGAGCGGAGCCAAATTAATCCAATATCACCTGTGATTCCCTCTTCTAACAGTGAACTAGTGCATGCGACTCCAAACGCGGTCCTTCCGCGTAACTAGCCAACCGCATTCGAGATAATAATGATCTAATCCACAAAAGTTTATACTTCAAAGTGCTCCGCTGGGCATCATAATCAAATTGAGATATGAAACGTGAATCAAATTCTCAAACTCATGATATATATCAAAATAATCGAATTGAATGTTTTGATAAAATACCTAAAATGAGTTCTTCTTGACATAGGCACATATAAAGTAAGTAGAAAAATTGCAAAACAATAAGTTTCGGGTAAAACTTCATGATCAAAGTAAATATGAACTAGGATTAAATCTACATCATTTGATAGGTGAAATATAATAAACCGTGAATCGACAAAATCAGTAGGTATGTATTGAATTGATAATTTTAATAATGAGTCCCTCTATTCACTTATGATTGGGAGTTTCATTGATACGAATAATAGAAATGTATCGTTAAGATATTGAATCGAATCAAATTTTATAAGAATCAAGGATCGCACAATTTTGATAACTGTGTCCTAAACATTGCCGGTATACAATGCTATAATAGTGGTACTATTGTGGCCACCTCAGGAATTGACACGTGGACATATCCTTTGTTGACACATGTTTCATTTGTTTTACCTTTTTGTCACATAATAGAACCTGTCCAATTTTCTTGCGCATATTGAGATGGCCATTGGCAAATGAAAAGCACAAGTCTATAGCAAGTAGGGTGTCAAAAAGAACTCAAGAATCGAACCGACGGGTTGACACCCCTAATGGCAAGATCACTTCAATGATCTATTAATTAGGAGCAAATATAATATTTACTCAAAATACTGTGCAAATACAATAAACCTTTTCCTTCATATTAAGTTCCTCATCTTCAAGATACCTGGATAAATGTAACTTCCGATCTATGGTCATGTACGGTGCAAATTCAATAGGCCTTTCCCCCCACACAAATTCCTATATCTTCAGGATACCCAAAGGCTTCGACCAAAAAAAAAAAAAAAAAACCCAAAGGCCCATGGCATCCTGAGAGAGTAGTTTGCTCTGGGACTATATCTAAATTGATGCAATTGTGAGTCCAAATTTGTATTCCGAGATTTCAAATGACTTGCCATGCAAATGTCAATACACTAAATTAAATCTACCAATATTTATATGCTTGTGATATAATTTTGCTTTCATTTTCAATTAACAATTGAATATTAGATCGACCTTGTGCTAATGCTTACATGTGTGTTAATTAGTTGGTTCTCTCTCTTCCTATGTATATGGCGTACATAGTGTTTTGGTCCCCCATTCCTCATAACGTGTAAACTCTCTCTCTCTTTCCACCCACCAGCCTCTCCTTTACCAAATTAATCTCTATTAGTAAATATATCTATGCCGAAACCACCATTTGTCTCACTTTTTGCTCTCTAAAACTACCCTTGCACGAGAAGTTAAAGCTACCCACTACATTTTCTTCATCAAGTAACCACCCAATTCACACATATTTGAACAATCGCTTAATTCATTGACAACCTGTTGCTTTTCTCTCCAAATGTAATCCACCGGCGATCACTTACACATGCCTAGCGTGTCTCGACACTAGATTTTTTATTTATAAAATCTTTCCTATTTGGGAGACATGTTATTCTTTTCTGGTCGAAGTGAGACATGTTATTGACTAGTTGATTTCCTTTTCCTAATTTTAAAGGAATTAGATTAGCCGTAACTAATCTTCTAGTTTATGCAGATCACATTTGAATATTTTGACATGAGATCCATAGATAAAGCTTATAAAAAAGGACACAGGATAATATTATGTGAACATCAATATCTCAAGGTGTTACAAATCTACTCAATATGTAGTAATGAGCAGCTTTCTAAGCAGAACAATGAACAAGCATAGATACAAGCACCATAGATTCCCTCTAATCATTATTGTTACCTAATATGGATCGATATTGGGATTGCAATATATTTAGAAGTATTTTTTTGTTGCGCAAATGGTTCAAAATTTTCCATATGCAATTATTCTAATGGCAAATAAAATTACAGAATATTGTTTTGTTCTACAAATTAATTAGTTCAAAAAGGTATTTCAGTGCATTCAAGTGTTTTTTTTTGTTATATTCACTTTTTAATAGTCGATTGCACTATAATTGACACGTGGCGTCTATTTTCTTTACCTTCTAGATCCGTCCCCGGTGTTGAGCTTGTATAATGATGAAGAAGAAAAATAAGAAGGAAAATCACCTCGTCCATGCTATCGGATGGGGGCGTAACCGAATCGGACTCGACCTGTCCAAGAATCTTATCTCTATAATCCTTGTATAACATGCCACCCCGAGGAGTATCACCTAGTTTTGGACAATCTTGAATAACGACTCGGCATTCATCTGGTATGATTGTGTCTGATGCATTTGTCCTACACTTCGAGTGGCACGGAAGCTCGTCAGGGCCCCTGGACAGCCTCTGCATCGTCTTCAAATATGGCCAGTACGTTTGCAAGTGATTGGTGACGTCCTCGCTGGTCAATCCATCGACACCCATCAGCTGCGTTATCGTCTTCGGCACCGCATTCTTAATCCCTAGGTATGTGACCACATCCACGAACCGCTTCTGCAATTGAGGCGTCCAGGGAGGATCCACCACCGACTCCTCAACCTCGGCAGAGTCACAGACCGATTTTGGCTGCTTCATCGCCTCCGCCGGCGGATCCACCACCGACTCCGCCTCCTCATCAGAGTCACAGACCCATTTTGGCTTCTTCATTGCCTCCGCCGGCAGGTCCACCACCGACTCCGCCTCCTCGGCAGAGTCACAGACTGATTTTGGCTTCTTCATTGCCTCCGCCGGCGGATCCTTTACCGACTCCGACTCCTCGGCAAAGTCAATCTTCTTCATCGTCCTCGAATTGGAGCCATCCGAATCCGTTTTCTTGGGCACCATCTGTTCGTGATTCTCCAACTTTTGCAATCTCGACAGATCACTTAACCTACTAATTGACGGACAGAACTGGTTCTCCAATGTTTCCAAAGCCCGGAGACCATGAATCTCTCTCAACATCGGGCAGTCACGTATTTCCATTTCTTGAAGATTCTTCAAGCCTGACACGGACAGTATTATTCTTTTAAGGACAGGAAAGTTGCGGACGGTTAAATGTCTCAACTGCTGTAGCCCGCCGAGTTGGATTTTCTTTTCCAGAGTGCGACAGAGCTTCAAAATAATTAGATTTCTCAAGTTGGATAAACCTAGGAAAGTTGTTATTGGGATGAGATTTCCCTGCATTGCTGATAGAGGGGGCTTCATGTATAATATTTGGTGTAGGCAACCAGACACGTAAAGTTTCCTTAGACGAGAAAGGGAACCCAATGCAGTTAGTGACATGCCAATGTTCTGAAGGCCCAGTTCCAAATTTCTCAACTTGGATAACTTCCCAATCCACTCTAAGTTATAGATTATGGAGGGCCTCTGCGGCGATAGATATTCGTTGCCATCCGACAAGAGAAGATAAACTAGATTAGTTAGGTTTGAGAGATCTGGAATAAACTGCAAGGACCGAGAACTAACAAGTAGACGAGTCAAACTTGTGGGAAGTGATGGCAACACTAGCAGCTCATCACAATTCTCGAGGATCAGTTCTTCTAGTTGAGGGAGCGCAGCAATTGTTTCCGGCACTCGACAGATGCGAGTGTGTGATAGATCTAGGCTTCTCAAAAAGGACAATTTCCCAATTTCACTTGAAACTTCGCCCACCATAGTGGAACATCCGCTAGCATTTATCACTTCAAGCTTCACTGCCAACCCAATGGCTGAAGGAAACTCCGCTAGCCAGCAACGTTCCATCTTTATCACATTCAAAGTCTTTATATTTCCAATGGACTGAGGTAGCACTTCCATGCACGTGAACGACAGATCCAATTCCATTAGAGACTCTAAGTTTCCGGTTGAATCCGGAAGTTCCCTTATCTCTCTGCATCTTGCAAGAGATAAAGACTTGAGATTCACAAGATATCCAATAGAACAAGGTAATCCTTCAATTGATGTGAAGGATAGATCCAACTCGATCAATGAATTTAGCTTTCCAATCGAGCTTGGGAGTCCCCTTAACTCTGAGCAGTTACTCAAAGATAAGTGGTTTAGGTTCACTAGCAGGCCAATTTCGCCGGGTAGATTTTTTAGTCGGTAGCAACCCTCAATATTCAAGTAAGCCAATTGTTTTAGATCCCCAATGGAGCGATCAATGTCAACCAATTGTTGACATTCTTTAATGATTAATCTTTCCAGAGAAAAACACCCGGATAAGTTGATTCGAACCATATTTAGACGTGTCAGCTGTAGAACTTTCAAATTGTGCAGCATCTGTGAAAAGAACAAATCATTCCACTGTCGTCGGACAATACAACGGTAAGAAAGGTGTATGATGACATTCGTACCTTAATTTGGCTCCACCCCTCCCAATCATTGGCGTCGTTAAATTCGGAGAGTTGGAGGACAACCATGTTTTGTGGGAACAGATTAGTTGCAATTAAATCTGGAGGAAAATGGCACCAAGAAAACCATCTTAACTTAGAAAAGAGGTTGGTAAAGTCCCCGACAAAGCTCCCCCCATCCAATTCAAGGAATCTTAGATTTGGCAGCCTTGAGAAATCTTCATCAGTAAAGATGAGTAGAGTAGGATCTCCGGCTAGACTGAGTGCTTCGATATTTCCTTTATTCTGCCAAATACACACACAATTAGAAAGAGCATAAAATTTTTCTTCACATAGTAGAAATTTAATCTCAAATAGTTGATTCTATGCAAAGAAAGACAGAATTTGTACTCTTAATGTATTACCTCTCTTGTTTTCACCATGTCGACAGCTTCCTCAGAAATCCACAATCTGCTGTGATTTCCCGGATCCAGGTTTTCCTCATGGACAATTTGGCGGCCTAGGTCTTTTAGCACGTCATGCATCCATAACCTGCCGTTCTCTCCAATATGTATCAATGATAGAGAACTGAGGACTTCAATTTCTATCTGTGGAAAAAAGTTGCAGTCTTCCCACATGTAAGATGCATTAATCTCCTCCTCATGGAAGGAAAAACATGCAATATCAAGAAAAATCTGCTTTTGCTTGAAATTTAAGGCGTCATAGCTAATTTTCAACTTCTGGTGGACCTCTTCATAAGCAATTCTCCTTAACTTTTCTAGTGTATCTTTCCATATCATTTCGTGCTTCCCATGAAGAAATGAACCTATGACCTCAATGCTCAAAGGAAGTCCTCCAATAGCAAAAACGATATCCCTTGAAAGCCTATCATAATAATCGTCTCTAGGAGTCTCTCTTTTGAATGCATGATTCATATAAATCTGAAGTGCTTGATCAGCATTCATTTCTTTTAGTTCATAAAGTATGATTTTCTCTCCACTCTCTAGGATACTTTTGTTTCTTGTCGTAATTACGACTCTACTTCCTGTACCTAACCAACTGATCTTGCCAACTAGTTTCTCAAGCTGTTCCCTATGATCCACAGCATCTAGAACAATTAGAACCTTCATACCATGGAGTTCTCTCCTCATAACCTTCATTCCATGGTCAATGTCTTTGATTTGAACAATATGCTTAGTTTTACTGAGGACGTCGGACAACAGTTTCTTTTGCAGAAATACTAGGCCATCACGGCGTGATGATCCATTGACATCTCGCAGGAAGCAATGCCAATCAAAGTTAGAAATGAGCTTATCGTAGAGAGCCTTAGCAAGGGTTGTCTTTCCAATACCACCTGGGCCATGAATTCCCAGACACCGTGCACCACCAAAGTCATAGTCCAACAAGTCCATTAGGGCTTCCACTTGACCATCTATCCCGACTAAATGGTTCGTTGCACAATCATCTTTTGCCTTCATCTTGATGGTGATATCTTCGGCGTCCGACACGGCAAGTTCGCGTTGCTATGATGGGCAATGATCTACCAGCAAGAGTAAAGAAAAACACTAATAAATAGCAGGGCCGCAGAAATGAAAGACTGAATGGCACCTGTAATCCCATCAACTATAATTGCTCTCTATGATGTATGCTTGGATGTCTAATATAAATCTCTTTTTCCCTCAGCATTTTGCAAAATATGTTTAATAAAGGGGAAAGTAAAAGCACATCCACCGACAGATCCAACTTTAGATAGAGGGAAAAGAACATGTATAATGACGGGCCGAGGGGGTCACTCCGTGCTTGATGTTATTTCTGTCATATTTTATGGAGTTTTACATAAAATTCATATATCACGCTCCTTTGTTTGTTTCGCATATAATTTCATCATAATAAAAGAAAATGCTTTCTATGAAAATCATTTTCAATAAAAATAATTAGTTTTATTTGTTTGGTGATATGCTTAAAACACATAAAACGCAATCTTAGCGAAGAAAAGCATTTGTAGTAAGACTTTTTGTGCTTATGAAAATGATTACCTCTATTCAAAACTTGGAATTCATTTTCCTAATTTAAAGTGTGTGCATTTTCTTTGACCGTAAATATTTTTCCATTGACTAACCAAAATATGTGAAATTCTGAAAAAACCAATTCGCAAAGTGTTCTTTACTGAAGCGAACACACCCTATGTATTGCAAGATTTTCTTTTAGCTCATGACAAGTATTGACCATCGCGGTCTAGTTCAAAGTTCCCACAAGAGAAGACCTTTCTTGCTTTCTCTAAGGTTTAGCCACCGGAGACGGACAGCCAATTCCACCAAACCTACGACGGCGAAGCTCGGGCGGCCATCATCAGCTCCTCAGTTAACAGAAACGGCAGTGACCACGGCAAGGCAAAGGGGAATGCGAATTCTCTGTGGGTAAGTTCCACCACCCATCCAAATCTGAGCGATTATTGACCACGACACAGATCGAATATTGAAAGGAAACAGAGTGGCCAGGCGAGACTTACCTTGCCCTGCCGAGACGAAAAGCAATGCGGAATCCTGGAGCCAAACCTCTTGTCCTCTTTGAGCTTCACTTCTCCGATGGTACGGCAAGTAGGGAGCGACTGCCTCGGGTCATCCGAGGCCTCATTAACATTTATTGACCAAAAGAGACACCTACTTGTCTTGACAGCACAGGATGATGAGAGAGATTGTTAGGTGAGACCGTTAGCACAAGTATCTCACCCAGTCATGCAAATACAAAAGAAAAAAGTGGTAATTTTCACGTTTCAACCAACACATCCCACCCCTTTTATTAAGTAATAAAAAGAAAAGGTGGTAATATACCATTTTCTATAATTTATTTATCAAATGGTGCTCTCTATTGTAGTCTTGGTAGAGTTGAGTCAAGAGGAAAATAAAAGATGGACGATGGTGGAATTGGGTCATAGTGTTTTTCGATGTTGGCGAGAGAAATGAACGGAAAGGAATGTATTAGGACTTGATACTTATAATAGTGTTTACGTGTATAAAAAAAATAATGATACAAACGAGAAAATAAAAAAAAGATTATCCATTGACAACCTTTCGCATTCTGATATATTTAGAGGGATTTGAAAAAATAATATAAAATAAAATTTATTAATCCCCTCTAGTCTATTCCGTCACCCTCTCACCGTCCAAAAAGGACATCACTTTAAAAAAAAATTTCTCCTCCCTTCGGATATCCTCTACCAAATGTAGTGGACAGTGTAGTATAACTTTTGATATCCCTTTCAGATGAAAGAAAAAAAAGGAAATATTGCACCTTCAAATCTAAAATTTTTGTTCAATATGCAATCGAATCCTAAACTATTTGAAAAAATAAAATTAAATCCTAAACTTTCTAGATCCGGTGTAATCAAGTCCTTCTAGTGAGATGTCAAGTAACTTTGCTGATGCAATACATCAAAACATGACGTGGCGACTCTTTTAATTTTGAGCATATGTGGTGCTACATTACATAAAAAAATCTAAGAAAAATAGGAATGTCGAAAAATTCGAAATTCAGAAATAGACATAAAATTTCAAAAATAAAAAGAGGAAATCACGTCAAATTCCTTGAACTTTGGAGATGGTACTTCTTTGCCCCTAAACTGTCAAGTATTACTCGTTGCCCCAATGGACTTTTATTTTGTTACAACCGTTGATTATCCATTATATCTTTCCATTGGCATTATGCACGCACATGACTTTTAAAGTGGTAAAAGTGTGTTTTCACCTATTTTTTGAAGGAAATTTCTCTTTGCCCCTTGATTTCTAAAAAAATGAAAAAATGGAGAAAAGTAAATTAACTAAAATATTCATATTAGAAAACATAAATAATAATATTAAATGATAAGAATTGTAAAATTTGGTTGATATATTAATAGAACTAATAAGATATTAACAAAAAGAAACAATTATATAAAATGGAGAAAGACCTCAATAACAACAAGGTCAAAGTATAAAAATCTCATTAGGTACTTTGAATGGTTAATTAATGCAAAAAAATGATTGATCAACAAAAGATATTTAAAATTTTAATTAATCAATCATTGTTTTTACATTAATTGACCCTTTAAATATGGATCACGAGTAACCAAGTTTTGTCATTTTCTCATTTCGTTATTGAGGCAATTTCCCTTTTTTTTAATTTGTCTTTTCTTATTTTTATCATAATTAGTTCTAATAAGTGGCTATGTTTATCGAATTTTAACAACTTTTATGTTATTTAATATTATTGCTAAGTTTATTTTTTCTAGGGAAAATTTCAAAAAGGGGCCCGAAGTAGAGTCATTTTCTCAAATAAGGACTTGAAGTGAACTTTATCTTAAATAAGGACCTAAAGTGTCATCATTTTCTCAAATAAGGGTCTGAGGTGGCCATATCAGTTTCAAATAAGGACTTGATGTGACATTCCGAAATTTCACCCATTTGGGATTTATGAAATGACTGAACTATTAATGTATTTGTAGTTGATTCTTGCCCGGAACTAATCATTCCTAGGATACTAATCAATAAGGAAAGGCTAATTAAAGGATTTAAATTCGTACGACTAAAGAGGTTCGACCGTGAACCGACTTTCGATCATAAAATTGTTGAGGTGACATTTTGAGCCAATGAGGGTCGATCTTAGGATAGTATGGACCGATTTGCCACTGTCATATTAATGGATCACGGGTGATTTCGTTTGATCACGAAATGAACTAACGAACGATCCAGAACCTATACTGAACGATTATGCCCATCGAAACTAGCAATCGATCCTCGCGATTTTATTGATAACCGAGGTCGTCACGATCTGAACGAACTTGCACGTGACTTGATTTAGTATCAGTTATGGGTCGAATACACGAATTTCTCCGAAAAGCCACCCGTTAGTCTGAGAATCGCTCAATTTACGTTACGTAGAATTCAATTATTAATTAGAGACCGAATTGGGCATCGGAAAATTAGGAAGTCACAACAGGACATCAGGACGACGTTACGGTTGGAAAGTGCAGCTTTGAATGTTTCCGAATCCTTCAGAAAAATTTAATTTCGACAATAAAATGGGAAAGTGACCATTTTACCCCTAAGGATTTATAAAGGGCTAGTTATAATGGGCAAAGGCATTTTGGTCATTTTGCCCTAAAATTTCGAAAATACAATTTTGCCCTTGGACTTTTTGAGAAATTCCAAGATTGCCCTTGGATATTTTAGAAATGATTCGATCTGGGCCATCGATTTTAAGATAAGATCTAATCTGGACCGTTGATAAAAAAGTAGAGAGAATGGCATTTTGGTCATTTACCAAAAATTGGTCAAAACTTAGATATTAAGCTTGACCCGCACTCTCTCTCCTCATTCTCTCTCTTCTCTCCCTCCCATTCGGCCCCTTTCTCCCTCTACCTCCCGACCGCCCTCTCCCCCGCCAAACACCGCCGTGCCGCGCCACCGCCGTGTTCCCCTCTCTCTCGGCTCACTCTCTCTCTCCCTCCCCCCTCACGGCCGTGAGCCTTGCTGGCCACGCCCAAGCCGCCGCTGTCCGCCGTTCATCGATCGCCCGCCGCCGCTCGCCGATCGTCGCCACTGCCGCAAGCCACCGCCTATCGCCCCCCGTTTCACTCTAGCTGCGTTAGTCTAGAGTCGAGTAAGTCGCAATCTAAACCTTGCCTAGTTTATCGGGTATTTTCGGACCCGTTTAGACGCGAGTTGGTAGAAATTAACGGGCCGTAGGATTGAATTCGGAAATTTTGGCAGAATATTAGAGGCCGATTGTATGCTGTGATGGGTTGTTAGGAGTGCTGTGGCGTGCTGTTTGGTGCGTGGTTTGTACCGTTAGGTCCGGCTTGAGATTTCGTGAAAGTGCCGTGAAGAGTCGGAATTGATTTGACAATATTTTGGTGTGGAAAAATGTCAATTTATGTGTTAATCGCTTGTTTGTGATGTTACTGTGCTGTCGTTATGTATTGGGTGTAATTATGTGCGCGTAACTTAATGCGAATATGTGTAAGTGTGAGATTGGGATCGGGCCGAGGCATCCTAAACTCGGGTCGCGATCACGTAGGCCTGTCGCATTTGGCGCTGGCTGAGGAATGAGAAAATGGGAAATGAGATTGGCTCGAGGTACGATCAGCTGGGGTGAGATTGGGATCGGATTGATGCATTTTAAACTTGGGTCGCGATCATGTAGGCCTGTCGCATTTGGCGCGGGCTGAGAAAAAAAGGTGAATGTGGGATCGGATCGAGGCGTGTG
Organism: Syzygium aromaticum; assembly: GCA_024500025.1. NCBI lineage: Eukaryota > Viridiplantae > Streptophyta > Magnoliopsida > Myrtales > Myrtaceae > Syzygium > Syzygium aromaticum. Next base: position 28,474,717 of record CM044889.1, on the reverse strand, counting down.
ATGCTCGGGGCACAATCGAGTGGGCCTGAGACGTGTTTATGTGGGCCGGGAATGTGATTGAGAATGAGACGTGTGGTATGGAAAGTGAATGTGGGATCGGACCAAGGCGTGTGATGCTCGGGGTGCGATCGAGTGGGCCTAAGGCGTGCTAACGCAGGCCGGAAAAGTGATTGAACAAGTGTAGGTACGACGAGTGGGCTGAAAATATGGTGTGATTAACGTGTGTATTGATATGTGGAAAGTACGTATGTTGTAGCATGTGCGTGAGAATTGTATGTTGGGATTGTGGACTAACGTGCAGGTTGCGTATGCTGAGAGTCTAGGTATGTGTGAATGTTTGGTTGCTGTTTGCGTGGGTTGTTTGGTTGTGTATCTGGACATGTTTGGAATTATGTGGTAACCTAGGTAGGGTTTAGATTGCAACTTTTTGAGAAGTGTCTTATGGTTGTTTCAACCAAACCATTTCAGAACCCCCGCTTGAGCCATGAATTTGCCGCTGCCAGAGCGTTTTGGAATAGTCATGCACACCGATCACGACGTGATGGAGTATCCGATGGGCGATAATTTCACTTGGGTTAAGCATACGACCGTAGTTTGGGTAGATATAGGATTACCCTACTGGCAGGCCCACACCTACACGGCATGGATGTTTAGAGACGGGGTTGATGAGCTCGGCCATGTCCGAGGCTTCGACGTCCCCTTTGATGGAGTTGGGGATTGGGATCCATCAGCCATACCCCCTCCTGATGGCGAGCTGACTAGCTTGAAGACTAGTCTAGCTCAGTCTAGACTCCACCCTGCTTCTGCAGTACCTGAATTCTTGGGAGCCGAGCATGAGCCAGAACCAGAAGAATCCCAGGTGGGATATGATCTGATGGACGTGGATCTTGAGGCAATTCCCGAGAAAGGACAAGGAGGAGAAGAAGAAAACCCTGAAGCGGAACCACAGGAGGTTCCAGAAGTAGAGTCTGAGGATGAACATGAGAGCGTACCCGTGTACGAGTATAATCACTATTATGTGCCAGAGATCAAGCCAATTGAGGAGGAGCGGGATGAGGTCCCAGTAGGGGAGTTGGGTGACATAGACCGCCCGATAGAGATCAAAGCCGAGTCGGAGTCCTCAGTGGAAGCAACTATTCGGGAGGAGTCAGATGCGAATGATAACGAGTCAGATTCTGAGTGGATGCCATCTTGTGGACGCCGGGGTTAGTGGGGAGGTTCAGAGCAGAAGTTTTGAAAAGTACCATTTTTGGAGAAATAAAAGACCCAAGTCATCTCCCTTTTTGAAGTGTTGGTGGTGGTGGATAGTATTGGGTGTGCATGCATGTGTCGTGGACTAGTAAGTTGGTGGTAAGGTATAAGTATGTTTGTAAATGGATGTTGAACATATTCATATTGAGGCATAGTAAAGTGTTGGTGGTACGGTGATCTTTTTTTTCCTGGTGTTCTCCAATTTTATTGTCCAGGTATATTTGATTGTTTCTGCCGTGATTAACTCTGATGGAATCTTTGGGTCGGCGACGTTTTCCTGGGATGTTGCACTCATTCGACTGAGTATCGGTATGCCGCGTGCTTGATGGGATTCGGGGCATGACATCCCAGTCCGAATTGGTATCAGAGCCAAGTTAGCTCAATTTAAGTTGATCAGAGCTTGGAGTGATAAGGAATGAAGACCCAGGATAGTGATAGTTGATTAGAGAAACGTTAGTGAGCCATAGATATACCTAGTGCTATACGTATTCCAGACTGTTTGTTGTGATTGTGAATGATTGAATGTGATAATGGTTGGAGTACAGGTGAGTCTGGACTCGAGGTAAGTGTACGAATCCAATTGATTGTGGTTTGGTGCTGCGTGATTGATTGCTTGCTAAGTGGATTACTGTGTTAATTCACTGCCTAGGATTAAACTGGATTCGTTGGCCTAGGTCTTTAATTCATGTATGGAATTATAACAGGTAGGAGAGTGATAGAAAGCTGAAACAATGAGCAGCGAAGGAAGAGGTGTAGGACGAAGCCCAAGAAGGGGCGTCGGAAGAGGAACAAGAGGTCGAGGTCGTGCTTGAGATAGAGCTGTAGAAGACATCGGAATGGGTGCTAGAGTGGTAGAGAACCCTAAAGTTGATGCTGGAGTTGCAGTAAACTCCAAAGTGGATGTTAGGGTTGCAATGGATCCTTGAGTGGATGGAATTTTAAGGGCCCTTGAGGAAGTTGGAATTTTGATGGGCAGGCAGATTCAGGAGCGAGATGCTACTATTGCCTAGGCTGTTGAGGTCGCAACAACTGCTGCCATAAATGGTAATAATGGAAATCAAGGATAGGGGCAAGTGAATGTGAATCGACTAATGCATTAGCTAGTCGAGCAATTTTTGAAGTTAAAACCCCCTAAGTTCGATGGTAGAGGTTATCTGGAGACTGCGTCACTGTGGGTAGAAGAGTTGGAGAAGGCTTTTGAAGTATTGGGATGTACTGATGAGGAGAAAGTGACGTTAGCAATGTATCAATTGCAAGAGAATGCAAATGATTGGTGGAAGGCCACCAGAGGATGAGTATTCCCAGCTGGTATTGCACAGAACTGGGCGATGTTTGTAGAGACTTTTAATAGTAAGTATTTCTCTGAGAGTGTCCATGAATAGAAGTTGGCAGAGTTCATGAAACTTCGTTAGGGGTAGAGAACAGTGGATCAGTACGAGGCTAAATTCACTAGATTGGCTAAGTTTGCTCCGCGAATGGTGAAGAACCCACTAGATAGGGCTCAGAGGTTCAGAGACGGTTTGAGACTGGATCTTCGCGGTCAGATGATTTCTCTGAACCTGAGGGACTATAATGAGATCTACGAACGAGCTCAAGCGATTGAGCAGGATATAGCGGATAGGGCTGCCGCTTTTAGGTCGAGATTTGCCCAGGGTAAGGACAATCGTAATTTGGGGAAAAGGCCAATGACGGATAACCGACGTTTTGTCCCTCATGCCAGAAGGATTATAGGGAAATCGACCTGTTTTCGAAATGGTCCATGTCAGGTATGTGGAGAAAGACATGGGACTGAACCGTGTCCCAGTAGGGGCATTGTATGCTTTAGATGTGGCAGAGTGGGCCACCAAGCGAAGAACTGTCCCAATAATAGACAAGCTAGACCGCTAGCGTTGCCGCCGCCGCCTAGAGTTGGAAACCAGGTTGGGCCGCCTGTACCCCCGAACCAGAATAGACCGTCAGCACAAGGACGAGTATATGCGATGGCCAGAAGGAAAGCGGAGAATACGCTGGACGTGGTCACAGGTACGGTTTCTCTCTGTGATCATGCTGCATATGCTTTATTCGATCTAGGAGCATCGCATTCCTTTGTGTCTAATCAGTTTGTTAGATTGACCGGCATGACACCGCGTTTGCTTATTGTGATGTTGTGTGTTTCCACCCCGTTGAATGATAAAGTGTTAGTTTGGTTGGGGTGCCCGGATTGTAAGATTATCATTGGTGATAGGGAAGAGAGAATTGATTTAGTGGTTTTAGCGATGTACGATTTCAATGTGATAGTGGGTATGGACTAGTTAGTTAAGCAAATGACAGTAATGGATTGTGGTAGTGGAGTGATCCAATTTAATCTTGTTGGACATCCGAAATTCAAATTTATGAGAAATCGAAGAAGAACCTCGATTCCTTGGATTTCGTCACTAGAAATGACGAAATTGTTGGGTGAAGGACGTGAAGGATTTCTAGTGACTGTAGTTGATTCGACGGCTGAGGAGCCGAGACTAAAGGATATAGCCGTGGCGTGCGATTATCCTGATGTCTTTCCTCAGGAATTACCGGGATTGCCACCGAAAAGGGAAGTGAAGTTTATGATCGAATTGGCCCTGAAACTGAGCCAATTTCGAAAGCGCCTTATAGGATGTCGTTGTCGGAGTTGACGGAATTAAATGTGCAAATGCAAGAGTTATTAGATAGAGGATTTATCTGTCCAAGTACGTCTCCATGGGGAGCGCCGGTCTTGTTTGTGAGAAAGAAGGATGGGTCACTGAGGTTATGCATTGATTATCGGCAGTTAAACCAAGTGACCATTAAGAATAAGTATCCTTTGCCAAGGATTGATGATTTGTTTGATCAGTTACAAGAGGATTCGGTATTTTCTAAGATCAATTTAAGGACGGGATATCACCAGTTGAGGATTAGAAAAGAGGATATACCGAAAACGGCATTTAGGATGAGATATGGACATTACGAGTTTACAGTAATGTCGTTTGGATTGACAAACGCCCCTGCTGCGTTTATAGACTTGATGAATAGGGCGTTCAAGAAATTTTTAGACCAATTTGTCATAGTCTTCATAGACGACATATTGGTGTATTTGAAGAGTTTAGACAAGCATGAATTCCATTTGAGTAGGGTTTTGCAGACTTTGAGAGAGAATGCACTGTATGCTAAGTTTAGCAAGTGCGAGTTTTGGCTCAATTGAGTTATGTTTCTTGGACACGTGATCTCTGAGGAAGGAATCTCAGTAGATCCAGGAAAATTGAGGCTGTAATAAAATGGCCGAAACAGACATCGGTAACTGAGGTTTGAAGCTTCTTGGGTCTGGCCGGATATTATAGACGCTTCGTAGAAGGATTTTTGACGATAGCAACACCGTTGACACATTTGTTGAAAAAGGAAACGAGGTTTGAATTGACCGACAAATGTGAAAGGAGTTTTCAGGAGTTGAAGCATAGATTGACGACGGCAACGGTGTTGACTATTTCGTCAGGACCCGGAGGATACAGGATATATAGTGATGCGTCGTTGGAAGGATTAGGATGTATACTCATGCAACATGGACAAGTTGTGGCCTACGCGTTAAGACAGTTAAGACCGCATGAGTTGAATTATCCGATACACGATTTGGAATTAGCCGTAATAGTGTTTGCTCTGAAGATTTGGCGACACTATTTGTGCGGGAAGAAATTTCAAATTTATACTGACCATCAAAGCCTTAAGTATTTATTTTCTCAGAAAGAATTAAATATGAGGCAACGTCGTTGGATGGAGTTATTAAAGGATTATGACTGTGATATTTTATATCACCCCGGAAAGGCAAACTGGGTAGCGGATGCATTGAGTAGAAAGTCAAGCATCGCACACTTGATGATCAAGGAATGGACTTTATTGTAAACAGTGCGAGACTTAGAGTTTAAGTTTGAAGTAAGTCGAGTCTTGAGCCTATTAGCCACGCTCAGGATTGAGCCGGAAATCCAGGCTAAGGTTAAGGCTTTATAGTTTACGGACCCAGAGATCTAGAAGATCCTTGTGATGGATACTACTAAGAGGAAATTAGACTTCTAAGTATCCGAGGATGGGATCTTGAAGTTCCGAGGGCGATTATGCATGTTTGACGATGCGAAGCTTAAGGAAGAGATTTTGTCGGAGGTGCATTGTAGTAGTTATAGTATCCATTTGGGGAGTACGAAGATGTATCAGAACTTAAGATAGTACTATTGGTGGAATGGTATGAAGGTAGATATAGCCAGACATGTGGCTAAATGTCTGACGTGCCAGCAAGTGAAAGCGCAACACTGTAAGCTCGGAGGATTGTTGTGACCTTTGGAAATTCCAGAGTGGAAATAGGAATATATCACGATGGATTTTGTGATGGGATTGCCAAGGAGCCAAAGAGCCCACGATTCCATCTGATTGTTGATAGATTGTTGACAGATTGACTAAATCGGCACATTTCTTGACGGTGCGAAGGGATTTTGCACTGGATTGACATGTTGATTTATATGTGCAATAGATCGTTAACTTGCACGGGGTGCTAGTGACTATTACATCGAACCCTGATCCTAGATTTACCGCCAATTTTTGGAAAAGTCTGTAGATGGCATTGGGATCGAAGCTACAGTTTAGTACTGCTTATCATCCGCAAAGGATGGCCAGTCTAAGAGAACGATTTAGACTCTAGAGGATATGTTTCAGGCATGCGTGTTGGATTTTCAGGATACATGGGAAGAATAGTTAACCTTAGTGGAATTCGCGTATAATAACAGTTTTCAGCAAAGTATTGGAATGACGCCTTTTGAAGCGCTGTATGGCAGGGCATGTATAACGCCCATATGTTGGGACAAAGTGGGAGAAAGGACCATAACCGGGCCAAAGTTAGTAGAACAGTCGGTTGAAGCTGTTAAGATTATACGCGAAAGGCTGAAGACTGCGCAAAGCCGTCAAAAGAGTTATGCAGACAGAAGACAAAAACCTTTGGAATTCCAAGTGGGGGATCATGTGTTCCCTAAGGTATCACCTATAAGAGGATTATCTCGGTTCAGCAAGAAAGGCAAGTTGAGTTCGAGGTACGTGGGACCATTTGAGGTGTTAGAAAGAATTGGGGATTTAGCCTATCGCCTTGCGTTACCGCCAAATTTATTACAAGTGTATAACGTATTCCTCGTAAAAATGCTGAGGAAGTACGAACCGGACCCAACACATGTGCTGAATTATGAAGAGGTAAAAGTTGACGACAGAGTATCGTACGTTAAAAGACTAATCAGGATCGAGGATCGGAATGAACAAGTTTTGAGGAACAAGACTATCTCGATGGTCAATGTGGTATGTGAACATCACGGGACTGAAGGCGCAACTTGGGAAAGCGAGGAATTGATGCAATGTCATTATCTCCATTTGTTTGAATAGGTAGTTGGGTTGTAAATTTTGAGGACAAAATTTTTGTAAGGGGAGAAGAATTGTGACGTTCCGAAATTTCGCCCATTTGGGATTTATGAAATGACTAAACTATTAATGTATTTGTAGTTGATTCTCGCCTGGAACTGATCATTCATGGGATACTAACCAATAAGGAAAGGCTAATTAAGGGATTTAAATTCGTACGACGAGAGATTCGATTGTGAACCGACTTTCGATCATAAAATTGTCGATGTGACATTTTGAGCCAATGATGGCCAAACTTAGGATAGTATGGACCGATTCGCCACTGTCATATTAGTGGATCACGAGTGATTTCATTTGACCACAAAATGAACTGATAAACGATCTAGAATCTATACCGAACGATCGTGCTCATCGGAACTAGCAATCGATCCTCACGATTTTATTGACAACCGAGGTCGTCACGATCCAAATGAACTTACACGTGACTCGATTTAGTATCAGTCATGGGTCGAATACACGAATTCCCCGAAAAGCCACCCGTTAGTCTGAGAATTGTTTAATTTACGTTACGTAGAATTCAATTATTAATTAGAGACCGAATTGGGCATCGGAAAATTAGGAAGTCATAACAGGATATCAGGACAACGTTGCGGTTGGAAAGTGCAACTTTGAATGTTCCCAAATCCTTCAGAAAAATTTGATTTCGGTAAGAAAATGGGAAAGTAACCATTTTACCCCTAAGGATTTATAAAGGGCTAGTTATAATGGGCAAGGGCATTTTGGTCATTTTGCCCTAAAACTTGAAAAAGACAATTTTGCCCCTGGGCTTTTTGAGAAATTCCAAGATTGCCCTTGGATATTTTAGAAATGATTTGATCTGGGCCGTCGATTTCAAGATAAGATCGAATCTAGAGTATTGATCAAAAAGTAGAGAGAAGATTATTTTGGTCATTTACCAAAAATTGATCAAAACTTGGATATTAAGCTTGGCCCACTCTTTCTCTCCTCATTCTCTCTCTTATCTCCCTCCCATTCGGCCCCCTCTCTCCCTTTACCTCCCGACCGCCCTCTCCCCCGCCGAATGCCGCCGTGCCGTGCCGCCGTCGTGTCCACCTCTCTCTCGGCTCACTCTCTCTCTCTCCCTCCCCCACTCACGGCCGTGAGCCTTGGCAGCCACGCTCAAGCTGCCGCCGTTCGCCGTTCACCTGCCGCCGCTCGCTGATCGTTGCCGCCGCCACAAGCCATTGCCTATCGCCACCCATTTCACTCTAGCCGCGTTAATCTAGAATCGGGTAAGTTGCGATCTAAATATCGCCTAGTTTATCGGGTATTTTCGGACCCGTTTAGACGAGAGTTGGTTGAAATTAAGGGCTGGTTTGATTAATGGGCCGTAGGATTGAATTCGGGAATTTTGGCGGAATATTAGAGGCCGATTGTATGCTGTGATGGGCTGTTAGGAGTGCTGTGGCGTGCTGTTCGGTGCGTGGATTGTACCGTTAGGTCCGACTCGAGATTTCGTGAAAGTGCCGTGAAGAGTCGGAATTGATTCGACAACATTTGGGTGTGGAAAAATGTCAATTTGTGTGTTAATTGCGTGTTTGTGATGTTACTATGCTGTCGTGATGTATTGGGTGCAATTATGTGCACGTAACTTAATGCGAATATGTGTAAGTGTGAGATTGGGATCGGGTCGAGGCATTCTAAACTCGGGTCGCGATCACGTAGGCCTGTCGCATTTGGCGCTGGTTGAGGAATGAGAAAATGGGAAATGAGATTAGCTCGAGGCACGATCAGCTGGGGTGAGATTGGGATCGGATTGATGCATTCTAAACTTGGATCACGATCATGTAGGCCTGTCGCATTTGGCGTGGACTGAGGAAGGAAGGTGAATGTGGGATCGGACTGAGGCGTGTGATGCTCGAGGCGCGATTGAGTGGGCCTAAGGCGTGTTTATGCGGGTCGGAAATGTGATTGAGAATGAGACGTGTGGTATGGAAAGTGAATGTGGGATCGGACCAAGGCGTGTGATGTTCGGGGCGCGATTGAGTGGGCCTGAGGCGTGTATACACGGGCCGGGAAAGTGATTGAACAAGTGTGGGTATGATGAGTGGACTGGAAATGTGGTGTAATTGACGTGTGTATTGATATATGGAAAGCATGTGTGTTGTAGCATGTGCGTGAGAATTGTATGTTGGGATTGTGGGCTAACGTACATGTTGCATATGCCGAGAGTCCAGGTATGTGTGAATATTTGGTTGCTATTTGCGTGGGTTGTTTGGTTGTGTGTCTAGATATGTTTGGAATTACGTAGTAGCCTAGGTAGGGTTTAAGTTGCAACATTTTGAAAAGTGTCTCATGGTTGTTTCAATCAAACCATTTCAGAACCCTCGCTTGAGTCATGAATCTCGTTGCCAGAGCGTTTTGGAATAGTCATGCACACCGATCACGACATGATAGAGTATCCAATGGGCGATAATTTCACATGGGTTAAGCATACGACCGTAGTTTGGGTAGATATAGGATTACAACACTGGTAGGCCCACACCTACACGGCATGGATGTTTAGAGATGGGGTTGATGAGTTCGGCCCTATCCGAGGCTTCGACGTCCCCTTTGATGGAGTTGGAGATTGAGATCCATCAGCCATACCTCCTCCTGATGGGGAGCTAATTAGCTTGGAGACTAGTCTGACTCAGTCTGGACTCCACCTTGCTTCTGCAGTACTTAAACCCTCGGGAGCCGAGCATGAGCCAGAACTAGAAGAATCCTAGGTGGGATATGATCCGATGGATGTGGATCTTGAGGCGATTCCCGACAAAGGATAAGAAGGAGAAGAAGAAACCCTGAAGCGGAACCACAGGAGGTTCCAGAAGCAGAGTCTGAGGATGTACATGAGAGCGTACCCGTGTACGAGTATAATCCCTATTATGTGCCAGAGATCGAGCCAGTTGATAAAGCTAGTCGAGGAGGAGCAGGATGAGGTCCTAGTAGCGGAGTCGTGTGACACAAACCACTTGATAGAGATCGGAGCCAAGTCAGAGTCCTCAGTGGAAGCAACGATTCGGGAGGAGTCAGATTTGAGTGTTAACGAGTTGGACGTTGTCTCGTGAACGTCGGGGCTAGTGGGGAGGTTTGGAGCAGAAGTTTTGAAGAGTACCATTTCTGGAGAAATAGAAGACCCAGGTCATCTCCCTTTTTGAAGTGTTGGTAGTGGTGGATAGTATTAGGTGTGCATGCATGTGTTGTGGACTAGTAAGTTGGCGGTAAGGTATAAGTATATTTGTAAATGGATGTTGTACGTATTTATATCGATGTATAGTAAAGTGTTGGTGGTATGGCGATCTTTTTCTTCCTGGTGTTCTCCATTTTTATTGTCCAGGTATATTTGATTGTTTCCGCCGCGATTAGCTCTGATGGAATTTTTGGGTCGACGACGTTTTCCTGGGATGTCACACTCATTCGACCGAGTATTGGGATGCTGTATGCTCGATGGGGTTCTGGGCGTGACACCTGACCTCACCAGTTAGAGAGTATTTTCATCTTTTTACTTTTTTGAATTTTTTTCTTTTTTTTCTTTCTTTTTTTACTTTTTCTATATATTTTTTTTCCTTTTCCTATTCTTTTTTTTCTCCTCCCTACCCTTCGCCAGTCTCAGGCGGAGGCCACCCTTGCAACGTTGGGCAAGGATTGCCCTCGCTTGTCTAGCCCAAGCAAGGTGTCAAATGACTCAGGCTAATGGTTGCCCTCGTCGAAGTCGGGCGAGGGTCGCCTTGCCTGCGTTAGGCGAGCGTGGGCAACCCTCTCCAAATTCTGCAAGGGCAACCCTCGCCCTTGCCCAACGCGGGCGAGGGCAACCTGATTTTTTTCCTTTTCTAGAGTAGATGAATAAAAAGATGGACATTTAGACATGTCATCAAAATTATTTGATGACTTGTCATCCAATATTTTCATCTTCAATTAGAATACAATAATCCAAGTCATCAAATAATTATAGACATGTTAACAACATGATATTTTTCCTTTTTGAGAGTAGATGAATAAAATGATGGACATGTAGATTTGTCATTTTAAATACCCAATTCAACATATAATAATCAATGCAATCAAATAGCATCCCATTTGTCGTTAAAGCAAACGAAAGAATTATATTGAATAAACTAAAATTACAATGACAACATTTTTAATTTTACCAAAATTTATGGATTAATTATGTCATTTTCTAAAAATTCATGAGACAATATGTACAGTCGAAAGTTGGGAAATTCAAAGGAATAATCCCAAAAATGTAGGGGTTTGTGCAATCCAAAGGAACAATCCCACCACCCTAGCGCAATAGTGGCCATCGGTGGAGCCACTACTACGCGATAGCCCGCGATCCCTCGCCGAGTCTCGGCAAGCATCGTCGACCCTTGCCGATTGCTGCCCCCATACCCCTAAACCCCTACCTGCCATTCTCTCTCTTTCTTCAGTGATCCTTGCCTGCCGTCGCCTCCAAACCTTCAAACCCTTCCCTGCCATTCTCTCTCTTGATTACGTTTTATTTTTCAACTTATTTGGCTTAATTTTTTTAAAATTTAATTTTGGCCTCGTTAGCTTTTCCGTCAATGAGAATGTCTTATTTGTTCTCCACCTCAGCCACATATGTTAAAAGGATTTTTTAATTTAATTGGCATAGGATGCGAAAGACTTAATTGAACTGAATTTTAAACGTTTGAGATTTAATTGTGCAATAATACAAGACAACATTTTTTGGCTCAATTTTCCAAAAGGTGTGTGACATCGAAAACTCATGAAGCTCTAACGATCTTTATTTAGCCGTCCCTCGGTGCAGCAAAAAAAAAAAAATTGTTTGGGAGAGCGTGTAAAAATCTTGTTCCAACGTCAGAGTCAACGTTTTGTGTGGATCCGGTGGAAAGTCGTTGTTTTCCTGAACAGCGGGATCTCGACCTTGCACATGGTGTTTCACTTGTTCCAGTCGCAATGTAAAAGCTCCTCACGCTCCTACACGCGTAGCAGAGGAAGAAGATGGAATCGAGGACCGTGACGCTTTCGTCGAGTCACAATACTGCTTGGGAATGTGATGACTCTCGGCACGGTCGCGATGCTGCTTCTCTAAAGAAGCGGAGGACTACCCCGGTTAGATTCATTTGACTTTGCGTCTTGATTCTGGACCGGCCCTTGTGTTTCTTTCTCTCTGTTTATTCTTGTATATGCATCATGACATGCTATCACGACTACATTAGATTAGCGAGAAGCACTTGCAGAGCTTGGATATATGTCGATTTTGACTGCATAAATTGAGGCAATATCTCCCCAGCCCAAGTTTCAATACTTCAACGGTGGATGTGATATACTCAATTTACTCACTTGACAGGAATCACACTTTCCGTCGGCGTCACCAAGCTCTAACTTGGCTGGAAACAACTATGATGTGTTCTTGAGTTTTAGAGGACCAGATACTCGCAAGGGTTTTACAGATTTCCTCTACAAAAGCTTGACAGATGCTGGGATACGCGTATTTCGAGACAATGATGAGCTGCCTGTCGGAGAAGAGATCAAGCCCGTGCTGATTGAAGCGATCAAACAGTCAAAGGTTTTGATTCCCATCATCTCTAGGGATTATGCTTCCAGTAGAAGCTGCCTCATGGAGTTGGTCCAAATATTGGAGTGTAAGCAAACGATGAGTCGAGAAACCATTCCCATTTTCTATGAGATTGAGCTCTCGGATGTGAAAGACCAGAGGAATTCTTTTGAGAAGAGCTTTCTCGAACACGAGATGAAGGTGGTCAATAGTGAGACCATCAAGCAGTGGAAGCTGCCTCTCGAAGAGATTGGAAGGTTAAGGGGATTTGAAACGACTAAAATACATAACGGGTAATCCAATTTGATATTAAAATTGATTTGCAAAATTGGTGAACCAGATCGTGAGCCAGTCATGCTACGTATGAGATTATTCATTTTCAAGCTTTTCTGTTTACCAACTCCACTTAACTATTTGGCTTTAAGACCAAGTTAGACCATTCACATGCAGGATCTTTTGTAGTGCATTTAATGCCTCCTTTGTTGTTGCCTCATGGTGCATTGCTCCTGGTCCAACTCTGCACATTCTGCTTTGCTCTGCTGTATGATTGTTGTTCTGATTCACTTTCTTCATCATGTCTCCATAATTGATCTGTAGGCGTCATTCCATGCTTATAGACGAACTCATCCCAATTGTTCTGCAAAAGCTGAAGAAGGGTCGACTAACTGTGCCAAATAATTTAGTCGGTGTTGACCATCACGTGTAAGAGATTATGAGAAAGCTCGGCATTGTGCATCGCCATGGACAACTAATTGAAATTTGTGGGAGCGATGTTAGAGTCCTCGGAATATGTGGTATTGGGGGCGTTGGCAAGACTACTCTTGCAAAAGTTGTTTACAATAAACTCTTTGATCATTTTCAATGTTATAGTTATCTTCAGGAAATTCGAGAATTATTTCAACATGATAGGACCTTGTCCTTGCAAAATCAATTAATCTCAGACCTTCGGAAAGGAAGTGTAAGGTTCAGATGTTCTGATGATGCTAGGTTAGTTCTTGCTGAACAATTTTGCAATAAGCAGGTCCTCATTCTCCTTGACGATGTGGATGATGTTGACCAACTTGATGTAGTTGTTGGGGGAGCTTAGTTGGTTTGGTCCAGGAAGTAGGATTATTGTGACTTCTAGAATGAGGGACATTTTTTTGAAGTTCAAAGAGGCGGAGACCTATGAGGTTGGACCAATGGAAGAAGATAAAGCTCTTCGATTGTTTTCAAAGCGGGCTTTTGGAAGGGATTCTCCTATCAAGGGCTTTGAAATCCTTTCCAGGGACCTTGTATTGGCTAGTGGGCAACTTCCTTTAGCAGTTGAGGTTATAGGTTCGCGTTTGTTTTGAAAATCGGAGGGGATATGGAAAGATATGTTGCAGAAATTGAAAGACGCTCCTCATGAGAAAGTCGAACCTGTGTTGAAGATAAGTTACGACGCTTTAGAAAAAACTGCCAAGGAAATATTACTAGATATAGCATGTTTTCTTATTGGAAAGGATGAGAGAATTGCCTTTTACATGTGGGAAGACTGTAAACTTTATCCTACTAGTGGGATCGAAGATCTCTTTGTAATGTCTTTGGTGAAAATTGGAGAAAACAAGGAGCTATTGATGCACGATCTACTGCGAACTCTAGGCAGAAAAATTGTGTTAGATGAACATTCTATCCCTGGTAATCGAAGTAGGTTGTGGGTGCACAGTGAAGCCCTATCCACTTTACCGAAGGAGGTAAACCTGAAAGCCAGTACAACTTTCTTTTCTACGTGCAGTTAATTTTCTTTGTAATTTACCCATGCCTTTCTAAATTTCAATTTGTAGAACTGGAGAAAATACAAGCAATTCTATAGCAAAGTTCAAATTCCTATTCATTACCTTTATGTTTACACTGGTAGGGTACTCCAAATGTTCAAGGCCTTGCTCTCACCTTCGACAACGCATCCGATGACTGTTTCACATCTGATGAATATGGCCCGCTATTGAACTTAAGGTTCCTTAAGTTGGATCGAGCCAGTATGAGAGGAAATTTTACTAGTCTTCTTTTAAAATTAAGATGGCTTGATTGGCGAGGGTGCCGTAAGAGCTCTGAGCCTCTTGTTTTGAACCTAGAGAACTTGGTCATTCTTGATCTCTCCTGAAGCGCAGTGGCAGATGACTGGGAAGGCTGGACACAAGTAATGGAGGTACAAGACACGTTCCTTTTTTGACTTTTTGTGAACAGTAGCTAATTGATCCTGAACCGTTTCTCTTTGTTACACAGAAGGCAAACAAATTGAAAGTTCTGGAGCTAACTGGTTGCGGTCAATTATGTAAAACACCATGCTTCCCACCTGGTAGCAAATTAGAAAGACTGATTCTTGAACGATGTTCTCATTTGTCATTTATTGACAAATCCATTGGTAATTTGAAATATTTGAAATCTTTCAACATTAAGTCCAATCCAATTGCCCTGTTGTCGGAAGAGATGGGTTCCTTGGACAATTTGGAAGAGCTCTTGATTGACAAAACTTCCATCTGTCACCTTCGTTTCTTAAGAGGTTCCATGCAGCAACTTAAAACTCTTAGTGCTTCCGGCTGCAAAAATTTGGCTGAAATATCCGAGTCTATTGGTTGTTTAAGGTCCCTGTCATATCTTGCATTGGATAAAGCTATTGTCACAGGACTCCCAAATTCTGTTCAGTTGTTGGGGGCACTTGTAGAGCTGTCTTTAAGAGACTGTCCGCGGATAACTGCACTTCCGGACTCCATTGGGATGCTTAGGTCATTACGGAAAATGGATCTGTCAGACACCAGAATTCAGATATTGCCAGAATCGATAAAAAATTTGGACAGATCGGAGGTGCTAAGGATGAAGAATACTCACATAAGAAAATTTCCGAAGTATATTGCAAATCTAGAGAAGTTGAAGTCCTAACATTTTCTGGCTGCCCTTTGAATGGGAAAATTCTGCGTGATATTTCGGGATTATCATCTTTGAGAATCTTAAAGTTATCGTTTACCCAGATTTTTAGCCTACCTGAGAGCCTTTGTCAGCTTTCTCATCTCCAGACCCTCCACTTGCTCCATTGTGATGAACTCCAGACTCTACCAAAATTACCATCTAGTTTAGTGAGTTTTCGGTGGGGAGCCAAAAACATGAGGATAGTTCAGGATCTTTCATATTTGAGAGATTTGAAAGTTTTGGAATTAGTTAATGATCCAGATGAGGAGGAGATATCTTCCTCTAAGCTGTCCCAAACTGAAAGCTTTGCCTGGATATCAAGTTTATCCAACTTAGAAAGCCTAAAGCTGTGCCTTCCAAGTGGTATTAGTCTACCAGAAAATTTTAATGCCCTTACTCAACTTAAAAAACTTGATTTGTCCAGCATAAACCAGCTAGACCTCCCACAACTTCCCTCAAGCTTGTCAAAACTGCTTATCAAGAATTGCAAGAGCCAGAGGGTGGATTTCTCTAATCTGGAAACTCTGTCTGAATTGGAGCTTTGTGACTGCGATGCATCGAAAATTCTGGGTCTTGGGAACCTAAGGCTCCTGCAAGTGTTGAAGATATCTGGCTGCAAAATTAACAACCTTGATGGTCTCGAGCAAGCATCACTACTGAGAAGGTTTTCTATGTTTGATTGCCAATCCCTTAACAGGTTGCCGGACCTATCAAATTGCGCAAGTCTGGAAATTAAGGAAATAGACTTTTGCAACATTCAGGATCAACCCTGTGAGAGGCACTATAAGAGTTGCTGTTCGAGGCACTGTGATTGTCTGTACCAATATTAATGTGGTGGTCGATGCATGTTGCAATCTTAATAGCAAGCTGAAAGGATGCTCTCTAATTCCAATTGAAAGAGGGTGGAGGCTATTTCTTTCTACTTGGTAAGTATTGCACCGTTTCTCAGTATCTACTATTGGTAGGTGTCCGTTTGCTGAAAACTTAGACTGGTGTGGCTGATGTAGCTGATGTTCCTAATAAATAAAGAATCAATGATGCAGAATCAATATTTCTTCAGATCACTCGAGGATTGGATTGGGAAGAGAGTTCCATTGTGTACTTCTTAAGGACAACGTGTGAGTTGAAGATCAAGGGCACTGGTGAACATAAGCCGAGATGATATATCCGATAAGCTGAGATGCTATATCTCATAAATCAGTGATACACAGCAATGTATTATGCGGATGCCATGGTTAGAGAGAAACGTAAGGGCCTTTGACAGAACAGAAATGCCCTTTTGTCAACCATGAAAAGCAAGCGCACTGCACCTTGCAGCCTCGGTTGTGATTTGTGCAAGTTTTATTTAAATCCATCTTATTTCGTTCCACCTTATTATTCAGCGCAACAATCGAATAATGCCGGAAACACAGGTGAAGAAGATAACCGATTCATGATATGCCCATTTAGAGATTCGTAAGTACTTCATTTTTTTAAGTATATGTAATATTTATGATTTTAGATATGGATGTCAACTGAATTGACGATGTTGCACAATATCCGTATGTTTGTAGATTCACGGATGCTTCGTTTGTTGTGAGGGAACTGAACAAAATTGTCAAAAACCATTGAATGGGTCAGTATATGTATTCATATTGTCCATCAGCATATAGTGGTTGAAGGTTAGCTGAAAGAGCAAGAGAAAAGGAAGGTGACAGGGACGAGAATGAGGAAGAGGCTGGTCTTCTATGCATGTGACTTCCACGTTTATACAGATAAGTAGAAAAGTTAGATAAATATGTAAAAAAATATGAACATGTATTACAAACACATAATGATGCACATGACGAAACTTACCATTTTGTTTCAGAAGCAGAAAATGTATCATGTTAATTAGCCAATGCCGAGTGATTATGACGTGCAATTTCCTACGGACAAATATAGTATGAATCGCACTTATTTTGATATCAAATATCAATATATGATCACGATATGTGATGCTAAGCCAACAATAGCCATAATTAACCACATGATCCACTTTCAAACCACACGATCCTTCATCAAGTACAAGATCAACCATGAAACATGAATTTCAGCCACATGATCTCCGTTTTCGGCTACATGAATATCAAGCAACCCACACGATCGGGCCATAGTTAACTAATTAGCCACAATTAAGCAAATCAACCACACGATTAAACTAATTAACCATAAATTTGGCATTAAACAACAAAGGGTGCGAATGGTAACCATTCTACTCCAGAATCAAATTTTTGCTAGAAATTGATTTCTAAAATTATTACTAGAAATTGATTTCCAAATGAGAAATTTGTTTGGTAAAACATGACTAATTCTATTATAGAAATTGATTTATGGAACATAAGTCTGTTATGATTTGTCGATTTTTTTTGCACTTAAAAAAATTTAAATTTTACTCAAAGTGGGTGGCCACAGGTATTTTAAGCCATTCTGTGAAATTATGAAATTTTTTAATTTGTTTAATTTTTTTTGGGCATCTAAAAAAATTAAATTTTTTCCCTAAAAGTGGATAGCCACAGGTATTCTCAGCAATTATGTGAAGTTTTGAAATTTTTTAATTTTTTAATTTTTTTGGTCACCTACAAAAATTAAAATTTCACTCAAAATGGGTGGCCACAAGTATTCCAAGCCATTTTATGAAGGTTTGAATTTTTTTTATTATTTTTGGGCACCTAAAGAAATTTAAATTTTACTCAAAGTAGGTGGCCACAGGTATTTTAAGTCATTTTATAAAGTTATGAAAATTTTGATTTTTTAATTATTTTTTTGTGCACCTAAAAAAAATTAAATTTCACTCAAAGTGGGTGGCCATAGGTATTTTACGCCATTTTGTGAATCATATTTTCCAAAATAAATTTAGAAAGTAATTATTTAATAATATCCGAAAATAATTTACTTAATAAAATAATCAATAATAATATAAATAATTGATAACATATCAACAAATACACGATAGCTTATTGCAACCCAACAATAGCCTATCAAACAATTACCGATAACTAATCAATCAATCCCCGATAACCTATCGCCAAATTTACTGATAACCTATCACTTAATCTCACTTAATTAACTATAAACTTAAACTAAACTACCCTAAGCAAGTTTAACACCATAAACATAAGATTAGGAGTTAACTTGCTCGGTTAACAACGGCGACAACACGAGGACAACGGCGATGACGAGGGCAATCCACGGTGGTTTCCGGCTCAGGCTCGGCGGCCAGTGAACGGACAACGAACCGGAGCGATGACGGGAGCAGCTTCTGTGGGCTGTTCTCGGCAACCGAGATAGTGGCAACGACAGTCGCTGGTCCAACAGGCTGGGCTGGTGGCCGGTGGGAGTAGCTGCTTGGACGACGGTAGTTCATAGTGGCGAGCAGAGCTGAGCAGAGGGGAGCTTAGTCCGGCGAGCTGCGGGCTGCGAGCTGGGCTCGTGGTGGTGATGGGTGACACGATGGCATCGCAGGCGGCCAAGTGAGGCTAGATGAGCTAGCCGACGGCGTGGTGGAGCCTAGCCATGGCAGCGAGCTGCTGTGGCTGCTCGGTGAGGCAAAACAAAGGGAGAGAGGGAGGAAAGGGTAGTTGGGTCGAAGACTGTGACCGAACGAATGGCGCGGCGGCTAGGCGAGCGGTGGTGCAAGGCAAACAGCGACGGTGGCTAGGCTGGTCCCGGCAAGCAGGAAGCAGGAGCAAAACCAGAAGCTAGAAGCACTCGCGGCATCGGGGGGAAAGGAGGAAGAAGGAGAGAAAGAAGAAAAGAAAAGAAAAGGAGAGAGGAGTCAGTAGCAAAGGGGAGTAGGTGTGTCAGCCGAAGGAGAGAGAGAGAGAGAGAGAGTGGTCAGCGGGGGAAAGAGAGAGAGAGAGGATCGAAAAATTTTGAAACGTGCGCGAATGATATTTTTCCGTCAGAAATTTGTGACGGATTGCTAAAAAAAATATTCTAATCCGTCGCAAATTTGCAACGGAACTATTATTCCGTCGCAAATTTGGGACAAAACTGTTCTTCCTTCATAAATTTGCGATGGATATATCTTCCGTCGCAAATTTGCGATGGATTTGAAAAATTGCCGCGAATTACAATGATAATAACAATAACAATAATAACAAGAACAATAATAATAATTGTGACAACCAAAATAATACATGTCGCAATAATAATTACACAACATTAGTGTTTTATCGAAAAAATTTTAATCTTCATGTTCGTCTTCGTCCTCATCTTGATCTTGATCTTGATCTTCATTTTCTTCATGAGCATCATCTTCATCATCCGTCTCAAAATCAGATTCTGTACAATTTTCTACATTTAATTCGCAAATTTCAGTTGGATCCGCATCTATCATTGCTCCACATGAATCTCGTAAAGTTGGAATGTTATATTCCTCAGTTTCAACCATGTTATAAACTTTCTCTTGTTGATAAGCTATATCCTTATAGTGTTTCTCAATTTTTCTCCGTACTTTGATTTTACATACAACCCACCAATCAGCTTTGTCACGTTTCAAACTAGGATATGATACATAACACACTTGAATTGGCTGTTGTGCCAAGACAAATAGTTCGTATTTCATATATTTTTTCTTATGATTTATTTCAACCAAATTAAACTTCATATGCACCTTCATTTTTTTGACAGGATCGAACCACTTGCACTTAAATAATACAACCTGCATCATTAATGGTCTAGGGTACTCTATCTCTATGATTTCATCCAATAAGCCATAAAAATCATCTTTCGAACTGTCAACATTGGATGACCGAACAGATACACCACTATTCATTATGGCTTTTCCCATTCTATATTCTTAAGTGTGACTATTATATCCATTTATGAAATATCATGGCCAACTGCGTACCCTTAATTGTGGACCCCCATGACAGATGATATAGCAATCCTTGCTCTCCAAGTGCATCATGATTACTGTGAACCTAAGGTTACACACACAAAATCAATAATATATATTTTAATAAATGATGTATAAAATATTAATAACTTGGTTTTGGTCCATAGGCAACTTACATATGTTTTGAACCATGCTGCAAATTGTTGATCGCATAAACAGTCAAACTCATTTGGTGGTAGTCCATACATTGAAGTTTGGAAAATCCTAGTGATAAATACCATTTAAATATTAGCAAATATTTGATACATAATACATATATGTGCAAATTTATAGTTAATCGAAGTATAGCTCGACTTCTAGGTAGTTCGGTAAAATATATGTATGGGCTGCATACCATTCTTCGCCTGTTAAGTAACGAAACGTACATGCACCACTTGGTCGACCCAAATAATTGAAAATAGAGAATGATTTGCAATTTGGATCAATGGGGCCCTCATCATTTATGCCTGCCCGTCGCCTCTTGCACTGCACATGCGACTCAAAATAGTGTAATGCAAATATTGTCATTTCTTTCACAATATATGCATTACAAATTGAAGCTTCAACACATGTCTTATTCTTTACTTTTTTCTTCAAATGATATAAGAATCTAATTGCAATAGAAAGAAGCTTATCAGAACATAATATATAATAAAGTAATTTGAATTGAATTTTAAAAAAAAATTTACCTCTCAAATGGATACATTTATCGAAATTGGGCGGGACCTGCAACTTTGGCCTCATAAGGCAAGTGAACTAAGAGATGCTCCATCGAATAAAAAAACGATGGAGAAAATATCATTTCTAAGTTGCAAAGAATAATTAGAATGTCTCTCTCTAGTTTCTCCATGTGTGCTTCTTTTAACACTATCAAGCAAATATCATACAAGAAATTACTTAACTCTATAATGACGCCCCATACAAAGTTCGGTAGAACTTTCTTGAAAGCTATTGGAATTAGTCTTTTCATAAATATGTAACAATCATGACTCTTCAAACCTGTAAACTTGCATTCATTCAAATCAACACATCTCTCGAGATTTGAAACATATCCATCAAGAAACTGCATAGATTTCAACCATTGATAAACAACTCGTCTCTACTCCTTATCTAATGTATAAACTGCTTTTGGTTTTAATCCCTTGCTGCTTGCATCCACATTTAGTGTTGGCCGATCACAAATATCTCTCATATCTTTTATTGCGTGCAAGTTGTCTTCTGTTTTTCTGGTGACATCCATCACAATATTTATGACATTGTCGAAAACATTATTTTCTATGTGCATAACGTCAAGATTATGATGAATAAGATGGGCCTTCCAATATGGTAGATCCCAAAATATACTGCGCTTAGTCCATTTATATGTACTTCTGTATGCAATAGTCGTGCCGTAAAGGTTCTGAACAATAGTTGGAAAGTCCTGCACCCGCTCCTAAATTTGATCGCCGATCAACCTCAATGGTGGAGGTATTCTTTCAGTCATATTGTTGATGAACTCTTTTTATTCCTTCTGAACGTATGATTTATAGGTAAAAATTGCATGTGACAGTCAAAATAGCTGGGCTTCTTTCCGTATTTTAATCTAAATAACTTTGATCTCTCCAAACATATCGGACATCCTAAGATTCCAGCTGTACTCTACCCAGATAACATTCCGTAAGTTGGAAAGTCATTTATTGTCCAAAAAAGAGCAGCCTTCATTACAAATGTTTGATCGGTAGAAACATTATATGTAAGGACACATTCATCCCATAGCTGTTGTAACTCTTCAATCAATTGTTGCATATAAACATCTATTAACTTTTTCAGATTTTGCGAGCCAGTCACGATCAATGTCAAAAACATAGAAGGTGTCTTTATGCACATACCAGGTGGAAGATTGTACGGCGTTAAGATAACTGACTAACATGAATAACTTTTTTCCTAATTTCCCAACTAAGGCAAATCCATCAGCACAAAGACCTAACCTAATGTTTCGAGACTCTATCGCAAACTCAGGATATATTCTATCAAAATGTTTCCATTCCTCTGCATTTGAAGAATGACACATTAGACCCTCTTCTGTTTCATGATTTGCATGCCAAGTCATGTGTTCAGCAGTAACTTTAGACGCATAAAGCCTTTGCAATATGGGGAGTAAGGGCAGATAAAACATTTGCTTGCATGGTCTACGCTTCTGATTACGACCCGGCCTCCTGTTAATCTTGTACCTAGATTGGCTACAGAATTTGAAAGATTCTACATTTTCATCATCTCTCAAATATAACATACAACCCCTACTACATACATCAATCTTAACAACCGGAAGACCTAAGTTATCCACTAGCTTTTTCATATCGTAAAAATCACTTGGCATGATGTTATCACGAGGCATTGTTTCCACTATTACTTCAATAAAAGAGTTGAAGCAATCCGCAGACACATTATGCTCTATCTTGATATTTAACAGTCTTACTGTCACTGATAATTTAGTGTGGTTCTCACAACTTGCCCATAAAGGTTCATTTAATACTTTCAACACTTCCTAAAATTGATTAGATGGAAAAGTTCCATTATAGGCATTCTCATCAAAACCCGTTACTCCTATCTCTTCCAATTGTGATGCATGACTAGTACCCACTTGTTTAAGTGTAGGAGTAAAACTAGTACTTGCATGATTCGATTCTGAAACAAAATTTTAACCAACTGTATCAATCATCATCCTCCCGTATGGGTTCAATTGATCATAATAGCTACATTCTTTCCTAACTAAAAATTGGTTACTTCTTCGATATCCTTCATTAGATATAAATGATTCACCGTGGGAAGTCACATTACAATAGTTTGGTGTAAACCCAAATCTACAAAGATGTTCTCTAACTTTATCATACATATGAAATTTACCATTACCGCACTTTTTACACGGACACCTTAACTTATTTCTATCCATGAACTCATATTTACTACTAGCAAAATTTAAAAATAGTTCCAATCTAGTACGAAACTCATCTGTCAATCCTCAACGTCCAGATAAGTTCTTATTATACATACAAGCCATTTCTCTTTGCATTGTGTCAGTAGAAAAATAAAAAGTTCCCTTAAAATATTAAAAATATCATATCTATTGTTCTTAATTAAAGCTATAAAATTAGCAAAATTAAAATTTTGTTTTTGACGGCAACAATTACTTTGAAATTGAAAAAAAAATCAAAAAATTACCATGTAAAGAAGACTTACCAAATATTTGACTGAAATATTTGTAATAGAAAGTGGTCAATTTGATGAGAATTGCACCGTTCAATTGGATTGCGAGACCTTCAAATGGACACGTATCTAAAAAACAATCACTTAAGATTCATTTTTTTATAATTTTAAATTTTTTGATTTTTTTTTTATTTTTGTTTCTCTTTTTTCCCCAATATGTTTCTCCGGTTGCTAGTCCGGTGACCGGCGACTAGCTGCGGCTGGCGAGTTCGACCTCGTCGGCCATGGGCAAGGCTTGGCCTCGCCCAAGTGTGCCAGTCGACCTCGCTGTCGCCCAGATTTGGGCGACGGCAAGGTCTAGGCAGCGGCCTCGCCATGGCCGCCAGTCAACCTCGCCGTCGCCAGGATTTGGGCAGAAGCGAGGTCGACCTTGCGACGGAATTTTCAATTATTTATCGCAAATTTGCGACGGAAACATAATTCCGTCACAAATTTGCGACAAATAAAAATTCCATCGCAAGCTCAGCCTCCCCCCATGGCCTGCGAGGTTTCATCGATCGCCAATCGTTGGACCGACGACGAAGTTACGAAAAAAACAAAAAAAAAGTCCATAAAATAAAAAAATTCCAATCTAGCGATGAATAGTCACGAACTTAGCTATGATACTTACCGGTAGAAAAACTTCATCGAGATTGATTTATGTGCGGACAGATAGGTTTATTAAGACATACGAAAGAGGGAGAAAAGCGAAAGGGATATGAGGAATCAGTACAGAGAGAGAAAGAGAAATTGACGGACGGGGTGGAATATCACGGAAGTCATTTGCCTTGATAAACTACAAATTAGAGACGAATTCGTTTTCGTCGCAAAATCTGTCGCGAATTAGCGGCGAATTTTTTTATCCGTCGCAAATTTCGTCATAAACAGGCGACGGAAAATAAATCTACTGCAAAATTTGTCTCTAATTTGCGACGGAAAAGTGATCGTCTTAAATTAGCGACGGATTTGTTTTTCTGTCACAAATTTACGATGGAAAATATTTTCCGTCGCAAATTTGCGACGACTATTTTTCCGTCACAAATTAGCGATGGATTTTGCGACGGATTTGTTTTCCATTGCAAATTTGCGATGGAATTTTCGACGGATTTATTTTCCATTGCAAATTTGCGACAATAAATTTCCCGTCACAAATTTCCATGGCAAAATCCATGTTTTTTTGCAATGTCATTAGCAACGATAAAAACTCTATTCTCTATTTCAACATGAAAACTACATGTATGCTATTAGTAGGATGAGTGACCTCCTGAGAAAGTGTCTATCTACACCAATTGTTTATTGCGCTTGAATATTACTTTTCTCTATTAGATTCCACAACTCCATCAATCACTCACTTGTAGGCTGATTTTCAAAACAGCAATAATCTTTCATAGACTTCATGCATCTTTGTAACCCAAATTGTCCTAGTGCCCCAGCCCCCTCATCACTAACCATGGAGGCCAACTGAGGCGATAGGCGATGCACAACCTCAGCTTTTCAATGGTGACAACCTTTGTTGACATATCTGCTGGATTTTTTGCTCCAAGAATCTTTTTCGATGACAATATCTCATCATCAATCAGTTGACGAATGTGATGATATTTCAACTCAATATACTTTGTTATTGAATGAAATACTAGATTCTTTGCAAGACGGATAGCACTATGATTGTCATTGAAAAGAACACCGCTATCATGCTCCTTGCCTATCTTCTTCCAAAAACTTTTCAACCAAATCATCTGCTTACTAGCTTCAGATACAGCAAAATACTCTGTCTCGGCGGTCGAGAGAGAGACACACGTCTGTAGTCTAGATCTCCAACTGATTGCATTGCCACTCAAGGTAAAAACACAACCCGGCGTACTCTTCCTATTATCCAAGTCACCACCAAGATTTGCATCAACAAAACTTTGTAAAGTTGCACTATTTTTCATAAAACATAATGACATACTCGAAATGCCTCTATGGCATCTTAATAACCACTTTACAACTTCCTAATACTTTATTCCTAGATTAGTCAACTCCCACCACGTGAGCTATGTCTAGTTTGGTACACACCACAACGTACATCAAACTGCTAACAGCTGACGCATAATGCACCTTAGCCATAGACTCCCGCTCTTCATCCATCTTTGGAGACTTCCGCTTCAAGAGCTTGAAGTGACTTCCTAAAAGAGTACTTCCAGGCTTTGCATTCTAAAGTTTGAATCTATCTAGCTTTTCTTGAGGTAACTTTAGAATTCTTTTGGATCTATCCCGTGTGATCCTTATCCCAAGAATCTAATTCACTATGCCCAAGTACTTCATCTAAAACTCTTTTGACAATTGCTACTTTAGTATGTTGATCTCCCTCATGCTAGATCTTGCAATGAGCATATCATCAACATACAACAACAAAATAATATAACCGTCATCAAATTTCTTAAAGCAACACCAATGATCCATTTCACTTATAGTGAACCTGTTACCACACATAAATGTGTCAAATTTCTTGTACCACTATCTAGGAGCTTGTTTCAAGCCATACTTTTCTTTAGCTTGCAGACATAATTTTCTTTTCCGAGAACCTGAAAACCTTCTGGTTGGATCATGTAGATATCCTCCTTTAAGTTTACCATGAAGGAATGTAGTCTTAACATCTAACTGCTCCATATGTAAATTCTAAGTAACAACAATACTCAACACTAGCCTGATATAGTCAATTTCACAAATGGATAGAAAATCTCTATGTAGTAAATTTCATTCTTTTGCTGAAAACATTTTACTACTAACCTTGCTTTGTACCTCTTGCTGTCATTAGGTTTTTCTTTGACCCTATACACCCACTTGTTCTGCAATTCCTTGTTCTCATCTGGTAAATGAGCTAACACCCAAGTTATGTTCTTCTCGAGTGAATCCAGCTTATTCCGCATTGTTGACTTCCACTTAACGGAATCATTAACCTGCACTGCTTCCAAAAAAATTTATGGTTCGCTAGTGTCGATTATAAGTAAATAACGCAATGACAGAGAATACCTATGCGCAGATTTAGATTTTCTACTAGATCTTCTCAAAGTGGGTTCTGGCGTATGTAATTCTTGTTCTGATTTTTATCAGAGTCTACAGAAACAGTTTTTAGAATTTCTAACTAGAACACTTTTAGAAACCCCTCCAGTTCAATCTCTCTAGCCTCCACCGTTTGTTTCTTCACACATGATTCTACCACAAATATGTCCTTGAACAACATATTTTCATCGAATGTAACATCAGCAGTGCTTATTATTTTCCTATTTTGTTCATCCCAGAACCGATAGTCAAAATGATCATAACCATATCCAATGAAACAGCATGTTTTAGCTTTTGCATCAAGCTTATCTCTATTTGCAGAATTTATGTGGACATACGAAATACAACCAAAAACTTTCAAATGCGAGAGATTCACCTTCTTCCCACTTTATTCTTTTTATGGTAGCTTGAAATCAAATGGAACTGAAAGTCCTCTCTTGATCAGATATGTTGCGGTGTTAATTGCATTGCATCCGCCCAAAATGTCTTGGGTAATCCCGCATGCATCCTCATACTTCTTGCACACTAATGCAGAGTTTCGTTCATCCTCTTAGCAATTCCGTTTTGTTGAGGTCTGTTGGGAACAGTTTTTATCGTTTTGATTCTGTCCTCCGCACAAAACCCCTTGAACTTCTTACTATCATACTCACCACCATTATCAGACCTTAGACATTTAATCTTCAGGCCAATCTCACTCTCCACTTCAGCTTTCCATCATTCAAAAGTAACAAACGCATCAGATTTATTTTTCCGAAAATAAACTATTGACACCTAAATTTTGTCGACACGACCAACATACATTTTTGTGTAAAAAGAACAAATAAAAGAGCGTTTAATTCGGCTTTGGTCAAATTTGCAAAATCCATAAAAAGAGTTTGGTCCGATTTGCTTTTTTATTCGAGATATTTCGCATACCCCATAAAATAGTAAAAGGGCCAGAAGAAATCTAAAGGCCCATAACAGAATTAGTTTTGCTCACGAGGGATGTAATCTCAGCCAAGAGGGCAGCGTAGCCATTTTTGGACGGAGTCCAATCGAGAAAGGGGAGATCGGAACCGGAGAGGATTCGACCGAGAGAGAAAAAGAGAAAGTTCCTCACCGCTGTTTAGTCTGAAGCCTCGCCAGAGTTCATTGTTGTCCTCCGTCGGCCGGAGGCGATCAGTATTTTCCGATCACCGGTCGTCATCTTTGCTCGGTGATTCATCCATGTTGCTGTCACCATCAAATAGTCGGCGATTCTCGACATCACCATCCCTGTCATCGCGGTAGATTCCTCCTCTTGGCGTCGATTGCGCCTTCGCAACCACGAAACAGGTAAGCTTCTCTCTTCTCTGCCCTATTCTCCCCTGCTTTATTGAAGCTTAGAATGCCGAATTCGACTGATGAAATCGCAAGCACATAATCTGAAATCGAGATTGTTTTGCGATGATTCAGGTCGTTTTTAGAGTTTTGCATACCTTGTTTAGCCGAGGATCGCATTTAAACCGGATGGAATGCTCATAGTCTAAGTCGCACATTACCCGTTCGACGAAATGCCTGAATGAAATCTTGAAACCGATTTCATAAACCGATGTTTAGAATCTTAGTCTTACGCTTGATTTGTTCTGAAATTGATGTATTGTCCCTGACTTCAAGTTATCTATGTTCTTCGATGTGAATTTCTGGCATTCGCACGTCACGGTTCGGCCATTAATGGAACTTTCAGCAGCGATTCATCCCCCTTCGGCAGCGCCTTGCCCGCGGTTAGAGGCCGCTACAGTTAGTCCATCTCTCACGATTTGATTTGCATATATATTCTACGTGCTAGGATTGATCGAGTTTCGGTGTATGTGATTTTTGAGTTGGAGAATTTCTTAGAAACTGTGGGCCAACTAGTGGCCAGTGGTTATTGGCCGGCGGTGGTTATTGACGTCGACGGTTGAAGGTTGAGGTCAACAGTGCTATGGAGTTCGTCGGAAGAAGTGTTCTCGGGGAAGCGGCAAATATGAGGGCGTTAAGAAAATCGCCATCGGGGAAGAAGACCAGAAGAAAAGGAATAAAAATAAAAGAAATAAAAAATAGAAATAGGAAAATAAAAGAATAATAAAAACGGAGACAAAAAAAGTCAGAAAAGAAATAAAAATGGGCATATCATAAAAGCTGGGTCGGATCCAATAAACAAACTGGGCCGGGTTGAATATTGTGGATTAAAAGAATAGACATGGGCTGAATAATGTTGGGCCAGGCAAAATTTGATAATTCGGGCCTCATTAATATTGAGCCCAAAAGCTGATCCGAGTTCAGACCCAATCCGGACCTTCAGGGTCCGGGTTAAACAAGCGAATTGGACCGGGTTCCTTGACCCGGTCCGAAGCCCCTTTTTCCAGATAAAAAAAATAAAAAAATAAAAAAATTCAGCAAATTCATAAAAAATAAAAAATGTGAGAAAAACTAAAAAAATGTAGAAGTCTCTTGGTTTAGTTTTTTTTTTTAATAACACTTTAGGTTTGATGAAAATTTGATCCCAAAATTGAATAGGCCTTTAGGGCTTTACATTAAGGATTTTTTATTGCATTTTTCTTTTAGAGACGATGCTAGGTCACTGCTTGTGCATTTTTATTTTAATTTCACTTGATTGTTCACTTTAAATCCATTGATTATTGTTTTTTTCTTTTTAGAATGGTTAGGATGAAATTTAGGATTTATGATTAGTGAAAGGCTGCCTTGACATATTGGTTAGCAAATAGTCAAGTTTAGGTATCAAAAGGGCATTAGTTAAAAAACTAGTGTAATCAAATTTTCAGTCCTTAAGAATCTTTGGTTGCGCATGTATAGAGATGACACTCCTGCATATCAATTTTAAGTTTTCTAGCCGACCCTTAACAATGGCTAATGGCGACTCCTAATGAACACATAAATTTACGAATTAATACCACGAAAAACCCTAAACTGGTATACATGTGACTATTTTACCTCGAACTATTTTTTTGACCACAAAAAACCCCAAACTGGTACACCTATGACAAATTTACTCCAAACTATTTTTTTGACCACCAAAAACCCAAAACTGGTACACTTGTAACAATTTTATCCTGAACTATTTCTATGACCACCAAAAACCTCATACTGGTACACCTGTGATAATTTTACCCTGAAACTAATTTTTTGACAACTAAAAATTCTAAACTGGTACATTTGTGACAAATTTACCCTCCGTTAGTGTCCATTAAATTATATTCATATCACAAATTTATAAACTTGTGACAAACAGAGGGCTAAAACCCAAAACTGGTGCACATGTCAATTACCACATGTCATTAAATTTAGCAATTTGACAGTAAAATTTTACAGAAACTAACGGAGGGTAAATTTATTACAAGTGTACCAGTTTGGGGTTTTTGGTGATCAAAAAATTAATTTTTGAGTAAAATTGTCACAGGTATACTAGTGTGGGATTTTTTATGCTTAAAAAAATAGTTTTGGGTAAAATTGTCATAGGTGTACCAGTTTAGGGTTTTTTGTGATCAAAAAAATAGTTTGGGGTAAATTTGTCACAGATATACCAGTTTGGGGTTTTTTGTGGTATTAACCCTAAATTTAAATAACCAATGTCATGCGAAGTATGGATTTAAGGAGTGTCTCGTAAAGTACCTCTAAACCTACTTCCCGAGGCGGCCCTTGAGGGGTTGGTCGCAACATAAACCCATACCTTCCTTGTGGAGTCATCAATAGACGTGACATAGTAGCGCGAGCCTCCAAGGGAATGCATAGGGGTTAGCTCCCACACATATGGATGCACCAACTCTAATTATCCTTTCTCTGGTTCTCTCCCAATCTTTGAAAAACAAACACATTTCTGCTTGCCCAAAACGTAATCTTCACACAAACCAATATATGGACTTCAAATCAAGGAGTTTTCCCATTGATGCTAACAACTTCATTCCCTCTTCACTCATGTGTCCAAGCCTGCGATGCCACAATTTGGAATTAGCTATCGATTCAACAACTGCTACAGTTTCTCTACTACTTTTAGTCATGTACAACTTTCCTGACGTTGTTCAGCATGCTATAACCAAAACACATTTAACTATTTTTCAAGAATTATCCTTAAAAATAGTTCTATATCTTATAGTGGTGAGCAAGGTCCGGGTGGTCTGTTCCCACCTTAGAATTGGGAACCGCCTACTAAAGACTGGTTCCGAAAATTAGAATCGAGAACCGCTTGGTGGTTCCATGGATCCACCCGGGAATCGGGTCGTCGGTCTTGTCCGGTTCCCGGGTGGGTCCATAGAACCAATCCCACTAGCCAAGGATGGAGACAGAAAGATAGAGATGGAGACAGAGATGGAGAGTCGAAGACAGTGAAGTGAGCATCGACCGAGAAGAGAAAGAGTGAGTGAAAGTGAGTGTGAGGCGAAAGCGAAAGAATGTGTTTCTCGGCTCAATGTGAAGCTGCAAA
The DNA here is from genome assembly GCA_024500025.1 of Syzygium aromaticum. Classification (NCBI taxonomy): domain Eukaryota; kingdom Viridiplantae; phylum Streptophyta; class Magnoliopsida; order Myrtales; family Myrtaceae; genus Syzygium; species Syzygium aromaticum. The sequence goes on along the minus strand of CM044889.1, from coordinate 28,443,982 downwards.
CGTCGAGTGAATTAGATTTAGTTTAAGGATTTAGGATTTTCCTTTTTCAAAAAAAATTAAAAATTAAATAAATATATTATATTTATTATTATATTACCAGTCCAATCTGAATGGACGGGCGGGCGGTTCCATGCCTGGAACCGGGAACTGGACCGGTACCCACCGGTTTCGAGGCAATTCGAGCGGTTTCCGGTTCTTTTACACACCCCTAATATCTTATGCTGTCTGATTGACTTATAGAGATCACATCCTTAAGTCTTGGAACATTTCTGGCATCATCCTACTTCCATTGATACCCATTAGTAGCTTTAATGTAAACATCACAATTTCTCATAATATCCAAAGGTTCATCATCAGCTAGGTAAACTTTTCCAAACTTTCAAACTCTCTAGTTTGCACGAAGTAAAATGAAACGATGCACCTAAGTTGAGAATCCAAGACTCAATTGGACTGTCAATGCTCAAAACTAAGGCATCATTATCATGTGTCTCCTCAGTTTGCATTCACGAATTTCTCTTCCTATTGATTTTGATCTCAATATTGAATTTTTTTCTTTGGGGCTCTACAATCTCATCTCAGATGGTCCTTTTCGCAATTCTAGAAAATTATTTCGCCACATGGTTTTGATTTGCTTCTCCCTCTAGACTTCAATCTATCACGAAACCGGTTCCACCCTCGTTGATTGCTTCTCCATCTACCTTCGGTATTTAAGATGGCACCCAAAAATTCACTCGACTCTCTTCTACAAATATTATCACTAAGAATCAAATCTCGGATTGCTTGAAGCTTCGACTTTTTCTTACCAGACGAAGAGCTCACTGTAGTCACAGTTGCACTCCAACTTTCAAATAGAGAAGATAATAAAATTAAATCTTTTACCTCATCATCGAATTTAATATCCACTAAACTCAACTGAGTCATGACCACGTTGAATTTGTTTATGTGATGTGTCATAGAAGCACGTTTGTGCATCTTCAAATTGAAAAAACAACGCATCAAATATACCTAGTTTGATGCAGAGAGCTTCTCATACATGTTGAACAACGCCCCGATCACATCCACCGTTGTCGTCTCATTGGCAATGTTGAAGGCAACGTTCTGCGCCAATGTGAAACCAATCACATCCAGAGCCTGCGAATCTAACAATTCCCACTCTGCTTGTTCCATCAAATATGGTTTCTCTTTTGATGGAGGTTGATGCAAGTTCTTTTGATACAACAAATTCCCAATCTACATCTTTCAGAATCTAAAATCCTTGCCATCGAACCGATCTTCGCCGATCCCACCATTTTGCCATACCAAACTCTAATACCAATTGTTAGGAACGCGAATCATTGAAGAGAAAAAAATAGAGAAGAACAAGCGAATTTTTACGTGAAAAACACTTTCAGAATCAAATGGGGAAAAACCATGGTGCTGCACTAGGCAATCTCTCCAATATCATTATCGATATCAGCATTACAAGTTTTAGCCTTACAAATACAGTAGATATTGCCCCAACATATATAGCAAGAGTGTAGGGCAAAAATAGTTATTGCCCCAACATATATACCATTAACAGTGCTAAAAGCTCTATTCTCTGCTTTAATATGAAAATTACATGTTTGGCATTAGAAGGAAGGGTGACCTAGAAAAGTACCTGCCTTCTAATAACTGTTTTTGCACTTGAATATTACTTTTCTCTATTAGACTCCACAACTCTGTCACTCCAGGGATTATGCTTCTAGCAAAAGCTGAAAGAACGTTTTTGAGAGACGTAGTAACAACAAAGAAAGAGCAAAAATATCTAGGTTGAGGAAATATCTAACTTATATCGAACCAACATCGGAGGTCGATTTGTGGTCTGATTAAGCTAAAATCTTGTCAGCATGCTCGTACCACTTTCTTCTCGAATCCAATCAGTTTAATTTTTGGAAAATCGGATGATACATAGAAAGATACGTTGGAGAAGTTGAAAAATGCTCCTCATGAGAAAGTCAAACATGGGTTGAAGATGAATTGCAATGCTTTTGATATATATGCAAAGCAAATATTTGTGGATATAGCATGTTTTCTGATTGGAAAGGATGAGAGAATTGCCTTTGACATGTTGGAAGACCATAAACTTTATCCTTCTAGCGGGATTGAAGTTCTCCTTGTAATGTCTTTGGTGAAAATTCGAGAAAATAATGAGCTATTGATGCATGATCTACTGAGAACTCTAGGCAGAAATATTGTTGTGAATGAAGATCCTATCCCTCATAATCGAAGTAGGTTGTGGGTGCATGACGAAGCCCTATCCATTCTACGGAAGGAGGAGGTAAACCTGAAAGCCTTTCTACCTGCAGTGAATTTTCTTTGTAATTTACTCGATTCTTCAATTAATAGAAGTAGTGTAAAAAACACGGGCAGCTCTATGGCAAAGTTCAATTCCTAGTCATTCACCTTTATGTTAAAACTGGTAGGGTGCACCAAATATTGAAGCCCATGGACTCACTTTTGACAAAGGATGTGATGACTGTTTCACATCTGAGGAATTTGGCGTGCTATTGAACTTAAGGTTCTGTTGGCTGGGTTTACTCCCATCTAGAGAAAGTCCAATGAATTCCATGCCCAAAGCTTGAGTCTATACGATATCAATATAGAGAAATAGGGTTTCTCACTATTATTATGTTGTAGCTGCAAAAGAACGTTTTTGAGAGACGCGATAACAAGAGAAAAAGAGAGAGCAGAAAATCTGTGTTGAGGAAATATCTAATTTTCATCAAGCCGACATTGGAGGTCGATTCATGATCCGATTAAGCTAAAATTTTCTCAGCGTGCTCGTGCCACATTCTCTTCGAACCTCATCGGTTTGATTTTTGGAAAATCAAAGGGTACATTGAAAGATGCGTTGGAGAAGTTGAAAAATGCTCCTCATGACAAAGTCAAACATGGGTTGGAGTTACAATGCTTTGGATATATATATGCAAAGCAAATATTTCTGTATATAACATGTTTTCTGATTGGAAAGGATGAGAGAATTGCCTTTTACATGTGGGAAGAATGTAAACTTTATCCTTCTAGTGGGATTGAAGTTCTCATTGTAATGTCTTTGGTGAAAATTGGAGAAAATAATGAGCTATTGATGCATGATCTACTGAGAACTCTAGGCAGAAATGTGGTTCTCAATGAAGATCCTACCCCCCATAATCGAAGTATGTTGTGACTCCACAATGAAGCCCTATCCATTCTACGGAAGGAGGAGGTAAACTTGAAAGCCTTTCTACCTGCAGTGAATTTTCTTTGTAATTTACTTGATTCTTCAATTTATAGAAGTAGTTTAAAAAACACGGGAAGCTCTATGGCAAAGTTCAATTTTTATTCATTTACCTTTATGTTCAAACTGGTAGGGTGCGCCAAATGTTCAAGCCCATGGTCTCCCTTTGATAAAAAGATGTGACGATTGTTTCATATTTGAGGAATTTGACGCGCTATTGAACTTAAGGTTTAGTTGGCTGGGTTCACTCCCATGTGGAGGAAGCCCAATGAATTGCATGCTCAAGGAATAGGGTTTCGATATTCGATATCACAAGAGATAGCTGGGACAAACATGCAAGAACTGATGAAGGAGAGAGCTGCATTGGACATGTTTTGATGCCATTGACTGAGCCACAAGTTCTGATATTCGATATTGTAAGAGATAGTAGGGACGAAAATGCAAGAACTGATGAAGGAGAGAGGTGCATTAGACATGTTTTGATGCCATTGATTGAGCCGCGAGTTTCGATATTCAATGAGATCGAGCCCTCGGATGTGAAAGACCAAAACAATTCTTTTGAGAACCTTTTCAAACACAAGGAATCGCTTTCAAGCTTATAGTTATCTTAGTGACATTTGAGAATTTCAACAACATGACTGGATTTTTTTTTTTTTGGTAAGATAGGATTTTGTCCTTGCAAAATCAATTAATCTCAGACCTCCAAAGAAGAAGCGTTTCATTCGGACGTTCGAATGATGCTATGGCAATTCTAGCCGAAGGATCATGCAATAAGCAGATCCTCATTCTCCTTGACAATGTGGAAGATGTTGACCAACTCAATGTGGTTGTTGGGGAGCTTAGTTGGTTTGGTCCAGCAAGTAGGATTATTGTGACTTCTAGAAAGAGCGATATCCTTTTGAAGTTCAAAGAGGCTATAACTTATGAGGTTGAACCACTGGAAGAAGATAAAGCTCTACAACTGTTTTCAAAGCGTGCTTTTGGAACAGATTGTCCTGGAAAGCGCTTTGAAATCCTTTTGAGGGACATCATATCGGCTATTGGGCAACTTCCTTTAGCACTTGAGGTGATAGGTTCGCGATTTTTTGGAAAATCGGAGGGTACATGGAAAGATACGTTGGAGAAGTAGAAAAATGCTCCTCATGGGAAAGTCGAACATGGGTTGAAGATGAGTTGTAATGCTTTGGATATATATGAAAAGCAAATATTTGTGGATATAGCATGTTTTCTAATTGGAAAGGATGAGAGAATCACCATTTACACGTGGGAAGACTATGAACTTTATGTCTTTGGTGAAAATTCGAGAAAATAATGAAGCTTAGAATGCCGAATTCCATTGATGGAATCGCAAGCACATAATCTGAAATTGAGATTGTTTTGCGATGACTCAGGTCGATTTTAGAGTTTTGTCGAGGATCGCTTTTAAACTGAATGGAATGCTCATAGTCTAAGTCGCATATTACCTGTTTGACGAAATGCCTGAATGAAATCTTGAAACCGATTTCATAAATCGATGTTTAGAATCTTCGTCCTACGCTTGATTTGTTTTGAAAATGATGTATTGCCGCTGACTTCAAGTTATCTATGTTCTTCGATGTGATTCTGTGGCATTCGCAAATCACCATTTGGCCATTAATGGAACTTTCGACAGCGATTCATCCCCTTTCGGTGGAGCTTTGCTCACGGTTAGAGGCCGCTTCAGTTAGTCCATCTCTCACAATTTGATTTGCATATATTTTCTACGTGCTAGAATTGATCGAGTTTCGGTGTATGTGATTTTTGAGTTTGAGAATTTCTTGCCGGAGTTAGTCCAACGACGTAGAAACTGTCGGCCAACTAGTGGCCAGTGGTTATTGGCCGGCAGTGGTTATTAACGTCAACGGTTGAAGGTTGAGGTCAACACTGCTATGGAGTTCGTCGGAAGAAGTGTTCTCAGTGAAGGCGGCAAAGATGAGGGCGTGAAGAAAATAGCCATCGGGGAAGAAGACTAGAAAAAAAGGAATAAAAAAATAAAAATAAAAAGAAATAAAAAATAGAAATAAGAAAATAAAAGAATAATAAAAAAGGAGACAAAAAAAGTCAGAAAAGAAATAAAATTGTGGATTAAAAGAATATAGACACGGGCTGAAATAATATTGGGCCAGGCGAAATTTGATAATTTGGGCCTTATTCATGAGCCCAAAAGCTAATCCTAGTTCAGACCCAATCCGAACCTTCAGGGCTAGGTCAGACAAGTGAATTGGACCGGGTTCCTTGACCCGGTCCGAAGTCCCTTTTTCCCGAAAAATGTAAAAATAAAAAATTCAGAAAATTTAGAAAAAATAAAAAAAAATGTGAGAAAAGCTAAAAAATGTGGAATTCTCTTAGTTTAGTTTTTTTTTTCTAATAAACACTTTAGGCTTGAAGAAAATTTGATCCCAAAATTGAGTAAGCTTTTAGGGCTTTACATTAGGGGTTTTTTATTATCTTTTTCTTTTGGAGATGATATTAGGTCACTGCTTGTACATTTTCATTTGGATTTGACTTGATTGTGCACTTTAAATACATTGATTGTTGTTTTTCCTTTTTAGAATGGTTAGATGAAATTTAGGATTGATTAGTGAAAGGCTGCTTTACCATATTAGTTAACAAATAGTAAAGTTTTGACACTGAAATGGCATTAATTGAAAAACTAGTGTAATCAAGTCTTCAATCCCTAAGAATCTCTGGTTGCACATGTATCGAGATGACACTCTCACGTCTCGATTTTAAGGTTTCTAGCCTACCTTGAATAATGACTAGTGGTGGCTCCTAATGAATACATAGATTTAAACAACAAATGTCACACAAGATATGGACTTAGGGAGGGTCTCGTAAAGTACCTCTAAACCTACTTCTTGAGCTGGCCCTCGAGGGGTAGGTCGCAACATAAACCCATGCCTTCCTTATGGAGTTGTCAATAAACGTGACATAGTAGCGCGAGCCTCCAAGGGAATGCACAAGGGCTAGCTCCCACACATTTGTATGCACCAACTCTAATTTTCCTTTCTTTGGTTCTCTCCCAATCTTCAAAAAACTAACACGATTTTGCTTGCCGAAAACACAATCTTCACATAGATCAATATTTATGGATTTCAAATCACGTAGTTTTCCCTTAGATGCTAACAACTTCATTCTCTCTTCACTCATGTGTCCAAGCATGCGGTGCCACAATTTGGAATTAGCTACCGATTCAGCAACTGCTACGGTTTCTCTACTACTTTTAATCATGTACAACGTTCCTGACTTTGTTTAGCGTGCTACAACCAAAACACCTTTAACCATTTTTCAAGAGTTATCCTTAAAAGTAGTTATATATCTTGTGTTGTCTAATTGACTTATAAAGATCGCATTTCTCGTAAGTTCTGGAACATATTTGACATCATGCTACTTCCATTGATACCCATTAGTAGCTTCAATGTAAACATCACTATTTCTCAAAATATCCAAAGGTTCATCATCAGCAAGATAAACTTTCCAGTTTGCACGAAGTAGAGTGAAACGACGCACCTGAGTCAAGAATCCAAGACTCAATTGGACTGTCAACGTTTAAATTTAAGGCATCACTATCATGTGTCTCCTCAATTTGCATTCACGGATTTCTCTTACCCTTGATTTCGATCTCAATATTGAATTTTTTTCTTTGGGGCTGTACAATCTCATCTCAAATGGTCCTTCTTTTTGCAATTCTAGCAAATTATTTAACCACATGGTCTCAATTTGCTTCTCCCTCTAGACATCGATCTATCACGGTACCGGTTCCACCCTCATTGATTGCTTCTCCATCTAACTTCGATAGTTAAGGCAATACCCAAAAATTAACCTGACTCTTTTCTGCAAATATCGTCGCTAAGGATCAAATCTGCTATTGCGCCTGAAGCTTCGACTTTTTCTTACCAGACAAATCGCTCGCTGTAGTCACGGTTGCACTCCAACTTTCAGGTAGAGAACATAATAAAATTAACACTTTTACCTCGTCATCGAATTTGATATCCACTGAACTCTACAGAGTCATGACCACATTGAATTCATTTATGTGATGTGTCATAGAAGCACTTTTGTTCATCTTCAGATTGAAAAGACGATGCATCAAATATACTTTGTTTGATGCAGAGGGCTTCTCGTACATGTTGGACAACGCCCCCACCAAATGCACCGTTGTCATCTCATTGGCAATGTTGAAAGCAACGTTCCGCCCAATGTGAGACAAATCACACCTAGAGCTTGCAGATCTAACAATTCCCACACTGCTTGTTCCATCAAATATGGTTTCTCTTCTGATAGAGGTTGGTGCAAGTTCTTCTGATACAACAAATTCTTGATCTGCATATTTCAAAAACCAAAATCCTTGCCATCAAACCGATCTTCACCGCTCCCACCGTTTTCCCATACCAGACTCTATTACCAATTGTTAGGAATGTGAATCTTTGAAGAGAAAAAAATAGAGAAGAACAAGTGAATTTTTACGTGAAAAATGCTTTAAAAATCAGATGGGGAAAAACCATGGTGCCGCATTAGGCAATCTCTCCACTATCAATATCGGTATCAGTGTTACAAGTTTCAGCGTTACAATTACAGAAGATACCCCAATACATATAGCATGAGTCTATGGCATATCTAGTTATAATGGAAAATTACATCTATGCCATTAGCAGTAGTAAAAGCTCTATTCTCTATTTTAACATGAAATTACATGTATGCCATTAGAAGGAAGGGTGACCTCATAAGAAAGTGCCTACCTATAACCACTGTTTTTGCTCTTGAATAATACTTTTCTTTATTAGACTTCACAACTCCATCACTCCAGGGAGTATGCTTCAAGCAAAAGCCGCCTCCTGGACTTGGTCCAAATATTGGAGTGCAAGCAAACGATGAGCCAAGAAATCATTCCCATTTTCTATGAGATCGAGCCCTTAGATGTGAAAGACCAAAACAATTCTTTTGAGGAGAACTTTTTCAAACACAAAAGGAATGGGGTTGACAGTGAGACCATGAAGAAGTGGACGTTGGATCTCAAGGAGATTGAAAGGTTAAAGGGATTTGTAACAACGAAAATACATAACGGTTAATCCAATTAGATTTAAAATCAATTTACAAAATTGATGTACTGGAATGTAAACCAATCATGCTATCTCTGACATCATTCTTCATTTTCAATTTTAATGGTTTCGCAACTCCACTTAACCGTTTGGCTTTCAGATCAAGTGTTTCGTTTAGATGTTATTATGATGCTATGGCAGTTCTTGCTGGAGGATTTCACAATAAGCAGGTCCTCATTCTCCTTGACGATGTGGAAGATGTTGACCAACTCGATGTGGTTGTTGGGGAGCTTAGTTGGTTTGTTCCTGGAAGCAGGATTATTGTGACTTCTAGAAAGAGCGACATCCTTTTGAAGTTCAAAGAGGCTATAGCTTATGAGGTTGAACCAATGGAAGAAGATAAAACTCTATAACTGTTTTTGAAGTGTGCTTTTGGAAGAGATTGTCCTAGCAAGGGCTTTGAAAGCCTTTTGAAGGACATCATATCGGCTACTGGGCGACTTCCTTTAACATTTGAGGTGATAAGTAGGCATTTTTTGGAAAATTGGAGGGTACATGGAAAGATACGCTGGAGAAGTTGAAAGATGCTCCTCGTGACAAAGTTGAACATGGGTTGAAGATAAGTTGCAATGCTTTGGATATATATGCAAAGCAAATATTTCTGGATATAGCATGTTTTCTTATTGGAAAGGATGAGAGAATTGCCTTGTAGATGTGGGAAGACCATAAACTTTATCCTTCTAGTGGGATTGAAATTCTCATTGTAATGTCTCTGGTGAAAAAATAGTGGGCTATTGATGCATGATCTACTAAGAACTCTAGGCAGAAATATTGTTGTGAATGAAGATCCTATCCCTCATAATCGAAGTAGGTTGTGGGTGCACGATGAAGCCTTATCCACTCTATGGAAGAAGGAGGTAAATCTGAAAGCTAGAACTACTTTCTTTTTTACCTGTAGTTAATTTTCTTTGTAATTTACTTGATTCTTCAATTTATAGAAGAAGTGTAAAAAACATAGGCAGCTCTGTGGCAAAGTTCAATTCCTATTCATTTACCTTTATGTTCAAATTGGTAGGGTGCTCCAAATGTTCAAGCCCTTGGTCTCAACTTTGACAAAGGATGTAACGAATGTTTCACATTTGAGGAATTTGGTGCGCTATTGAACTTAAGGTTCTGTTGGCTAGGTTCACTCCTATATGGAGGAAGCCTAATACATTTCAAGCCCAAGGCTTAAGCCCATATGATATTCATATGGAGAAAAAGGGTTTCTCACTATTATTATGTTGTAGCTACAAAAGAACGTTTTGAGAGATGCAATAACAAGAGAGAGAGAGCAGAAAATCTGGAAGGAGAAAATATCTTATTTCATCAATATGACATCGGAGGTCGATTTGTGGTCCTATTGAGTTGGAATTTTCTTGGTCCATCGTAGAGCGCAATGGCAGATGATTGGGAAGGTTGGACAAATAATGGAGGTATAAGACATGTTTCTCTTGACTTTTTGTGGACACTATCTAATAGAAACTGTTTGGCTGGAATTGTTCTTGGGACAAAATAATTCATAGAACATTATTTTCTGGCTTTTTTGTGAGAGAGGACCGGGTTTAGTGACAACTCTGGACAAGAGTTATCTAGGTGAGAAAAAGGAACTCGCTTGTTTCGATCGAACATTAAAAATTCAAGTCATGATAGTATTCAATCAATATGAAAATTAAGCTTCATCACCAATTCAAACAAATCCAACTAGTTACTGACTAGCAGCATTACACTTGAACTTCATCGATATCACGTTACACTGTTACTAGACGTAAAACATAGATAGCTACAGCTAAGGAATTTGAAAGTACAATGTGGAAAGTTTAAAGATAAAGAGACAACATTTTGATTGTGTGTTCGGGGGGCTTCCGAAGAGTATGATATGTCTATTTAAAACGAACACACGCACACAAAGATGCAACGCCGGAATTTAATCGACGACACAACACTTATGATAGAAATACACTCCGGAAGTCAATCGATGGCACAAATTGGGAAGCTACAGCTAAGGAAAAATAAAGTGCAGTACAAAAAAGTAAAGATAATTGAAAGATAACATTTTGATTGATTTGTCAATGGTCTTCCGAAGAGTATGATTTCACTATTTAAGGCCTACAATCGACGGTTATCAACGGAGGTTACAAACGGTTACTAACAAAGGTTACAGACTGTTACAAATAGAGGTTATACACGTTTACTAACAGAGGTTACAAATGGTTATTACAAACGATTACCAACGGTTATGTTGAGTCCACTACCTTGAAGGTTTATTCAACTCCACTACGTTGGTGGTTGCTTTGACTCTACTACATTGACGGTTACTTCTTCAACAATTGTATCCGAGATTGTCGACTCCATTTTTTGTCGATTTTTTCAAGTTGGTGATACTTCACTGAAGTTCCTATCCTTTTTTCGCATCCCGGTCAGTCACAACCGTCCACTTCCTTCCAAAATCGACAACCCTATAGTGATTTTCTAAGAAAACTCAAAACATAAAAGTTGTAGATCCAGAAATTTTCATTCTTTTGGCTATGGAATCAGGTGAATCGGATCTGTATGAACAAGTTTATGAACATTTTCCCGAACTAGTGCAAAACTCAAATTTCTGCATCATAACCTGTCACGACTGTCCACTTCCTACCAAAATCAACAACTCTATAGTGCTTTTCTGAGAAAACTCAAAACATAAAAGTTGTAGTTCCATAAGTCTTCGTTCTTTTGGCTTTGGAATAAGGTCAATTCGATCTGTATCGGCAAAGTTATGACCATTTTTCCGAACTAGCGCAGAACGAAAATTTCTGACATCAAAAAGACCACAAAAAAATGTTGAAATTAGGAATTTCAAAACCTCTTAGATATGGTAATGTGTCCATTCACTCCGGATATGGTTTTTTGTATATGACTCTAGTATTCACTTGATCATATTCCATGAATTGCATCACTCGGTCCTGTATTATCTAGACCTGTTGGGGATCTTGATTAGGGATCACTTAAGGAGGTTGTCTTCCAAGCAAAGGGGTTGTTTTCCTTCATTGTCTATGACGATGTAAGCCCAGAAAATGCAGTATTATTAGGACTCTCTTGCATTTGAATTGAAGGACTTAATGTTCTAGGCCCGTGCATGACCTCATGGAAGGTGTTGACAATTATGGGCTTGATCACGTTTGTGACATTCCAAATTTCAAACCACTTGGGATCTATGAAATGCATGATTTCATTAACGCACTTATAGTAAATTTCGCCAAGAACTGATCATTCTTGGGATACTAACCATTAGGGAAAGGCTAATTAGGGAATTAGATTCGCGCAACCAAAGAACTTGGTCATGGACTGACTTTCGACCACAAGAATTGTCGATGTGATATTTTGGCCCAGTATAGACCGATCCAATGATGGTCAAGGATCGATTTACTAATATTATATAATTGGAAAGCGGGTGATTTCGTCTCACCATAATATGATATTGGCAAACAACCCTAAACTTATTCCGAATGATCGCATTCTTAGGAACTAGTTATTGATCCTCGCAATTACATGACAATAGAGGTCACCATAGTTCAAGTCTACTTAAACATGACTTGATTGAGTATCGACCACGGGTGGAATATATGAATTTTTCTGAAAGCCACCCGTTAGTTTGAAATACGCTCAAGTCGAGTTTATTTGGATTTAGCCATTAATTAGAGATCGAGTTTGGGTATTGAAAATTTCGAAAGTCATGACAATTAATTGGACGAGGTTATTATTAGCGTGGCTAGCTTCAAATTAGTCAAAAAATCGAAATTTTGATTGGAAGTGGAAAATGACCGTTTTGCCTCTGGGACTTTGTAAAGGCTAAGTATAAAAGTGGAAATGCATATTGGACATTTCACCCCCACTATAGAAGCCACAATTTTTGGACAATTTTGCCCCTACCATTTTTGTTTAATTCCCGTTTTACCCTTAGATATTTTTTATGAGAGTTGATCTTGGCCATGGATTTTAAAATAAAATTGAATCGTGGTCGTCGGATGAAAAGTGGAGAAGAGGGCGAGATTGTAATTTTACTTGGGGTAGACTTTGATTAGCTTTTTATTTCTTTTTCTCTCTTTTTCTCTCTCTCCCCCTCACTTCTCACGCCTCCCTCTCTCTCCCTCTCTTCTTGGCCAAGCCACCCTCCCCCTCTCCTTGCCATGCTTATGGCCAGCCGGCCACGCCAACCACCGCCACCATCCACCCATCACCGCCGCCGTTCCGTCCGTGGCCACCGTGAGCCGCCGGTGCTCTTCTTTGTTCGAAGCTGCAGCCGTTGCTGTTTTCTTCTTGTTCAATTGTCTTTGAGTGTTTGATCTCGCGTAGGACCTCGTGTAAATGATATCCTAAACCCCGCTTAGGATAATGGGTAAATTCGGGTTAGTTTGGACATGATTTGATGAAATTTTGGGGTTGTTCAAAGGTAATTTAGCGGACTGAATCAGTTGTGATATTTGGGTGAAATTGTGATATTTTTCGAGGTTAAATCAAGATTAGAATAGGTTGATTTGATCGTTGGATTGATTAGAAACAATTGTAATTAGCATAGCATGGAAAAAGAGCTCAAAAGTGATGTTTTGGTGATTTACGTGGCGTGGCTGAATTGATGCGCTTAGCGTGGTTAGATTGAATGCGTGAATATATGTGAAATGCATTACATAGTAAATTGGGGTTGATGGCGTAAGTGCGACCGTTCTTGATTGATGAAATATGGTGCAAAATGCGAAAATTGTGTTAATTGTGCTCGTGCAAGTTGAAGTGGTGAAATTGTGAGTTAATGTGGCTCGTTGGTAGCTTGAATATCTTGGGTGACGTGTGCAAATTGGTTGTATGAAATTGATATGTGATCGGGTGCTTGATGTGTTGCACGAACATTAAACACCTTGAGGCATTTTTATGTGGGGTCCAGATAATAAATGAAAAATGTGTGTACTTGTAATCACCTAATCCCCGAGACATGTTTACATGATGAATGAAACCCATCTTGAGGCGTGTTACGCAGGACGTTGCCCGGTTTTACCGGAAGACTGTCTGCCTCTGGTGTTTTTATGCTGGTTGTGTAGTAGACCTGAGGTTTGTTGATGCGGGTCAATGATTGATTGATCGTTTTTGAGCCTGAGGCATTTTGACGCAGGCTGTGGAAAGATAATGAACCTAAGGCGTGTTGACGTGGGTCGAGAGTTGATTAATCGTTTTTTAGCCTAAGGCGTTTTAACGCAAGCTATGGAAAGACATTGGACCCGAGACGTGTTGACGCGGGTTGAGAATTGATTGACCGTTTTTTAGCCTGAGACGTGTTTACGCGGACTGTGGAAATATTAGACCTGAGGCGTGTTTACACATGTCAGAAATGAGTTGGATACGCATGCTCGATTGTGATGGTGAACACGATATATGTGTTGACAATTGAAAGTAATCAGATTGTTATACAAACTTTGGTACGGATATGGATTGATTGGTATTGATAAGTACTTTATTATGTCAATTTCTGAAAGTTATGTTTGAAATCGCATGTAAGGTTTCGTGTGTATCAAGGAGAGATATTTGTGCCTACGATTTTATGGCATGTTGATTTTATTATCTGAGTGTTTAAACTGGTCCGAAAGTACATGTTAGCCTAGGTAGGGTCTAGGATTTTTGCTTGCTGAAAAGTGTTCTTATGGTTTTATTTAAAACCATTTCAAACCCCAGACCTTGACCATGAATAATTCGTCGTCGCAACATTTTGGTATACTGATGCAATTAGGCCACGCGTCGGTGGAGTACCCTATAGATGACCAGTATACTTGGATTAAACACACTAGTGTGGTTCACGTAGACATAGGTGTTCAGGAGTGACAATCTCATAGTTACACTGCTTGGACCTTCCAAGATGGATTAGATGAGTTTGGGCTAATTCGAGGTTTCGATGTCCCCTTTGATACAGTTGGGGACTGGGATCCAGCGGCCATTCCTCCCCCTGATGGTGAGGTGACTAGCACGAGTATTGGTTATGAGCAGTCGGCCCCTTCACTCACACCTGTAGAGTCCGCACCTATGGAGGCCGATCCTTAGCATGTGCCCAAAGTGTCGTATCAAGAGTCGATTCCGATGGATTTAGCCTCAGATGAAGAGCTCATGGAAATGGAGTCCAAAGAGGAACTCGAGGAAGAACCGGAAGAGGAGCCTGAAGAAGAGCCGATTGCGGTCCCATTGGAATTGGGAGATGAAGATAAACCAAATGAGAACGATACTAAGTTTGAGTCCTCGGAGTATCAAACTGACTCCGATTAAACTGACTCTAAGTGGACCCCCTCTAGGGTTAGTTAGAAGCTAAGCGTTGGACCTGTTTTTTTTTTAAAGACACCCTTTTTGGTGTAAGCGTTAGTCTACCCGAAGCTGCTAGTCCTTTTTGACATCGGCGGTTGTCAATGCAAAAGTTTGATGGTCGCGATGGTTTGTAATGAATATTGTAAATATAGTGAGTGTAATGAAGTGGTTGGTTGTTTGGTTAATTATCCCTCCCCGTTACCCTTCTTAATTATTGTTCGGTTGTGTGTGTTATCATTTCCGCCGTGTTCAAACTCTGATGTGCTGGTTTGAGTTGGCGACGTTCTTGGGATGTTGCACTAATTTGACCTACTTAGGGGTGTCGTGTGCTCGTTGAGATTCGGGGCGTGACAACATCAATGACGTATTTCATCATGCAAGTGGTCATTTTCTTCTGATATTCATTGAGAATCCTTCTTATAGTAGCCAACATCACAAGACTTGGTTCAAATTAAATTATATGCTCATCAGTGAGTTGTCTCAGGATGTCGACATCTCCACCTTGCTCTTGACTCCGAACATCCCAATCTTATCATTATCAGGTTGTGATGACAAGTTGTTACCACCAACATTATCAGGATCAAGTTGTTTCCTTATTCTCAACACCGTATCTCCTCAAATCAACCACAATGGTCCCACTAGGTGTGCCAAAATTCTGTTTCACCGGAACGGCTCCTGAGATGAAGTATAATTCACCAAAAGTTGTTCCTCGACTTTTAATGAGAGGGAACGGGATCTGTGGCGACTTCAGATAGTCAGACAAGAAATAACTCTAAACTTTTACTTCGAACTTCGAATCGAACTTTACATAGGAACTGTGCCGGAATTTAATCGACGACAAAGTTTAAGAAATATGCAAAGATGTAATACCGAAATTTAATCGACAACACAAAATCGGAAAGCCATAACTAAAGAAAAATAAAGTGTCATATAGGAAAGTAAAGATAATTGAAAGATAACATTTGAATTGATTTGTCGAAGGGTCTTTCAAAGAGTACGATGTGGCTATTTAATGCCTACAAGCGACAGTTATCAACGGAAGTTACAAACGGTTACTAACAGAGGTTACGGACGGTTGCAATAGAGTTTATGGACGGTTACAAATAGAGGTTACAAATGGTTATTAACAGAAGTTACAAACAGTTATCAATGGTTATGTTGAGTCCACTACCTTGACAGTTTATTCGGTTCCACTACGTTGACGGTTACTTCTTCGACAATTGTATTCGAGATTGTCAACTCCACTTTTTGTCGATTCCTTCAAGTTGGCGATACTTCATTGAAGTTCCTGTCTCTTTTCCGCATCCTAATTAGTCACGATTGTCCACTTCCTTCCAAAATCAATAACTCTACAATGATTTTCTGAGAAAACTCAAAACATAATGAGTCTTCATTATTGTGGCTTTGGAATTAGGTCAATTAGATATGTATTGACAAAATTATGACCATTTTCCCGAACTAGAGAAGAATTGAAATTTCCACATCCTAACCAATCACAACCATCTACTCCCTTCCAAAATCGGTAACCCTACATTGCTTTTCTGAGAAAACTCAAACATAAAAGTTGTAGATCCATAAGTCTTCATTCTTTTGGCTTTGGAATCTGGTAAATCTGATCTATATCAACAAAATTATGATCATTTTCCCGAACTAGTGCAAAACCAAAATTTCTGACATTAAAAAGACCATGAAATTCTGCTTTTATTGACTAAGCCCATCACTTGTCGATAATAACAAAAAATTGATCATTTTTGGGTGTAATCAGAAACTGAACCTTTTAGAAGTTAACAGCTATCAAGCTGGAACTTCTCTAAATCCTCGGAGCTTTCTCTCTTCAATGGAAGAGTTTTTCCCTATCCTGCCATGTGATAGTTTTTCCTTTATCCCTCAATTCCCATAAACCCTAACCCTCCCCTTCTTCATGTTTTGGCCGTTACCCCTCCACATATCCCCATTACCCTAAAAATGATCCAGCATACCTTTTATGCTACGGTCGAATTCTTTACCATGGAAACTCACATACAAATCTCCCTTACCCATAAACCCCTTCCTTCAACGATTCACCCCCGATGCTCTAAAAATGATCCAGTTCGCCCTCTCTGCTGCAGTCAAGCTACATTTTGATGGTGACTTAGATACAAATTCCCCCTACCCATAAACCCTAGAGCTCCCTTCAACCATTTTTATTATACTATTATTATATGTTTCGCAAAAGTCTCCACTATCGGATCCCTTTTTACCATACTGGCTGCGTTTTTTTTTTTTTTTTGGATTTTCCTCTTTACTAAGGCCTGCTTCATCCTCCTGTTTGCTGAGAACCTCCATGGATTGGAATTGCGCTCCTCTGTGAGCTGCGACTTTCTTCAGCTGGTGTACCTTCTTCGAAAGGTTCGTGACTGAGCTGGCCTGCTTTCCTGTTAATGTGCAATGTTTTTTGACTGAGAAAGACAAAAAGATATGAAAGGTGAGGAGAAGACTATACAAATGGGCATGGGTGGCCAGACCTATTAAGTCGCCGGTTCACAGATGAAGATAGTATGTTGGAACTGTCGGTATTTAGGCACACCCTTGACAGTTCAAAACTTGAGAGACATAGGCTGCATTTGGTTCAGCATTTGGATAAACATTTATCAAATGCTAGCATTTAGAATGCTGAAAGCCCAAAGTTGGTCCAGATCAGCTTTGGGCTTTCAGCATTTGGCTAATGCTGAACCCAAATTTTTTATTCCCAAACTACCCTCACTTATTTTAGCTTATTCCAGTTTTGTCCCTCGTGTGTATTGTTCATCTTCTTCTTCGTGAGGTGGCCGGCGAGGGAGGCTGGCGAGGCAGCCGACGCCAGCTCGGACCGGCAAGAGGCCGGCGGCCGTCGCCCGAGGCCGGGCGACCCTCGGTGAAGATCGCGGGACCCAGGTGGGCGCCATCTGGGTCACGTGACCTCAGGCAACCGCCGCCAAGCGGCGACGACTGCCGGCGCCAGATCTGGCCCACCGACCGTTGCCCGATCTCGGGTGACGGCTACTAGCGCCAGATCTAGCTTGCCGGCTGCCGGCCAACACCGGCTCTAGCAAAGGATAAGTTAGGTTTCTTTATTCCCAAAGCCCTTTTGCAAAAACAATTTACCAAACACTACTTGGCCCAAAGTAGCTTTATAAGGAATTTTTTACCAAAAGCCATTTACATTTCCCCAATGGGCTTTAGCTTAAAAGTATTTGCATTCTTCCAACTAGCATTTTCAAAGTTGAACGCACCCATAGTGGCTCGGAAAGGCCCAACTTAGTTTTCTTAATGGAGACGAAGAATCAAGAAATAGTGATTCAAAGGCTGAGCAAGCATTTAAAATTCCAGCATTACTTTGTTGTGATTCCAGTAGGGATCGCTGGCGGGTTGGCTATTTCGTGAGATGAGTCTGTTCTACTACATATAAATTCTGCTTCCAAAGAGAGTATTAATCTTATATGTGAAGACACGGTGATGGGAGACAAGATGTGAATTTTGTGCATGCATCAGACTCATATCAAGAGAGGCCTATACTTTGGGAGGGATTGAAAAGGATTAGCTCTCAGAATTCGCTTCCTTGGGTTTGCTTAGGCGATTTTAATGAAATAATATGTTAATGGGAGAAAGTGGGGAAACGCCCGGCTGAACACTATCGCTTAAATGCTTTTCAAAAATGCTTGAATGAATGTTCTTTGATGGATATTGAATGTCAGGGGGTGTACTTATACATGGGCAAACAATAGAGAAAGGGGAAATTATGTGAAGAAGAGGTTGGATAGAGCAGTGGGTAACATTGAATGGAGGTTGAAATTCCCGGAAGCTGAAGCCTATGCCCTTCCCACCATTGGATCTGATCATAGTCCCATATTATTAACCCTTTTACGTCCTCTAGTGAAAAGAAAAAAAGAGCTCACGTTTGAAGCCTTTTGGTTGGCAGATAAAGAATGTAAAACCATTATGAAAGATGTGTGGCACTCTTCTATTTTGGAAGAAGATTCGTTGCTGAAAAAGCTTTCAGCAATCTCGGAAGCCCTTGCCAAATGGAGTAAACAAAAATTCTCAAATGGATATAGTAAAATTAAAATGCTCAAGCAGGAAATTCAGAATGCAATCAACAATCCCAAAGAAGATTTTGACAGAGGCCTCCTTTCCGTGTAATGACACAAATTAATGTTATAATCGAACGAAATGTGTGCAAAAACCGGTCGATGATTCCTTTCTCTATTACTTATGCTTAGGTTATTTTTGAATAATAGTTTCCTAGTACAAAAAAAGAGAAATATCAACTCATTAACACAATAGTTCGTTGGCTATCTTGCAAATAAACTGTTTATTTGGAAAATAGGAACACCAATTATGTTCCAAATGGAGAAGGAATAGGAAAAAAATCAAAAAAAGAAGAAAAGAATGCAAGAAATTATCTTAAATCAAGAGTGTGCCCCACATTTAACCTTAACAAATGTTGTTTGAGAGGAGTGTTGGTAGTTTCGTCTTTAGCATAATTGAGGCAAAAGAAACCAAGAAAAAAAAATGGAAGAATAATCTTAAATCAAGAGTGGGATTCGTAAGAGATAATGAAATCAAATCAATATGATAAACGATGTGAGAAGTCCATAAGGCGGGGGAAATAGCGCAAGCCAAGATCGGCTCCAAATCAAGTATATATATTATCCATAAATTAATTAAAGTAGAGAAAATGAAGACAACATTTTTTTCATCACCCTTTTTTCTTCTTTTATTGTCAGGGTAAAAACTCTCATATTACCTTTTATTTTTCCATCTTGCATTTTAATTCTTGTTCCTTTTTATTTGGGATAAGAATTGCCATATCACCTTTTATTTTAGTTAATTCCGTATTGACTCGCACGATAGAATTTGTCTTGTACACCACAGCTAGATCCTTGTATGCAAGACGGTACGTGTTGAAATTCTGCCATCTACAGTTCCATCTTTTGTGTATTTCTACTTATCCAAATTCGAAAATTGGTTTCCAAATCTTTAATCCTCTCCTCTACAAGGGTCCTCAGTAAGGACTTTCTTTGTTAGTTCGAGTGAATCTCTAAAAACTTTCACTCTCTCTATAGGGTAATTGTTGTGAAAACAAGCGATCGACTAATAAAACATACAAAATAAGAAAATAAATCGAACACCATATTCACGTGATTTGATTGTAATGACTTACCCCACAAGGATATCAACAACAAATTCAACTATAGATCAAGCAATATAACAAAAACTACAACCACACTCAACTCACTCAAACACTCTCAGTGTTTCCCAATCTCCCAATTACACCTAATAACTCACAATTTTAGTCCACAATTCTTTGGGAAATAATCTCTCAATCTCACGAAGGAATTTACAAATCTTACCACAAAATTTACTCAATTTATGACAGAATTGGGATTGGACCTAAAGAGGCCTACTTATAATTATGATTTTTTTAAAGAGTTTTGAAGCAGCTTGTTCAAATCCTCCATAGAAATCCACCTGGTCTCTTGATCATCTCCCATCATAGATGCTGTGGACTTGGGCTACATCAATCGAAAGACTTTTGGAAGGAAAAATTAATACTTAGATCACTTCAAAAAAAATAATCACATGAATATGGTTAGTTGTAATTAATGAGCGGCTGAATTGAAATTAGGATCAATTGCCTTGAGTAACTTCCAAGCCATGCTATCAAGAATCCATAAGCCGAGAGTTGTTCCATGCAGAAAGTTGAGAGTGTCTCCCTCAAAGAATTTGGGTTAGTCAAATAAGAATGACTAGCTGAAGTCTGTTGGCGTTTGTATGTATATGTGCTATGAATGATATTGACCTACGCTCTAGGAGATAAAGCAACACCGTATCGAATGATTTATACCGGGTGTGCTGAATATTGACCAAGGGGAAGAAAATTGTAATTATAGTTTATCCCTGAACTCCATTGTGTGATATCCCACAGATTATAAGATTCTCTTATACTACCCAAAAATTTTCAATCATGTTTTCGAAATGGTGATCTCTTGACTACTTTAGCATGTTTCCTACGATCAAGAATGATGTGACTTTCGAGACATGTTAGGAAAGCAACTAGGTTAAGATGGAGAGACTCAAGTAAGAAAGGAAAGTGAGCTTCTATGAAAGTGAGCTTCTATCTCCCCTTATCTGTTCATATTGATGGTAAATACCTTGTCAGTTTTGATGAAGAAAGTAGTTGAGGATGGAACAACTACTGGTACTAAACAGAAAAGATACTGCCCTGTCCTTTCTCCCCTTATGAACAAATTTTCAACCATCAAGAGGAATTAGACAAGGAGATCCTATCTCCCCTTATCTGTTCATATTGATGGCAAATACCTTGTCAGTTTTGATGAAGATAGCAGTTGAGGATGGAACAATTACTGGTATTAAACTGAATAGATACTGCCTTGTCCTTTCTCATCTTTTATTTGCTGATGATTCAATTTTCTTCTTAGATGGAAAAGTGAAGGAATGCCAGAACTTAGCATTAATCTTGAATCAATATTACTATGCCTCTGGGCAAGCAATTAATTTGAATAAGTCTGGTATTTCATTTAGTATGGGCTATCCACAGAGCTTGAGAAGCAATATGGCTGGTGAATTAAGAGTGCCAGAAATTGAGAAGACGGGAAAATATTTGGGAATTCTATTTGATCGGGGCGTGTCCAAAAAACAAATGTTTTACTGGATTTTAGCAAGAGATAACATGAAGCTTGAGGGGGGTGGAAGGAAAATCTAATCTCGAAAGCTGGGAAAGAAATCCTGATTAAAAAGTGGTTCAAGCTTTGCCACAATACGCCATGTCAATTTTTAAAATCCCAGTCTCGATTTGTCATGCCATTGAAAAAAGAATAGCTGCCTTTTGGTGGAGAAATAAAGAGTCTAAAGCTGGCCTTCATTGGAAAAGATGGGAATCGTTAAAGTTAAGAAAAGACCAGGGAGGAATGGGTTTTAGAGATTTATTATCCTTCAACAAGGCCATGCTAGGGAAACAAGCCTGGCGATTATCTCAAAACCCAGAGTCTATATGGAGTCAGATTTTAAAAGGAGTCTACTTCCCTCGGAAATCCCTGTGGGATGCGGAAAAGGGATCCCGCCTCTCTTGGGGATGGAAAAGCATTTTGTGGGGAAGAGATACAATCTCACATTCTGTTATGTGGTCAGTGGGCAATGGTGATGAAATCAAAATTCGTGAGGATAGATGGCTTGAACGTGGAATTATTGGGGGACCAGTAGGGTACGGAGAACCAACAAAAGCGGCTGATTTGATTATGAACGAGGAAGATAAATGGGATGAACATACCTTATACAGACTCTTTGATGAGCAAATCGTTAGTGAAATACTAACAATTCCTCTGAAGACTCAAAATTCGCAGGATAAACTTGTCTGGACTGGAACTAAATCAGGTCAGTTTACTGTAACGAGTGCCTATATAATGGAGAGAGAAGAGGTAAAACGGGATTTCACAGCGTAGGCCTCAACATCATACCAGCCACCCCGTGAGCTTTGGAAAAGTATTTGGCGTTTGAATACCCCTCAAGAATCAGAATTTTCCTATGGAGCTTGTGCCAAAATGCAATCCCTACCAGAGATAACCTATTCAGGAGAAAGATCATACCTGCACCCACTTGCCCTTTTTGTAATCAGGATGCCGAAACAGTGGAGCACCTGTTCTTGCTCTGTTCTTGGACCGCTTCTATTTGGATGGCTCCTACGCTACAAATCACAATTTCAAGGCTTGGGATAGCAAGAATCGAGGATTGGTTACAAACTTACAGTACCCACTTAGTAGATCCACCTTCCCTCGATACGGTGGCTTGCGTTCTCTGGTCAATTTGGAAGGCGAGGAACAATTTTGTATTTCGGCAACAGATCCCAAATCCAACGACCTTAGTGGAATCAGCGCACATAATGCTCAGCAATTTTTCAGAGATGGAATGGAAAAACGAGGAAGCTTTGATCGGAGATCGGAGAATTACCTCGACACTGGATTCCCCCAAGAGGCTGAACCTTAAAAGTGAATATTGACGGGTCATTCGTGGACGGAGCAAACACCGGAGCTATAGCCGGTGTAGCCGGTGTGATTCGCGACTCGTTGGGGACGATCCTTGAATGATTAAGACCAATTTGTGTTTCCATCAATACGTGTATTAACCGGCCCACCAGTCATGTCTACCTTAAATGATTATGACCCGATTGTGAATGTATGATAGAGTCAAGCATGCTTTTATGAGTGATTAAAGGTGCTTTCACTAGTGTAATGAATTGAGTGTAGGGTATGGCGAGATTATTTATTGTGGCTTTCATATAACTTAACCAATGCATAGTAAGTTTAATACATTTGTACTCACTTATTGCATGACCAATATGCCTATATGAGTTTTATCGGTGAAGAGATTATTTGCGAATGATAAACATTATATCTATGAGCGAATGAAGATTGTTCATCAAGCTCATCGTGTGAAAGTGAAAGATGTTGGGCTTTGGACTTGGGTTGCCCATGATGGGCTTGATCCCAAGTCCAGCCCACAACTTCCAAAGGAAGAGCATGCAAGTAACAAGCAACGGTGCGGGCGTGCTCATGTGAAGATAAGAGACCAAGAGAAAAACATAAACATATTCGATTGTGGAAATCCATGTGTTAGTCTGTGCATCACACTTATCACCGACGCGGATAACACAAGCATTGCTAGAAGCAATCTCGATTAATGACAATTGACGTACAATACCGCAAAACCTGACAGCTTCCATTCCATGAGAAACGCAATGAGATTGCCTGAGACTTGGTCGACATCGGGGCCCTTGTGAAGCCTTAAAACTGCATATCCTTGTTCGTCAAAACCTTAGCCCTGCGTGGCGAGCATGTCAGGGGTGGATGTGAGATAGACCGAAGTCGCTAAGCAAAGGACATGACCGCACCCCAACAAGGATTCATTGGAACAGGTGATTTTTCCAACTTGAGTATTCCCTTCATGGGGATACAAAATTAAATTCAAAATTTAAGGAAACTCATCTTTTTTCAAATAATTTTTTCCAGTAAATAGTCGAAATTCTGTTCAAGAATGACCGGCCTCCATTCGTAAAATTTGTGAAAAAATGTCAACTGATCCATATGAAAGAGATGAATTAATTTGCTCCAATCGCGGATCTAGAAAGACGAGGATAATCTTTCAAAAAGGGACTCTCCGACGTTAAGGACCCAATAAACAGAACTAGAGTTTCTATTTATGAGATGATAAGGTTTAGCAGAATATACTAACCTTCGGAGACTACCATAAAAGTCTATATGCTGATCCGTTTGCTATGCAAGTTAATAGATTCCCAAGCTCCTGACTTCCTGAGTTACCCAATGAGAGAAATGTCCAAAGCGATGCTGCATTAGGAATTTTCGCCTCGGTCACTAAGGAAATATATCGATAGACATGTATACATACGCAAATACACACATATAAAGTCCGTGTTTTCAGTTGAAATGACTTTGCAAACTTGAGAAAAACACATCTTCTTGGTGATTCCGTATTCAAATTTGGAATGAAATTACGGAGTAAATGGAAAGGCTATCTTTTCGTCAGGGTCTCTAGAGCCTAGTCTTCATCACAGTGGCACAGCTTTCCTAGCTATGGCAGATGCGACGACTTCAGTTCATCATCTACATACAAAACCGTTATGCTAGAGGGAAGCCTTGGCAACTCTTTGATCATGTCGCAATGAAGTAAATCAAGGGTTCGAAGATTGGAAAGTCGGTGGATCTCCGCTGGTATGCTGGAAATAGTCGAATGTCGCAGCCTCAAGATTCTCAGATTATACAGTTTCCTGATCTCGCTTGGAATGCCCCCCTTGAGACTCCGACACCAGGAGGCATGTATTTCTTCGAGGCTGGTCAACTCTCCAATAACAGGAGGGAACTCTCTAAAGAAACACGAATCCATTCTCAGCACCTTCAAATTATGCAGATCCTTCAGCGAATCTGGAAACTTGACAACTCCTGTCCCCGACAAGTCTAACTCAACTAAGGATCTCCCTATGATGCCAATGGAGATTGGAAGTTTTCTTATTTGAGAGCAATCCCTTAATGACAAGTGTTTAAGTCTGACCAGTTCTCCAATGGAATCGGGAAGTGCTGTGATTCTGGTGCCATCCAGTGAAAGAAGTGAGATATTCGTCAAGTGACATATCGTTCTCGGTAGCTGACACAATGAGAAGCAGTTTGAGGCACTCAAAGTTTCAAGCTGCTTTAAATGACCAATGGAGATGGGAATTTCTTGTACCAAAGTCCCGTCAATGAGAAGCTCTTTCAGAGCTGTCAGGAGACCCACTTCTACAGGCAACATGCTGAGGTCTGTGCAGAACTTCAAATTCAGGGAAACCAAGCACTTCAAAACGCCGATCGAATGATCTATCTCGACCAATTGTGAACATCGCTCCAGAATCAATATGGCCAGATTTTGGCAACCAGAGAACTTAGGAGTGACTAACAAGTCAGTACAACCTGTAAGATCTAGAACTCTCAAGTTCTTCATCTGCAAAATAGTAGAAATATTTGCATGAATTCACTTCACGAATAGTTACTTTAGACCGGGAGATTTCACCATAGCAATGAATTGTAAACTACCTCTATTTGATCCCAGCCTTCCCAGTCTTCCGTGACTTTGCTCCATGACAAGTCGAGAATGGTTAAGTTTCCCAAGTGAAAATTAGTTACTTGCAAACGTCGAGGGCACCCTCGCCAACGAAGCCACCTTAATTTTGGAAAAATGTTAGCGAAATCTCCGGCAAGGTCTGCATGATCCAATTGAAGAAATTGTATGTTTGGCATGCTCTCAAAATTTTCTGGTGCAAGTTTGTCTGAAGTATGCCCCTGAAAGTTAAGGCAGAGTGCCTTAACTTTTTTAGTTCCCTGTGATGGACGAGAAAAACGAATAGAAGTAGTGAGGATGGTCTCTCTTCTCAAAATGTAACCAGTCAGGATAAATTCCTAAAGAAAAATGACGAACAACATCAATTGCACACATGGTCAGATCTTAACAGTATATAGGCAAAATATTTCTTTTTCTTTGGCGGTGAAACACAACAAAACTATTTCTTATGCTTCATGATGAATAAATTAAAAGAAAAAAAAAAGCACATCGAACGTTCACCTTTTTCTGTTTTATCGTGTCAAGAGCTATTTCATGATTAAATAATCTACTCCGCCTTCCTGCATCAGTAAGATTCTCCCCACGAACGATTTCTCTACCGAGTCGCCTCAACATGCTGTGCATCCATATCCGATTGTCTTCTCCAATTTTGGCTAGGGGAGTCAAAATTTCACTAGAAGGCAGAAAAGGGAAGTCATACCATAGGTACAAAGCAATTTGACTATCTATGCCAGTGGTAAAGCAGGCGATATCCAGAAATATCTGCTTCTGCTCATCATCCAGCATTTGATATCCTACTTCCAAAATATTCTGAGGACCACTCCTCGAGTATAGCGGCAGGATATTGATATTCCACCATTTCTTCTCCTTCATAAAATTGGCCACTGCTGCCACAACTTCAATAAACAATGGGAGTCCTGCCATAGCCCCGAGATCAGGGTTTATAAGCGCGAAGTTGCTATCTGAGGAAGAAGTTGGTATAGATGCATGCTGCCAATACAGCTGAAGAGCCTGATTATAATCCAAACAACTAACATGATAAGTCTGGATCTGAGGAGATTCTTCCAGGACAACACTGTTTCTGGTGGTAACAATGATCCTACTTCCAGAAGCAAGGCAACCAAAGCAATCTCCAACGAGTTTCTGGATATGAAATGCATTTTCCACGTCATCAAGGACAATCAAAACCCTCATGTCGCCAAATGAGTCGCTGAAAAACTCAATTCCCCTATTGACAAAAGCAACATTCCCAAGTTCCCATTTTAGGACATCGGAAATCAACTTAGTTTGCAAAAGCTGAAGCCCTCCTACTACTTGAGTTGTTTCTTTAATATCTGCAAGGAAGCTACAGCCATCGAAATCACCAGAGACTTGTTTGTATATGAGTTTCGCAAGAGTCGTCTTGCCAATCCCACCTTCTCCGTGGATGACGACAACAATCCTCTTGTCCTTATCAGTGATATTCATCAAGTTCATGATGTGATTTACTTGATCATCTGTTCCAACACCTTTTTCAATACTGGCAACTTGTCTATTCTCTTCCATTTCAGCTACCTACAAGAAGCATGATGATTGCTCACTGATAAGGCAGTAAGATGCGAAGAAGGACCTATAGTTGTTGATCTATTCTAACGTTGTTGTGTTTGCATAAATTGTCTACCACACGAAGTCCCTGATCATCCTGATCTACCGGTGATCAGTATTAAAAAGGAAATTTAAGTTTCAGGAGTGATGATCATTTACCTTTCAAATATGTTTTGTCAAATAATGAACCCGCTTTGAAATTTCTAAACTATACACTGACACGCAGATCTTTCGACACATAAGTGAGAATGAAGGATAGTGTCCATTAAACCTCTTAATAGAGAACATAACCAAATTGAAATATGATATGGGGCAGCAAAAGTTGAATCACTGAAATATTATCGGTTCCCACTTTAATGCGCAGGTTCTCCGAAAGTGGTTTAATGCAATCGACGCCAATGTTCTGAAGATTGCAAATTGAAGTTTATACATGGCAAGTATAGGAGCGAACGGTCTCTCAGTTCCAACTATGATTATATACTAAGAATACCCGCACGTTGCTGCAAACACTCTTAAGAATTAATCTACATTGAAAGGTTAAAAAAATTAACAGGAGAAAAAGATATATATGCATGCAGTTACATACATTCTTAAATCGTCATCTTAACGTGTGTCCTTCAAATTCAAAAGACGTGGTTTAAAATAAGATTGATGATGTTGCATCACGTCGCATCACTTTAAAAATCATTCCTATCATTTCATGTATATCTCAGTCAATATTGTCACAACTTTTTTCTAAATTATGTTAAAAAAAATTCACGAACATGAAATGTCAAAGCGGATCAAGTTAAAACTTGAGCGATTGGTCAAAACATGAGATAATTGGAACTTGATAGATCTTTCAACTTTTCCCTTGGAAATTATGTCATATTCCTCTTGCAAATTATGCAAGTCTATGACCTTTTTTAATTGTAATGCCTCTTGAAATGCATATGCGTAGCACAAACCTAGGTCTAACTTTATCGATATAAATTTAATTTGTGTAACTCTTTTGTTATAATGATCATCTATTAAGATTTGCAAGTCATGTGAAATAAATACATTATTTGCCCATTTTGTAATGGCTTAAACTTTAAAAAAAAAAAAAAAAACTGTTTGTTTAACACAGTATCAAAGCACAGGTCAATGGATTTAATCCCGGCACTCCCGTTCAATTTTCTCCAACTTGTCATTCCTGTCATTTCGACTTTTTTCCTGTTTCACGGATGATCTTTTTAACGTGGTTCCTTCTTGCACATATCAGGACCAGCTTGCATATGGTGTGTTAAATCATATGCTATAAGTACATTGTTGGCACACTTTCTAATAGTTTAAATTTTTAGAAAAAATGGTTTGACTAACAAAAATTAAATTTTACATATAATATGTAAAAACAAACATTGACAGTATAAACCAAAGCAAAAATAAGAGAAAAAAAAGCAAAAGAAAAAAAAAAGGAAAGATGCAGTTCTATAACACTTGGTACCGCTTCACCTGTTTTGAAAATAACAAAGTGCCAAATAACAATAGAGATGAAAAAAAAAAGGACCATTTTTCATTTGACGCTAGGCACAAACGCATCAAAGCCATAACAACGCTTAGATGACTTTAGATAAGATGAAATAGATATTTGACCAAATTTAAAAAAAAAAAAACCAAAAGAGAAAGCCTCAAACAAGAAAAAAATAGAAACAGAGGCTTTAAAATAGAATTTAACTTATGTATCTGACCCTTGGTAGAGTACTTATAAAATAACTAATTGATGTTAGGAGAAAAAAATAATTGTCATTGCTTAAAAGTAGGAGGTTCTGTTTGCTTTATAAGACAAGTATAAATGTGCATGGTCAATTTGAGAATGTGATGATATAAAGAAGACTTTTCAACGCAGTTTTGAATTGGATGATTCAAAGATTTTATTAATTAATTGCGACATTAGTCCTCAGTTTCAGATTTATTAGTCTTTAAGTGATTTTTTTTTGGTCGTAAGTCTTTAAGTGATTCAAATTTTATAGTTTATTATAAAATCTGACGTGATAATTTAATTGTAAGTTTCACAACTTTAAAAATTCAATTTTTTTTTTCTAAAAGTCCAATTTAATTGAGATTCTACTTGAAATTCGAGATAACATTTTTAATCATTAGTTTTATATGTACTGATAGTCCTGTTTAAATATTAATTTTCATAAATCTATAATTACTTCCATTTCGCTTCGCCTCATTTTATTTTATTAATTGATTGGCCTTTTGTCATTTTATCATGAGTTAAGTACATATTAGTCCTTTAAATTTCAATGTTTGTGCGATTTGGTCCCCTAACTTTTATTTTGTTCGATTAAGTACTCTAACTTTATGGGCTTGTGCGATTTTCTCTAACTTTTATTTTATATAATTAAGTTCTCTATCTTTCTCAAATTTGTTCAATCAAATCTTTCAATCAACTACTCCAACTAAACTGTCAATTTAATTAATGACGTGTCACTATGTATGTGACAGAAAACAACACGTGATACTAATTTGGCACCAAATGAGCAAACAAAAAAGGAGTGACAAACAACAAAAAAGAAAGGGATAAATGCACATTAAATCCTCAAAATTATCGCAAAAGGGCAATTGACTTTTAAAACTTTCAATAAGTACAACCAAATTATAAAACTTGTCAAATTAATATAATCGAGTCCCTCCATTGACTTCAACTAATTTGGTTGACGATAAACGCTGATATGGTCTTCTTTATTTCTCTCACAGATTCGAAGAAAGTAGGGGATAGCAGGGAATGACCATGTGTCAAAAATCCTCTTTTTCATATTGAAAACCAAGATGACATTTCAATTTCAATCTCTTCAATCACATTTACAAAAAAGGAGTGAAAAACAACTAAAAAGAAACGGATAAATGCACAATAAATCCTCAAAATTATCGCAAAAGTGCAATTGACTTTTAAAATTTTCAATAAGTACAACCAAATTATAAAACTTGTCAAATTAATGTAATCGAGTTCTTCCGTTGACTTCGACTAATTTGGTTGACGATAAATGCTGACAAGGTCTTCTTTTTTTGTTATTTCTCTCTCAAATTTGAAGGAAGTAGGGGATAGCAGAGAATGACCATGTGTCGAAAATCCTCTTTTTCATATTGAAAACCAACATGACATTTCAATTTCAATCTCTTCAATCAAATTTTTTAGTTTCCGAAAGCTCGCAATCTAGAGCAATAAGTACCGCTAAATCTAATTCCAGCTTTTCATAAATTAGCAGGAATTTTAAACTGAAAAGGGATTTCAGCTTGAGGTTTAGATTGTTTTAATTTCTTACCTCCTCATCATGGATCTCTTCCTTGTGCTTCTCTTTGGTTTCTTCATCATCCCTCTCTTCCTCGTTCCCATCGTCTTCCTTAAACATAATAACTTCCTTATGCTTTCGAACCTCAATCACCGGCTTTTGGGACCGCATCATCATATCCATGATCACCTGCAAATCATCGTCCTCATCAACATCATCTTGTAGAGGAGAGGGAGGTTGGAATATATCACACTTGAGGTGGACTAAACATCCTAAAGAACAAAACATACAAAATCCCTGAATATCATACAACAACAATCCCTAGTTCGAACCCAAGCATAAGCACCCAGCAAGAATCAACATAAATGGTTTTCCTCACACTTAATCACCCTAAGAATTCTCTGTAAACCATCAATTCAACATAAATCCATTAGAATCAAGCAGCATTCACAAATTCAAATATCTTCATTCCCTCAAAATTGGAACAGAGCAATTCTTAAGCTTTGATCTACTTCGTCATGAGTTTTCCAAAATTTACACAAGTTAAGAAAAGAAGAAAATCTGGTTTTTGAGACAAAAGTGGATTTTTGCGAGAACAAGTACTGGGATGCTAGTTGTCAGAAATGACGTCAGGTCGGTGCCGTGGCTTGTTGTGTTAACCCTCACAAAAGATGCAGGCTGGGGACTCCATGGTCGTTGGCTGTCATGATTCTGTTTGCGGGGACGAGGGGCATACAGGGGCACGCAAATCACCAACCTTATGAGCATTTTTTCAAGTTCTTATCCTCTTTTCTTTAAATTTTTTTTAATCTTTTTTATTTTTCAAATTCTTTGACGTTTGGTGGCTGCCACGTGTCTAAAGAAACTAATATAAAAAAAAAGGATCGTCTCAGTTCAAAGGAACTTGATTGCAACAATTTAACAAAACAATTTAACAAGTTGTAAAAATTGATTACACTTTTTAAAAATTTTAGGAATCAATTGCACTTTTACGATAAATTTCAAGAGTCTGGTGCACTTCTGCCAAAAGAAATTTTAATTTGGCAATATTAGCCATGATAGTTGAACGAAGCCCTCGATTGCACAAATCAAAAAAGTTAGAAAATTTGATTGCACAAAGCAAAGCTTACAAGACTAAATTGCATAAATCCAGAAAATTATAGGAATTGATTACTCAAATCAAAAGTTAGAGGATCAAATTACATAAATGCTAATCTTAAAAGAACTAAGATTGTACTTAACCCTTTTCTTATTTTGTCTTTATTTGATTGGCCACCCTAAATAAGATGCCATATGGCAAAAATTTAATTAAAGAATAAAACATTCACCTTACTATATTATTAGAGATAAGGATTTCAAAGCCATCTTATTTTGTCTTTATGTGATTGGCCACCCCAAATTAGAAACTTGAAAATTTTCACAATTGTGGAAGCTCCCGGATTGAGTGGAGCCAATCTAATCCAATGTCACCCGGGATCCCTTCTCCTAAGGGTGATCTAGCTAGCGCGTATGGCCCCCAAACACGATGCTCTCGCATACATGACAAACCACATTCGATATATTATTGATCTAATCCACAAAAGTTTATACCTTAAAGTGCACCGCAAGACATAATTGTCGTATTGAGATGCAAACAGTGAATCAAAAGCTCAAACTCGTGTATGGTAAATCGGAGCGCATGTTTTGATAAAATACCTAAAATTGGGTTTTCTGGATATAGACACATAGAAAGCAAGTACAAAAATTGCAAAGCAATAAGTTTCGGGTGAAACTTCGTGATTAACGGTAAATATATCACAATGGTAAATATAACATTCCGATGTAAAAGGAAAGCTTATATACCATATTATGTTCGGCTGGTTTGTAACTTACAAATGCTTACAGTTCAGTATTTCCTTGATTCATTGAATAGATACGTGTGGACGTGTACTTAAGATCTTGAATAGATTCCAATTTTATGAAATGAATCGAGAATTGTGAAATTTTGATAACTATGTCCCACGCATTGCCCACTTTTTAGATTCCTCGTCTTCTCTGTTACCCCTGTCTTCTGTCTCTTTTCTTCTCCTTCCTCTCTCCTCCGTTGCTCTTTTTCCTCCACTCTCACTCTGCTTCTGTTTCTCTGCAATGCCATTCTCCATTGAAGCACCACCATCCCCACTTCGCTACAACTATAGAGATGCTCTCACCAAGTCCATCCCTCTCTTTGAAGGACATAGATCTGGTAAGCTCCCTCCTAGCCAGAGGAGGAGGTCAGAGTTGAACTTGGAGGAGGGGGTGGATGAAAACGGTGGTGCGTGAGCGGCACAAGGGGGCGATGTTAAGAGTCAGGTTGATTGTGGGAGGTCTTATCGATGTACTGTCGGGGTGGAGTGGATCGAAGCGGGAGTAAATGAGGAGGAACCAGAGAGAGAAGAAGGAAGAGAGTGGGATTGAGCATCGAGGTCTGATCTTTGTGGTGTTTGGAGGATTTGCGCTTTGTCTGCCGTCGTCCATGGCAGCGCATGTCTCAGCTTCCTAAACATCATCTTCAGAGAGAGAGAGAGAGATTGAGGAGACGGGTGGAGGGAAGAAGAAGAAAAGAGACGAAAGACAGGGGATAACGGAGGAGACAAAGAAATTTGAAAAGTGGGCCCTATTTAGACACGTGACACGCTCTGAGTGAAGTATTATAAAAATGAGGTGGCATCACAGTTCTATGCAATATTTTCAAGAGATAGTGATGCATCGTAGTACATAAATTTTAATCTAATATGTAATGTGATTCATGAACTTTTAAATTATTCATTGTGATCCCTAGATTTTCGGCATATATTCAATGCAGTACTTAAACTATATGAAAATATTCAATGTCGTCATTCTATTAATTCAAGATCAATGACAATATTAAACATTTGAATATAATCCATTGACTAAATTAAACATGTATCAATAGTTCATAGATCACATTGAACAAATTAAAAGTTTAGGAACCACAGTTGCACATTAGCCGAAATTTAAGATCACATTGAACAAATTAAAAGTTTAGGGACAACATTGTACGTTGGATCAAATTTCATGACTATTTATGTTATTTTCCCTATTTTCTATGAAGTATCTTTTGCTGACACATGCCTAATTTTCTATTTTTTTATTTATTTTACCTTTTTGTCACATGATAGAACCTGTCTAACTTTTTGCTTTTTATCTCCAAATTTCAAGGAACCACCACTGCTACTAACCATTGGCAATTATAAAATTCATTCAACTACATACCACAAAATGTTAAGCAAACAAAAAGAAAATAGATTCAGCACTCTACGCAAAAAAAATGGAAAGCAGAAAAAAATATATAAAACAGCTTATTTCATAACCTTAAGCAATCACGTACATGCGTGCGTGTGCATCGACACTCGTTTTTTTTTTTATAGTCTTTATATTTGTTAGACTTTCCTTTCCCTAATTTTAGAGGTACTATTAGATTAGCCGCAACTAATCTTCAGGTTCATGCGGATTACATCGGAATATTTGACAAAAGATTCAGATACAATGCTTATAAAAAAAAAAAAAAACACACAGGATAATATTCTGTGATTATCAATATCTCAAGGTGTTCTTAATCTATTCAACATGAATTAACGAGCAGTTTTCCAAGCAAGACCAAATAACCAACAGGCAAGACAAATTCCCTCTGATCATTATTGTTACCTAACATCAACCAATATTGGAATTTTTTTTTTTTGTGCAAATGCTTCAAAATTTATGAAAAAGAATTATACTATCGACAAATCAAATTATAGTATTATTTTTCCTTTAAGTTTCATCAACATTGTTTTGTTATACAAATTAATTAGTCGAAAAGGGTATTTCACTGCATTCTAGTTTTTTTTGCTTATTAAACTTTTCTATAGTTCATCTTACCTTTACCAAAAAAAAAAAAACAACTTTTCTATAGTTAATTGCACTATAGTTGACATGTGGTGTCTATTTTCATTCGCTTTTTGGCCCCCGCAACTGTTACCTCCTAGACCCTTCCCCGAATTAAGCTTGTATAATGATAATGAAACAAAACAACAAGGAAAAGCACCTTGTCCATACTGTCGGATGTGGACGTATCTGAATCAAGCTTGATCCTTCCAAGAATCTTATCTCTATAATCCTTGTAAGACATGCCATCCCAAGGAGTTTCGCTTAGTTTCGGACAATATGTAATTATGACTCGGCATTCATCCGGTATCATTGAGTCTGATGCATTCGTCCAATATTCCAAGGAGGGGCACGAACTCAGTGTAAAAAGAGTCAGACATCCTAACTCGTCAAGGCCTTTAAGAACCCGTAGGCCAGTGCAACCTGTGATTCCCAATTCCATCAACTTTTGCAATCTCGACAGATCACTTAACCCCCCAATTGAGTAACAGCTCAAGATCATCAGGCTCTCCAATGATTCCAATGCCCCGAGGCCATGAACCTCTCTCAGCATCGGGCACAAACTTATTTCCATTTTTTTGACATTCTGCAAGCCTGACGGGGACAGTATTATTCTTTCAAGGAATGGAAAGTCGCTGACAGTTAATTGTCTCAACTGCTCTAGCCCATCGAGTTGGATTCCCTTTTCCTGAGAGCAATTGAGCTCCAAAATTATTAGATATTTCAAGCCGGATAAACCTGAGAAAGTTGTTATTGAGCTGAGATTTCCCTGCATCGCTGATTTAGGCGGCTGCACGAGAGATTTTGGGCGTAGGTGGCCAGATATGTAAAGTTTTCTTAGACAAGAAAGGGAACCCAATGCGGTTGGCGACAGGCTAATGTTCCCAAGGCACAGTTCCAGATTTTCCAACTTTGATAATTTCCCAATCCACTCTAATTTATAGGTTCTGATTCGGCTCGACAGATAGCTCTGTTCATTAGATAAGAGAAGATAAACTAGATTAGTCAGGTTTGAGAGATCTGGAATAGACATCAAGAACCTAGAACTTACAACTAGACGAGTCAAACTTGCGGGAAGCGACGGCAACTCTCTCAGTAAATTACAATTCTTGAAGATCAGTTCTTCTAGGTGAGAAAGCGCAAGAATTGTTTCTGGCACTTGCCGAATTCTAGTGCACGACAGATCTAGGATTCTTAAAAAGGACAACTCCCCAATTTCACTCGAAACATTGTTCATTGCTCTACAAAATCTAGCACGTATCACTTCAAGCTTCTTTGCAAACCCAATGGCTGAAGGTAACTCTACGATACCCGAGAATGACAAATCCAATTCAATTAGAGACTCTAGGCTTGCGGTGCAATGCATCAGTTCCCTTATCCCTGTGCATCCTACAAGAGATAAGGACTCGAGATTCACAAAATATCCAACAGAACGAGGTAATCCTTTAATTGATGTGTACGATAAATCCAATACGATCAATGATTTTAGCTCTCCAATCGAGCTTGGGAGTTCCCTTAACTTTGAGCAGTGACTCAAAGATAAGTGCGTTAGGTCCACTAGCAGGCCAATTTCGCCAGGCAGATCTTCTAGTTGGTCGCAACCCTCGATATTCAAGTAAGCTAGTCGTTTTAATTTCCCAATCGAGCCATCAATTTGAGCCAATTGTCGACAATCTTTAATGATCAATCTTTCCAGAGTAAAGCATCCGGACAAGTCGATTCTGACTATATTTACATGTGTCAACTGTAGAACTTTTAAATTGTGTAGCATCTGTGAAAAGAACAGAGCATTACACAGTGTCGTCAGACAATATAGCTGTAAGGAAAGTGTATAAACAACATACATACCTTAATTTGGCTCCACCCCTGCCAATCATTGCCGTCCTTAAATTCGGAGAGTTGGAGGACAACCAAGTTTTGTGGGAACAGATTAGTTGCCAGTAAATCTGGAGGACAATGGCACCAAGCAAACCATCTTAACTTTGAAAAGAGATTGGTAAAGTCCCCGACAAAGCTCGCCCCATCTAATTCAAGGAATCTCAGATTTGGCAGCCTTGCAAAATCTTCATCAGTAAAGATGAGTAGAGTAGGATCTCCAGCTAGATGGAGAGCTTCGATATTTCCTTTATTCTGCCAAAGACACACACAATTAGAAAGAGCTTGCAATTTCTATTCTTCACATAGTAGAAATTTCATCTCAAATAGCCGATTCTATGCAAAGAAAGACAGAATTTGTGCTCTTAATTGATTACCTCTTTAGTTTTCACGGTGTCCACAGCTTCCTCAGAAATCCACAATCTGCTTCGCTTTCCCGGAACCAGGATTTCCTCATGGACAATTTGGCGCCCTAGGTCTTTTAGCAAGTCATGCATCCATAACCCACCATTCTGTCTAATATTTATCAATGACAGAGAACTGAGGACTTCAATATCTCTTTCTGGAAAAATGTTGTGATCTTTCCACATGTAAGATGCATTAATCTCCTCCTCATGGAAGGAAAAACATGCAATATCAAGAAAAATCTGCTTTTGCCTGAAATTTAAGGAGTCATAGCTAATTTTCAACTTCCGGTGGACCCCTTCGTGAGCAATGCTCTTTAACTTTTCAAGTGTATCATTCCATACATTTTTGTCCTTGCCGTGAAGAAATGAACCTATGACCTCAATGACCAAAGGAAGTCCTCCAATAGTGGAAACAATATCCCTTGAAAGCCATTCATAAGAATCATCTCTAGGAGATTTATCTTTGAATGCATGATACATATAAAGCAGAATTGCTTGATCAGAACTCATTTCTTTCGGTTCATAAAGTATGATTTTATCTTCACTCTCCAGAGTACTTTTGTTTCTTGTCGTAATTATGACTCTACTTCCCTCTCCAAACAAATCGATTTTGCCAATTAGTTTCTGAAGCTGTTCCCTATGGTCCACATCATCTAGAACAATCAGAACCTTTTTTTTCCTGAGTTTTTTCCCGATAACCTCCATTCCATCATCAATGTCATTGATGTGTACATTATGCTTAGTTTCACCAAGGATGTCGGATAGCAGTTTCTTTTGCAGAAATACTAGGCCATCACGGCGTGATGATCCACTGACGTCTCGCAGGAAGCAACACATATCAATGTTAGAAATGAGCTTGCTGAAGAGAGCCTTGGCAAGGGTTGTCTTTCCAATACCACCTGGGCCATGAATTCCAAGACACCGTGTACGGCCAACGCCATAGTCCAACAAGTCCATTACGGCTTCCACTTGACCATCTATCCAGACTAAATGGTCAGTTGCACACTCATCTTTTGCCTTCATCTTGATTGTGATATCTTCTGCGTCCAACTCAGTAAGTTCGCGTTGCTATGATGGGCAATGATCTGCCAGCAAGAGTCAAGAAAAACACTATAAATAGAAGGGGCTGCAGAAATAGAAGACTAAGTGACGAGTGTTGCTCAGTCGGCACAATGAGCAATCCCATCAACTATATAATTGCTCTCTATAATGTATGCCTGGATGTCTAATGTGATCTATTTTTCCCTCAGCATTTTGCAAAATATAGATTTAATAAAAAGGGAAAGTAAAAGCATATCCTCCAACAGATCCAACTCAGATAGACGGTAAAGAACATGTACAGTGACGGACCGAGGGGTCGTTCCGTGCTTGATGCTATTTCTATCATATTTTATGGAATTTTACATAAAATTCCTATATCATGCTCATTTGTTTGTTTCGTGTATGACTTCATTAAAACATTATCTTAGTGAAGAAAAGTATTTGTGGTAAGAGACTTGTTATTCTTTGTGGTAAGAGTCTTGTTATGGTTAGGAAAATGATTACATCTATTCAAAACTTGGAATTCATTTTCCTAACTTAAAGTGTGTGTGTTTTCTTTAACCATAAATATTTTTTCGTTGACTAATCATTTTCAACACGAATCAATTATGTGGAAATTGGAAAAAATAATTCTCAAAATTTTCTTTAGTGAAACGAACAGACCCTAGGTATTGCAAGATTTTCTTCTAGCTCATGATGAGTATTGACCGTCACGGTCTAGTTCAAAGTTCCCACAAGAAAAGGCCTTTCTTGCTCTCTCTCAGGTTTAGCCACCGTAGACCGACCACTACTTCCACCAAACCGACGACGGTCAAGCTTCGGCGGCCATCATCGGCTCCTCAGACAACGGAAGCGACAGTGGACACGGCGAGGCAAAAGGGAATGCGGATTCTTTGTGGGCAAGTTCTAACACACATCCAAACCTGAGCGACTGTTGACCACGACACAGATCAAATATTGCAAGGGAAAAGAGTGGTCGGGCGAAACTTACCTTTGCCCTGCCGACACGAAACCACGGCCGAATCCCGGAGCGAAACCGCTTGTCGTTGTTGAGCTTCAGTTCGCCGATGATACGGCAAGCATGGAGCGGCTGCTTGGGGGCATCCGAGGCCTCATCAACATTTATTGACCAAACGAGGCGATTATGGACATTGACATGGCCACTTGTGGTGGAGAGATGAGATGCCGTCGTATCAGAAGATGAGAACGAGAGGAATTATTGGGTGAACGCGGTGCGCATATTGAAACGCAACGGGCGGATTTTAGAACACGTGCCTCACTCGGTCATGCGGCGTTTCAACGGACACGTTCCACCCCTTGCCTCCACATATTCGAGATCAGATAGTACGTAAAAATCTTCCTCCAAATCGGAGTCAACATTTTTTGTGGTGGCTCCGCTGGTTCCAAACAAGTGTTAAAGCTCCTCCCACTCTCACACGCGTAGCATAGGCAGATGATCACTGAGGAAGAAGATGGAATCGAGGAATATGACGCTTTCGTCGTGTCACAATGCTGCTTGGGAGTGTGATGACACTCGGCACGGTCGCGATGCTGCTTTTCTAGAGAGGCGGAGGACTACTACCACGGTTAGATTCATTTGACTTTGTGTCTTGATTCTGGACTGGCCCTTGTGTTTCTTTCTTTCTGGATCATTCTTTT
The DNA here is from genome assembly GCA_024500025.1 of Syzygium aromaticum. Lineage (NCBI taxonomy): Eukaryota > Viridiplantae > Streptophyta > Magnoliopsida > Myrtales > Myrtaceae > Syzygium > Syzygium aromaticum. The sequence goes on along the minus strand of CM044889.1, from coordinate 28,404,957 downwards.
GGCCTGGAAATTTGCGTTATCAATGGTTACATCATAGATACTTAACGCTAAAACTTGAAAAGTATGCAATCCCCGTATCAAAGTCCGTTCCTCCAATGCGAGATTCAAGTTCCATATCTTTTAACTAGGATCAGGATATATCGTATCATCATACTCTATCAGCATTACATTAGATTAGTGAGAAGCATTAGCAGATCATGGATATATTTCGATTTTGACTGCATAAAATTGAGGCAATCTCTCCCCAGCCCAAGTTTCAATCTTTCTACGGTGGTAGTGATAAACTCAATTTACTCACTTGACAGGAATCGCCCTTTTCGTCCTTGTCACCAAGCTCTGAGTTGGCTGGAAACGACTATGATGTGTTCTTGAGTTTTAGAGGACCAGATACTCGCAAGGGTTTTACAGATATCGTCCACAGAAGCTTAACAGATGCTGGGATACGCGTCTTTCGAGATGATGATGAGCTGCCCATCGGAGAAGAGATCAAGCCCGCACTGATTGAAGTGATCAAACAGTCAGAGGTTTTGATTCCCATCATCTCCAGGGATTATGCTTCCAGCAAAAGCTGCCTCATGGAGTTGGTCCAAATATTAGAGTGCAAGCGAACAATGAGTCGAGAAATTATTCCCATTTTCTATGACATCCAGCCCTCGGATTTGAAAGACCAGGGGAGTTCTTTTGAGAAGAGCTTTTCCGAACACATGAGGAATGGGGTTGATAGTGAGACCATCCAGAAGTGGAAGCTGGCTCTCGAAAATATCGGAGAGTTTAAGGGACTTGAAAGGGCGAAAATACACAACGGGTAAACCCATTCGATTGTAAAATTGATTTACAAAATTGATGTTCTCGATTGTAAACCAATCGTGCTATCTCTGACATTATTCTTCATTTTCAAGCTTTTCTGTTTCGCAATTCCACTTAACCGTTTGCCTATCAAACCAAGTTAGACAATTCAAACACAGCATCTTCCTTCATGGTGCATTGCTCGTGGTTCAACTCTGCACATTCTACTTTGCTCTGCTGTATGATTATTGTTTGGGTTCACTTTCTCATCATGTCTCCATGATCTGATTTCTGTAGGCATTATTCCAAGCTCATGGACAAACTCGTCCCATTTGTTCTGCAAAAGTTGAAGAAGGGTCAACTAAACGTGACAGAATATTTAGTTGGAGTTGACCATCAGGTGCAAGAGATTATGAGAAAGCTCGGTGTTGTGCATCGCAATGGACAAGTAATTGAAATATGTGGCAGCAATGTTCGAGTCCTTGGAATATATGGTATTGGGGGGGTTGGCAAGACTACTCTTGCAAAAGTTGTTTACAATCAACTCTATGGTCACTTTCAAGGGTATAGTTATCTGGATATTCGAGAATTATATCAACATGATATGACCTTGTCCTTGCGAAACAAATTAATCTCAGACCTCCGAAAAAAGCCTGCAATGTACAGTTGTTCTAATGATGCTAGAACAGCTCTTGCTAAAGGATTTTGCGATAAGCGGGTCCTCATTCTCCTTGACGGTGTGGATGAGGACAAGCAACTCAATTTGGTTGTTGAGAAGCTATGTTGGTTTGGTCCAGGAAGCAGGATTATTGTGACTTCTAGAAAGAGCGACATCCTTTCAAGCTTCGAAGACGCTGAAACCTATCAGATTCAAGCAATGGAAAAAGAAAAAGCTCTTCATCTGTTTTCTAAGCAGGCTTTTGGAAGGGATTCTCCTGACAAGGGCTTTGAAAGCCTTTCCAGGAATATCATAGAGGCTAGTGGGCGGCTTCCTTTAGCACTTGAGGTGACAGGTAAGTTTTTGTTTAATAAATCGAAGGGTGTATGGAAAGACACGTTAGAGAAATTGAAAGAAGTTCCCGACAAGAAAGTCGAAACTGCGTTGAAGATAAGTTACGATGCTTTAAATGAAGATGCAAAGCAAATATTTCTGGATATAGCATGTTTTCTGATTGGAAAGGATAGGAGAATTGCCCTTTACATGTGGGATGACTATAAAATTTATCCTCGTACTGGGATCGATGCTCTTTGTGTCCAGTCTTTGGTGAAAATTGGAGAAAACAAGGAGCTATTGATGCATGATCTATTGAGAAATCTAGGCAGAAGTATTGTGAAAAATGAAGATCCTGTCCCTTGTAATCGAAGTAGGTTGTGGATGCATGAGCAAGCCCTAATTACCCTACGGAAGAAGAAGGTAAACCTGAAAACCAGACTACTTTGTTTTTTTCACCTGCAGTAGATGTTTTTTTAAGTTTACACGGTTCCCTTTTAAAATTCAATTTGTAGAAGTGTTAAAAACACAGACAGTCTACGACAAAGTTCAATTCCTATTCATTTACTGCTAGGGTACTCCAAAAGTTCAAGCCCTTGGTCTCACCTTTGACAAAGGATCCGATGACTGTTTCACATCTGAAGAATTTGGCCCACTATCAGAATTGAGGTTCCTCAATTTGGATCGAGCTAATATGAGAGGAAATTTTACTGGTCTTCTTTTAGAATTAAGGTGGCTTCATTGGCGAGGGTGCCATAAGAGCTCTGAGCCTCTTATTTTGTGCCTAAAGAACTTGGTCATTCTTGATCTATCATTGAGTGCAGTGGCAGATGACTGGGAAGGTTGGACACAAATAATGGAGGTATCAAACATCTTCCTTTTTCAATTTTTAGTTAATACTAGCTAATAGAAATTGAACCCATTCTATCTCTTTGTTCCACAGAAGGCAAACAAATTGAAAGTTTTGGACCTAACTGGTTGCAGTCAATTATGTAAAACACCATGCTTCCCAGCCGATAGCAAATTAGAAAGACTGATTCTTGAAGGATGTTCTCATTTGTCACTTATTGACAAATCCATTGGTAATTTGAAATATTTGAAGTCTTTGAACATCAAGTACACTCTGATTGCCCTGCTGCCAAAGGAGATGGATTCCTTGGATAATTTGAAAGAGCTTTTGATTGATAAAACTTCCATATGTCAACTTCATTTCTTAAGAGGTTCTATGCAGATGCTTAAGACTCTTAGTGCTTCCAGCTGCAAAAATTTGGCTGAAATATCCGAGTCTATTGGTTGTTTAAGGTCTCTGTCATATCTTGCATTGGATGAGTCCATTATCCCAGGACTCCCAAAAAATGTTAGATTGTTGGAGGGACTTGCAGAGCTGTCTATAAGAGACTGTCGGCGGATAACTGCACTTCCGGACTCCATTGGGATGCTTAAGTCACTACAGAAAATGGATCTGTCAAACACCAGGATTAAGACATTGCCAGAATCCATAAAAAATTTGGATAGATTGGAAGTGTTAAGAATGAATAATACTCACATAAGTAAATTTCCTAAAGATATTGCAAATCTAGGGAAGTTGCAAGTCATAACGTTTTCTGACTGCCGGGGTATGGACGGGGAAATTCTGTGTGACATCTCAGGGTTATCATCTTTGAGAATCTTGGAGTTATCATTTACCCAGATTTGTAGCCTACCCGAGAGCATTTGTCAGCTTTCTCATCTCCAGACTCTCCGCTTGCTCGGCTGTGACGAACTTCAGACTCTACCAGGATTACCATCTAGTTTAGTGAGTTTGCGCTGGGGAACCAAAAACATGAGGATAGTCCCGGATTTTTCATATTTGACAGATTTGAAAGTTCTGGAATTAGTTAATGATCCTGATGAGGAGGACATACCTTCCTCTGAGCTGACCCAAACGGAAAACTTTGGCTGGATATCAAGTTTATCCAACTTAGAAACCCTAAAGCTATGCTTTGCAAATGTTACTAGTCTACCAGAAGATTTTAAGGCTCTTACTCAACTTAAAACACTTGATTTGTCATGCGTAAACCTGCAAGACCTCCCGCAACTTCCCTCAAGCTTGTCAAAACTGCTTATCAAGAATTGCAAGAGCCAGAGGGTGGATTTCTCTAATCTGGAAACTCTGTCCGAATTGGAGCTCTGTGACTGCAATGCATGGGAAATTCTTGGTCTTGGGAACTTAAGGCTCCTGCAAGTGCTGAAGATATCTCGCTGCGACATTAAGAATATTGATGGTCTCGAACAAGCATCACAATTGAGAAGGTTTTCTATGTCTGAATGCCATTCTCTTGACAGATTGCCGGACCTATCAAATTGCAAAAGTCTGGAAATTCGGGATATATACTCCTGCAACAGTCAGGATTATACCCGTGAGAGGCACTATGAAAGTTGCTCCTCGAGGCGTTGTGATTGCCCGTACCAATATCAATGTGGTGTTTGATCCATTTTGTTATTTTTAACAGCAAGCTGCAAGGATGCTCCATTTCCAATTGAAAGAGGTTGCGGTTTAATTCTTTCTCCAAGGTAAGTACTGCACTTCTTCTCTGAATCTACAATGGGTAGACGTTATTATTTTGGACAGTGTCTCCAAGGTGAAAATTTCAATATTGTTGTTTTTCTTCATTTCTTTTTTCCTGTTTTCTTGCAGCGACATTTCTCTTTCCCATTGGCGTACTCTACTTTGTCTGTGCTTCTTCTGGGGTAAAGATGAGATTCAAGTAACAATTAGCACATGGACTGTGAAACGTGGTTGGTATTGAAGTACCCGGTTTAATGCACTTATGATTCCTCATTGATCTTATAAACCATCAGCATGAACCAACTCTAGCAGTTCTTTTTCTGTTGAGAGAAAAAACTATATGCGAAAAACTTAGATCTACAAGTTGATGGATTCACCAAGCAGGACTTGGTAAATTTTTGTGGCATTAGAATCCACATGTCAGTACTTTTATTTGTTTTTGGCTGCAAAATTCTAGGAGAAACCTGATGCTCCAAATTTCAGGACTGTGTTACAGACATGTCATGCCGGATTGGACATGGAGTAATAATCTTGAGAAAATCAATTGCCCAACGTAAACTTTTCATATTCAAGCAATCTACGCCTGTGTTCTAATGAAGTTTGAAAATTATATCTTATCTTTTAGATGTAATATCGCTTAGATGTAATATCGCACCGCTCATGTGAGTAAGCAAGCGTATCCAAATTGTCTAAGTTTGTCGTTTTGAGGTTTCATAGAAAGTACCTGGTTTCCAGAATTGTTCGTTGTTGAGAATTCTTTGGAGAAATTAAATTTTCATTATAGAAACAGACATGTCAACTTTGTTTAAAATAAAATCTGTAAGAGGAAACATGAAAAACCGATAAGTTATTGAAAGACAGTTTAGTTTGTAAATAACACAACATATTGTAGTGTTAAGTTGACATTTGAGAACGTCCCTGTTTGTATATTTTTATGCTCACACCCCATTGCATGATATAGTATCATGCTCTGATGAAGATTTCCATGAAACTAAAAGCGTAAACATGCCTGTGATACGTATATGCGTAAGTAATTTTTGCGTGAGTATGAAATTCTTCATATGCTGGCATGCCACTAGGTAAATGTCAAACCAATTACCCTTGATTGAATGAGCCATTACTTGATATTAGTGTCATATCGATTAGTCAGTACTTTCATTGATGGTAACTCAATCAAGGAGATCGTGTTACTTCAACATATCTGTTTGCTGAAACATTAGACAGGTGGCAGCTCATGTTCCTAGTAAATAATGAATTGATGATTCAGAATCAACATTTCTCCAGATTACTCCAGGATTGGATTGGGAAGGGAGTTCGGTTTTGAACAAACTTCTTCTGGACGACGTGTGAGTTGAAGATCAAGGGCACTGGTGAAGATATGCTGAGATGGTGCACCTTACAAATCTCTGATCAACAGCATTGCATTATGCGGATGCCATGGTTAGACAGAAACCGAAGGGCCTTTGACAGGACAGAAGTGCCGTTTTGTCAAACCTTGAAAAGCAAGCGCACCGCACCTTGCGGCCTCAGTCGCAATTTCTGCGAGTTATATTCCAAACTTCTGTTAGATTTTTCTTCGTCTTGATGCTGTGTAACAAGGTCTCTTTGATTGATGGAACAAAGCCCTGTCATTCTGTTCATCCAGGACTTGTACGAAGTGCAGATTTTGCTTTCTCCATGTTGTATGATACTGCTGTTCATTATATTCTGCATCTCTGGACCTGTAACCAGCCCTCTTGGTTAGTCCATTGTCATTTGTCACTCTCCGTCTCTTGCTGCAAAGCAGAGACCATCGATAACGATTTCCGACTGTTCATAGGAATGATTGTAGGAAGCATGTCACAGGGATATGCTTGGACGGACTAACACGGTTGCAGGATGTTTCAAGCAGTCTGGCATTGAGTCTATATATGATTTGGCAGATTTCTAAAATTGAATCAGTTTGTTCCGTGGACGGTAAATATGTAATGTTGACAGTAAATTTGGAAATTGACGGTAAATAAAAGGGTTGTAAAAGGCGACCGGCAGTTTGTCAGTCTGGTCAACGATTTGTAAGTTACCAATGAAATATTGCCTTAAATAGTAGATTACCACTTGCTTTATATTTTACAAGGGGCATGTAATTGTTTGTCTGTTATCAATGAAATAAAAATTTTACTATCGACAAATCCAATAGCAAATTACTAGTTAGCGATGTGATGTAGTTTTGAGTGACCAATATATATACCATGGTGGGTAAGTTACGAGAAGATTGACGGTCGTAATTGCAAACACGGTTGGTAAATTACGTCAATATACATGATCAGCGGGTATTAGATTACACAATGGTACCGTCTTTATTTCGAATTTACAAATGGTGTTACAAATATATTACCGAACGGAACTTTATCGAGCGACTTTCTCAAGATTGTCGATGAAATTTGGGTGCGTCACATGTGACGAAAAAATCTGGCAATCTTGGGAGTTGAATGGACTCAGAGGTGCTTGAAAAAATCTGGCAATCATGGAGTTGGTCTTGTTGAATAAGCATCGTTCCCCTTTTCAGGAGACTGAAGACTTTCCTTCAATTTATTTAGGTTTTCTTGGGGTTGTCAAATTGAATAAATTTCACTCAGGATATAAAAGGAAGCTGTGGGTAAAAAGAGTTAATCATAGATAACTGTCTTGAGCCATCGTTTAACTCAGAATATTTCTAATTTTTACTATTAAAGAGTGTATCGAGTACTTGTTAAGTATACTTTATATTTGGATAATTCAATTTTCAAAGTATTGATGATGCATAACGCGAGAAAAATCAATGTATTGAAAACAATAAAGTTTCCTAAATCAATTACTCAATTAGTATCTAGAGGACACCTGTCAACAAAATCTTTGCTCTAACGGCGCGGAGCAATGTCTGCAACCAATAACGATGGAAATGTTAGATTACCAAGGATGTTGAAACTTGGGTAAAGCATGGGAATAAAGGAATTTAACTAAGATATTATGGACTATGATAAGTAATTACTGAAAACAGCATTCATCATAGACGGCTTAAGAGCGACAGCCCTCAACCACTCCGTTGAAACGAGAACAATGTCCGCAAACAGTAATGATATATTATTTCGAGTGAATATTTCGTTTATTTTCTTTTCTTTTCTTTTCTTTTGAATAGTCACTTTTGTTAAAAAAATTTCGTTATCAAGGCGGAAACGAAAAATACCAAAAGCATCTTCACTTTTCACCCAATGACTAATTTATACACATCTATTTATGAAATACCGAATAGAATCCTGTTCTTGGAAGCCGCCTTGCATCTTCACAAGCTTGCTTATTTACGAAAATATCATTTTTAAACAAAAATCTCACTCCCCAGTCTCTAAGGTTGCGAATTATAACCATTTTATTTTTATTTTTTTGTTCCAAAAATAAGTTTGGAACAGAAATTCGTTTGGTAACACGATTTCATTTTTCAATTTCTAGAATAAATTTTAATTTCAGAAATAGGTTTGGAACAGAAACGAGAAATAAAAATTTTCAACTTTTCTATTTTTTGAACAAAAATGAAAAATTCTTCTCATCGCTTGCCCTCGTTACCAGTCAATCGCCCACCCACCGCCCATTGCCTCTTACATGCCAGCCATCACCTCCTGTTGTTCGCCGTCTCTTGCCCCCATCGCCAGCAGTCATGGGCCACTGTCCGCTAGCCTCTATCTCCCGTTGCCAGCCGCCCTCCTCCCGCCACCGTCGCTGGCCATCCGCCAACCACCATCTCCTGCCGTCAGCCACCTGCCTCCCGCTACCGGCCCCCTCCCACTACCAGTCGTTGCTCGCCTTCTGCTGCTACCCAACAGCGACCGCCGCCGCCCTTCGCACTAGCCACGTCGTCATCTGCCGCCGCCTCCCTCCACCGTCCTCGGCCCGCCATTCACTACCATCATCCACCCTCCTCCAGCCACTGTCCTCCGCCGCCGTCTGCCCATTGTTCGTTCGTTGGTCACTCGAGAAGAAGAAATTTTGTACAGTTATCAAATAAATTTTTATTTCGAAAACAAAAATTTCATGTTGTTATCAAACATGTTTTTTTACTCAAAAACTCATCCAAGAACAGAAATAGAAATCTAGCTAGAAATTGATTTCTGAAACAAAATTGTTCTTATTCACAGCCTAATTTTTTAGCCCACTCAAAATATTCAATTATCAACTAAATGCCAAATCGCTTGAACTTGAAGCAAGAAGCCAGGATGACTTTGCAAGGAGGGGCAATCTGGCCTTTAAATTCAGGGTTTTGCCTAGATGTATAGCCAAGAGGTATTGATAAAAATAATGGTACATAATTAATCATTCGGTCAAAATTGATTTTTTTCAAAATTTAAAATATCATAAAGCAATATATGTGCCCAAAAATCGAGATACTCAAACAAGATCCAATCCGAATTCATGGCTTGGCAATATTCGAACCTACATGATCAACAGTTTTGATTAGGACTCGTCAAACAAATAGGTCGGATCGAACCATTTTCGATCTAAATTGACTCATTTAACCTATTTTAACCTATTTCCATGCAATGCAAATCTAATGACCCATACTGACTCGATGTATATGGCTAAAGCACTTACTTATTCAACCCAATGTAGGAAAACTCATAACCAAACTGAGGTGAGAGCGCAGAGTGAACGGACGCGAGATCGAGTGAGGGTGAGAGAGAGCGAAGAGAGAGTCACAAAAAATATAGGTCTAGTCTAAATAAGTTGTAAATCTATTTACCATTCATATTGTCTAAGAATTTATCATTTTAAATTCATTCATGACTCATTTACTGAATATAATTAACTCATATAATAAAATTTAATCCATTAAATATGAGTAAAAAAATAGATTTATGACCCATTTTCGACCGCGCTAGTTTTGAAGGATTCGAACCTTCCTTTTGTTGGAAATATCACGTGGAAACGACAGGATCTTGTAAATTAAATCAATGCAAAAATACCAGAGAAATAAACGATGAACAATAAAGGACACCAGAGATTTACATGGTTCGATCCGAATATCGGTACCTACATCCACGGGGAGAGCCAGCAACAAATAATCCACTATAATCGAAGAATCAGAATTACAATTCACTCAAAACGCTCAAGTGTTTCCCACACCTAGATTTAAGCCCAAATCCAAAGTGTTTACGAATCAACAATTTAATTGGACAAATAAACTCACTACTCAAATTATCTCGTGTTGAAATCCGAAGTGAAATGCTCGCGTACGATCGAAAACAAGAACGACTATACGTTCTTTTCTTTTGTTCTCGTGTGGCGCTTCTTCTCTGAGGGCTTCCTGGACGACTCTCGGCTTGGGCGGCTCACTCAAAGAAAAACCCTTCTTTTTTTTCACTGCTCAGCAACATATAAATATATGTATGGCAAGAGTTCACTTTTCGTACGCCACTTCTGCGGCTTCTGTAGGGTGTAGAAACAAAAGCAAATAACCCTTTCTTGTTTCTTTCTTGGACTGTGTCCTTTTTTGCCCTTATAAGAGAAATAGATATAATAAAATAACGTGTGCCCATATTTTGTCCTTTTAAAGACCTTCTTTATTTCTTTATTTGTGCTGCCAAGAGCTCTTCGTCCGAAATCAACCAAACAGGAAAGTGAATTTGTTACGCAGGCTTAAACTCAAGATATAAATTCAACAATTCTCCACCTTGGCTCGATGTTTATAGCCAAGTCATAATATCCATCATCCATGCTAGCTCTCCTAACGCCCCGACGGGCGCTTACTCTCCACATACGCCAATTGTGCTCAAGCAGAGCTTGAGCTTCGCCAAAGGAATAGATTTGGTCATCATGTCCGCTGGGTTCTTCTCCGTCGTAATCTTTTTAACAACAATTACACCCTTCGCTAGGATATCTCGGATGAAGTGGTATCTGATGTCGATATGCCTTGTTCGCTCGTGATAAACCAGATTATATACCAGATATATCGCACCTTGATTATCACAGTGTATATCAACACTATTCTGATCTAACCCAAAGTCCGAGAGTAAACCTTTTAGCCATATCAACTCTTTCGCTATAAAGGTTAGTGTCATATACTCTGCCTCAGTCAAAGACAAGGCAACGTGATCCTGTAAGGATGCCTTCCAACTAACTGCACCACCTGCTAGCGTAAATACGTACCCTGCTAAAGACCTGCGTTCATCCAAGTCACCTGCGTGATCCGAATCCACATAACCAGTGGTCTCACTGCCATTACTGTCCCTTCGATACATAATTCCAACGTCTGTAGTCCCCTTCAAGTATCTGAGGATCCACTTCACAGCTTCCCAATGAGTTTTACCAGGTCGCTTCATGTAACGGCTAACAACGCTCACTGCTTGTGAAATATCAGGCCTAGTACATATCATCGCATACATAATACTATCCACTACACTAGAACAAAGAACACGGGACATATGCTCCTCCTCCTCCTCAGTCTGCGGTGATAACTTATGTGAAAGTTTAAAGTGCATCGCCAAAGGTGTACTTACAAATTTCGCTGACTGTATATTAAATCGTGCAATAATCTTCTCAATATATTTCTTCTGAGAAAGACGTAAAATTCCTACAGTTCTGTCACGCAAAATCTCCATACCCAATATTTTCTTTGCAGCACCTAAATCTTTCATCTCAAATTCAGCACTCAATTGCCTCTTTAGCACAATAATATCAGACATATTCTTAGCTTCTATCAACATATCATCAACATATAATAACAGATATATTAATGACCCATCCTCTAATCTCCTATAATAAACACAGCTATTCATATGACTTTTAGAATAGTTCTAACTAGCCATAAAAGAATCGAAATGCTTTATACCACTGTCTAGGAGACTGTTTCAGCCCATATAAAGATTTCTTCAATAAACAAACATGATCTTCCTTACCCGGAATAGCAAATCCTTCTGGCTGTCTCATGTAAATCCGCTCCTCCAACTCACCGTGAAGAAACGCTGTTTTCACATCTAGCTGTTCCAGCTCGAAATCCTATGCAGCAGCTAAGGCAAGTAAAACACGAATAGAAGTATGTGTTACCACAGAAGAGAACACCTCATTGTAGTCAATGCCCTCCCGCTATATATACCCCTTCGCCACAAGTCTCGCCTTATATCTTACTCCCTCGACACCGGAAATGCCCTCCTTCCGTTTAAAAACCCACTTGCTAACGATAATCTTCTAGCTCTTAGGTACTTTAACTAGCTCCCATGTTTGATTTTGATGAAGTAATTCCATCTCTTCACTCATAGCCCATAGTTGCTGTGACGACTCAGAACTACCCATCACCTCAGAGTAAGACGAAGGCTCATCTGTCTCCACCTCATCACCTACAGTCAATGCATAAGCAATATCTGTATAACTATAACGTACCGGTGGTTTAATTTGCCTTCTCTGTCTACTCGCGGCTATAGTGTGCTGCGACTCTGCTAATTGTTCATTATTACCGACTTCAGGAACTGCGGCTTCATCTGCAGTCTCAACTTCTCTTACCTTCGAGGTCTCTGGAGTCTCCACCTGAATCTCCACCTCACTACTGACACCATGATCTATCTGCTCTGCTGGTTGTATCTCAAGACCCCTCCTTTGAAGCATTGCAGTCTCGTCGAAGATCACGTCTCTGCTGATTAGAAAATCGGGTGATCTGGGATCAGTGCACCACAGCCGGTAGCCTTTCACCCCATGTGCATAACCCAGAAATATACACTTCTTTGCCTTCGGCTCAAGCTTACCATCATTCGTATGAGCATACGCAGGACATCCGAATACTCATAATCCAGACTAATCAACAGGTTTCCCCAACCATACTTTCTCGAGAGTTTTCCACTCTATAGCAGATGATGGAGATCGATTAATCAAGTAACATGTCATGTTCACTGCTTCGGCCCAAAATTCCTTACTTATTCCTGCATGCGAAAGCATGCTCCGAGCTCGCTCTAGTAAAGTTCTGTTCTTCCGTTCTGCAACTCCATTCTGCTGTGGTGTCCTGGGCACTGTGCAGTGTCTCACAATCCCTTCTTTCTCACAGAACTCGGTAAAATTTTTACCACAGAACTCCATGCCGTTGTCGGTTCTCAGGCACTTGATCTGTTTATCTGACTGCTTCTCAATCAATGCCTTGAACTTCTTAAACCGATCAAACACATCAGATTTGTGCTTCAGAAAGAAAACCCATACCTTTCTAGAGTAATCATCGATAAATGTCAACATATATCGGGCACCTCCTTTTGAAGGAAACGGAGATGGGCCCCAGACGTCTGAATGAATGTACTCAACCGGTCGCTTGGTCAAATGAACAGTCGTTGTAAACTTAATCCGACGCTGCTTCCCAAAGATGCAGTGCTCACATAAGTCCAGCTTCCCTGTCTTCTGACTCTCCAATAGCCCCCTATCACTCAGCATCGTCATACCTGCCTCACTCATGTGCCCCAAACGCATATGCCATAACTGAGTCAAGTCAGAATCTGACTCACCTGATGAAACTACAACAGCTCTGGTCACGATCTCTCCCAGTAGATGATAGAGAGAACTCATTTTCTTCCCCTTCATCAATGTCATGGCACCTCGAGAAACCTTCAGCACTCCACCTTCAGTGGTGTACTTACACCTGATATCATCAAGTGTCCCTAGAGAAATAAGGTTCTTCTTAAGCTCTGGTACATGCCTCACGTCTGTTAGTGTGCGCACCACCTCATCGTGCATCCAAATCTGAACTGTTCCTATCCCTACTACATTGCAGGTTGCATTATTCCTCATCAGAATTCTACCACCATCTGCAGTCTGGTAAATAGCAAACCAGTTCTTATGAGGCGTCATATGATAAGAACACCCCGAATCTAGCACCCATTCGTCTCCTAACGATCCAGTAGTCACACACAAGACGGCCTCTGCATCACTAGTGCTCTCCTCAGCAACATTTGCCACACTGCTTGTGGCATTCTGCTTGTCACCTCTATTTCTTTGCCTTGGACAATCTCTCCTGATGTACCCCTCCTCGTGACACTCAAAACATTTCACGTCCCTTAGACTTTCTATTGCGTGACTTTGATCTATTTTTACCTCTGCTGCTGCTGGACCCTCGATGTTGTTCTCTACCTCGAATCACTAGTCCTTGCGCTACATCCTGCGCTAAACTGTCATCTCGCAACTTCCTCTGCCACTCTTTAGAGAACAATACTGACTTTACCTCTTCTAAGATAATCGTAGTACGCCCTTGGAGTAGTGAATCAATAAAGTGCTCCCATGATTCCGGTAAAGAAGCCAATAACATCATGCCCTATTCCTCATCATCAAGTATCTTACCGACGTTTTTCAAATCCATCATGAGTTTATTAAATTCATCTAGGTAGGATCTGATCGACGTACCTTCAGTATATCGAAATTGAAACATTCTCTTCAACATGTACAAGCGATTGTTCAAACCCTTCGTTACATAGAGTGCCTGTAATGTTGCCCACAATGCTGCGGCATCCTTCTCCTCAACCACCTCTATTAACACTTCATCCGACAAATTCAGCAGGATTATACTCTTTGCTCTCTCCATTAGCTCTGCTTTATCAGCCGCTTTCATTATAATGGGTAACCCATCTTCGCCATCTAATGCTTTGGCCAAACCTTGGGTTGTCAATAACGCACGCATCTTGATGCTCCATAATCCAAAGTTGTTCCTCCCGTTAAACTTCTCAATCTCAACTTTCGCTCCAGACATAATTGCAATAGCAGAATTTCCAAATAATAATCAGACAAACAAAAGCCCCAAATCACAATCCAGAAAATTCTATCTTCAAGCTTTGATACCAATTGTTGGAAATATCACGCAAAAACGACAGAATCTTGCAAATTAAGTCAATGCAAAAATACCAGAGAAATAAACGAGGAACAATAAAGGACACCAGAGATTTACGTGGTTCGGTCCGAATATCGGTACCTACATCCATGGGGAGAGCCAGCAACAAATAATCCACTATAATCGGAGAATCAGAGTTACAATTCGCTCAAAACGCTCGAATGTTTCCCACACTTAGATTTAAGCCCAAACCCAAAGTGTTTACAAATCAACAATTTAATTGGACAAATAAACTCACTGCTCAAATCATCTCATGTTGAAATCCAAAGCGAAACGCTCGCGTATGATCGAAAACAAGAACGTCTGTACGTTCTTTTCTTTTGTTCTCGTGCGGCGCTTCTTCTCTGAGGGCTTCCTGGACGACTCTCGGCTTGGGCGGCTCTGATACCAATGAGGGGATCTATACTGAAAGCCAGGGAAAACCAGGTCAGCTTACAGCAGGTATGCTATTCCACATGGGCGAACCTCTTGTTCAAGCCCTTCAGGAACTGCCTTTTAGCTACAAAACTACCCGGAGATTTAGCTAAGAGTATAGAGACGCTCAGAGTGACCAAGATGATGTTATGCCTAACTGGCCGAGCTGCCTTTCTTAGAGGATCATGCCAGGCTTTGAAGAAAGGAATTTTAGAGAGCCATAGAAAGTGAGAGAATTGAAATTTTACAACTTTCCCTCTTATTCAAACCGAAGGATTACACGGCCTTATATAGGCGTTGGGGAATATATGCTGGACGAGGGTCCAAGTAAGACAAAGCACACTTAGAACGGGGTACATTATTGGACTAGTGTCCACAAACTTCACAAACTTTACCTAACTAAGTACATTATTTGGCACCCTTACTCGTAGAACACTTAAAATCTATAGGTTAGGTGGAACAGGAGTCTAGTACAAGCTTATCTCCATCCAGAGTTGTAGTCATAGTCCGAACTATCTGAACTATTTGCACGTTCGTATTCTGCTATCTGTCTCTGTGTCAGAATATGTTCGAAGTTATCTTCAGTGATAACTGGCGCTGGGTTCAAGGAAGAGGATGCATGTGTCGAAAGGTCTGGGAGAGCAATGGTTGAAGCGTTTTTTGGTACTGGTTGGGGCCAATTTCCTAGTTGTGTGTAGTAAGAGGAGGAGCTGGCATCAAGTCCAACGGATAAGGACAATGGTTCATAGTCATAGGGGTCTTGAGAGAGTGGTCCACCCCATGGATCTTGAGATGACTGCATTGGATCTTGAGATAACTGTACTGGATCTTGAGATGACTGTGTTGGATCTCCTATATCTGACATTTCGTGATCTTGTAATAATCCGAGCTGTGTCTGTGCCTGTTCATGCTCGTATTCTCTGAGTGCCTGTCTTGTTGTAGAGGAAGACCCTTCGTGATCCCATGAGACGAGTGTGAAGTAATCACATGCTTCTTCTGGAATAATGCGATTTTCTTGGCATAGGATCCTTTGGAGTTCTCTGTAATTATATTCAACAGAATCAATGCGACTGGGGAACGATTTATAAACACGTGCAAACTGGAGTTCTGTCTGAGGCTTGTAGGTAGTAGTACCTACTGCGGCAGGAGTATTGGAAATGGTACCATAATTATGCACAAAAATCCAAGGACGGTGGAGGAGTACAACAGTGTGTATTTCCGGATCATCTCGAACTTTTTTCACATTTTCAAGAAAGAGTCGTTTCCAATAAACAGGAGGGTAAAACCATTTGAGCACAGTTAAAGGTTTTTCTCGTGTTCATTTAGCTGAACGTGGTCAGCCAGAAACAAGTTGGTCAATTGGAGAATAAATTTTCTAGCAGGAAACTCAATAGCTATTACGTACTTATTGGTTAGATACCATAATAGCCATTTAAGTTTGTCAGGGAAATCATTTTTTCTCCAAAATAACGGGTGAATGAAAGGGTACCTCGAGTGTAATCCAGAAGAGTCAAGAATAAATCCTCCATGGTGACGAAAAAGGTCTGTGTGGCATTGCCACATGAGATTGTCAAGATTTTCAATGAGCTTATCCTTTTGAATTTGCTCAATTATTTCTTGAGGATAGTCCAGGCTTGGCCAATCTCGGAACCGTTCAATCTTGTACTTGTCTGCCCGGAGCGGGAAGGAATGCCTGAGATTATAAATGTTGATTTCTGCCGATGCTTTCGGTCTTGAGAGAAAATCTGCAAGCACATTTTTCTTTCCTGCAATGTGTTTGGTTTCGAAAGAATATTTCGAAAACCATTCAGCCCATCTAAGTAGCTGAGGATGAGGGATTTGCTTCTGCTTGAATTTGGTCATTTGGGGAAAAGAAGCCATATCCAGTTCTACCAAAAAATGATAGCCAATAAGATGGAATTCAAACTTTTTTATTCCATTCTTTACTGCCAAAATTTCTTTGAAGGTAGAATGATAATGCATTTCTGCCTGAGAAAACTTGTCACTTTTGTAAGCGCAAAGATGTCGCTTACCATGAAATTCTTCGAACAATATGGCTGCCCAATATTTATCACTAGCATCAGTATGTAAAATTCTCTTTCCTGTGGATGGGATTTGCAAAGGGGGAAGATATTGCATAATTTCTTTGAGTTCTGCAACTGCTTTGGTTTGTGCCTTTCCCCATGGTACTGGATGCTTTTTTAACATCAATTGTAAAGGAATTAACAACCTCGCAATATTCGAGACAAAATCTCTGAGATAATTAATTATCCCAAGAAATTGTTGAACTTGCTGGGTTGTAAAATTATTTTCAGGAAATTTTAGTAATTCCCTGGCGATGTGCGGTCCTGGATAATATGTACCTTTGCTAAGGTGCATGCCGAGGAATTCAACTTCTGTTTGGGCAATGGTCATCTTTTTTTGAGAAAGAATGATACCATATTTCTTCACAATTTCTGCAAACTGCTCAAGAAGTTGACAGTGGGATTCTTCATCTGGGCTGTAGAGCAATATGTCGTCAATATAGACAGCTGCGCTGGATAAGATTGGCTGGAATATGCGATACATAGCCTTTTGGAATAGGGAAGGAGCAACCTTAAGACCAAATGGAAGAACTCGCCATTCAAAGTGTTGGTTGGGGATACAGAATCCCGTCTTCGGTCTGTCATCAGGATGAATGCCCAATTGCCAGAATCCGGCTTTAAGATCAAACTTTGAATAAGTATGGGCTTTAGTGATTCCCGCAAAAAGGGAATTTCGAGAAGGCAAAGGAAATTTATCATCATGGAGGAAAAGATTGAGAGGTTGGTAGTTGATCACCAATCTTATTTTTCCCCGATTTTGCTCAGCACCTTTATTGACATATAAGGCTTCACAAGCCCATTGAGAATTTGAAGTTTCAATAAGGCCTTGTTGTAATAATTCTGAGCATTCTTTTTGAGCAAGAGCCAAATGCTCTGGATTCATTCCCGAATGACTTGCCTTTGTAGGATTTATATCCTCATTTTTCTTGAAGGGGAGTCGAGCATAGAATTCTGGATTTTTCCACAAAGGATGAGAACATTTTTGGGAGAACTCAAAATGATTTTCTGAGCATGATTCCAATAGTTTTTGCATGATTGGATCTACCAGACTCATTTGAATGGAAAAGAGTCTTTAGATGTTGACGAATTCAGAAAATTGGTCTTTATACTTAAGTCCTTTTCCAGGAACAATCCTTAAGTCCGGAAATTGAGTCATGATATCCCACCCAATAATCAAGTCTTTATTAGGAAGACTAGATCCAAGAATTTTAGTGGTAATGGAGCACTGTGGGAAAAACTGAATGGACACAGGTGTGGTGCGAACATTTGTAGAAAAAGTGTCTCCTGAAGCAGAGTTGAAATACCGAACACAGGAAATCCAGTATTCTTTAAGGAAAACTTTAGTGTCTAGGATTAAAGCACTAGCACCAGTATCTATGAGAGCAATGACTGAAATTAGTTTGGCAAACTTTGAGAGATAAATTTTAACTGGGAAGTAGGGACAATGAAGTTGATTGGAATGTATACCAGGGTCTTGATTTCCTGGTTGTGATGATAGATGGAAAAGTTCTTCAGGTTCCGAGTCAGAATCTGTTTCACTGGGGGTGTGATAATAAAGAATGATGCAAAGTGTTTGATCAGTGGGATTTTTATCGACAGAGAACAGGGATTCAATATCATCATTGTCAAGAGAAATTCCTGTTTCTAATTCGATGTTATGAATGAGATGATTCTGACATTTCTTTGCTTGGGGACAGTTTTTGGCAAAGTAGCCCTTCTTGTTGCAAATGAAACAACGATTTGGTTTCTTGCGTCCTGTGAAGTTTCTTCGTTTCCATAGGAATCGCCATTTCTTCTTCCTTCTGAAATGCTTGGATCTTTTGACTCGATACCTTTTGAAGTGCTTGTTTTTCTTTGAATATTCTCCGCAGGATCCGTCACAATCTTTCTTTGAACATTTGATCTTCAAATATTGCTTAGAGCAAGCACCATCGAGTTCACGATTGTCTCCGATGTAGTTTTTCATCATCTGTCTTCGGAGGCAAAGTTCATCAAGACAAAGATGAATTTCTTGTTGCAGTTCTCCAAAGGGAATATCAACAATTCTTCTTTGCTTGTTGAGAAAAGATCTCTCAACCTGTTGAGAGAGTTCTTTAGGAATGGAGACTAAGAAGACTTGTTTCAAATTTGGATCAGCTTCTAGGCCATAAAAGAGTTTAAGCATTTCTCTGTAATGGCGATCTAGGTGTCTTTTTTGAAGAGAACAACACTTTCTTTCAAAGTATTCTCTTCTTTTGAGTTCAAGAAGATCAGCAGGTTTTCCTATGAAATATAGGAAAATGATTCCAATGGCCAGGGAAAAGTCTTGCAGAAGAAGAAAAGTCATCTGGTCTGTTTCAGAAGTTGATTGCCACCAGTGTTTAAGGCTTCCAGTGAACCTTGTAACGAATTCTAGAAGAACATCATATTTGCTTTCAACAGTAAGAGCTCTGGTGTTCAACCAAGCATGGAATTCATCCAATCTTTCTAGCCATTTGGAATAAGGAGTGTCATAAAGAGTGAAAAACTGTTTGGATGAGGAAACAGAAATATGAGATGGGTTATTGATTTGGATAACTTCTGGTTCAGTTGGATTTGGTTCCATTTCTTGTTCTGGTGGATCAGCATGAAAATTGGAGGAGTAGTTGGTGGTACTTGGAAAGATTCAATGGAAGGAATTGGGAAAGTGGACGAAGAAGAATAGGATAGGGAGTCAGATTCTGAATCTGAGCTTAGGAAATTTGATACATTTGCTTTTTGAGAAGTGTACTCTGGTAGATAATGGTCTGAATCAGTTTTTGGATTTTGTTGTTGATCTTTGCTTAAATCCCTCAAAAAAGATTCCAAGGGATTTGAGATCATCATCCGAGATCAGAACTCTTTTCAGGTTTTCCAGAGGATTCAGAAACAGATTTTTCTTTCATTCTTTCCTTTCGGAGCTTCTCCATTTCCCGAATGCGATTGCGCATTTCTGTCATATCACTTCTGTCTCGTTGAGTAGAAGTTTCGGCTGCAAGAGCAGCTACAGCAAAAACTTGAGAACTTTGCGGTGGTGGAAGAGAGTATCCAATTCGTGGAATAGAGAAAAAATCAGTAGGCTTGAATTTTCCTTCTTCAAGAAGACTGATTTGCTTTCTGAGTTTCTCTATTTCATTTTTCGGACTTTCAAGATAATGGTAGTCGAGATGCTGGCCTGATTCTAGAGCACGAAGTCTTTTCTGGAAATCCACAAGCATCTTTTTGATGGACTCGTCGTACCTTCGGATGTCTTGTTGTACATTAATGATTTTGGAGTCAAGCGTCTTGAAAGCCTGATTTTGTGCCAAGAGAGTTTCCGACTGCCAATTGAGAATAGCCTCAGCAGCAGGCGTTCTTTTTGGCCTTCCACGTTCATCCACATCAATGGAAGAAGGGATTTTTGGAGCATGAAGCTATCTTCGTTGTGGATCAGTAAATTCCTCAGTAGCATGAAAAGAAAGTTGAAAACTTTCAACAAGATTTAGAGGAGGGAAATTAGCTTCATTAAACATGGAGATAGATGGAAGTTGCCCAGTAGTTGGGTTTTCAGTAAATACTGGAATTTCAAGTGGATGAAAATTTTTCTTTGCCCACTTATAGATGGGTTTGTAAAAAGGAGAAACAACAGATTTTTTATATGGGAGTGAAACTGGAGGTGATGGTGGGGATAATGGAGGTGATGGAGTTGATGGGGATGATGAAGGTGATGGTATACCATATGAAACCATAAACTGGTATCCACTATTTTCTCCAAGAGTATCAATAGTGGGTCTTCATCTAAATATCTTTGGTAGAAGCTGTCTTTGGCCTTCCTAGCTTTTCGCTTGAGCCTGATAGCTGAATCTATTTCATCTGGGGAGTTTGTGCATGAAGAACATTAGCAAAAAGAATCCCATAAACAATGACCATAAGGGTCTTTATAGTGATGGACAGGATGTCCGTCACTTTTGAAGTATTGAACCAACTTTTTTGGGTCTGGTTCCTCAAGAATTTGATTAGGAACACAAGGTTCTATCATAAAGATAGTAGAAAAAATGGAAGGAGTTTCTTCCTTTTCTTTGCGGAATTTGATGGTTACAGTACCATCTCTTTATCTGACAAATTCAGATTCTGAAGATTGAAGAGGTTGGCTAATTTGGTGGAGCTTTTCATAATTTGTAATCCAAGATTCGGGAAGAAGCTTGGCTAACTTTTCTTTTGGGATCTGCCGAGGAACATGAATACAAGAAGCCTGATCATTTTGCATTGAGATGAACAGTGCATCTTCATTTCCATGTTGGAAATTCAGATCTAAGGCGTGATTTTGGACTCTATACACCATTTGGTAATGAAGAGTTGCGGCAATGGAATCGGCAGTTTGAGGAGCTCCAATAAGCTGAAGTTGTACTTTCAAGAAAGAAAGTAGCTGGAGATCGGAAAGGGCAATATTGAAATTTGGATAAAGGGTTACGAAGACTGTTCCAGCATTTAAGGTGGTTTGGACAGTACCAATACAAGCATGCTGGTATTCTAGGAACCTAGTATCCAAAAGAGTCATTCTTGCTACAACAGGCAAACATTTTCTCCCATGAAAGGTAAGAGCAAGACGAACTGCGCCATAGTGAATATGCGAATACCCTTGTTGGATCCATTGTTTGGGAAATTCAGGAGGAATTTGAAGAGTAACAAAGTATTCATTTTCAGAAGTAGGAATTGGGTACTGGTCAAACTTGGAAGATTGAACGTATTCTTTGACTTCTTTCGGAGTTTGACGGATGAGATGTCTTATAGACCTGATGCGTGAAAAAGATGTAGTAGGTTTGGCAAAGACTGAATATGGATTCATGAGAGGAAGTTGTGTTTCGGAAATCTTGGTTTCATCACTAAGAGAGACTTCATAAAGATAATCTATCTTAGAGGTATGTGAAGTACGGAACTCGGTTAAAATTGAAGAAGAAGACGATGGAGTAAGAGAAGCAGTAAGAGCGATTAGAGCTGTATCTGGGTCGGTCATAATGAGGAGAAAGGATTCTTCGCAGCACTGGACAATTACCAACTAAGCGTATAGAACGAACCAAGCTAGACATAAAATCATGCTCTCTGCGGCTTCTGTAGGGTGTAGAAACAAAAGCAAATAACCTTTTCTTGTTTCTTTCTTGGACTATGTCCTTTTTTGCTCTTATAAGAGAAATAGATAAAATAAAATAATGTGTGCCCATATTTTGTCCTTTTGGAGACCTTTATTTCTTTATTTGTGTTACCGAGAGTCCCTCGTATGAAATCAGTCAAACAGAAAAGTGAATTTATTACGCAGACTTAAATTCAAGACATAAATTTAACATCTTATGTTGCTGCTAAGGACAAGTTGCTCCAGCTAAGCAGCCTGTACAAACTGTCAAACCAAGAGAGACATAGACACAGACAGCATGAAGCAAGATTTGAATTTGATTGGTCCTGGCGAGTCATTGCATCTCCAACGTCCGTTTCTGCTCAGTTTCACAACTGGAATCCCTTTTCCTGTTTCCTTTTTCGGTTCTTGTGGGCGGATCCCGATCTTCCATGGGGACCAACGCAGGAGCTGAAATGGCGGAAACAGCATAAAGAGATTATCTCCCGCAACAGGCGTCGACCCAGAAGCCAAAACACCCATCCCCGAAAAACCCAGAGAGGCTCTGTACGGAGAGAGAGGGAGAGGAGGAGGAGGAGAGATGGTGGCGGTGGCGCCGGCGCCGGCGGAGGATCAAGAAGAGGGGGTGATGGCGACGGACTTCTTCTGGTCCTACACCGACGAGCCCCACGCCTCGCGGCGGCGGCAGATCCTCTCGCAGTACCCTCAGATCAAGCAGCTCTTCGGCCCCGACCCCTGGGCCTTCCACAAGGTTCGGTCCCTCGCCGTTCAAAATGCCTGCTTGATTTGATTTTCTCGGTTGGGTCGGGTCTCGTTGAAGTTGGAAGTTCTTGATTGGTCAGCGGAATGGAGCCTTTAGTGGGTTGGTTTCGCTCGCATTGCGTTTGCATTGTCTCTTTTGGTGATGATTTGCTTGTGTTTCTCTTGTCGCTGTCCGTCTCGATCTGAGCTACAGTGGAATTCTTCTCTCGGTTTTCCTTCGTTCCTTGCGTACTTATCAGTGAATGTGATGTCACCATCCGAATCCACCTAGTCCAGAGTAGGTGCGGCGATTTGCAGCTTTTTAAAGCTCCGTTCGTTTGGCGAAAAATATTTTCCGGAGAAGTGAAAAAATATTTTCCTTACCCCTCACAAAAAAGCCTAAATTTATGAAAAATGACTTTCGCTTCTGAAAAGTGAAAATCATTTTCCGCCAAACTTCTCCTTTCCCCCTCCGGTCGCCGGTCGCTGGCCACTGGCCGCCGCCACCACCGTCACTGCTGTCGCCACCACCGCCGCTGCCGGTCGCCGGCCGCCACTCGTCGGTCGCCGCTCGTCCGCCGCAGCCGCTGGTCATCAATCACCGCCGACAAAAAATATTTTTCGAAACTTTTTCATATTGGTTGCCGAATACAGGAAAATTACGTTCCGAGAAAATATTTTTCAGAAAAATGACTTCCGGAAAAATATTTTCCAAAAACACAATATTTTTCGTCAAACGAATGGAGCCTAAATGCTTGAAGAAATTCCTCGGTGCGATGCCTTTGTGGGTCTTCCTCTTTTGCCGATCTCGATTAGCATGTTTTCTACTGTTGCTTTCTTGAAAAAGAAAGGAAAGAAGTTCTTTTTCGAGCTTTTGGCATATGTCATTTTCGCAAAACCTTAATTATGTTTGGTTATGGGTTTCTCATCCATTTGCATTTAATTACAAAGGGCTAATTCAGTTTTGCACCTCCATTGCTGATTGTGGATGCTGCTCTGCGATTCTTTTTATCTCGTAATTTTTTAAGGAGGTGTAATGAGATGAGCTAATTGGCCCTTTGTTGCCCTGAATCGAAAATTTTAAATAACTGGTCTTTGGTAACTACAGTGATACAATCATTTCTTTTCTTGCAATTGTGTTTGCATCAGAAACAGCTGGAGAACACCGGCAAATCTACAGTATCGTGATTTGTGGAAAGGTGGTCGCTTTTAAGATGCTTGGGGAATGTGACTTGTTGAAAGCACCTTAATGCATATGCTTATGAAACGGAGTAATGTGCCAATTCATGCAATATATGTCAGCTGTGGTTTTTAACTTTGATCATCTCATGTATTGTCTTTATCATTTTGCGCAGATTACTGTCGCAGTGCTGCTACAGCTAGGAACGGCTACTTTGCTCCATGATGCGGGGTGGCTAAAGATTCTGGTTATTTCCTATTTCTTTGGCTCTTTCCTCAACCACAATCTCTTTCTGGCCATCCATGAACTCAGCCACAATCTCGCCTTCTCAACTCCGGTATACAACCGCTGGCTTGGCATATTCGCTAATCTCCCCATTGGTGTTCCCATGTCTGTAACCTTCCAAAAGTATCACCTGGAGCACCATCGCTACCAGGGAGTTGATGGGATAGATATGGATGTTCCGAGCCTTGCCGAAGCCTATCTTGTGAGAAATGCTTTCACGAAATCCATATGGGTAGTCTTACAACTCTTCTTCTATGCTTTGCGGCCTCTGTTTCTCAAGCCAAAACCTCCTGGTATTTGGGAGTTCATCAATTTAGTCATTCAGATAGCCCTCGATGTATCCATGGTTTATTACTGGGGTTGGAAGTCTTTTGCTTATTTGATCCTTTCTACATTTGTTGGGGGTGGAATGCACCCAATGGCCGGTCACTTCATCTCGGAACACTATGTTTTCAAGCCAGACCAAGAGACATATTCCTACTATGGTCCCCTGAATCTTATGACGTGGAGTGTGGGATACCACAATGAGCACCATGATTTCCCTAGGATTCCAGGAAGCAAACTTCATAAGGTGAAGGAGATTGCACCGGAGTATTACGAGGGGCTCGATGCATATAAATCTTGGAGCCAGGTCATTTACATGTATATTATGGACTGCACTGTGGGGCCTTTCAGCCGAATGAAGAGGAAACCATCGGCGACTACCAAGAAATCCGAATAGGTTCACCTTGACTTCTCTCTTCTTTGTTCTCTGTACTGGTTACTGCAATTTTTCGTCGATGATTATGTACAATTCAGTAATTAGTATTTATGTAGCTATAGACTGAAAAGGGTGAGTTATTTGTTTATTGATTAACTTAAACATTAGATAATATATTGATTTATGTTGACAAGGCACGTGGAATATGAGGTTTTTTGGGGAGTATCCTTTGGATTCTAGCACATTTGTCATTGAGATAGGGATGGCAACGGGCAAACCTGCGCTCGAAAAGTCCTTATATTTGTGATGAGATAAGATCTTCCTGTTTACCATTTTACTCCTAATGGTGCACCTGTATTATTCAGACATTCTGTGTGAAAACTGTCAGTCATTTGTGTAAATATTGAAGGGCAAGTCGCAAGTCATTCTAGTAGAGAGTATCCGCTTTATTGACTCTGTCACAGGCTGATGCTAGCGCCAGGTATTTCTCTTTAGAAGATCGTTATGCTAAGAACCACTTTGGTTGTCTCATGCTATGGTGGACACTTAATGAATTTGGTTCCAAGAACTTGAAACCTTTGACTTTTGCATCGTAGCGAGTAGTGATTTTGGGCCCTGAGAGTTTGTACGTCTGAGCTTATTGCTAATGGTAAGTGAAAATTGATGATTAACTCTTTGACAATGATTTTGACATTCCTTACATTTATTCTAGTCAAAGCCAAAAGAAGAAAAGGTACTTCGTTTTATGGTCTCACGATTGACTGTCGTGGTATGACCAACAAGGTATGACCGACTTATCACATTATGCATATCCAATCAATTTCTGTGTTGCATTTCAGAACTCTTACCAAACAACACCAAGCAAAGATTAACAAAGAAGCTGTTCTCATGTCTGTCAATTTGTTGTTTCATGGCTTCTGCGCCAAATCCTTATCAAATTATCAACTACTATGACTAACAGGTATAGAAAAGCTCAAATTTAGCGAAAAAAAAAAGGTATAGAAAAGCTCAAGCAGCAAAAGCTCCCTCGAGGGTCGATAGAAATGCTATTGAATCACAGCTATCTGCTAAGAGCTTTCGTAAGTATTTTGTAATTTGAAGCTTTAAACAAGGGTTCCTGATTCAAAGTGATTTGCTGCGTTTTAAATTCAAGGGCAACCCCACATCGTTGATTAGTGAGCACTTGTAAATTTCTTGGCTAATAAAGATTTTCTTCCGACCACAAAAGTTTCTATGCTCGATAACTTTATCAATGGCATGCACTAAATATTCAAAAGCGGGATGATTGTACATTTTTTGACTGGTCTTGGTTTTTCAATCAATTCAAATGCTCATTGATGGCTACCGAAGTAAACTGCAATTACAGAACACAGAGGACGGATACCGGCCAAAGGACATTGGTTGCTACCCTATTAAACTTCATTCAGCTTTATCTAAACACAACCGCAGCAGACATGACAGCAATCAACACCTTCCATTGCTATGAGAACCATCCTCAATCTCATTTACATGATCAAATAAGTTATCCCTTCTCAAAACTTCACAGGTTGACTAAAAGTTTTCTGAGTAACCCGCTTCATGATGTTACACTAACTCTGATTATACAATTTTTATGCTGCTTTCCCTTCCCGATCATCGCGAGGCATCAAATTGCAATCATCTTCAACTGTTATTGAGATCACTCCCCAGTTTTGCTGATCTTGTGCATCCACTTATACGCTTATTGGAGCAAAATCAACAATTCTGAAATGTGACAGTATAATTTCCGCAATCTATTTTCAGCACATCCATCAGGGCTGTCATCGGATTAGATTGCTTCACACGTCACTCTCAAATTTCAATCACATGTAAGCAACAAAGTTCTGGCTCATTGCCTTTGGCGGCGAAGATGCTCTCTCATATGCATGTGCACATCTGTCTTCACTACTAGCCTCATCTTCTTTGAATCCTCCCACAACAAACCACCATACTCCCGTGCAAAATCGCAGGCAGCCTCAAAGACGTCCTACAGAATTAGAAAGACCAAACGTCAAAAATAATCCCAGTACTGGAAGATGAGGATATCACTTGAAGTTCATCGATTTTTACCCGAGAAGGGAATTCATCATAGAAATGTGCAGGAGTCATCTCAACCCGGTTAAGATCTGATTCCCACAATCTAATCTGTCAAAAACCAGGAAATTGAGATGGAAAATGGCTTTGCCATCTATAGAAACTTCAGAAAGAGCACACCGGGATTGATGTTTTAAGAACAGATTATAAGCTATGAGTTAATAATATCGAAGCAGTCGTTCTTCAAAATCATGGGTGGTCACCACATAAACGTCACACACCTAATCCGGGTACCTCACTGAGAAGCACATAACCAAGTCATTGCCTAAGTCAGAAGTCTAGTTCAGTTCAACTACTAAAAAGAAAAAAAGACTAAAGCAGATAGCTGAGATGTGATCAACATTTGTGGGATGGGTGCATGACTGATAGGAGTAGGACATAACTGACACCTGAAACTGTCTTATGTCAATTGCCTGGCATGCAATTTGAAATGGACTAGGTACTGGAGATTAAGTAGCAGCATTCAAGGAAGTATGTTATGTTGTTTGAAAGATGAAACTGGCGACCATCTTCTCTTTAATTAATGTTTCTCTAAAGTCCGTATGGTCCAGATGTCTAGCCATGTGGTAATGTTAGGAAACAAGTAGATCTGAGTCTGAATTAATTGGCCGGGTTAAGAAGGTTAAAGGATGGACTACTCGAAACTCACAAATTGGATGGTTTGGATTGCTCGTCTATACCACATGCAAGATGAGAAATGAAACAATTCATTCTCAAAAGTTGCCTAATGTTGATTGCTGAACTAAAAAGCCATAGGTAAGATGAAGTACAGAAATGAGGACTTTGATGCTTAGAGCAGTCAATTACTTTAAAAAACACTGTTAGCATTTGCAAACAGTACTTGTGAATTAATTCTGTTCTGTCTCATTAAACCTTTATAAAAGCCTGTAGCAGGAAGTGGCTGATGCTTCCCTGCTTGAACCTTATGAAATGCAATGATACTTATTTTAAGAAAAGAAGGAAAAAAGTAATGTCAATTAAGGATTGGACCTGATCTGTAACATTTTCGGGAACAGATGGTATTCTCTCTGCTACACGGGGATGCGCATTTTGTTGGATAAAAGAAATAATCTGCAACACAAAAAAAAAAAAAAAAAATTGATGAATGGCAGGTAATTTCCTCTCACAGCAATGCAATTATGTAAACATTCATCCATGATAAGCTATGCCTGCGTCTGTTCTTGAAGTATATTGACATAATATCTAAATCAGGTGCATACAACAGCACTATGGGATTACTGATGATGGATATGAAAGCAAAAAATATCATCATCAGAAAATTGAAGAGATATTGGTATTCCCAATACAAGTAACCATAATAGGCCAAAAACTAAATATGCTTTCACAAAGCAGTAGACATAGTAACTCAGTAACACCATCAGATGCCTCTTTCTAAGTATCAATCATCCACAAGGCAAGCCTTTGCAAGGAGCTCCATGTAATTAAAGCAGGCACATGAAATCAGGAACCTTGCAACTCGGTCAAATTCGCTCACAATGATAGGGCCTCAAAGAAGGAAATAAGTCCTTACAGAAACAATTATTATGTTCACGCTATATAGTCCACATAAAATTTCTTAAAAACGAAAGTTGCCCAACTAAGCAACTAAAACTTACCTGCTCTGCTGTGATCCCATTCTCAAATGCATTATACAAGCTTTCTTTAGTTATAGCCCCGACTATAAGGTTTGGGAGCTGATACTCAATTCTGCAATATAAGCATTCTATTAGTACCTCTGCAGTTGGTGACAACAAGAAATAAGTTTGTGGAATGCAGAACTAAATGGTGGAGATCAAAGATATTATGAGAAGTAAAGAGACTTGACCCATAGGAATGAGCAGATGACTTGAGAGAGAGAGAGTAAAACTGCGTGCAAATGACAAGCAATAAATATGGCAGTCTATTGTGGATACCCCTTTTGTGTCATGTGGGATCAAGCCAACATCTAATAGTTCATTCTGTACCTTGCTGATTGACATCTAAGGACTCATTGGCCAGGATATAATCTTCATATTCCTTTTACCCCTTTTAGCACCGTGCTAAGAAGACATGCGGTTTGATTCTATTCTCAAATAAAACAAATATTGGAACCCTGAGATTCTAAGAATCTATTTTATGAGAGACTATGTCTGAAGGGGCCATAAGTTGCTTGCTTTCCCATCTATTACAAAACCACACAATTGTCAAGTTCTCAAATTTAGGACATGTGCAAAAAATTATACCGTGACAGGTTTCAATTGAACTATAATAAAAATCTAAAAATTTGCCCAAAACAATTATTGTTAATTCCATGCAGACGTTAGTCTGTCTTATATTACAAGAGTGGGCACGAGATTGTAGCTTTGAAAAGAAAGTCCTCCTGTAATCATAGATAGCTAATCACGAGTGATATAATGCTTGTCATCTTGAACTCAAGACCTACTTCGCTGGATTTGCCCACAAAGGATCCAGCAACATTAAAGTAAGTAGAGCAAGTGCTGCTTCGCATGAACACCTTAAATAAAACATAATTTAAGATTTGGGTTTCTGCATACTGGGCTGTAGATAAGCATATTGGCCCCAGGACCCTAAAGGAAAGATGATGAAGATTGATTCCTTTTCCCAGAAAGATTGCAGGTTTCCAGCCCATGTAACACTCGACAATTCAAATGGTCACAAAACGAGATCAGAAACTTCCATGACAGACAGAACAGAAAAGGTGGAACGAAGATAGCAGGCAGAGATTGAGATGAGGAAAAACATTAATATGGAATAAAAGTAACCAGTGGCGCAATTTCAACTGAATGTAATCGTCTTGATCATGATGCAATTATGTCTGACAGTCTAAGACTGCTATTGCTTTAAAAAAAATGGTCTCCACCTAGACAGCCTCTTTTATTTGTATTTCGCATGCTTACTCAAACCCAGTCTCTTTCCATCCGGTAATCCAATTTGTTTATGACCATACCTTGAGAAAAGTCGCAGAATTTCACAATGTAACTTAGATGTCGAGTATGCGTACATCCTAAAATTTGTTTCCACGACAACAAATCCCTGCAGAGAGAACAAACCAAATTAAAAATTTGACAGCATAACATGCATAATATTGGAGGCCTAATCTCCCAACGGAGAATACATGGAACTTCCAAAAGTAACAGTGGTTCAAATTTCAATTTGAGAACATAAAAGTTCTTAAGACATAATAAATCAGTGGCAGCATTTGGACAAAATCCAAAGCCCTTTCACAAGTGGTAGAAAAACATGCAGGTAAAAAAAGGTCTAGGGTTTGTCTAATGTTTGCAACTGAAAAAAGGTATGTCTTCCAATTACTGTCCTTGAGACCTGGCTTGAACTATTAGCAACAGTTAATCAATCAATAAAGCAATTAGCAATTCAGGGGGTGGTCGTCAAACGAGTATTCAGTTGTTGAATTATGGTTGTGCGATGTTGAATTATGGAAGACATAGCAAAAGGAATGACATCTTTCCACGAATCAACAAAGAAGCTACTGTTTGCAAACTAAAGAACAAAAACATAGTGCCTACATTCATATCAGATACACAAAGGATATACCTGTTTTCGAGATGACGAATCAGTCAAACTCATGGAGAGATTAGTAGCTAATTTGGTTGGTATGAACCAACTATCTTTTCTTCCCTGGGAATATACAGATAAAAATAGCAATAAATCTGTTAAAAGGTTTTATTCAAAAAGCACACACTACATCTTGCACCAATAAAAGAGAAATAAAGAGCTGCCATACCTGTTGAAGTTTGACTAAGCCCAAGTCAGCAAGGTCCTTGAGTGTGTTCCTCTGGACTTCAGTCAATGTATTCATGTTATATGCCTAGCACACGTTCGACAAGCATGACAGGGTCACGGTGAGTCACCAAAGCAAGCTTTTCAGGCAAACATTTCACAACCTGAAGAGATTTATCTCATAGAAAACTTATCTCCTGTGAAACCTTGTGCATGAACATAACAGATGCAAACTACTGTACCTCTCCTGTTACATGAAAACTAAGCTCGAGCAGAAATGAAATTAGATCGGCTGAATCCACATCTCGCTCCTGCACCAAATTGAGACTCCATTGAGAAAGAGAGAGGCAGATGCTGCAAATAAATGAACATGTAATCTCTGTAAAATGCAATTCCTGTCAGCAAAGTGTTTTTTACCAAAAAGTCAACAAAGTGTCAGGTTGTCAGGCATTACTCGTTCATGAGAAAGAAAGGCCCACGATGAAAGACGAAAAGGAGGCTATAGCTGTAGGTAATGCTTTAAGATACCTTAGACCTAAAGCTCAACACCACTAAGAAGAGTTGACAGGATAAGCAAGTTGAGACCCCATTACGCTCTTCTGTGATTCCACCAGACAGCACTACACTCTCAATCCTTTAAACCAGTGATGCTGGCGAGACGAGAAAAGTTTCTACTTTGAACTTCCACAGAAAGGAGGGTATTATCTCCAAGTACTCCGACTCTAAACTTGCCACTGCAATAATGGACCCCCTAACTATACTTGTGAAGAAGCTAGAAGACATATATGTATCAATGGC
Source organism: Syzygium aromaticum (assembly GCA_024500025.1). Taxonomy (NCBI): domain Eukaryota; kingdom Viridiplantae; phylum Streptophyta; class Magnoliopsida; order Myrtales; family Myrtaceae; genus Syzygium; species Syzygium aromaticum. The sequence continues at coordinate 28,373,620 of CM044889.1, read as the reverse complement.
CTCATCTCCTGGAACCATTTTGATCAAGATGTGAATTTTCAAGAGCCCGTACACCCACTACATTAGGATCACAAATTCCGCTAAGACAAACAATATCCAAATGCAAGCAGTCACCGACAGAGTTAAGTGAAAAGACAATAACTTCACAGAGCTCTGAAAAATGCATCATTATAGAGCCAATCAGGATTTATGCTATTGAATAGCTAAAATCCCTTTAGAATCAGTCAATAACTCGAGTTATTCATATTTCATGAACACGAGCTTCAAGGAATGACTGAAAAGGAGAATTATAATTGGTCATGTAAAGAAGAAATAAAAGGAATAAGGTGGATTACATATATGAATAAGATTCATTATACAATCATACCTCAGAATTTGATATGTATTCTCTGATGATGTACCAAAGTTGTGCATTTGTATCCATCAACTGCAGTTCACACGAAACAACTAATATTAAAGAATATGCCAACAGATTTAAAAGTGGGTCATGATTCTTTTATGCGTACCAAGAACTGGAAGCCACTCTCAGTTAACCTAGGAGGTTCTTTGTCCCTGTAGAAATGGCAAAGACAAGTCACCAATCAACCAGATTCCCAACCATCCAAATAGACCTCCAACCATATTACATATGTAAAGAGAAATAAACAACCTCTGAGTTAGAAGTCCCCTTTGGAAGATTCTCATCATAGAGGGGCTTATATTCGTCATCTTTTCAGCTTGGGCTGAGTTTATAAGTTGCAGAAGAAAACACTGTTTTATCACAATTGAAGCTTCATGAAAGAGTAAAAAAAAATGAAGAAACCAAATCAATCAATGGTGGCTAACTGATCTGATAAATTCAGTCAAAGGATGAGAGCAAGACTCTACGAAGAGTTAATGCAGCCAAGAAAGACCCAAAAAGAAGAAGGAGAAAAAGAACATTCGCACCTCCCATTGTTCAAGAGCATAGGCCTCGAGATCCTCCAAGCTTGGGAGCCTGGCAGTGATGTTTAATGGCATTGGTTCCCTTGGCAAAACTCCTCTGCATGGTTCAACTTTCAGTCATGCACTAAGGATTGTGTCAAGAAAAACAACTCATGAACTAAGCTGAAGTCCAATATTTGACAATTTAAGGAAAAATACTTGGTGACAGAAGATATCCCAAGAAATCTAATGCCATAAATATGCCTTACCAAGATGATCTATTAATATGTACCATTACTATATGTATCTATCCATCTTTAGACATGATTTGATGCAGTAATATGAGGAAAAACAGAAGCAAAGACATGCCAGCATACATGTGATAGCATGTTCTTATACTGGTAAAGGCAAAAAAAGTGATATACAAGACAAAAAAGAGGGACTATAAGATCATTAATTAGGTAGAAACAAGACAAAACGCAAAAAAGAATCTATGTATTATAGCTTTCATCAGTCTGACTTAAATCAAAATGAATGCTTAAGGGTATATGTCAAATTGGTGATCCAGAACCGGTGAAACATTGCATAGTTTTTCATTTTTCTGCAATGTATGAAAAATAGAAATTCCAGCAGAAGCTATACAACGAAAATCATATCTCGTCATCTGGCTTCAAGTGCTACTTGACAAAAGGTTGAGTTCTCAACAAAATCTTGAAACATACTGATGTCTCAATGCAAATGCGAGCTACATATTACCCAAGATAAATTCAAAAAAAGCATCACTCCTCTCTATCCCACTAGATCCCAAAAGAAAATAAATGAAAGAACTAGAAGCCACAAACGAATCCGTAACTTACCCACAGGTTATGTGTTTCTGGAGGTTAGTCTGAAAGGTTGGATTTAGGCTGTAGCTGGTACCACTACTTCTGCCATTACAATTTTAAATTCAGAAACTGACATGGTAAAACTACAATAAACAAGTTTACAAAATTCTCTCTTGAATTTCCACAAAGTGCAAATGCTTATTCTAATTACCCTCCAACCCAATAAAGAGAGGCGATTAACAATGCATCTCTGAACCACGTCTAATGTCAATAGGTATAGGATGTAGGACAAACAAGTATATTGACATGCAAAAATCCAAGAAAAAACCAATCTGTTTCCAGTGCATGCAGATTTTTTGCAACATAATGGAGGAAGTGAACAACTGCAAAGAAAAGATGCTTATACAAAAACACATGCTTAGTGGATATGAAGAACTAAAAATTGCTTGAACAACTTTCTACTAAAACTTATGCAGCAGAAGCCATTTATAACAAGCAGCTTATGAGGCAATTACATCAGTAATATATATGGTAACCCCGGACAAGCATTTTCCTATTTCGCAGACTGAAGAAGCATACAGCTACCAACTAATGTACTTATCCTAGACGTCTTAATTTGTTTGTAGGGTTTACAAAGCTAGAGGTGCAAAAGGAGGACCAGAAAAGGCATTTCTACCCAAAAAGGGTTTACCTTCTCGCTATCTACTTCCCTTTCAGCTTGACATATTAAAGCATGAGCAGGCGTATAAAAGTTCCCTTCAATCCAAGAAAGAGAGAACTAGCTTAAAGATAAAGAACTAACATAAGGAAGCTAAAATTCTTATCATCGGAGTGTCAAACTTCCCACTTCTCCAACTGTTCTTTATCGCGACAATATGAACATATCTATAAAGCTAAACACACAATCCATCAAAGATCATATTTCGGAGTAATATACAACCCTCGGTCAAACAGTTACGTAGAGAAAACTGAACAGAGGACCCATTTACCTGTCAAAGGTCTCGGAGAAAATCCTCAACTGCAGCAACCTGTCAATCGCAACTTTATGCTTGGAGATTCCATCTGGAACTACCCACTCCTCCATTGACTTGGCCGTCACTGCCTCTTCGATGTACAACATTTGTACCACGTACTTCTTCGCCAAAGGGGGCAACGACCTGTGCGCAAATAAGGCGGAAATCACACGGCGGCTCGCGACACCCTTCGTCAAAATTGTCTTCATTCTTATGCAACACGGGCATCGCACTGACATTCGAAAGCTCAAGTTGGTTTTTTTTTCCTTTGTTTTTACAGTGTACACCAGCGTATAGGATGCTCAATGCTCACTACTCCGCAATGACGCGATTAAAATGGCATTTGAAGCACGACTCCAATGGAGCTAACTACCGTTTGCGATCACCCGGAAGCGGTCGATCTCCTATTCGTTCGACTTCGTTCTCGGCGGACCAAATGACGAATCACGATGAACAAGTACAGTCGCTCTGCCGTACAACAGAGGATGGAAAACACTGCAAAGAGAGAGACCTGAGAATCGCTTCGCAGATGAAGGCGTTCTGGTAAAGCTGGTCGAGCTTCATGGCGGGCAGGGCCGCGACCATGTCCATGAAGTTCCTGGCGATTATCTTCACCTGAGGCATCTTCCCCCCCGCTCGGAATTCGATCTCCACCGAGAGCCCCTGCACGGCCCCCTCGGAACCGGTCGCCGCCGCCGCCTCCGCCGCCGCCGCGAATCGGAGCTCCAAAAGGCTTCAGCGATTCCGGGCTCTTACGAAGCTGCTACTCCGCCGCGCGCGACGCTCGAACAACAGCCGCACGCGCGCTCTTCTGATCGCTTTCGTCAGTGAGTTCCGTCCGCGCTCCGAGCTTTAGGGTGATGACGCCATGGGAGGCGCCTGCTCAGCTCCGTTTGCTCGTGGGCCTTGGTGGGGGGAAGATGGGCTTAAGGCTTGAGGCCCTTTTCACAGTTTTACTTTTCGGGTCAAGTTTAACCGTAATCCAAATCGATGAGCCGGACCGAACCGAACCGAATCGAACTAAGGACTCTATTTGTTTCGCGGGAAACTCGTGATTTTGGAAACGTTTTCAGAAAAAAATAATTGCTTATATTTTTTGCGAAAATAAATGAATGAAAAATATTTTCATCACCCATAAAAGTAATCAAAGTATTAATTGTTGTTAATGATGAAATTTTTTTCATTTACTAATGTTTCTAAGTGATATAACTGATAATTTGTTTTGGAAAGTTTTTTTCAAATCTTGAGTTTCCTGCGAAACAAACGGAGCCTAAGCCAAGAACCAGTAAAGCCGGTGTATGGGTTTATCGGTTTGGTTCTAGTTTAGAATTTTTTTTATTGGTTTGGTTTTGGTTTATTACTTCGGAAACCAATACAATTGAACTACGCCGATAAATTTAGTGCATAAATAAAAAAAAATTTTCTTTTTGACTAAATGACGTTTTCAGTTTAACCTAACCAAGTTAATCTTTCTTACCTAAGACTGCTCTATACTATCAAATGAAAGATTTTTATTTCTAAAGTCCGACTATTATTGGTTGATTTTTAATCCCAAACAATACCGCCGAAAGAGCTTCATGTATGATCGTTTTTGCTTTTGCGTCTAGTCAAATAATTTGTTTAGTACTATTGATAAGTAACTTGATTTAATTGTGATCGGAGAAAAAGACATCACAAATGTCATAACTTTCGTACGGATCTTACTTGAATTCCATAACTTTTTTGTCAAATCACTTGAGTACCATAAACTATGTGCGATATGCATTTGAGTGTTAAAACTTTTTTTTTCCAATCACTTGAGTATGATAAAACTTTTCGATCGATTACTTAAGTATCATAACTTTTTAAATGCGTTCACCACAAGTGTAATGTCACATCGGATTTTCTCCACTTCGATGAACCTTCTTAAAAAATAATGGCACTCAAGTGAAAGTTTTTTTTTTTAAAAGTTACAATACTCAAGTAAGTATTGTACGATCCCTTACCAAAAAAAAAAAAAAGTAAGTATTGTACGAAATTTATGACATTTTTTGTGTCCATATTCTTTTGTGATTGTATCCTCTCTTTTTTCAAAAGATGTGTAGAAAATAGGTGCCTTCTTTTTATTAATTTGCATCTCATGTTGAACGTAAACAGTTCAATTTGGTCATCTAGCGCACCAAAAATGCAGTTTCTCGGCCCATAGGAAAATGAGAAAGAAAGGTAAAATTGAAGGTGACCGATATCACGAGTCAAAGCTTCGGTGCAAGCTCAGGTTTTCTACTTTCCTTCGCGTAAGTCTTCTTGCCTTCTCTTTTGGTCCCCCTCGTCCATTTTTTACTTGTTCTTGGTAAAGAAATGGAACAATGACACGAATAATCTCTAAATTTAATATTTAATATGGTATATGAACTTTTGATACACGTTTAATTTATGTAGAGACTTGATTGAATACATGGATGTAATAACTCGAGGACTAAATTAAACATTTAGCAAAAGTTCAAGAATTACATTAAACAAAATTAAAAGTTCATAGATCCTATTCACATTAAGTTAAAATTCATGAACTACATTGCATATCGGGGCAAAGTTCAAAAATCATTTGTGTAATTATCCCTAAATAAATCAATGTTAATGATCTTTTATGGCTTAAATATTTCCCTAGTTTTGGGGTTTGCATCGACTTAGCTCCCCCTCGTTTCGTTTTCCATAACGTGCCTTATGTATCCTGATTTCTCCGGACAATTTAAAACGGCTCGAGTTTTTTCCGCATGTTAATGCATGGCCCGCTGTGCTCGTATAGGATCGAACAGTCATTTGTAACACTCTATTCAGTCGAATAGTTGACTTTTGGCCTTTGACTTTGCTCACTTTGTTTCAAGAACTTCCTTACAATGAATCCTGTTGACAACAAGAATGATTGGAGGGAAAATTCAAGTAATTTTAGGATCTATTACATTTGTATTAATTCAGTCATAAACCTTTCAATTGTATCAATTTAGTCATACATTTTTTTTTACATTTTACCAATTAAATCTATTCAGGCAATTTTAGCTGGAAATCGCTAACGTAAATACTAGTTATCCTAGGTGACACGATCAAAGCTAACGTAGACTTTTTTAATGATATTTTAATATTTTTTTTTGCATTTTCTATCTTTTTATCTTTTTTTCTTTTGTCTTTTGTTTTTTCTTTTTTTCCTTGGACTTAGGACAGGGACGCCCAAGTCAGCCCGAAGCAAGGGTGTCGTGGCCCTCGGCAGCCCCGAGCGAGGGTGTCATGGCCTCACCAGGTCTAGGTGAGGGCCATGACGGCCTCGCTTGCTCAAATCGGATGAGGTCGTGACGACCCTCGTCGGCCCCCGGACTAGAGCGCAACCCAACAAGGACCACAATGCCCTCACCTAGCTAGTGCCAATGATAGTATCTTGACCCTCGCTCGTTCTAAGTCCAAGAAAATAAAAGAAAAAAAAATATAAATCAAAAAATTATTTTAAAAATTCACATTAGCACAGATCATGTCACGTAAGATGACCGTCATCTACATCAACGTATTTTGGTCAAAATTGGCCGGATGGACTAAATTGGCAAACGTAAAAATGTTTATGACTCAACTATCACAATTAAAAAGTTTAATACTCAATTGATACAAGTACAATAGGTTTAAGACTTTCCAAGTAAGTCTCTCTAAATATGCCTCTACATGGGAATATATGGGCACACGAGGTGTTGTGACAAATTTTAAGGACCTTGCATTTGATGGTGGATATTCGAGAAAAACAAAATTGATTTTGTTAATCCAAGAGGTGAACCAGGAAAAATGATATATCAATGAGTAAAAAGAGACTCGTCCGTGACTTCACATATAACCTTGGAGTATATAAGAAAATTTCGTACCTCCTTTGCAGCTTACGGCATATATTCCGATAGACAGGAAAATGGTGCTTTACTTTTATTTGATGTGTTTTTTATTCTTTCGTATGATTTGTCTTGATAACTTTTGATATGGATTCTTTCGAATTGCGCTAGATCTTTTGTCGCAAAAGATGAAGGATGAAGGCTGTCCTCTATTTCATAAGGTCTCATTATACTTTACCAATTGCTGCCACGCTTGATATACATTGCAATCGAGTCACTTGAATTGTCTGTTTGGATGTGTGGCATAACCGAAATGCTGTAAATAATGGCTGCATGCAAAATGAATATCCTGAAGAAACCTCGATTAAACCGATTAATTCATTTAAGACCTTCCAACAATGAATGTACAACATGTGGATATTTATGCTTTTCTTCCTCAATAATATGTGTCTTACAAAAGCTGAAGTGCAAGAACGTGCCTTTTTATGGTTGTTAACATAATTCATTCGGTGGGAAAAGAACACTAAAAGTACCAAAACTTGTGTACGGCGCTTATTTTAATGCCAAAAGTTTTCACCGGCTCAATTAAATATCAAATCGGAGGAAAAACGATCACTTAAGTGTTAACGGTGAGAAAGTCCAACCAAATTAATACGTGACTTTTATAATTAAAATTTTAATTTTAGTTGGATATTTTTTTTAAAAAAATAAGTCTATGTGGCATTTTCATGTATACATTTAGATTTTTTAAATATTTTTTCTGATTTTTTTCCTTTTTTCTTTTTTTTCTTCTTCTTCTACCTCCAGTCCACCGACCACAGCTAGCGGTTTGGCCTCGCCCAAACAAGGCCATCGTTGCCCGCCATAGGTGAGGCTCGGTCGACCCTCGCTCAGGCGAGGGTGTGCGAGCCCTAGCGAGGGTCGACCTCGCCTCGCCAAATCCGGCGAGGCCAACCGCCGCCATGGCCACGGTGGCCTCACAAGGCGTTGTTACCTTCCACCAGGCGATGGCTGACCTCGCCGGATCTGGCAAGGCCGACCCTCGCCAGATCCAGCGAGGCCAGCTGTCACCATGGCCACAGCGGCCTCGTAGGACGTTGCCTTCTCCCAGGTGACAACCGGTCTCGCCGGATCTGGCGAGAGTCAGCCCTCGCCAAATCTGACGAGACAAGCTGTCGCCATGGCCACGGCGGCCTCGCAGGGCGTCGCCTTCCCTCAAGCGACGGCCGGTCTCGTCGAATCTGACGAGGCGAGGCAAGGCAGACCCTTACAGGGGCTCGCCCGCCATCACCCAGACAAGGGTTGGCTCGACCACGCCGGTGGCGGGCGACTATGGCCTCGTCCAAGCGAGGCCGGACAGCTAGTTGTGGCCGGCGGCCGGCCGGCCTTTGGTCACCGGCGGTGACCGGAGGTAGAAGAAGAAGAAAGAGAAGAAAAAAAGAAAAGAAGGAAAAAAAATCAGAAAAAATATTTAAAAAATCCAATTGTAGATCATCGTTTTGATGTGTACATACCGACTAAATCTCCGGCGAGCCATATCAGTTTCAGAAATTAATAAAAAAATTCCACGTCAGATTTCCAGCCAAATTGACCCGAGTTAACACTTAAGTGATCGTTTTTTAAAAATTTTAGTACTGAAATGATTCAAAACAACTTTTGGCACTAAAATGACCGTTGTACATAAATTTTGACACTTCTGCTGTTCTTCTCCCTTCATTCAGTTCTGTGCGCATGTCCAACGGAAGTCAATATTTGATTATGATTATTTAGATGTTCCTATCATGTGGTCAATGGGACCTTGTTGATTTCTCCATATGTTCCTGGTGTCTTATATGTTGTTTAGGTTAATTTTCTCGGTATTGTGTCTATCGAAGAGCTGACACTTTTACTCGAGTATATGGAAACCACTCTATCGATTAAGGAAGATGAAGATAGGAGTACAAATGTGCAATCTAACTTAGACGGCTAAAGCTTCACATCTCCCAACACGTTCCGCTAGAAAAAGAAAGTTGAAGAAGATGTTACTCGAATTGGATTAAATCTTTTGTCAACAAAGATGAAGGATGAATGATGTCCTCTCTTGCATGAGGTTTAACAATTCTTTACTTAATGTCGCTATGCTTGATATACAGTGCAATCAAGTCACTTCAATTATCTTTTAGCATGTAAGGTATAAATGCTTCAAATCCACCTTGAATGATAAAAATGTGGCAACAATTCATAGATAATTGATTTACAACATTCCAGCTATACCACATGTGCTAACGAAAAACTCATATGACTTGATTGCAATGTATGTCAAGTATAACAAAAAATTAATAAAGAATTATGAAATCTCTTAAAAGAGAGAATCGCCTTTATCCTTTTATCTTTTGTAACAAAAGATCTAATGCAATTTGAGCAAATCTTCTTTAGCTCCCTTTTTCTATTTAACCATCTAATAAGTTAGGATCCACATTGTACATTCATACGTTCCATTTTCAAGTTCCTCAATCAACTGAGTAATTCCTTCATACTCGAGCAAAACAATCAAACTTTGATAAACCATATCCTTCTCTTGCAAATTGGATATCTTGAAGAAATCTTGAACAAACCTGTTTATATCATTTAAGACTTCCAACTATGAATGTACATCAGGTAGATATCTCTATTTTTTTTTCCTCATTAATAATGTCTTATAAAAGCTGATGAAATGCAAAAACGTGTCCATTTATTTTAACATGGTTCATACATTTCTGTGCGCACGTCCAATGGGGGTAAACATTTATTCTTATTTTATAAATAATTATGTCATGTGGTCAATGGGACCTTGTTTTCTCCCGTTACTGTGTCTATTTAAGGCCGGGCTTTTTGCTCCACTATAAAGGAAACACTAAATCGATTTAAGAAGAAGTGCAATATATGTCCTAACTTAGGCAGTTAAAGCTTCACATCTCTCTACATGTTTCCCAAATTAAGGAAGCTAGAGCAGATAATGTACAAATTACATTATGTCATTTGTCACAAAAGATAAAGGTTGTCCTCTCTTTGATGAGGTTTTAAAATTCTTTACTTATTGTCTGTTACCAGTCAATTCAAGTGACCTGGTTGCAGTACCTGTCAAGCATAGCACCAATAAGTAAAGAGTTATCAAGACGTGAGCTCAGCCTTCATCCTTCATCTTTTGTGACAAATCCATAATGCAATTTGCGCAATTTCTTCTTTAGTTTTCTTTTTCTAGGGGAGTGTGTTGAAGGATGCAAAGCTCTAACTGTCTAAGTTGGGACCCATGTTGCGCATTTTTTAAGACTATGCTAACCCTAAAATGTTTATTAAAATCCCCAAACTATGTGAATTCTAAGCTTGGAAAATCTAAAACTAATTCTTAACTAGTATTAACGCTATAAATCTAATAAAACTAATCAAAATCTAATTTCTTAACCAGTATTCCTAGACCGACCAAAAAAAAGAAAACTAGTATTCCTAGAATTCTTTGATTTTTCCGAATTTTTTAATTTTTTTCATTCTAAAAATGGGGACTCGGATCGGGTCAGAGGACCCAGTCTAAATGTGGGTCTCACCCGGACTCTCGGATCTAAAATTCGGACCGGCCCGCACAGCCTAAATTGCCAGATTTTTTTATTTAATCAAATTAAGCCCAAAACCAAATCCACCTAAGCCCGGCCACACTTAATATTCAGCCCTTATCTTTTTTATATATTTTTATTTATTTCTGTTCATTTATTTTCTTTTCCCTTTTCTTTTTCTATTTTTCTTTTCCGGTTCGCTTTTTCTTTCTTCGCCGCGACTTCCTTCTTTCTTTTTACCGAGAGCGTCTTCTTCAGACGAACTCTCGCCGGAAACCTCCTCCTTCCCCTCAACGTCTGCCGTCGACACCGGCAACCATCACCGGATCTCCATCACAGTCTCGGTTCACACCACAGAACCAAATTTCATTATCGGCCTCCATTCCCGACCGAATCACCGTCACACACGCAGGCCATAATCACCCAAGCGCAGTAGCATAGAAACAGAAACGTACTTGGCTAGAAAGAAACAAGCGCCACAATCAAACCAGTGCCTCTGAGCTTAGGGACGGATGCTTGGACCATCAGTTTTAATGCCGAGTCCTCTCATCAGGGCCATCGTCGAACGCAGCAAAGAAACATGCCAATACAGAGAAAAGACAGAGCAGAACAAAGCATATTCAGAATCAATATTAATGATGGTGAAACATAACCCGATATGATTGGGTCTTATGTCTACGCATCTTCAGTTTGAACAAAATCGCAATCTATTCCACGTCTGTGACTCAGAGGCATATTATCAAACACCTGGTGGTCAAACAAATTGCGGAGTAAAATTACGCTATCCCAGACTCAAATTCACGGCCTGATTCGAAGTAGATCAACCAGCAACATTTGGAACAAAGACAGCAAATCCAATCGTCAAAGTCGCAATCTATTTCATGTCTGTGACTAAGAGGCATATATCATCCACCAGTTGGCGGTCAAACAAATCGCGAAGTAAAATTACGCTATCCGGGACTCAAATTCACGGCCTGATTCGAAGTAAATCAACCAGCAACATTCGGAACAAAGACAACAAATCCAATCGTGTCTCACATGTGCTTTAATCCTAAAAGAATGAATGTCCGATCTCGATCGAGAAATCTATCTAAAGCAAAGCATGGATCTTAGAGATATTACCTGGTCCGCGATGTTTGTATCGTGACGAACGCTCAAGTTGGCAATGGGATCTTTTGCGATTCACCAACGAGCAAAATCTCGGCTTCGTAAAGGATTTCGAAAACGATGTCTTTTTCCTTCGAATCAGCTCAGCCAAGAATAGAGCCGAGCTGAAATACGGTCTAGACCTATTAAATGGATGGGTTTGGTCATATTTGGATCAGGTTATAAATTATCCGACCCAAATTGACCCATTTATGACTTATTTATGCGCAATGCAATTTTCTTGATTCGACTTATATTTGACCAAACTCGTATTGCTATAATACTTCCATATTTAGCAAAATCTAGAAAAATTCATGCCTAAACTGATATGAGAGTGCGGAGTGAGTGAGTGCAAGAGAGATGAGTTGAGTTTAAATAAGTTGTAAACCTATTTATGACCCATTTAACACACATTTTATACATACACCCATTTATAATCCATTTACTAAATATAATTAATCAATTTATGACTTATTTATTAATATATGGGTTAAAAAATGAATTTATAACCCATTTTGATAGGTCTGCTACAGGCTCAAACAATGAGCTTGAGAGAAGGCCTCGTGAGTCAAGCTGGGCTGAAGATGAATTGGTCCAAGATGATGGGCGATTTAGGCTGGACCAAATCGATGGGAGCTGAATTAGGGGACCCTTATGGTCAAGTGGATTGGAACATTTTCATTCATTTTTTTACTAGTTATTTTCTTTACTAGTTTTCCATTTAATTTTTTTTTGCAAAAATGGACACTTGGATGGTCGACAAAAATTCGGGTGTCAACACAGTGTCGTGACCCTTTTTCCGCAATGTGGTTGAGGAAATGACAAATTTAGAGGTAATGCTAGAGGCAGACCGTCCTTAATTAGTGCGAGTTCTCCAAAACCCTGAATACATGAAAATGTTCAATATTGTTCCTGAACATTGAACATTTTTGCAACGGTCTGTTCGATTTCCAGGTAAGTCTATGGAACCGGTCCCACCAAGCTTCACACAAATGGAGTCGATCGAAAATGAGGGAGGGAGGCAATAAACGGCTAGAGGCGAGGTCATGAGTTGACGGAAGTTGAGAGTTGAGACAGTGAGTTGATGGGTGTTGAGCTTGAAAGTAGATATTATGAGTAAGAGATAGAGAGACGACTCGGAAAATGTGAGAATGAGACAAGATGAATACTCAAACGATGGGCGTTGAACTTCAAATTAAGGATTTTAAGATTTTCATTTTTCTTACAATTTTTTCTTTTTTTTTGTTGGAATTTTTTCTTAAAAATTATATAAATATGTTACCTATCCAGTTTGAGTGTGCAGTTCTACACTTAGAACTGGAAACCAAACTGGTACTTACCGGTTCTAATAAATTGGGTCCCCACAAGAATCGCTAGTCCGGTTCCGAACGATTTTCGATTCTTTTGTTCACCTCTAATAGGAGCATCTCATGCTTCCTCTAGCCAAAATTGCATTCTATTCATTCATTCTACCCGCCGCCCGATCCTTAATATTTACCTACTTTTGTAAGACTCAATTTCCATGTACTTCGTAACCTAGTCCACAAAGAACTCCGTTTCTTCTACTTCAGTCTCTTTTAGTCAATAATCTATTGTCCATTGACATTCGAAATTTCCGAATTCAATTTCAAGACAATAGAAATTACATAAAGGAATTGAACATAGAAGAGTAGATAATAGCGCGATAAATATAGTATAGAATAATATCGAGTACATGATATAATTTCATCAGTGGGAGAGAGAAGTGGGATTACACGCAAGGCTCCACTTCGGAAAAAGACATCACCAGTTTAATCAAAGTATTTGGTCGTGCCAAGTAAAAAAAGAAATAATACTCATTTTCCTTCCCTTATCGACTACAAATTTTCCTTACCATGTTGTTTTGAGGAATCTCGCACGCGGGGCAGAAGTAGGGGTGAGCATAATCAGGATGGACGGTTCCTATCTTAGAATCGGAAATCGCCTACTAAGAACCGGTTCCGAAAAATTGGACCCGAGAACCGTCCGTTAGTTTCACAAACTCACTAGCTAAGGACGGAGACGAAAAGACAAAAACGAAGATAGAGATGGAGAGTCGCAGACAGTAAAGTGAGCATCGACCAAAAATAGTGAGAGTGAGTGTGAGATGAAAGCGAAAGAAGATATTTCTTAGTTTAATGTGAGACTATGGGCATCAAGCAAGTTAGGCTTATTTTAGGGATTTAAGGTTTTTTTAAAAAATTAAAAATAAAAAAATTATATTATATTTATTATATTGCCGGTCCAGCCCCCCTTCTCCTCCACCGGGGTCTCCCGCGGCGCGAATGCCACGTGTCAGCGGGCCATTGGAGCAGAGCAGCCTTCTCCCCGCGGAATCTCCAGCCCCAAAATATAAGGAGGAGGAGGAGAGGGAAGAAACGACAAGAGGAGCTGACTGTGAACTGCTGAGTGTTTCCGTGACTCGTGAGAGCGCTCTCTCTCTCTCCGCGTCATCGAGATTCTAGAGAGAGAGAGAGAGAGAGGATGGAGCTTCTGCAATGGCGGATCATCCCCGCGCTGATGCTGCTGGCCTCCTTCGCCGTCTATCTCTACGTGAAGGAGCCGCCGGAGGTCAGGTCTCGCGCGCTCTCCTCTGTATCTCTTCGGCCGATCGTCGTCGTCCTCATGAGCTTTACCGTTTCCGAGAGATAACCTTCTTCGTCGTCTACGGAATGAGATTGCGCGACGAAGCGATCGGTTCGGTGTATGTAGATGTTTGTTTCTACTCGGCCTTCGTTGGACGAAGCAGAGCGCGGCGCAGCATTCCGATGCTCGATCGCGCGCTCGCTTCTGAGCGTGCAGCGCCGCGGATTAGCGAACGAGAATGGGCTTTCTTGTTGCGATTGAGGCTTTTCTTAGGACCCGCGCGCCGGCTGCTTTGCCGGGAAATTGGCGAAGCGATATGCTGACGGACATTTTTGGTGACGCGCGTTGCAGGTTTCTCGCGACGATTGCAGCCTCTCGCCGCGCTATCATTATTGGATAAAGAGCAAGCGCATAGTGACGCCGGGAGGGATCGTTTCCGGTGCAGGTTGGTTGCTCCATGCGCGATCGCTTTATGGTCTTCCATTGCTGAATTAGTCTGCAACTCGAAGTGAGCACTGAAAGTTTTGCATTTTTGCGAGGCGGAAGGAGATGTAACTGCCTCATCAGCTTTGTGCTTTTTAGGAAAAACCTTACTTGGCTGTGCTTGTAGATTTATGGCGAAGGTTTTGGTTTAACGTCTAACTTGTTTGTGTTTCTGATGCATGTTTATGAGCAGTTGAGGTGAAGGGGAAATTCATTACCTCTGTCGTCATGGAGAATGATTGGCGAGGGACTTCCAAAGGAGAGCAAATTATTGATTATGGAGAGGCTGTTGTCATGCCGGGCTTGGTTGATGTGTAAGATGCACATCTCTGTTACAGATAGTGGTTATATCTCATAACTTTCAACTGGGAAAAAGGTTTTAGGAGATAGCATATAGAAACAATGGATGACAAACAGAGAGGGACCGATAAAGGCAACATGACCACGGTTACCTCCTTTACCATCATGGTTCGAGTCTTGCTGTCATCTGCAGAATATTGGAAGGGTGAATGGGAAATGGATGACTGAAATAGTGGTCAAACTTAAATTAAGTAGAGGGTGCTCATTTTTCGGTAATTTGGTCTTAATTAAAAACCTTCTGCCAAATTATGCATCAGAGCCTTTTATAAACTTATGTAATTACGCTTGAGAGTTGAGTAATCATATCCTTTTTAAATGAACTTACGCCCCATATACATTTTTTAAATTATCCAAGGCAGGCATGCACATCTTGATGACCCTGGAAGAGCTGATTGGGAAGGATTTCCTTCAGGGACTAAAGCAGCTGCTGCCGGTAAATTAGGCTCCCTTCAAGTTTCTTCCCTGCAGTGATACCTTAGTTGATGAATTTCCTTAAATGCTAGCTAAGAGCAACTGATGCTCCATCGACTAGTTCTTTAGGAGAAAACTCGCTTGAATTTCATATAGAGTGCTTTCTCTTTCCAACTTGTGGTGGATGAGATTAGCATAACATTCTGAGCCTTATATAAACAGAAATTGAAGCATGAGTCTACTTTTTTGTATCATTTTATTCTGTCAGAGATTGCCCTGTAAAACATCTAATCTGAAAAGGTAAACTTTACTTGAGCAATTTCTTTTTTTTTTTTTCTTATGCAGGTGGAATAACAACATTGATTGATATGCCCCTCAATAGTTTTCCCTCAACTACTTCCGCAGAAAGCCTGGAACTGAAGGTACGAGAAGTAGAGAGGTTAATTAGCTCTTTTTATCTGGCGAGGAACCGTATGTTTCTGAAAACTGCACACTGCTTTTTTTTAAATCCCTCCGGTCTGTATTTTTCTTCATAGCCTTATCCTGGCCACATAAATAGAAATATAAGCCTTGACTATCCAGTTTCTGTTCACTTTATAATATGTAAGTTCACAGTTTCTATTCATGATTTTCTAACTTCCTTGGCAGATGAAGGCTGCAGAGAAGAACATTTATGTCGATGTCGGTATGAACTGAAAATGACACACGAGCAGGCTAGATTTCATTTGTGCGGTGCATGTAAATTCTCACCTTGGTTTACACAGGTTTCTGGGGAGGTTTAGTTCCTGAAAATGCATTTAATTCAAGCGCGCTGGAAGCTCTCCTAGAGGCTGGTGTTCTTGGTCTGAAGGTAACTACCAGAATCTCGGTGTCATCAATTACTTCTTTATTGAATTTTTGCCACTGTCTCCTTATAGTAAGTTTTTGAAAGTCCCAAGTTACAAAGATTTGATGTGAAAATTCAACTGGACCTGGACTTATTTTGTCTGATGCACTACGTCATTATTTGCATGGTTTAAGATATGAGCATTGCAAGTACTATTAAACAGATAGTTTCTAATTTCTCAAGGAAATAGAAAACACGAGGCAATGAAGTAAAAAATGTGAAAACCTTTTCTTTGTGCTGATTTGCTATTTGACAATCTCACTGTTCTTGTTTTGTAGTCCTTTATGTGTCCCTCGGGGATCAACGACTTTCCCATGACAAATGCCAATCATATCAAGGTTCGTCACATGACACCCATTTTTACTTTTGAGCCGCAATATTTTAGCAGTGGACTCAAACTGCTCATTGCAACTTTGATATTCGTATCAACTAAGAATTTGTGGTATGTGTTGATAGATCAATGCTTTATAGCTTTTTTTTTCTAAGTGCCCTTAACCCGACCTGAGATCAAAACTATCACTTGAGTTATATATTGTTTGCTAAAATTGAGCAACTTCTCTGCTGTGCTTGCGCATTATTATCTTTTCACTATAGTGATGGGTCAATGATTAGTTATCGATTATTTATGCAGGAAGGATTGTCGGTGTTAGCGAAATATAGAAGACCATTGCTCGTTCATGCAGAAATTCAACTAGACTCCGAATGCCACTTGGATCTAAATACAGAAGATGCCCGATCTTATTCCACCTATCTGAAGACAAGGCCACCTGAATGGCAAGATTTCTGTGCAAATTGATTAGAAATATCGCAACTAATTATTTATGACAATTGGAGTTAGCTTTTTAATGTTCTTATGGAGGTGATTGTAATCTTAGTGTTCCATTAAGATTGTTAAGTTATCTGGACCTATGATCTAGCTAATTACTCTCCAAAATATCCCGTCGGATTTAAAGCTACTGGCTTCCAATACTCATTATTCTAGATTTTGTTGCTTTAATCGATGTGTTTACTTATGAGAGATGCAATGGTTTTATGAAAATATTTTTCAAATTCCAAAGAGTGGATTATCTTCCATAATAGAATTTCAAAAAATGCCTTGTCACATTTGGTGTTTGTCATTTTATCAAATTCAGCCATTTACAGGCACAAAATAAGGAGAAAAGCTTTGCTTGAAAAGATAGATGAGTTCCTTTGAAAATTACTGCTTGATATGTTTGTAAAGTTTTCCCAGCCTAGTGTAAGAGGAGTATCATGTCAAAGTTTCACCCAATCAAGTTCAATTATGAGCTCATCTTCCTCTTATCATTAGAAGATCTCTTGCGGCAGTGTTAGATGAAACATGTGACTTGGAAATTCATATCGGTTAATTTCTTTAAACAGGGAAGAGGCAGCTATTCGTGAGCTTTTAACTGTGACAAAGGACACAAGGATCGGTGGCTCTGCTGAAGGAGCTCATCTTCACATTGTTCATTTGTCTGATGCGAGTTCGTCCTTGGATCTGATAAAGGTAGATCATCTTTATCACCTCTTGTAAATAAGATCTCCTGGGAAGTTTCTCATCCAGTGGATATACAAAAATACCAAAAGTGTGGAAAATTTCTGGAAAATTTCTTTATGATTTGCTGGATATTGATGTGTGACGTGCGTAAAAGGAGATTATATACCTCCCCATTATTGTACTCCGAGTTCAGTTGGAGGTCCTAATACAAATTTGCTGAATTCAGCTGGTTTAGGAATTGTGACGTCCTATGATGAAAAGTCTGATGATTAGTTACAGGCACCTTTTTGACCAAAACTAGTTTCTTGAATTTTGTTTCATCTCTTGTTCGTAGAAAAAATGTTCATAAATCAATTTTATAGAATGAATATGCAAGAATTTTTCGGTGAAAGATTATTAGCAATTATTGCTGAGTCAGTTGTGATCAGTTTGCTATAATCGCTATTAGTCGTGGTAATGTTTTATGAACGCAACGCAAGTTTTTCCAATCTTATGCAGAAGGACTAAACCTTATTTTATTTTCTGTTTTGCAAAGGAAGCAAAAGTTAATGGTGACAGTGTAAGTGTTGAAACTTGTCCCCATTACCTAGCTTTTACATCAGAAGAAATTCAGGATGGAGATACACGCTTTAAATGTGCTCCACCCATCCGTGATGCATTGAATAGAGAAAAGTTGTGGGAGGCTTTAATGGTACTTTTAATTTTTTGGATTCTCTATTTGCCACCTACCCCATCCTCTTAATTTGGTTGCTTTATACATCAGGATGGCCACATTGACATGCTGAGTTCTGATCATTCTCCAACAGTTCCAGAGCTGAAACTACAAGGTGATGGCAATTTTTTGAGAGCTTGGGGTGGAATTTCCGGCTTGCAGGTTGGTCTATCTATATAGTGTACTTTGACTAATGTAAGCATGTATTCTCCATTATGTCATATACCTGCTAAAGCTTGCCTGACTCAGCTGTGATCATTTGATTAATAAGAATCTGTAATACCATTAGCTCAGATGGTACCGAAAATCTGCAATACCATTGCCACATAAGAAACTACTGACAAATACTCATTTTTTGGTCAATGGAGGAGGTTATAGGTGTTATAACTGAGGGTTGAATTTGATTATTTTGATCAGATTCAGGGTTCTGACATTAATCCCTATAGCATTGTAAAAGCGCTTTGTTGCAGTGTCATGTGGCACTTTCAAACCAAGACCGCTTTATTACTTATTGTTGTAGGCATTATCAGAGGGTTCTATGTCAGGACATTATGGTTTTATCTCCAACTCAAATTGTTTAAGCAGATGATATTTTAGCATTAGATAAATTAAGCATGCACATGCATGATTGGCTGTAGAGAGCTATATGGTTCTGGCATTCTTTTGCACGATCTTCATTCATGAGGTTCAATCTTCCTCAGGTTAGTTTGTTTGTAGAGCATTTACTTGGAGGCTATGATAGTTGATCTACTCTCTAAGTTGTGTTATGTAGATGCATAGAAGTGCAGATGATCCGTCATTAAGTTAGCTCCTCTAGTTGAACTGTTAATACTTTTCTTCAGTATTGAGAAATCATTTATCTCTTCTCTCTGAATGTCATCTACAAGTAATTTGTGAAAATCTGCAGTTTGTCCTTCCTGCCACCTGGTCATATGGCAAAAAATATGGGGTTACTTTGGAACAGCTAGCTTTATGGTGGAGTGAGAGGCCCGCGAAAATCGCTGGACAAAAGTTGAAGGTGATTGCTTTTAGCATCATCGGTTTCTCTTTAAATTTAAGATATGAAATTATCAAGTTACATTTTAGAATAACTTTTCACAGAATAGACTTGTTTCAAAGATCTTATAAAATGACTGGAACTTTGGTTTAATTTTACATGGTGCCAATCAGATCTGGTTTCCCCATCTCCTTACGCTCTTAAAGAATGGGTAGTGAACAGAATAGGCTCCTGCTTTCAGCTTACAGTCTTCATGATGAAAAGAGTGACGATTCTATTTGCAGGGAGCCATTGCAAGTGGAAACTTCGCAGATATTGTAGTATGGGATCCCAGTGCCGAGTTTGACCTCACTGATGAGTACCCTGTATATATTAAACACCCGGTATGTTGGCTGGTTTACCATTGAAAGTTTACCGATTCGATAATGTACAATTTGCACCTCATTTTCTTCAAAAGCGTGAGCTGAAGATAATATTCCAAGGTTTGAATGGATCAAGAAACTGGTGGTCAACAATCTTTCAAGATGACTTGCTGCAGCTTAGGTCTCCTCATCTCTGCAGAAGTTGCAAAACAAAAGCATTTTTGGCTGCTCTTTTGGGAGTAGAGTTACACACGTAACGTATTACTTAGAACACAGAGACGACATTTATTTTGAATTTACTTATAGGGTGAACCTATTTCCTTCCCTTAACTACAAAGCGGGGATGGATTGTTATTGACATGTTTTAAGTGTCAAGATAAATACTAATTCAAGCTCAACGTTATGTCTAATGCTTTCCAAGCTCTGTCTGGTTAGTAAATTGACATGTGAACTATCTTGTGAGCAGTCTATCTCAGCCTACATGGGAAAAAGATTAGCTGGAAAAGTTCTTGCTACTTTTGTTGGAGGAAATCTTGTGTATAAAGAGGGAAAGCATGCTCCCGCTGCCTGTGGTGTTCAGATCCTTGCCATGAGATGAACAAATTAACAGGTAATCCCATAGTTCCTCCCCCAACGATCTTCCTTCGACTTCTTTCATCACTAGCTGTAGTCATAGTTGTGGGCCAAAGGCTCAATTAGCTGAAACACAATAATTTCTTCAGTAGGGAGGGTGTGTATTAAGATTGCATCTTTAAAATAAAGAGATTTGCATCCTAGTTTCACACTAAAGTGAGCTGCAGGTTTTAAGTACACAGCATTCCATAACTTGTACTGGTAGGTTGAAAACTGATCATACTAGTAGGACATCTAGACGATCAATCCTGCTGAACATTGATGCTTAGTCAGACCAATAGAGCAAATTTGCAACTAAACCATTGGTGTAGACATTAGCAGAAACTCCTCGATGGCAATGTTATGTCATTGTTTTCAGTGAACATGTGAATAAACTACTTTGCGCTGATATCGTTGGAGCGACGTGCCAAAGTTTTAGAACATCTGATTATTCAAAAAGGACTGCCTGCCATATAAATGGGGGAAACGATGTTCTTTAAATTTGATGAATCACATCCTTATGTCGGTGGTGTATCTTGAACAGGCCTATTCATCCAACGACCATTGCACATATTGTGAAGCATCGACTGTCCATCTAAGGAAAGGCAAAGCAAGGAAATTTCGCTCGGCTAGGAGAATTGTGGTTCAGAACTGAACAAGGACTTGGGACAAGGATGGAAGAGAGAATACAGTGTGAATTGGCGCTGTGCAAATGGAATGAAAAGATAAGATGACCCTTGACAATTGACTGCTTTGGCATCTCTGTTTGTCACCATTCTGTACAGTTCGTGACGTAGCTAGTGGTTTTTTATGTCTGAAATGTCCAAAGCTTTTATAATTATGCTTGTTTTGATTGAACCCATATCATTTCCACATCAGTCCAAAACTCAAATTAATACTCTCTCTCTTTCTCTCTCTCCCCGCCTTCCGTTGAGCGGGAATAGGGGCGATGCTGAATATGAGGCTTGTTGCAATTTAAGCTAAATCAAAGGGATATAGCTATTTAAATTCTCCAATGTTCTGATATGAAGTTCAATTTCACATGTTGGCTCGAACCTTTGGATTTGGTTAGGCATGAAAATAAGTTGTGGATAATAGGTTTGCCAGTTCGACTGAACCTTGGCGGGAGCTTATCACTTCGTTTGGCATCAGCAGGTCATTGTTCATTGCCCTGCAATGGAGTCTGTAAAGGTAACAAAGAGCATAGATCAAGAAATATGGAAATAGCCACCCTTCAGATGTGGAGAATTTTCAAGATTTTGCCTGTCAATGCTGCGCAATATGGTGAATATCTAGTCGATCGAGTTATATATAGGCTTCACTTGTTTATATCGTCCCCACGAGAAGTATTTAGTGAACAAATTTCAGTAGATCTTCTAATGTTTTTAAGGAAAAAACAATTACATGATTAGTCGAGCTAGCTTAGGAAATGATCTTGTCTCGTGCATTAGGGTGACGAGTTATCTGATCAATGCTCAGATGCAGTGATAATTGCTTGTCATCAAACTGAATTGAGACTGATGAACGGCTTAGTTTCACGTCGATGGTGAAGTAATCGCTGGTTCCTGAAACTCTCCTAGAACAGAAGTATGAGGGCTAAATGCTATTCATCTTGATGATCAAGTTCTCTTTTTTTTTTTTTTGCTAAAAAATGATCAAGTTCTCTTGTATGCTGAAAAGGGTGCACTGTGTTCTCTCGCTAAGCGGGTGTATTGTAGTCAGAAGGTTATGTTCTTGTATAACTGCTAATCATTCTTTGTACAAATTCTTCATCATTTGATTAACAAGGAATTTAGCTGGATTTCTTCTTAAGGAAGCCCCATTTAATCATTTAGTTGAGAAACAGTCAATAGATGGATCATATATCTAAGTTTGATCATTTCTTCGCTAATCCTCATAACGTGTATTAGAATCGTCGGTGTTGCGTGTTAAACGTCGCAGCATCGAGCAACATTGGCGGGTTGCTCGAGCACATGACGGGCCCTCAGTTCGCCTGGGTTATGATCTCACTCTTCGTGAGAGAGCGGAGTCTGTGGAAAATGTTATGCTCAATTCCTCTTGTTTTCCCGAGATCACTCTCCTGTATAATCTTTTCCCGACGGCTTCTCGGAATCTTGGTATGATCTGCTGAGAAATCGCTTAGAAAAGAAGATCACAGCAATTGGTTTTAGGTCACGGAGTAATTGCATCTGATCGTGGTGATGGAGTTTCACCATTGCGCTACAACCTGTGAGTGATTGTGCATGACTTAGGGCAAGAACATAGCATACAACAAACTCAATGTTGAGGGACTCCAAACAGAAATGTCCACGCTGTGTGTGTGGTTTCAGTTCTTTCGGTCAAGGCATGAAAGGTTTGTGTCTATTTCGTCTGGGACCGCCGTCGGGAAGCGAGAAAATGGTCGTACAAATTCAGTTTGTGAGTGATGCTCTAGACAGAACTAATCACAATGCATGAAACTAGTGCTTTTCGGTGGGACCTAGTATGAGCCCCGAGGATTCTTGTAATGTGATTGGTTTGGTCTAATAAACTTAAATTTACGTAAGGATTTTGTTAACCAAGTGTCTAGGGGCACTTGTTAAGTAACCAATTTAGAAAACTTTACATTTATCAATGCTTTGAAATTGAATTATTCAAGACAAAGTATATATTGAACGAATGTCCTGGGTGGCACGGACACTCTTTAATAGCACACTTTATACAACAATTGCTCATTGGAAGCGCTCTCTTGCGATCTACGTCATCAACATACCGCATCCTTATCAGTGTCGCGACTACCATCGCCTCTATATTATTGCGGCCATTGTCACGCTCCTCGTTGCCACTTTAATTATGACGACTGTTCACCTTGCGCCACAATTGTTAATAGCCAGTCACAAGATTGCATCATCTAATAAAGAAGGTTGTGTTATTTAATTTTGTTGACCAAATGGTCTATTTATAGGCACATTTTTGGGTCTGCTATTTATAGGCATTTTAAGTGATCTTGTTTAAACGAAATCAGATTTCTCTTTAATGTATATGCATCTTAATCAGGCGGAAACTCAAGGCCAACACAAACTGCTTTGCTTGTTATTATATCTGCACGTCGAAACCAAATTCACTTCTATCCACCGTGTTTGACATTAGATAAGATTCACCATGTATCAAGCCGATTGCAATCGTTATTATCAACCGGTTTCACGCGAATTTCACATCATCCGATAAACCGTGATGATACCACTTCATATTTAGTCTGTATAAATGCTTCTCTCCAATGAGGCATCATCCTTTTAGTTCAAGCTTGTGATAGGGAAGGCTGATGACTTGCATCAATTGAATTGAACAAGAAGCTGTACGATCATCATTTTCGGCTACTGATTTCCTTGTTTTTGGAAGCTACTGACAGCTTTGAGGTTACCCAATTGAAGAAGTCCACCTTTCAACCGCCCATGAGAAGTTTTTCGGCTTCATTCACCATTACGATCAATCACCCATCGTTTTCAATGGCCCGAAAGGCAAAAAGAACTTATTCATTAACGACTTTGGAGAGTCGAGCTGGCGGAAAGCGACGAGCTCCAATTAGAATCTGGCCTGTAAAAAACCTCCAATTGAAGATAATATGCTTGGAAGCTACAAGGGCACGTTTGTTTTATGTTTCGGCCAACGCAAAAGGTAGTGCTTTTTTCTGCTAAAATTTAAAATATTATTCAAATTTCAAAAAAAAATTTGTGTATGAATTAACATATCGAAGATTTGTATATTATAAAAGTTTCGGATGTTGTGGGCTAAGAAAAAGCCGAAGTGCATCCGTCCCAACATTCTGGTTGAGCCAACCGCAAAAGTTAAAAGCCTGTGCAATTTGACGGATTTCACAATGGCTGGCAATGTTCTTGTGACTTCCTTTATGACGTTAGAGGAGTTATTCCAACTCTCTTCATTTATCGCCCTATAAATTAATTTACAATCGTGAAGTTTTAAGTCAAATTCAATTTTATGAGTTAAAATGGGGGAGTTTCGGAGCATTTAAATATTAAATCACGTTTTCATTTTTATATCTTAAATTCTTAGAAGTCGTTTGAAATTTGTTTCACAAGTTATTCTAAATATGATGGTGTTATTAAAGCAACCAAGAATCTTAAATATGACAACATTCTACTCACTTTACTTTTCCTGGGCCGACCTTTCCACTCGCTTCCTTTGAAAACTTCTTTCCTTTGCCTTTTGCGGTTAATTAATGAATTAATTAATCTACACTTTATAAATAAAATAACTCTCTCTCTCTCTCTCTCTGATTTTTTTTTGGTCGAATCTCTCTCTGATTAGGAACGAAGAGAAATGGGAGAGGGTAAAAAATCGAATAGAAAATGAGAAAAAAATTTGAAGCTATTGTGAGAAAAGAGAATAAGATTTTAATCTGTTTTCCCCTATTTGCCATTCCTTCCCTATTTTCGTAGCGTCCCAAACAAACGATAAGTTTACAAGATATTACTACTAATCGAGCTTGAGCATCGAGTTGTAATCGAGCCGAGCCCAAAGCATCGAAGCGCGTCGACTTGACTCGGTGCGATCATGTCCTTAGACAGTGACACTAGATGTGTGATTGAATCATTAAACTAACTAGTTCAGGAAAGAACTGTCAAACTAACTAAAATGAGAGATAAAAAATTAAAATGTCTATTTGTCATGTTGAAAATGAAAGTTTTGTCAAACATTTCTAGAAAAATGATCGGATATATTGTAAATATAAATAATAAGGCGGGAAGAGGCAATCATCGTTCAGCGGCCTCCTCTGGGCGTCAACATAGGAGTTTTACATCCGCGATGGAATGTTCGATTTTAACCATAACTAATGCTCATTTTGAGCGAACCTCTCATCGCCGCCCTCTCATGGTACCGGTGGGAATAGAGCCGGAGTTATTCTACGCCATGTCGTGGCCTACCTGAAATTAGGCTATTGATTTTCAGCTAATGATTTTTGTTTTTGAAGCTATTGGACAACTTTGAGGTTACCCAATGAAGAAGTTCCCCTTTCAACCGCCCGTGAGAAGTTTTTCAGCTTTAATCATATGGCGAATCATTAAGTCGTTTTAGTAAAACCCTCCACTTGAAGTTAAAATACTTGGGAAGCTACAAGGGCATGCTTGTTTAAGTTTCGGCGAAAGCAAAAGGCAGTGCTTTTTCTGCCAAAATTTTAGAATATTATTCGAATTTCAGAAGATAATTATATATGATTTAACGTAGAAAGAATTTGTATATTATAAAAGTTTAAAGTATTGTGGGCTAGGAAAAAGCCAAAATGCATTTCTCGCGGCATTTACATTAAGCAACAAGCAAAAAGTAAATTATTTTTCACAATATCGCAAGAGGAGGTCATCCGTCGAAATCTCTCCAAACCCGTTAACTAATAGCTATCGCCCTATAAATTATTTTACAAGCTTCAGGTTTAGGTCAAATTCAAGTTTACGGGCTTAAAGGGGGAGTTTCAGAGCATCTGAATATTGAGGTTCCGTTTGCTTCTTGGAAAATTGATAATTTGGAAAAGAATTTCCTAATTTTGATCACTTATATATTTTATGAAAGGTGGTAACGGTTAATATTTTCATGATCAACAAAATTATTTAGGCATGAATCGTGGTTAATAATGGGAATATTTTTCATTGACTCACTTTTGTAAGCAATAACAATGACTAGATTTAGGAAAATATTTTCCAAGTCGTCGATTTTCCGCAAAACAAACGAACCTAAATTTCGTTTTCATCCAACACCTTAAATTATTAAGAGCGGTCGAAATTTGTTTCACAAGATATTCTCAATAAGGCGGCGGTCTTAAAGCAACCAGGAGTCTCTAGATGCCAACATTCTATATTACTTTACTTTTCTTTGGCCGACCTTCCATTCACTTTCAAAATTTCTTTGCTTTGCCCTTTGCAGTTAATTAATAGATTTAAATAATCAACCCCTTTATTTAATGGATTAAATTAATCAACCCTCTATTCAAAATAAATAAATAAGCCCCCAGATTCGAGTGTGGAGGCAGGTAGGGTTTTGGAGAATCGCATTATTGCAAAAATTAAATGGAAAATGAGAAATTTTTTGAATTTTTGGTGAGAAAAGGAAGAAAAATTTAATCTTTTCTCCCCTGCTTGCCATTGCTTCCCTATTTTGCAGTGTCCCGAGCAGAGGATAAGTTTACAAGACATTGCTAATGATCGAGCTAGAGCATTGAATTGCAATCGAGCCGAGCCCAAAGCATTGAAGCATATCGACTCGATTCGACACGATCATATGTCCTTGGACAGTGGCACTAAATGTGTGGTCGAATCATTTAACTAACTAGTACAGCAAAGAATCATCAAACTAACTAAAATGATAGAAAAAAAAAATTAAAGTGTCCATTTTTCACATTGAAAATGAACTATTTATGAAATATTTCTAGAAAAATGATAAGATATATTGCAAATAAGGTGGGAAGGGGTGATTGGCGTTCATTGACCTCCTCTGGGAATCATTATAGGAGTTCTATACTTGTGACGAAATGCTCGGCTTGAATCATAACTAATATTTTATTTTGATGTGCCTCCCATTGCCGCCCTATCATGGTACTAGTGGGAATAGAGTCGGAATTATCCTATAACATGATGCAGCCTAAGGCCGTGGTAAGTACCCAAACTTTTTTGAGGCCAAGGAGAGATCGGGGAATCTGAACCCAAGATCGTGGTCCTCAATCACTTAAGAGTGAGCCCTACCCCTAGGTCATCTATTGCACGGGTGCTTGAAATGATCAGTTAACGGAAATTTTTTGCATTATTAGCAATAATATTAGTAGATATTTTTTCTAATGATGAAAATGATTTTCACTTATTATTTTTGAAAACGGTAGAATGACCATTTTCATGAAATAATTATTGGGATAATGACATAAATGGTCTCGGAAATTTAGTTCGATGTGCAATGTGACCCATCAATTGTCAATTTGTTCAATATGATCTATGAACTTTAACATAACGTGCAATGTGGTCCCCAAACTTTTTGGACATATTGAAAATAGTTCCTGAACTATACGAAAATAACAACATTTAATATTTTCGTGTAGTCTAGGGATTAGTTTCATCATGTACAAAAAGTTCATTGACTATATTTAATAAATGAAAAATTCATGAACCACTTTGCAAATTGGTCAAAGTTCATAAATCGCATTACACAAATTAAAATTTTAAGAATTATATTGTATATTGAGTCAAAGTTCATGAACCATTCGTGTCATTTTCTCGAAATTATCAAAAGAAAATGCCTATTGTTTATTATTTTTTGTAAACGACAGGAGGATCATTTTCCAAGGGAAATTTTCCAAATCGTCATGGAAAAAAAAAAACGGAAGAAGAAAAGAAAACAAAATGAAAAGCTTGCAAGAGAAGATAAACGGCGTTTTTGGTGCGCGCACCCAAAGCGGCGTCACCCTCTCCCTCCTCGGTCAACGGATCGTTGACCATCGTCTCTCCCTCTCTCTCTCTCTCTCTCTATATATATATACGTGTCCGGAGCTGATCGTAATCCGGCTCTCGCGCATCGTAGAATCGCGCGATCGCCGATCGCTTCTTCTCCTCCGTCGTCGTCTTCTTCTTCTCCATCGCCATTGCCTCCTCTCTCTCTCTGTCGCTCTCTCTCTCCCGCGTCGCGTGCTAGAGAGCCGAAACTCGGAGGCATTTCGGCCGAACAGCCGCCGTCCCCCGCCGCCGCGACCCCGACCCAGCCTCCCAAGGTCCTCCTTCTTCTCTCTCTCTCTCTCTCTCTCGCTGCGGCTTGCTCGGCGTGGTTGTATCGGATTGAATCCGCGGAATTCCGCGGTTTTGTTTTGTTTTGAGGGGTGTACTCGTGCGGTGTTCTCTCTCTGTTTCGTGCGGTTTACTGCTTGATTGGGACGGGGTTCTGCTGCCCGGCAGCTCTGCGGCATTGTGGGCGCAGCGTGATCGTCCATCGATGCGCTTAAATGTCTCGACGTTTCTGTCACATTGTGGGGGGATGTGGTGTTTTGCCGACAGTGGGTTCAGCTCCTCTCCTGTATCGTCAAAATCTTGGTGTTTGCAGCGTGTTTTTCCCCAGTGGAAGTTACTGGTGGTCGGGTGTCCTTTGTCATTGCCTGGGTGCAAAAAAAAAATAAATTTTTTTTGAGTAATTGTGTGAATTGTTTTCCTTCTTGTTATTCTAGACTGGTTCTTTTCTTCGGTGCCGAGGCTTCTTTTGGCCAGAACCATCCCGCTTGTCACGCGGTGCTAACAATTCTTACGAGGTGTGATATCGACTTTACTCGATTCGATTAGTACAGTTTGTTTGGTGGTGTTCTCTTGCTGGAGAAGTATTTAGTGGCCTGTTTGTGTAAAACACTCTGACGGCCAGAATCTTGATTATGTTGCAAATGGATGTTGTCTGCACTGCATGTATTAAGCCTTTCAGATTAATGCACCATGTTTGTTGGACAACGGTAAAATTTCTGCCCTCAGAAAAGATCTGCATTGACCTGTCCCGGGCAAGGTATGGCGCGGATGGATGATATTAAAGTGCTCTTCTAGTATGGCACTAAACGTTTGCTTCATGTTGGGAACTTTGTCTTGGTTATGTTAAAGAAGAGCCAAGGGAAAATTCATGATAAATGGTGAGGTGAGCGGGAATTCAGATGTGTTATCAAGTTGTCGGATGGCAATTGAGATAATGCTCCGTTCAGGATGTGAGAGTAAGATCAATGTTTTGAAGTTCTGATCGGGCTGGTCCGGTCAATCCAACTGTTGGACTGCGATGAGGTGTAAGGTTTCCAATTGAGATCTTTAATTCTTGTGTGGTAAAAACACCGAACCAAACTGCTGACCAGGTTCTATAGGATAGAGAACGGAAAGGGACAGAACAGGTGACATTCCCGGTGTCTTAGACCGCGGTTCTGCTCTTGGAAATGCAAATGTCACACTACCTCGTAGTTATAGTTATGAATTAAAACATTAAACAGAAACCAAGCAATAAAAGATGAAACTGGGGTTACGGAAACACATTTTATGGCTGCAAGGGAGGAACTACTCATTTCAACTTTCTCTTGTGTAGCAGCTTAGAGATATATCCAGTGTATATGAATTGGCAATGTTGCTTCGGAAACTCTTAAATTTAACATAAAATCTGATACAATGGAGATTGACATGGCAATATAATTTCATGAGTAGCATTTTTAACTTAGCTTATGGAGCATACTCAACATGTAGCATACAACAAAGAGAGCTAAGTAGTAATGATGATTAATAAGGGATACTCATATTGCAGTGACACAAAACGTGGAGTTTATAGTATGCAGGGCAGAGGATGATCCCATCCCCTCTCTATGGCCCGCACTAGGCAACAAGCTAATTCCTGTCCCTACCCCAACTCTGTCATTGGTAGGGCAGCCCCACCCCACATGGAGAGGGTTTGATGGGTCGCCACTAGTGTTGTTTTTTTCCCCCATTCCTAAGTTCACTAGTGGTCCATCGTTGGTCTGGGTTAAAAACCATTGTCAGGATGGGAAGGGTGGGTAAAGCATGGGGAAGGAAATTTTGGCGGGTTCGTTGATGTTAGAAATGTTTCATTTATTCTATTAATAGCCGCCAATCATGGTGGACTATCTTTTATATGACCACAGTAACAGCTACCATTAATGTATGCTTTATTTCCCCTTTTTTGCTTGTCATAATCATATGCTTTATCAAGTTGAAAATGACTATTGTCTCTTCTTAGCAGATTCGGGATGGATGCATCTGGTTTAACGGTACAGAAAAGTGATGATGACCAAAAAGGATTGAAGGTTCTACTTGATGCATTTGGTTCTGTCTTTTCACTGGAAGAGATTGCTTCTGCTTACTGCAAGGCGGGCAGGAATGTAGATGACGCAGGTTATATATTGAGTGACATGAATGGAAGCTCCATTGCATCTACCACCGATAATACTCATTGTGTTGCAAAAAGCAAATTGTCTGAAGAATTTTCCTGTGGTAACCTTTCTGAGAAGCTGGTTCAGGGTGATAGAAATCCTAGATTTTCAAAAGAAAAGTGGCGTCCTATTTCTGTTGGTACCATTTCCAGTGTTGTCGATAAAGATTATGTCAGGTCCACATCCTTGGCAAATGGATCTTGTATGGCAGCAAAACCTTTGAAACTGGACTCCAAGGTGTTGCCAGCATCTGAGCTTTCAGGCAAAGATTCCAAACTGGATGCTTCTAAGGATGATCAAATGCACCGGGACATGGAAGATTTTATGTTTAAAATGCTAGGAGAGGGATTTCAGCTCGATAGGGATGTCATTCGAGAAGTTCTTGGTAAGCATGATCTTGCGTAATGCCATACAAGTGAAATCTTCAGTTGTCTTCAAACTTTAAAAATCATTTCCTTTCTTGATATATCTAATAGCTCATGTGTAACTTACTTTGAGTTGAGGAAGAGAACTAGGAAACAAATGCATAGGTTTATTAGATCAGGTGTCGACTGGAGAGATTGGTAGATTTTCACTTGTGCCGCTATTGTCTTGGAATAAATTCCGGCTTGAGCTTTCAGTGGTCTGTTGGAAGAAGCCCTTGCGTGATTTCTACTGGAGCAAAACCTCTGTAACTAGATGATATGATGCAGCTGCAGCTTAGTCTCTTAAGTGTCCGAAGTTTTCCAATGAATTAGCAAATAGAGATGCGTGAGGAATATGGTTCCACCTTTGCCATATAAGTTCAAAATGGAATTACGCTTCGTCAATAGTGGCATTAGCCAACTACCTCCTGGCTCCCTTTTTATTGTGATTGAGCTCCCAGTTGTGCGAACTTTTGAATAATCATTAGCTTGAGCAAGAAAGTTTTAGTTTGCAAAGGAAGAGAGAGGAACTTCTTTATTTAGATATTAGTGTTTATGGCGTCTTAGTTTGATTATGAGTTTACCTTTGCAAGCTCTTAGGTTGTGTGCTGACAACCTTGCCTTGGATGCAGGTAAATGTGGATATAATATGGAAAAGGTATGCATGATTTGATTTTACTTCTAAAGTAGTACGGATACTGTCCTTTCAAGAAAAGTTCACTTGTGCTATATAGCATCCTCTGTCCCTCACATGATATTTATTTCTATGGAGAATTATAGGAAATTGATTACTTCTTTTTCTTTTTGGGTCATTTAGAGCATGGACAAGCTATTTGATTTGTCAGCTGCAGTTTCAAAGAGAGGAAACAACTTTCTCGGCAAGTCTAAGAAGGTTGGTCTGATGGTTTGTCTGATAATAATGCTTCTCACACCAAGTGAATTTATAATATGTTTTGTCAATAAAATTCGATGTGACTCCATGTTTATTATTTAGGTATTTGCCTTTTTTAAGGATTAATCAGTATGCAATGAGAATCCTTTGTTTCCGATAGTAGAAGTAATGGATTCCACTGAGTATGAGTTCTCCAATCACACTTTGAGTAGTGTTTAAATTGCCATAACATTCTAGCAACTTGATGTAGATAAGGGGACTTTGCTTAGATTTTATTATACACTGGGTTGAATTTTCCCTATCTGATGCAATAGTATGTGTTCTCATATGTGCCTTGACACATTTTTTTCTCTACGGAATGCATATTTAGCTGGGCTCCTTCCCTTTTTGCTTGATGATAAACATGAGCCTCAAATTCTCCAACTCTTGGCAGCAGCTGTTACTAGTTCTGAGCAAAATAGTTGTTACATCCATATTAAAGCTGTTGGAAATATTAGCAACTATCATGATGCTTTGCCACATGTCAACTTCAAATCTTGCATCTTTTTGTATGCCTTCATCTGGCGCAAGTCTAGAGTTGATGACGCTATATGAACCATGTGACTGGCATAGTCATTTTTCCCTGCCCTTCCAGCAAAGGAGACAAGGCATTTTTCTGCAAGCTCGTTTAGAACAACAATAGCATGACCAAAACTTGGTTATTGGCTTTGTGGAATTTACTCTATTTTCTTTTCCAATTGAGCCGTGTATAAATTGGGCTTCTCTGCATTGCCTTCTGGGAATATAGATCACTTGGGATGATAATGGATATAGTCCTCAAGTTCTCTTGGTAGCTAGATGATATGCAACCAATAGGTTCTATAATTTTTTGTCAAATACATATTCCTTATTGGTTGGCCTACATATAGTCCTTCGTGTCCTTCTCTGGCTTTGCAGGAAGTACTTCAAAGTCAAAAAGAGATGCAAAGTGCAGATAATTCAGAAAGGTTTGTTTATTTTCTCTTCTCCTCCACTCCTCTTGTTTAATTCAATAAATAGAACAGTTTTATGGCAGAGAAGGGGAAAAATTCAATGCATATCACAGAACCTTTTTTCCATAGTGTTCCAGGTACATATGGAGGTAAATTGAACAGAGAGCGGAGACAGAGAAGCAATCTCGAAGAAGAAATTTTGGCTTCATTATTCAACAATTCTGGGAGACAAACAGAGTCATCTAGCCCCGTAAAGGCTGTCAAGAGGTCTAAAGCATATGGTCAAGTGGTGGCTACACCTCTTCCAGATTCTTTGCTATTTGACAAGAAGGATATAGTAGATTTTCAACAAGATAGTAATGCGGATGGTATGCACTTTTCTCTAGATAGTTGGAAAAGTTCCTTATGCTATCATTAGTATATAAATTCCGAAATCTGCC
This sequence comes from Syzygium aromaticum, assembly GCA_024500025.1. Taxonomy (NCBI): domain Eukaryota; kingdom Viridiplantae; phylum Streptophyta; class Magnoliopsida; order Myrtales; family Myrtaceae; genus Syzygium; species Syzygium aromaticum. The sequence goes on along the minus strand of CM044889.1, from coordinate 28,340,775 downwards.
TATTTGTTGAAACTTTGAAGCAAATGTGGAAGACTCTAAGATTCTTTTTTACATGGTAAATTTCCTTTTGCTCTCGCAACCCGCCTTCTTGTGATGGGCTTGCGACTGGAAAGTTGTATCTCAGTTCAGAGGATTTCATAATGTCATCATTTTCTTGATTGTTCTACCCAAAATATTGATAGGTAGATATTTGTTCAATATAAGTTATCTTCATTTTCTTGCCTTTTGATTTATATTTACTTTTTTTTTCCAGTGGAAGATCTAGATGAAGAGGATAGTTACGAGGTTCTTCGTAGAGCTGTGGAGGAATATAGGGCTACTATGAGGGAGTATTATAGGGCTGTGAGTTCTTTATTCAGGATACCTTCACTTCATTATGTAACAGTTGTGTGTCCTGATATGGTCATGCTTGTGTGCTTAAAGTCTGGTACCTCCTCTTGTTAGGCCGTTGAAGCATTTGCTAAGGGTGATCGTGCTCGGGCAGGCAAACTTTTAGAACAGGTAAACAAATTAGAAATTCCCAGCTGAGACTTTTCCTTTTCTCATAATAATTTGGATGTGATGTTTTCACAAGCTCAGTGAAGTCGCTTGCTTGCAATGTGTAAATTTAGAACCAATATCCATTTGTTAAGTCTGTAGAAATGGATGGCATTATTAGTATTATGAGCAAAGCCCATAAAATCTTCTAATGTCTCTTACCGTTTTCAGTAATATCTTTGGTATGGTCCTATATTAATTGTTCCTAAGAACAAGAGAAAGATGTGTTCTTCCTAATTTTTCTGAATTGAGATAATTTATTACTATCCCTTTTAGCTAGAAAGTTGCATCTTTGATAGAAAGTGCTGTGTAGGATATTCAGCTACTAAAATGGATTTCTCCAATGATAGGGACGCTTCTTCTGCAAAAAGGCTCGTGAAGCTGATGAAGAGTCCTATCAGAAGATATTTGAAACAAGGTTAGTACCCCATCAGACATAATGAGTGTCTATATTTAAGTGGCGGTGTCAGTATCTTTTCTAATATTGAGTAGTTTTCTTTTTATATGAGAGGTGGAGTTGGCTCCCTCCCTCCTCTACATCCAGTTTGTGTAATGCCTTGTATTACTCTTTACAATGATGTGCAGAAATAAGAATACAGCAGACTTTATGTTGCTTGACTTGCATGACCACGGTGCCAAAGAGGCAATACGTCTTCTTAAGCGCCACCTTTTGTCACTGGCTGGCATCCCAAGTATGTATTTGTTCTGCAGGTTAAACCTTGCTTTCAATTTTTTACATAGTAAATGATCTTTTGTGTTCTGAAAACAGCATTCAACTATCTTAAAGTAATCATCGAAACAAATGAGGAAGATGTCTCAAAGGGGGCTCGTAAGCGGCTGGTAAGATATGCTGCTCTGTTTGCGTGACTCTAATTCTAGAGAGAATGAAAATTATAACAAGGCTAGTCTTTTCAATAGCTACAAACTCCCTCAATCTACATGGTAAATATTTAAAATCCAAGTGGAACTATAATCTTTCAGATGAAAACAATGCTTTCTCACCACCTTTTCCATCTTGTACCCCAGTTTTTTAGATGTGAGACAGATTTAAACTTACTTAGCCCAAGGATTTTCTTTTATGTTCAAACAGGTTATGAAATTTTTGGAGAAGGAATCAATTCAATGGACTGAAGAAGGAAATGCTGGAATAATTCTTATTCCCTTGACTAATATAAATCCAAAACTTTTGAGTTTTGCCAAATAGATTTTTACTTGGACTTCAGTTGGTTGCCAAAACACGCGATGAAGATAAACAAGGAAGTAAATTATGTAAGTGAAAGAGGATTGGGGGTCTCTCTATTTTTCCAAGGCCTCTCATTAAGAGGAATTAAAGGTGTCATTGGCGGATGGTGCGTAATTTTGGTCTTGTTTTTCTAGGACACTGATTAGTTGTTTGTATTTGTAGCCAGAAACCGAGTTAAGAGGTCTGCCATTCACTTTTGTTTTCTTCAAGTTGAGGGAATTAGAGTTCCAAATGAAGATATTGAGGATGGTGTTGAAGTTTATTCATGTCAAACCGTTTGATCAAGTAAAAGAAGGGCATTCTTCATTTGCTATCTTTTATGTAGATGATCTTCAGCTTTTGTGGAGCCCTATATGGATAACCTTTTATTTTCTGGTGAAAAATCTTTTGTGTAGATGACTCGTGCCATGCTCCGTATGGTGTTTTTAAGTTTTTGCTGTCGCTTAAATGAGAAATTTTAGATTTTTGACTTCCAATGCATATTGCGCACAAGAATTGTGTTGAGAAAGGAAAAGGAGTGGAGTGAAATAATAGTCTGAACCAGGCAGAACCGGAGCTACACGGGATGCAGCGAGTTACCGCGAGCTCATGAAATTATTAAGGAATGGAAAACATAAATAAATGGGCTAGGAGCTAATTGCGAATTCGAAACTCAGTTATCTGTTGCTAGTAAATTTGCATTTCATCTTAATTTGAGTCCGAGATATTTGTTGAGATGTAAAAAATGAGTCCATTATTTAGCCGCGACTGTGCGTCTTCAATGTTGGACCAATGTTGGCCTGTTCCTTTGCATCTTCAATGTAAGAAAGAGACGGGTTGGACTCGCAATTCTACAGGTTCAAGGGTTGAACCTGCATTTAGTGTGTTTTCTCCTACATGCACGGGCGAGTCCACTGGCTCGTAAGCCATCGGGGTTCGACTAGTTGTTTGATTGAGCTCAAATCGAGATCGAGATCTTGCGAGACTAATTGGGTATATTCATTTTGGTTATACCTTCAGAGCAGCCCCCATGTATTTGGAGATTGTTGCTTCATCTATTAAAACATTGCTTCTTGTAGGTTTGCCCTTTTGCTCTTGCTAAACCAACCACGGGAAACAAACGTAACTTCTTTCAGACGTCATGTTCTTTGCTTGTGCTTTTAGTTTCATCTCGGACGCTTGACGAAGGCCTTTCTCTTTGACGACTTCGTTTCCTTTCCTTTGTAGTTCCGTGCTCTCGTCGATCTCGAATAACCTTTAGTTGTCTCTCTCTTCTATCTTTTGTTCTGAAGTGGTAGGAGCCGTATGAAGATGCGGATTCACCTAAATATTTTACTTGGCCGATGATAACGTGATTGACCGTAAGTGGATATTCAAATAAATCAGTCATATTCATTGCCAAATAAAAGCTATCACATCACTTGCCGGTGCGCTGCCACGCCTTGGGGAAGCGAGCATGTTAAACACTATTTTGGCTCGTGGGTAACACCCGATCACACCATGTTCCTTCAGCAATGGAACTCTTGGTGCTCCACATGATTGAAGAGAAGATGATTTGCATTAGAAAAGCACTTAACGGCTAGACCATGCATTGATAAAAGACCACTAGAAGAAGAAAGCAACTAAAGCACTACAGGGGCAGAGAGACACAGTACAGTCACAAGGCAAGCTGGCTCCAACAATCAAAAGCATATAAAGACATGATATGTAATTGACAACTTGACACAGACATAAGGGCCAAAGGGCACCAAAAGCGAGAAGCCGAATCAAGCACGTCCATCGCTAGTGCATCACTCGCTGATATTCCTTCGGATTGGAGGCGAGCAAAAGTTGTCAAGGGGCAAGCATTTCGAGGTTGCTTCTCTTGTGGAAAGATTGATGTAGAAAAGGACAATTTGGGTCGAAATGCTCGTTGAGTTGAGTTTGCCAAACCAAACAAGGTCACTTATAGACCGTGAGGTTTCAATTCCAAAACTCGCTTTACGGTTGGTGAAATACCATAAAAAGTCCCGTGTTAAGATGTTCAAATCGTAGGGTAATCAGTCAATACCACACCAGCCCTCAAGCCAAAAGCTCTTTTAAACTTACACGCAATGTTCCATCTATAATTTTTTTACTCGAATTAGCGCACTAGATGACGTGTTAGAGATATAATATTGTAAGACGTTAATTTGTTTCGTTCACCACAAAGCATTGATCGGGTTTGAACGTATCTTGCTCGAGTATCATATAGTATCTGTTGTCTAACCGAAAACAAAGAGTTTTTAAACTCGTCTTGATAATCTTCGTATTCCCACCAGTACCCGACTAATACATGTCGTCCATCGATTGGCTTGAAGAGAGAGAAAATCGAGAGAGAGAGAGAGAGAGAGAGAGAGAGAGGGGGGGGGGGGGGACTTGATTGGGATTTGGCATCTGACTTTAACGGAAGTTCATTTCCATGACGAGGGATCTGCAAATTCAAGTGGACCACTTGCAGCGCTCCTTTAACACCCATTTTTTCGTACTTGCTGGACCAACTGGTGCCAATCCAACTTCCACGGACGAGAGTCGGGGCATCTGTTACGTGGGACTACCACGGAGCACTTGTTTTTGGGTTGCCCATAAAGGGGGAAACTCAATGTCAGTGTTGAATGCAGTGAAATTGGTGGGTCCAGTCCGTTTTAGATCTCTATAGTTCAGTAGACTTTGATTGATTTGACCTATATACTCATTCTTTCTTTCTCCTATGGTACCCTCGCAGATCCGGCGAAAGTCGGCCTCCCATGAAAGAAAAAATAAAAATAAATAAAAAATACAAAAATATCTATAGAATAAAGTACAATGGGATAAATGTGTTACGAATAGCATAATTTAAAATTTTTGATGTCACAAAAAAAAAAATTCAGGGTAAATGTGTCACAGGTGGCATAGTTTAGGGTTTTTGGTGGTTTTTTCCTTTATAATTAATGTTACGAAAAATTTCAAACTGATATATTTATAATAAATTTACCTCAAATTAATTTTTTAACTATTAAAAATTTCAAATTATTACACCCGTGACAAATTTACCCTCCATTAATTTTTGTTAAATTTTATCATCAAATTGTTGAATTGAATGGCATATGGCAGTTGATAGGTATATCGATTTGAGGTTTTATCCTATGTTTGTCACAAGTGTACCAATTTATAATTTTTTGTTGTATTAATCAAATCTAACGGAAACCAACAGAAGGTAAATTTATCACAATTGTACTAGTTTGAGATTTTTGGTGGTCAAATAATTAGTTTTGGATAAATTTATCACAAGTATACCAATTTAGGGTTTTTGGTAGTTAAAAAATTAGCTTTAGGTAAAAAAATTAGTTTTTGGTAAATTTGTCACAAGTATACCAATTTAGAATTTTTTATGGTAAAAAAATTAGTTTTAAGTGAATTTGTCACTAGCGTACTAGTTTATGGTCTTTCACGGTATTAACCCTTAGAATTAACTAGAAAGAAATCGCAAATTCATTGTTTTGGTAAATTCGACATACACTGATCATAATTTTTATAAGGGTCTTCATTAACAAGTGCCCGAGAGCATTAGATAAGAGCACTAAAATTTTAATAATGCATATCAACACATTTTAAAAATTGAGCAAGAACTCTTTCGAAAGAAGTCACTTAAAATAGAAAATTTTACTTTTCCAAAGCACAGTCGATGACCCTTAACTAGTGCTATGGGGGCCGCTCTGCAGAATTTCCTTTTCTATAATCTTTCTCTATGGGATGAAGACAAGGAACTGACAGAATGATAGATGAAACTAGGTGAGGTTACTTCTTTGTGATTTCTAGGAAGAATCGATCTGCATCCTGACAGTAAGCAATAGTACAAACTTTAGCTGTTGAAACAAGGATAGATTTGTCTTACATGATCTAAAACAGTGTGAAGCAAACTAGGAAGAAAATCCAATACGATTTCTCATACTGTTATGATCTGCTTTACATGATGAGACGTGGTCTCTCACAATCAAAAATCAACTAAATTGGACAAGATTAGTTACAGGATACCGCATCGGGTTGCTTCACATATATATGGATGTTCAAAGCTACAACACTCTTTACAAGCAGGCTAAATAGCGTGGCCAAATTTGCATAGCTCACTTAGAACACAATAAGACACAGTAGGAAGCAACAGAAAAGGAAAACTGAAACTCTGTTCAGTGATTTATCTGCCTGCATCTCCTGCCTTCTCAACCTGGGGCTATGCCTCCCAGCAAGGTGATAAGAGTGAGGGTGATCATACAAACTCAACGAGTTGCCAAACATCCTCGCAAAAACCATCTCGCCGAACATACCCACCATCGTATTCTGAAAGCCCGTGCTTCCAAAGTTGAGCAAAGATGATGAAGCTTCATCCTCATGACTGCTCAAAGGACCGGTATAGAAATGTTGGTTTTGATAAGGGTTTCGATATGGAAGCCGCTGAGCGGTCGGAGCTGCTGCAGATGCCAAAGCTCGAGTTCCACAGGCGGCTGGTCTTGGGGGTATGACCACAGCACGATTAGAAGACTTCCCATCGAGCTCAAGTTGACTGGAGCATTGGCCCCGGCCATAGAGCGGGACCATGGCTGTATGTGAAATCTCAGACTTGCAGACTGGGCATTGTGGGTGCTCATCTGAAGCAAGAGATGCACTTTGTACATGGAGCCATTTATAGATGCAGGGCCAGCAGTATAGGTGACCACAGAGGGTGACCACCGGTTCGTGGGCAGATTCCAGGCAGATATTGCAGTCAAAGCAGCCGATGCTACTTCCAGGAACAATCGTGTCACTGTTGGCTGAGGTGGATTTCCATTCCTTAGCAAAATACTGCTCCAAGACCATGGATCTTTTTCGAACAAAACTTGTTTAGGAACAAAGGGAGTCTGGGAATGACAAGGGAGAAAGAGAAGGTAAGAGACAGAAGTCCAATGTTGCAAGGAATGAAGCAAATGTACTGCCCTCAAAACAAATATTATACACCGACGCTTTCCAACCTTCATCGGATTTATCTACAACTATGCCAAGAAAGCAAACAAGAAGACCCCACAAATTCATTGGGAGACATGGGAAAGGGCCAAAATGAGGATGCACCTCAAGAAAGAAAGCGAAATGAAGGGCCCACAACATTGCTTTAAGTTCAAATTTCAAAGAAAGATGCTCAAGATAGGCTATCTAGAATACTATTACCGTAAATGCAGCAACCGTACCTGTGGCCCCTGTGCAAGAACCTTTTCATATGTTGGCAGTTCTTTTTCAAAATTTGCTTTCATCTTCCAAGGAAATTTTTTTAGATGTTCACTTCTCCCCAAAGACATGCTTATAGAGCTTCACTGCGGTGCTTTTATACCAGGAAAGATGCTTTCGACTGTATAGTAAGCAATTTTGAGCTCACGAATTCCGCTAGTTAAATTATCCTAAATGTGCATCGCACTAGAACCCGTTTGTGAGTAAGTTATGTAGAAGACATATCCAAATAAAATGATAAGTCCAACTAGAGCAACATGCATTTGATAGTTTGTTCAAAATTATTAAAGAAAAGGAGGAAAAAGTCAAAATTTACATATTTAAAAGCTCTTGGCTCAAGAAGACTGACAATGCCGTTCACGACTTGTAGTCCCATAATCCAAGTCCACATTTCTCCTCTTCCATGAAATCACAGTGATGGTGACAGATAGAAGACCGGGAAAACACCAAAGGCCTTACTTGGAATTAGCTAAGCACTACGCCTAAACATTCAACTGTGGCCCTTCCACATTAATAAAGCACGGTTTCAGAAACATACAACGTCCCAGGTAAAATGCAGTCCTGAAAAAGGTGTTTCACCAGGTCTTTCCAGATCTCATGTTGTGGGTATTACCGGAGTGAAAAGGTAAACACATCTAGAAGCTACCTGTCATTTACATGCTGAATTCCAAATCAGAACAAAAATTTGATCACACTTGACTTCTTGTTTCCGTTTTCAAAACAAGGTTAAGAATATGTAGCTGGACTCTGCACCGTCTTCATCAGAACGAAACATTCTGTTTCTGAACAAAACTTAGAAGGAACCAATTATGGTGCATAGGATTAGACCTTTCCAGGTGTAGCAGAGAATCACAAATGCATAAGCAAAACAATGCGATACAAATATTTGAGCAAGTTCAAAAATTGTTGCCGCAATCGGAATATAAAGTCTCTTCATCCATATCACTCTACGGGAGCTTGTATTTGCAGTTCGTTTTATTTCGATTCTTACATCGGAATAGGACTGCAAACAATGGCAGGACTCGCGTCTCTCCCCGAATCACACATACGAAATGGCGAAATTAAACCCCGAAATAAACTGAAGATGTACCGGCATATACCTCGAGCAAACGCCAAATAACTTTTTCGACTCGACATTTCAGGACCCTTCCCCGTATAATAACAGTCGAAAACTGCTAAGCCGAACATCTTTTCCAGTCGAAGCGAACAAAGTTTAGTCCGTCCGTCCATCCATCCACGACCCACTAATGACCATGCAAAGCTGAATAGTCACGGGATAAAGCCGAAGACATACGGTCACTTGGAGCGAAAGGGGAAAAATTTACTATTGACTCAAACGAGAATCTAACACCTCCACCACCTTCTTCCTCCTAATATAATGCCCGGATACAGATTCGAACCCGACATAGGCAACTTAAAACAAGCAGCCGCCAGGCAAAAGTTCCGGAGAAGAAACCCAAATCCCACTCCGAAATCCAGCATAAAAAAAAAAAAAAAAATTCCCCCCAATTCCCGCCAAACGCTCCCGGCCCGTCATTCATTCCAAACCCACCACCAGATTCCCCCCAAGATCACCGAGACAACCCTTGAAATATTTGCCGGTCATTCGGCCGGAGTGGCGCGCATGCCGCGACGGGGACGACGGCAGAATTCGAATGGATCCCAAGGTACGGACAGAGAGAGATATGAACCAACAAACGGCGGCTTTTAATGGTGGGTCGACAGCACGGTTAGACGCTTGCACAGGGGAAGGAGGAGGAGGATAGAGACGCTCACCAGAAAACAGGGGAGCCTCGACAGAGAAGGAGAGAGAGAGAGAGAGAGAGGGAGACGTACGGCATTCGTTAATTCTGAAGCGTGGTGAATCTCCTTCTGTTCTTCGGTGTCTATCTGCGGCCCCACGCGCGCCCTCTTTACTATTTATACTATACTATACTATACTATACTATACCATACCATACTATATATATGTTTATGTATAATAATTATAGCTGTCGACATGGTCACATGGGTCACCAGCCCCCGTCTTTTAACTTATATCAATTAAAATGGGCGCTACGCGAGTCGGCTAAAATTTGTCGGGTGGACCAAAATGAGTTCTGAAAAGTAAAGAAAGTTTCAAAATAAATGAGCCTGGATGAATCGGGAAAATTATCTAGAAAATCTTAATTTTATTGCATTTTTGCCGACATGGGTCACCGGCCCCCGTCTTTTAACTTATATAAATTGAAATGGGTGCTACGCAGGTCGGCTAAAATTTGTCGAGTTGACCAAAATGAGTTCCGAAAAGAAAAAAGTTCAAAATAAATGAGCCTGGATGAATCGGGAAAATTATCCAAAAGAAATTCTAATTTTATTACAGCTTTGCTAATTCGGTTTAAAATCTTTAAATTTTTCAAATTGAGTCGTATTCATTTTTTTTTCCCGTTTTACCAGTCGAGTCTATTCAGCTAATTTTGAACCGGAAATCACTAATGTGGACACCGGCCATCGTGGCACTATCGGTGCTGATCTAAAAGATTTTTAATTATATACTTTATTATTTTTTAAACTAATTTTCTTAATCTTTTTTCTCTTTATTTCTTTCTTTTTCCTTTTTTTTTATCAAGTCCGGCGAGGGTCACAATCGAGCGAAGGTCACGGCCCAAGCCTAGACCTCACAAGGGCCAATCGGCGACCCTTGCTGGACTTGATAAAAAAATAGGAAAGAAAGAAATCAATAAAAAATTATTATAATTTAAAAAAAAAGATTATGAAAAATTTTCCACGTCAACGCTGATCGTTCGACGTAATACTTCCGGTATCCACGTCAGTAATTTCCAGTTAAAATTAGCCAAGTGAATTCAATTGCCAAAATATAAGAAGATTTAGGATTAAATTGGCAAAGTTAAAAGATTCATGACTGAATTAGCGAAAGTGCAATAAATTTAGAAATTTTTTGGCGATTTTCCCAATTGCATCATCTGCTGAGAAACTCACTTTCCATCCATATAACCAAAAGAGCAAAATTTTAAAAGTAAACAGGTCTAGCCCATCTTCTTTCTTGCACATCTCTTTTCTCCTCATCGACAGAAATTCCGGAGAGCAACGTAGGCGCCTTCAACTTTTTACTGGTTCAACTTCCTCTCTTTGCACCACTCCTCCTTCATGAATTAGAGAATTGAAATCAAGAAGGAAAGGAATCCGTAAATCGAGATAATCTTGAATCAGATACACAAAATCAAGCTAATCTTGGATCACTTCTCTCGAACCAAGAAAAAGACATTGAAGAAGATCCCGGAGAATCCTCGAGACACGTAGTCATTCTCACTTTCCACTCTTCTCTTGATCATATGTGAGCTCGTCGATTAGGAAAACTATTTCATTTGTATAGTTCTGTTCGCCGCTCATCACCGGTGATAGTTCACCCAATGCTTTGAGAAATTATCTTGTTCTTGTTGGTGGACTAGACCCTGGCTCTGCAATAATCGGATTGGACAGCTCGATTTATTACTGGCGGATGATTTACCAATCGCTTGAAGAGACTCTGCATTCTACTACTGTTGCAATGGATAGTTTGGGATAACATGTTAGACCCATCATGTTGCCGTGTTTTGTAATCAACACTTGAACTCTGTGAAAATAAGTTCTTAGATAGGCCTTGCAGTATAATAACGTAGTTGGTAGTGTGTCGAGCTCACTTCAAATGCTCACCTTTTTCTTTTTTTTTTGAGTTTTTATATAAGGAATATATAAACGCAATTAGTAGTGTATTTTAATAATATGAGTTGAGTCGATAAGGTCATTAAGTTTGTATTGAATATAAATGGTTCAATTTCGATCTGACCATTTTCGACCCAACCCGCCATTTGACAACCCTACTTTTCATCATGCAAGGTGCACTATCCTTCACCTCGTATAAATATCATTACAATTTCGTGATCAAAATTTATCGCCTCGGATAAATATTGCCAAAGACACTCAAGTAATCCTTTTTCATTTGTTTTTCCTCATTAGCAATTCTGTGATCAAGCTATACACATGCGCTTCATTCAGCATGCAACTTGGCAAACCAACCCAGCTGGGTGGTCAATCACAAAGATCTCATCGGCCGGCAAACTGGAGAACGACGTCCACAGTCCCCGTGTGATCGCCTATGACCCAATAACCCAGAGACAGTCATTCACGTAGCCCATTCACAATTCTAACGTTGAGGTGGAATAACTTTCCGGCATATCAGTTCAGAATATTCTTTAAAAGCAGCGCTACTTCCGTAAACGCAACCTCTACATCGCGATGGCCACATTGCAGTTTTGCTGCTGTCGGTTCGTAAAAATCTTGAGGGACTAAAATCTTCAAGCGATTACTCAGGTGCAGAAACTATTCTCGGGGCAAAAGTTTGAGAAGCAGATTATACTACACACAAATTATTCAGGCTTCAAGAACTAGCAATCCTTGGTTGGCTTCTAGGAAGAGACCCAGGCAGGCAAAAACATCTCCCACGCCAGCAGTTTCACTGAAATCTTTTGAGGATCGTCTTGATGCAGGTGCTAGGTCTTTTCTGGCTGAGATCATGTGAAACTGCAAATCTGACTGCAGGGACCTTTTGAGTTCCCAAATTGCATACGATTTGAGGGAGCAAAATGCAGGCGCCAGAAGAAATGGAGTCCGAGACGCGTGTGTGAAGTTTGTGCAGATGCAAAGAATTTGGCTTCGCTTGCCTTCGTTCCGCGTTGATGTTACCGTCTGCACAAGAAGCATACACAGATTATTATATCAGTTCCATACAAGAATAGAAGCCTACTAGGGTGCAGGCAGCGCATAATAATAAGGCATAACTAAGTTCCAACTGCAGAAGTGAAACAATATAACAAACATGCGCTTAGACCGGAAAAAGCATTCAGAATATGATACAACCTGCTGAAGTGTAGATTTGCGTGAGCTCATCAAGGAACTGTACTGGGAGGGGGAAGTCTCCCCTGTTGTACTGACCATGGAGACCTTTTGTTATGCTCCTAGTGATACAGATTAATACACGGTTTTAGACATTACCATAAACAAATCACGTTAAGCTTGATGTACACGAAAAGGACTGATGCTTGTAAACAACAACGAATATATCAAATCGGTCACCCAGGCGCCAGTTCATGTCAACGAGACCATGCCAATGGAGAGAAAATAACTTTGCTGCCGCATCATTTTACATAGTTTCAAGCTTTAGGAAAATTAAGAAAATAGTACAGACTGTCTCAGTGATCAATTTAAGAATAGCCAAGAGGGACCAGAAACGGGAATAACACCCTACCACTCAACAAATCTTCAGAATTACAGCTAACTCGTACAAGTATCTAATTGAACTCAGGTGTCAAATGAGCATTGGCCCACAGTTAGAAAGGAAACATACAATTGTAATTCGGTTTCTCACATCCACAAAGTAAAAATTCATCAACGTGAAATACTTCCAGTCACAAAAGTGGTTATATATGTGTCCTAAAGGGACCCTTAGGAACTTGGGACCCAAAAATCTCTTCTGGCACTGATGTTTACCATGGGAATCCACTCCACAGATGAAGGAAGTTAAAAGATATATCTGCCAAGCATGGTCACACAGAAATTATTCAAGCAAACAATTTGCATACCCCAATTTCTGTCACAGAACGGCAGGCTGAACACTTGACTGCTGGAGCGCCATACGGGTACATAAGCAACATCGCACAAGTACTACATTTGACTTGTCCAACCTGATGCTCTGATAGAAGAAATGGGAACAAAGACGGTAATTCATTTTTCAGTAAGACAAAGACACACATCGCAGAATAGCAGAAAAAAGATTCCAGCCAGACTAGACTCAACTATACAGTGGTAGGAAAATCATAATTTATTCTCGACTTTGAACAACTTCAGCTTCAACAACTGAGTTGTTCTGTCTCTTCTTCAATTATGCCCTTCTTGCAACGGAAATATGACTTATTTAGTCTGAATGCAAAATAAAAGAGGAACTGCTCATTGATTGTATCCCTCCATCACATTATTATGCAATAAGATTTCATACTACTGTGGCAAAAGCTGCAGAGTTGGAGGCAAAACTTTAACCGACAAAGGTTATAACAATTTTCAGCCAGAAACTAATACAAAAATGATTTTCGAGCTTGATATGACATTGCTTGAATTTGAATCTGCCAAGCATACAATGTGTACTAAAATTGGGGGGGGGGGGGGGGGGGGGGGGGTGGAAAGAAACTATCCTGTAAACTTCTTAAAACTTATAGTGTGGTATATCAGCCAGGCAGCCTATTTACTTCTCCAGCAGACTCAAATTACATCACTTGACCTCCAATAACTACTTACTGTAGAACTCTTCCAGTTCAAGATAACCAAACCACATAGTGAGGCACCAAATGAGCATCCATTTGGAAATTCACGTGAATTTTGACAAATTTCCTAACTATGTGACATTTTATAGGTCTCTTCTTAAACGGCTCATTCTTCTCTCTTTTTCCAGGATCAGACTTGAGCTGGATCAGACTGTAATAATTTCTCTGATGATTGCCATACAGAGTATTTCCCATTTTAAATACATTTGCATCCAAGCATCTAGGAAGAAGTACTGACATAATTGCATCGAATGTTATCACAACAATATGTCCAGCACAGATACATCGCGCACACATAAAGCAAGTCAAAGAAATTTCACTCCTATAAAACAGTGATGATCCTCAACCTACATCTGCCATGTTGCATGACTATCTTTGATATAGCACTGACAGTCTGACACCAATCTCACCAATCCCATCCCACTTCTAAAAGAAAAGGCAAAAGGTCAATATCAAAGATCACATGATAAAGCACGAAACAATCCTATGCCCCATATGTAAGACAGCAATTCTGCATAAACCAGCATGCCATTTGCATATTCCGAGAAGAATCTTCAGTGCCATGAAACATATAGCACTGACAGTCTGACAACATATTTTTACTGCAATAAAAAGTCAAACTTGAACTTGAAAGCTCAGAGCATAGTCACATTCTAATGAGTTCTTTTAGCTCTGTGCAATAGAAGTATAGGGAGTACCTAGGTGTGGGTCCAAATTTGTCACTTTACCATTGCAGAGTACAGTTGCTGCTACACAGCAGCAATCAATGCACTTGCTTATCTATCAATCAATACACAAACCATATGACTTCGAATTCCCGTTAATTTGTATAGTTCTTGAAAGGAGAAAAGGAAAGATGACGATAAAAGTAATTCAAGTAAAGATTAAGAGATAAACCTTCCAACACGAAGTTAATTGTCTTGCAGCATAAGCATTGGACATATTTGGCTCCTGGCTGATATGAAAGCAATCTTTGGCAGGAACCACAAACCATTTGAGCCATTTCTGCAGCATAATTGTCTCAGTAAGACATCAAGCATTGAGATATTGTCGCGATTGCATGAAAAACTAGCAGACGTGGGCATCCAAAACATTAACAGGACTCCATAAGAGGTCTGCGTGTTTAACTTGCCTAATCCTAAGTCTCCAAATAACGACCTGATAGCAGAGCACAACGGTACAGTAAAGAGGTACAAGCTCCACACACTTCCCCTCATGAACCTTGGTCAGCTTGAATTAAATGCACTCTTCTCTGTGCTTAAAAAACCAATTCTTACCAAAGAAATGTTGAAACAACAATCCATGCAGTTTCCTGATTTTCTATTACAAGGATGAGCATTCAGAGCATGAGGAACCATCGGCACACGAATTTTACTCAATAGGGCTGGCTGCATATCAACCTCAGCAAATTGTGCCCAGATAATACGAAAGATATAAAAATATAGACAAAACAGTAAAACAAGAAACAAACACAAAGCCACTCTAAGCTCTTGAATGCGTGAATAAACAAGAACGCCCCCCAAAACCACCAATCAGACGTTCATCTTGCAAATAGCCCATTAAGACTGGAGCTACGATCTCCACAAATAACCTATTCATCAGAACAAAACAGGTATCGCAACTACTGAAGTGACAGTACCAATGAAATGAATCATTGATCTCCGGATTCATCTCCACAAATAGATGACTCAAACTTAGTAGAAGATTGACCGGTAGATCAGCTCAACCGTCCAAGCAATGACAAAGTAAAAAGTCACCTCTCGAGACGAACTTAAGAGAATCAAAAGGGAATCGATGACGTAGTGCACAAACTACTACCGCGCATAAACATCACACTTAAGAGATGGTCGACCACACTGACCTAAGGTACGCCGACGAGGCTGCGGGGCTGCCGGCATTAACGTGGACGGCGCCGGCTGTGGCGATTTGGAGGCAGGCGGCGGCGGCGGCGGCGGCGGCACCGGTTCCCAACCAGGAGGCGCGCCGTCGTCCTTCTCTCTCTCTTCTTCCACAGCCCGTTCGCCTTCGATTCCCTCGCTGCTCCCCGGTTCGATCGAGCCATGAGGAGCGTTCCCCCAACCGGGAGGCGGACCGTCCTCCTCCATTTGTTCTTCCTTCGCCTTCTCTCCTATCCCATCTTCTTCGGCGGCTTCTTCGCTCTCGATTCTCTCACTTTGCGGCTCCATCGAAGAGCGAGGATCGATTCCCCAACCAGGAGGCGGACCGTCCTCCTCCACTTCTTCTCTCTTGGCCTCCTTCTCGCCGATCGCATCTTCTTGTGCGGCTTCTTCGCTCTCGATTCCGACACTCTGCGGCTCGACCGAACAATGAGGATCGATTCTCCCCCAACCAGGAGGCGGACCGTCCGCCTCCGCTCTCTCGATTTCCTCGCTCGTCACCGTTCTCCCACTTGGCGCCTTGATCGGGCAATGAGGATCGATTCCCCAACCAGGAGGCGGGCCGTCCACCTCCTCCATCGCTTTCTCTTCCGTCGCCCTTCCTCCTCCTTCCACGACCGCTTCGCTTTCGATCCCCTCGGTCCCCGGTTCGACCGAGGGACGAGAACTGGCTTCCCAACCAGGAGGCGGGCCGTCCTCTTCCTCCACCTCTTCCTCCTCCACCTCCTCCTCCTCCTCCGTTTTCTCTCCCGCCGGCGCCGGCGCCCTGTCTTCTTCCACGAACCCGACCGGTTCGCTTTCCGTCCCCTCGCTTCGCGGTCCGGCCGAGGGACACGCAGCGGCTCCCCAACCAGGAGGTGGAGGACCGTCTGCTGCTTCTTGCTCCCTCCCTTCGGCTTCACTTGGTCGTTCCTTCTGTTCTTCTTCCACTGCTACTTCCACGACCGCGCTGGTCTCAATTCTGGCGGAGTGAGGTGGTGATGTCGGCAATGGCGGAGGAGATCCGGACTCCCATCCAGGAGGACGCGGTCCTCCTCCTTCCTCCTTCCTCCTCCACCTCCACCTCGTCTTTGGCCATTCCTTCTTCCATGAGCTCTCGGCTTTCCATGCACTCTCTCTCTCTCTCTCTCTCGGTCTCCGAGACGGCGGTGAAATTGAAATACCTGCGCAGCGACGGCGGTTCCCAGCGGACGCCGCCCAAACCCGACGGCCCGTTTCGCTCGTGGGTATTTCTGCAGTTGTTTGGTCCGGCCCAAATTCAATCGCGGTTACATCCGGTTCACTTGGGTAGTGAACCGGAGTCAGTCTTCTCGACGAGTTGATCGCATGGAGTACGTATTGACAAAGGGACTCGAAACTTTCCGAAATACTGAAGTTCCGATCTCTACCGATGTATTTTCGTGATTGTTTTCACTTAAAACATTTTAATTTCCTCATTAATTCCTACTCAATATAGAAATCTCCACTTGAGATTTTTATATCTTGTTTTAAACACGATCTCACCTTCGTCCTACTTAAAACCATGAATGGAGTTAAGAACATTGGACCATATTGGAAATGCGATTTTGATCGACTCTATCTAGTTGAACTTTTTTTGTTGCTAAACTATCTAGTTTAACTTTGTATTGCATGGAAATGTGATCCCGCCGCTGTAGCACGGCTTCACACACAAGGAAGGTCGCTAGTGTCATAGTCCAAAATCTTTTCAACACACGACAGATCGGGAATGATCTAAGAGACCAAGTGAGCTCTTATACAAACTTGGAATTTCTCTCTAGAATATTCCTAAGGTACTATAGAAAATGTATACTATTTTAGAGTACTTTTGTATCTAATAAAATTTATATTAAAAATCATATTTAGATAAACGTTGTTCTAGCCATGTAGGATAGACAAAATAATAAAATGGCCACATTAATCGAAGGACTTGATTGCACTAATTTGACAAATTGTAAGAATTTGAATTTTTAATATTCAAATGCACTTTCGTAAAATCTCTACCGTTAGATTAAAAAGAGATTTACGATTGGAATCGGCGAAGTACATACATATATTCCTTTCCCCTCATTTGTATCAGCTTCACAAGCAATACAAATCCAAACTTCTTTCTAAGAGTTTCTCTCACTAACGATTCGCAACTCACTAAAGATTCTTGCGTGTACTCCACAGATAACAAAACGTCAGGTCAATCGGCCCGTGTGACTAGCATAAATAAAAGACCGCACCAATTGGTGTTGAGACGACGGAAACTCTATTAAAGTTAGTGATGAGGACAAATGTTAATTTGTAAGATAGAGTACAAATGTAGAAAAGGTACATGTACAAAAGAGTAAAAGTACCCACTTTTTATAACCCCAAGGTGAATGCGGACGACATTTAACATACAACCACCATTACAACACGATCGTTCTTGCACCGAGACGAGTCTCCGAGGCAAGTAAAATCTTGTCTTCGGTCGGTAGATTGATTGGACTAATCATACAATTTCTTTTGCTAGGTAAAATTTCAGTCTTCTGGAGAAACAAACATATAATCGCTTCAAACTGAAAATTGATGCTTTATGTTGTAGGGATATCTCCCTTTCTTTGCGGGTGCCTCCTTTTCCGAGAAGAACCGAATCCTTTTCCGAGAAGAACTGAATCGCTCGTTATGGACGATTAGGTGGTTGACACTGATCTAAAGTACAAGTCCGTTAAAACATTAGCGCTCGACGAAGTAAATGGAATCTCAACCGCCCAAGTTTAGGCACCCTTTTTCTTCTGGTCCTTTGCTGGTTTGATTTCCTTGGTGAGCATCCTCGGTGCTATGGCCATGGCCATAAGCTCTTGGAAGAGCAATTTACAAGCATAAGGAATGTGAACCTGCGCACATGGTCATGAGAGAAAATCATTCGCATTATCATGAAAATAAATACGAAAGCACCAGATAAAAGTAATACACACCTGAACAATGTCGGTTTTGTTTTTGCAACCTCTACACTCGAAAGAGTTCTTCTTCAGGTTTGCTATGGCAATCAATCCACAGCGTTCACACACGTGGACTCTATATGCATCGCTTTGGTCGAACAACCTCTCTTTGAGAAAATGAGCGGCTCCATGAGCAATCATGCAATCTCTTTCCATCTCTCCGAACCGAAGACCACCATCTCGAGACCGTCCCTCAGCAGGCTGCCTTGTAAGAATTTGCACGGGACCACGACCACGGGAATGGATCTTATCATCCACCATGTGCTTGAGTCTCTGATAATATGTTGGACCCAGGAAAATCATAGCAGTGAGCCGCCGGCCAGTGTGACCATTATACATTGTCTCGAATCCTCGCATCTGATACCCACATTTATGAAGAGCTTTGCTGATGTTATCCACCTAAGAATCAGAAAATAGTAATTAGGTGTCAAATCTTGCTGTCATAACCAGAAACAAAGGCATGCATAACTACGCAATTATGACCAACTTCCAACATGAAAAATGCAGCTTGAAGGCAAATATTAAAGTTTATCTTCCAACCTAACACCCCATATCAACAAGAAGTTAATCCCAAAATCACAGTATTTAACATAACAACTGAAAAATGTCTCTTCAGATCAGGTTGGGAAGCCAATTGTTCTTATACAAAGCACGTTTGTCTATGCGGCTTGAGAAAAGTAATCCTATCTCTGCCAAATAGAAAATATATATGATATGCCTCCACCCCCTCATTCCCTACCTAGTTAGTCTATGTGGTTCTTAAAAGGTCATATCTAAACTGCATCGACTAACTCACGAAATTCTAATGAGCATTTAATAAATTTTAAGCCAAAACAAAAAGATCAAGAAACATCAGAACTCACAGTCACATCTGTGAAAGGAGTAGCATCTCCTTCCTTTCCCATGTGAGCAGCAACCTTGCCCATGATACACTCAATAAGCTGCCCAATTGTCATGCGAGAGGGAATAGCATGTGGGTTCACGATTATATCAGGTGTAATGCCTTCCACAGTCCAAGGCATGTCTTCTTGCGTGTATGTCATGCCTACTGTTCCTTTTTGCCCGTGCCTACTGCTAAATTTATCCCCAATTTGAGGTATTCGAACAGATCTCACTCTTACTTTGACAAATCTCAACCCATCAGCATTTGTCGTCAGCAGAACCTGCATTCGCCGAAAGTATAATAGGGCGATCGAATCAAAACAGAAGGTTTGATTACTGCAAGAACCTATATTGAAATAGTCAACCAACAGGTAAGCAATCATTAATATAGAATTGAAAGATACAGTACACTAAGCCTGTAGCAGTGAAGTCAACGCAGGCCTAACCTGATCAACTATCCCAGTCTCACTGTGCCGTAAACTAATGCTGTGATCACGCCTCGAATAACGGGAGGCTTGTCCCTGAGCGTCATCCTGTGCGATTGGAGTGGTTTTTCCAATAATCACGTCTTCACCTGAAACCCTTGTTCCCTATCACAGAGACCTAATTAAGTGAAACCTATCTTTAAAACCAAAACCAGGCTATCTAGTGGATCTGCAAGTACTCACAGGAGGTGCAAGGCCATCATCATCCAATTTATCATAGGAACCATGCCTCATGCCCTGTGCAATGAAGACAATGTTAGACTTCACTACTTTCAAGATAGAAAAGGATGAAGAACACTCAAATGGTTCTCACCATTGTATTAGCTCTGTCAGGACGACCAAAGTCCTCTTTGACCAGAGTCCCCATCTTTTTCTCTTCATCCCTAAGAGAATAGTTTTAATGCAATATTAAAACTAAATTGCAGATATTTTGAAGCATCCACAGGTTTATCACCATGTCCAGGTAGCATCTTTACCTGTATGATCGGAAAAATAGAGATCTGAAAAATCCACGATCTATTGATGACTGGTTCATAATGACGGAATCTTCTTGATTGTACCCAGAATAGCAAGCAATGGCGACAATGGCATTCTAACCAAAACAAGGTAGGAAAGGGGTGACAAAACATAAGAAGATCATCACGAAGGCAAAAGATGCACCCCACTCCCAAAACTAAATGCTTACAATGCCAGCAGGAAGCTGCCTGAAGTGAAGGTGCTCCATAGCTCGTGTGGTAACAAGAGGCTTTTGAGGATAGTACAGCACATATGCCAATGTATCCTGAGAGGATAACATTTTTTACTCAAGAAATCTATTATATTAAGGAAACAAAATATCATAAAAATCTGGAATGGAAACCCACCATCCGAAATTGGTAGTTGGTGACATAAATTCCCATGGCTTGCTTTCCCATGGCTGATTGATATGTATTACGTGGAGACTAGCACACCAACAGAAAAAGGCCCCTTTAGATAAATTCCTCTGATTAACTTTGATAAATGAAGTTCATTGGCATGACTGGCCTACCTGGTTATGGTCAGGGAACGGTATGATTGAAGCACAAACACCTAGGATCAATGATGGATGGATTTCACAGTGGGTGTAAGTTTCAGAATATGCCTCCTCAGGGTTAAGCCGTGCTTGCACAAGGTCCTGAAACGGATGTTGGGCAATTTAAATTGGGTGTCACTGAGATGTTCCACAACATGCTTATTCTGAAAAATCAATCCACTCACGTTAATGGTCATGGAAATCATAGTAGTTTCTTCTTCCTCAGTATCAATATACTCTATGAATCCCTTTGCCACTAAATCGTGCCACCCCACATCGTCCGGGCCCCCTTCCTGGAAAACAGATAATAGACTCAAAATTAGCACCAGCTGTGTTTCAGGCAAATAACAGGTTTACTTTCAAAGGCATACTCTCTGTTGCAATGCATGTATATCCTTCTTCTTTATTAGGAGTCTCTGTTTCTCTACTATAAACAATGGACGACTACACCGTCCATAATCAGTGTATATCCTCAGTTCCTTCAATCTGATATCTCTGACGACCCCAACTTCAGTATTGACATCAACCTGTGTATGTAAGAGAGCCCATCAGCACCAAGAGACAACTCTCAAAAATCTCTTCAACAACTAATATCTCAATATCCTGATCATCACAAGACATTGGAAAACACACTGCTGATCATGTAAAAGCCTGACAAGAAGTACTCTAACTACAAAACATAAAAGATCTTATGCACACACCCGTCTCCTTAACCGTCGTAAAGTTTTCACCAACATATCAGGGTCTCGGTGGATGCCAACCCAGCAACCATTGACAAAAATTTTCGTCGCTTGAGGAATAACCACAGGAGAAATTTCCTAACATAAAAAAATATAAAATTTGTTAAAACCTTAAAGAAAACGCAGAACCAGACTAATCAGCAAACGCATTTTGACAACCTCAAAATTCTCTGTGCCCCATTCTTCCAAAAATTCCAATATGGGATATGCCGCTGACCCAACCGTAATATAGACCATCAAAGCAAGGTTCTTTACAAGTCCGCAAGCCTGATGAACAAATCAATTGAATTTAAAGATGTCACAAAATAAGAGATTGTCTTCACAACTGACATAGGGATTTGCTAATAGGGAAACTACTCACTTGTCCCTCGGGAGTCTCAGCTGGACACATCATTCCCCATTGAGAATTGTGCAGCTGCCGTGGCTTCGCCAATTTACCTGTAGAGATAAGCATTACTCATGGGAAAATAAATGAGGCAAACAAGCAAATGCCATGATAATTGTCGATGAAACATTCTCCACAATAAGAACAATCCGCAGAACTGCCAGAATAACTATCTGTACCTTCACGCCCTATTGGTGAATTTAGTCTTCTCAAATGTGACAATGTTGAAGCATATGTTAACCGATTCAGTACCTGCAAACCAGTAGAATATCAATAAAAGTTTTCCATCAATGGCACTGAGGAAAAAATCCTCATAATCGTAATTCAAATAGAATGAAGCATTGGGTATATTAGCATAACAAACTTCAGAGGCAACTTTTGGAGAAAGAAAATGCAATAAACCTGTGACACTCCAGCTCTCGTTCCAGCAGCATTGGCTTGTCCCCAGTTCCCTGTGGCAAGCGAGTACTTGAGACCACTAGTTATAGTTTTTGCTTTTATTGCGAATTGGAGATTGACATCCTTTCCATTGTCAACACACTGTCATTCATGAACAACAGTAAGGACACAGAAATGCCATGGCCAACATGTGGTTCAGTAAAAGGGGATCCAGTAATTAACCTTCTGCACATAGCCTCTAACATCCCTCGTCAATTTTCTAAAAAGCTGCATATACCAAAAGGAGAATAATCTTAGAAAACAGAAAGATAATGAACCAGCAAAAGAATTCCAGAACAGATACTTCCACAGGACAGACCATTCTGAACAAGCCTCCAAGTAACGGTCCAGCAAGATCTAGCCTCTTGTTGCCATAGTGATCACGGTCATCTTCTGCCCTTCGACCAAGAGCACATAAAAGAAGCCGATGGATGATGTATCTGGTGCACGCAGCACAGACTTACTGAGCACTTGCTGTGTCTCCACGAAAAATTATGTTTTGAGGAGAAATGAACCTACCCAAAGTAATAAGCTTTTTTCGTCTCACAATACTCTTCAACACCAACATGTGGAAGCATTTCTTTTTGAAGGATCTCTTTAGCATACCTGTGCAAAGAGGGACATAAGTCACCACAAATACTATCAAAAGTTAGGCTGGCTGAAGTAAATGTTACAGTACTTGCCACATACTTTATACGTTTTTCCCGAGTCACACCAACCGTTGCTCCTCGCTTACCAATGTAGTCTAGAGCAACCTACAGTTAAAAGAAGGCTGGATCATGTCAAGAAGGCCAGATAACTTGTGCTGGAAGTAAAAGATTCGACATATTTCTTGGTAGACATAAGAAAAATGAGGTTCTTATACAAGGAAAAAGATGTAAAGATATCACATATTCTGACATCAAGAAAAATCGTGACATCATTCTAATTACAAAACTATTGGCTGGAAACTATAAACTGATAAAACATCATAAAGTCTTGTATAGATAAAGTCGCAGACTGTAAATAGAAATCGTAAATCTATTACCAAGTTAAAAATAAAAAGTCGTGCCTCGAGGCAACAGACTCTCTCTCTCTCTCTCTCTCTCTCTCTCTCTCTCTCTCTCTCTCTCTCTCTCTCTGTTATTGCCTTTTATCCTAGAAGAAGAGGTGACAGAAATAAAGATACCTGTTGATTTTGTATTACAAATGCTTCCTCAAGAGAAGGACGAAGCAACTCCATCATTTGAGTATCAGAGAAGTCGTAACATATATGCTCCAATATGTCCTTATCAGCAACAAAACCCAGAGCTCGAAACACAATTATTATAGGAATCTCTGTCCGAATATATGGAAGAGTTGCCCGGATATACTGCCCTGAAGATCCCTGCAGTTTTCCATTAACAACAGCCACACATTCAAGCAGTTAGAAGTAAAAAAGAACCATCACACCCTTCTGGACCCAAAAACCCTGTCATTGCAGACCCAAACCCCAATCAGAAAGATCAACGCCCAGAAAACGAAAGCGCACACAGAGAAGGAACAGAAAATTTGCATTACCCCTTTGGCACTTGTGCGAGAAAGCATGCGGACAAACATTGTGCTGGGTGGCCTATTTTGAGATTCGGCCATTGACCGAACTTCCCCCACATAGGCGTACTTATTTGGCTGCCTCTTCTTGAACACATACACATGGTTGGTGCTCATCTTCTCCTGAGCAATTAAAACCTTTTCACTTCCATTTATGATAAAATAACCACCTTGGTCATAAGGACACTCTCCAAGTTCAGTCAAATCCTTCTCTGAATTCTGGTATAATGTGCAATAGCTTGATCGAAGCATTATAGGGACCTAATATCAATGACACAAAACAGTTAGCGTGGGCTGCTTCCCAAGATACAATATCGCCATACTAGTACTCAAATAACAGACCTTTCCAATAAAAACTTTTTGCAAGTCCTGAGGTTCAGTGAGTTCTTCACCATCATGTCCCTTCTTTATAACTCTCATAGAAACATCAACATACAAGGGAGCTGAGTATGTAAGATTTCTCAACCTTGCAGCTTTGGGAAATAAAGTTGCTGTTTCTCCATCTGACTCAGTCATCATCGGCTTACTCAAGTATATTTGACCGAAGTTGATTTTATATATGGTCTGCAGGCCAACAAATAGCATTAAGAGCCAAGCAAGATGCAATTGCAAAAGTGGTTAATGGTTAGCGAATTTGACGAACATGCAATCAAAACAAGCAACTCCATGAAGTCAGACTGTCAAGTCAATTTTTCAACCTATCATCAACTAGTCAAATATCACCACTCAGAAATTTCTCCTCCCTCAGCAATTCTTTGACATTATTCCCACCAATGTCATTGCCATTTAAACTTTTACACGAATGTGTCCCATTTATATTACAGAAGAAGAGGAGAGCATCCTTTTCCATCACATAAGGGATCAATATCTTTTGGCATTCTGTGTCTTAGAAAGATCCAATCAGACAAATGATATTTGAGCGGTCTATGAGTATACCAATGATAATCGACAAGGGTCTCTTAATAGAATTTCATAGCATTGTTTCTTTGCTTGGTTCGCACATGAGACAGTAGACTTTATCCCTCGAACATTACTCGACAGACTATTCTCTCTGACATGACCCACTTTACAGTAATAATATTGCTTTGTGACTATGACCAGAATAATATGCAAGAACTTCACGATTTTAAATACTACAGGTAAAATTTGCCAACACCTGGTAACATGTCGGGATTTACACCACAAAAATGAAAAGACATGAGAAATACACATTACACATGTCATTTTGAACAACTATCAAACCAACTCTACCCTTTCTCAAATTCAATTTGGACTTAAGAGAAAACAAATAAGCCTGAAATTAATCTAGCCTGAATTCGATCAAAATAAACTTTAAAAACACCCCAAACGAAAAAGGAATTCAAATATTTTGCCCTTTCGTTCCTCTAAAGTTTTCACTTTTCGAATGCTGCCATGTACAACGGGACTTTCGGTAACGAAATGAAACAAGTCCTTCCACAAACAGAAAATGACAGAATCATTTTGCCATGGGAACACCTTCCAGCATACATATCTTCTTACATTAAGCTTAACTAAGGCTCATCAAATTCTCAGACAGTCGAAGACCACTGTCAAACCACCGAGCTAAGAGAGAACCCCATGAACTGATGTTATGAAACTAAGTACGTTCAAGCTCAACAACGCAATGTTTCTGAAGCATTTCTAAAAGCAAGACTCGAGCTGCAATCAAGAGCAGCCTATGCAACATGCATAGTCCTAACCATATTCACCGAAGAATCGCGCAAATTGCCTAGAGTTAGACCATCTCCGCAACCACAACTCCAGTACTCCCGTCCCTCACCAACCGTCACCGACCTAAAACCCCCCCACGGCCGAATCGAAACGCGCAAAAAGAAAAAGCTCCCGCTCAATCCGAACGGAACAGAGAGGAGCTCCCTCCCGACGACGCCGGAGGGGGGAGAAAAACCCGGACCTCGGCGAAATCGGGCTGGTGGCCGGGGTTGTGCTGCGACTCGGGCCGAATCTCGATGTCGGCGGACTCGTCCACGATCTCCTGCATCGTGTTCTGGATGAACTCGTCGAAGGAGTCGAGCTGCTGCCGCACCAGGCCCTTGTCCTCGAAGTAGGCCGAGATGACGGCCCAGGCGTCCTCCTGCGTGATCTCGTCGTCGTCCTCGTCCTCCATGCCGTACGCCGGGTCGTACTCCTGCTCGTCCTCCATGGCGCCGCGAGCCCGGAGCCCTAAATCGCCTCCGGCTTTTTTTTTGGAAGCGCTTCGGGTTGGAGCTTTCGCGTTAACGGTTCGAGCTCAAGAGTGAAGTTCGATTCTTCGCAGCGCGACGATCGCTGGGGATCGGGCTCAGAGAGAGATCGCTGAGCCTCCAAATGCTACAAACGCTCGGGGTGAGGGGGTATTTATAGACGGCGCGGCGCTTGTGGGGAGAGACGGACGGGAGGAGGTCAACTATTCTAGGAAGGGCGGTCGTGAATTATCCAACATTTTTTTACAAAGGAATTTCCAATTACAATTATTTTTTCAAGAAAAAATTACTTGTATTTTTCGATATTTCGTTGAACTCTGAAAATAAAGTAAAAATTATTTTTAGTCGATTGGGGAGGGAAACTGATTTTTTTTTGCCAAAAAATTACATTATTATCAGATTTTAAGTGAAGTTTTATCACGAACTATCATAATATACTTAGTTGTTAGCTCTTGTGATGTTCTATCAGCATTTGTTTTTCCTTACGGTTGAAACAAGCAACTTATTTTTTTTTTTCCTCTCTTCCCCTTATGATAGATGCTAACTATTTTACGTAGATTTATTTATTTTTTTCGTTGTTACGAGACCATCTCATGGATCAACAATGCATGACATTTTTTTCGAAATATCAACTCCCGGAAAAAGTGATCCATAGATCCACTAGGGACTTCGGCCCAGCCTCGACAGACTTGAGCCAAGTCTCTATGGACCCAAAGCCGGCAACTAAGGAGTTAGGCACAACTTGTACGGACTTATACCGATTGCTAACGACTTGGGCACGAGAGCTCAGGTACCCGAGGCATGGTTGCTATGGACTTGGAGCACAACCTTTATGTACCCGAACGTAGACATCAAAAGTCTTGAGCCTTGCCCAAACGAATTTGAGCCCTAAACTCTATCAAGCCTAAGCACAAGTGACCTGTGTACAAGAGTCAAGTATCCAGACACAACTGCTTTGGGGACCCGGGCCAACCAAGGCCCTAGGTTTGGTGTATGTGAACTTGGGCACAGATACTTGGGGTCCCCGTGTATAAGCACTATGGTCTTCGGTTTAAATGTCGAGATTTAGTCGTACTCTATAAAATGATTTTTTATTCTGAAAGGAAAATCATTTTCCTAAGTCGAAGTATACGTTTTCCATTGACTATGAAAAGATTTTCTTTTAACTCATTTTTCTAAGTGATTTAAACTTTAGGATAATGAGAAAAATATTGTGGCAAAAAGTTTTCCAGAAAAATATACGGATCCAAAGAAGCCTAGCGATTTGGTTTGTTTTCTTATTGGTAGATGAACTTGGCTTTCTTTGATTGACCGTTTTGAATTTCTCGTATAAACCCTCTACAAAGAGAGAGATAATTGAAGGAAATTTTCATCTATTTCTGATATTGACCAAATTTTCAAGGTTCTCTTTGAATAAAAAATTTTAAATTATACCAATTGTGATATATTTACCTTGAACTTTTTTTATGACATCGAAAATCTCAAAGTATTCTCACTATAACACATTTATCTCAAATTTTTTTCTTATGACATAAAAAACTCCTATTATATTTATGTAACATATTTACCCATTGCCAACGTTTTATAAGTTGATTTTTCAGCAAAACCAACTTTGTTTTTATCTCATTCAAACCATATGGATGCCATATCAATACGTTTTTTTTTTACGTCTATATTGGTAGATTTTTAATGGTGTTAATTAACAGAACCTTGACAGAAAAAAAATTATCACTTGTATAAATTTAGAATTTTTTATATTACAAAAAAAATTTAAGATAAATGTGTAATAGTAGGTGTAGTATGAAGTTTGTTTTTTTATGGCTTTTTCCCTTTCTCAAATTGCCTCCCATCCCGCATAAAACCGTCTCGAAGTACCCCTTCACTTCTCATCAGACGTGCAATACCCACATCGCTGGACGCATGCTTCTCCAAAGTGACTCTTCCCACAGCAAACTTAAGGGCGTTTGGGAATGAATAAGTTGCACTCTCTCTCTCTGAATTGAAAGGTCGGCTATATGGAAGGCCGGCAGGCGGTGTTCCTTGGACAGCCATGCCTGACCGGCGACCCTCGGAAAAATTTCAATTAAGAACCCCAAGTGAGGTCAAATTCTCAAAAAATGGCTTAAAGTGAATATTGTGTCAAATAAGGGCCTGAAGTGCTTAATCAGTCTCAAATAAGGACCCGAAGTGCCTAAAAAATCTCAAATAAGGACCTGAGTTCCCGGCAGGCCAAAATACCTGCCAGCTCAACGAAAAAAGTTACTGTTCCAGCACCGGAACAATAACTGTTTAATTTTTTTTTGTTTTTCCTTTTCTATTTTTTTATTTTCCTTTTTCTTTTCTTTTTCTTTTCTTTTATTCCTCCATCAGCCATAGCTGGGATCGGCAGAGGCCTCGCCGGCGTCGGGTGAGGGTCGCCCTCGCCTTGCAACCGGTGAGGGCGGCCTCGCCCAACGCCGGCGAGGGCGGCCTCGCCCAGCCCAGGCGAGGGCGGTCCTCGCTCAACGCCAGCGAGGGCGGCCTCACCTGAGGCCGGCAACCTCCGCTGGCTCCAGTTATGGCCGGCGGAAGAAGAAAAGAAAAAAAAAAGAAAATGAAAAGGAAAATAAAAAAAATAGAAAAGAAAAAACAAAAAAAAATTAAAAGTTGCCGTTCTGGTGCTGGAACAGTAACTTTTTTCGCCACCCAAAAAGTATCTCGGCTGACCGGGGACTCAGGTTCTTATTTGAGATTTTTTGGGCACTTTGGATCTTTATTTAAAATTGATCAAGCACTTCAGGCCCTTATTTAACATAATATTCACTTTGAGCCATTTTTTGAGAATTTGACCCCACTTTGGGTCCTTAATTGGAATTTTCCCGACGACCCCCTCCCTCTTCTCTCTCTTTTTCCACGAGGGTTATATATATATATATATTGATATTTTGATATTGTCATCATAACGAGCACTCCAAAAATCCATATTATTTCCAATTAGTCTAATCAGTTCTTTTCGGATGTTGATATGCCAGTTATATATTCAGTAAGAAAGATTCAATTTAATTCCTAAATTATATAAAAATATCAAATATTATCTTTTAATTAATTCAAATTCATCGTCATCTATCATATAATTCAGGGATTAGATTGGATATCTATCAAAAGTTTAGGAATAATATTAGACAAATTAAAAGTTTTTTTGAGACAATATTGCATGATCAAAAGTTTAAAAATGAAATTACATATTTGATCAAAGTTTATAAATTATTTATGTTATTTTTCATAAAAAAAATTGATATAAAGACTAAATTGGCGAAAAGAAAGTATCTAACGAGACAAATTCCTAAAGCTTAGGAATTGCTAACGACGAGTTTCTCATTGGCAACGGGACCACGCCCGTCCTGCTCGAGCACTGAGCAGGACGTCATAAAAATCTCACCAGCACGAGCATCTTGCGGAGCATATCCACGACACATGGTCTCGGACTTGTGAGGACGACATTAGTTGTCCGGAACGCAGACGACCCACATCGCTCAAAGCATCTCGTGGTTCTCCCGGCTGCATCGAAAGTTGTCGATCGAAGAAGACGTCCGTCGCCGGAGAAGATGGTTTCGGGAGTCATCACCGCCCTTACGAGCTCTCCATTCGCGACCTCCTCGAGGTCGTCGAGGTTCGCGGTCAGCGTCGAGAGGCCACCGGAGCTCCGCCGCCGCCGTAGGGCTGCGGCTGTTCCGGCGGTGCGGTGCCACGCGAGCCCCGCGCTGCCTCTATCCGAGGGTGACGACTCTTCTTCTTCTTCCATGTGTTTCTGAATGTGCCGAGTTGTTATGTGTGGAGAGTAGAGTAGACATGAGTGACTGACTGTGAAGTCTCGTGGGTTGTCTGTCGGATGTGACTGTCTGATTCGGAACACATTCCCCTGATGTGAAACTAGCGACAGACAGAGCACAAGCATAGTGAGATGCAAAGCAAGTGAGGTTTATATGCAAACTGGCAGGTGAAGTGTGATTTGTTTGGGAGAGTTACGCGGGAAGACCTTATAGAGCGCCATTGTACTGTAATTCCTGCAATACAGTTGATGTCTGATCGTATGTTTCATTAAAGAAAAAAAGAGAGAAAAACTCTTGATGCTTAGTCGAAGTCGAAGTCATAGGTTTTTATCATCACTCTAATTTGGTAAAAGAAACCATGAAAGTATATGGCATGGCGATGCGTCGGCTTTGATTATAACTTTAGTGAGAAAGCACCTTTTATTGAGGATTATCTTCAGGTAATTGGCGACCGAGAGATATCTGCTTTGGCAAATTTTTCTGAATACTTCTAGATGGCCATTTAAACTCGAGTTGGTTGTAATTTAACCGCCACCTCCTCCGCAGAGAGACTCGAAAATGGTGCTTCCGTGACTGGTGGTGCGTATGATTTTTCCAGAGCAACAACATCACTTACTGGAAAAATGCTGGATTCGTCAAAGAAGGTCACTCTTGTTAGGCATGGCCTCAGCTCTTGGAATGAAGAAAGCAGAGTCCAGGTTTGTCTGTTATCTGATTAAGTTAATTGACTTTTTACTCGGAAAAAAATTTCACTTCCTATTGCTTGGATTGTTTGTGACCTGACAAATCTTGTCATTTTATTGTATATTTTCTTCACTTGTGATGATTTTAGAGTGATTTTTCAGCTAATAATCTTTTCACATATGAAACATAGGGAAGCTCAAATCTTTCGGTGCTAACAGAAACTGGGGTAAAGCAAGCAGAGAGGTGCAGGCAAGCCTTGTCAGAAATGCACTTTGATCAGTGTTTCTCAAGTCCAATATCCCGTGCGAAGGTTTGAAAATGATAATCAAGAAGGTCAAACTAGTTACTTAGTCATCCTTTTATCAGCAATCAGTTTTGAGTGTTAATGCAGACTACTGCGGAAGTCCTATGGCAAGGAAGGGAAGAGCCATTGATTTTCCTGGATTCACTGAAGGAGGCCCATCTATTTTTCCTTGAAGGAATGAAAAATGGTCAGTTCTCGTCTTCTTCTGATTCGGGCGCCTCAAATCTCAATAATGCTTCCTAAGTTAGCTGCCATCGGAATAAATTTGTTGTGCTTTTCACTTCTTTTTCTGTGCTTGAAGTATATCAAGAAAAGGTTAAGTTTGTTGTGCATTTCACTGCTTTTTCTGTGCTAAGGTCCTGAAGCATTCAAATTTTAGGTTCATCAAGCCATATAGTTCCTTTCCACTTATAAATTTCACCTTTTCCTTTTATTATATATCTGCATGCTAAATGAAATTCAGAATTTGGAGGCAGTTGATGCTCGGGAGATATATCCGAAGGAGTATACAACATGGAGGGAGGATCCGTCAAACTTTTGCGTGAATGGTGTTTACCCTGTAAGGAAATTGTGGGAGACGGCGAGAGAGGCTTGGAAGGAGATCTTGCTATCACCTGTTAGTTTTCTACTCATCACTAGATATTTTATTGTCGAGAAGTTGCAATGGCACTCATCTTCCTCCATTTCCGTTTTGCCAGGGGAAAGATTTTCTGGTTGTGACCCACAAATCAATGTTGAGGGCACTGATATGCGTAGCTCTTGGTCTAGGGCCAGAGAGGTATTTGCAGGATTATGATTATTAAGCAGTTCTTGGATTGTTCTTTAAAAAATGTTGTTAGATTTTATGTTCATCATGAAAAGTCCAAAAGGGATGCACGTGATTGAATTTTTCCTAAGAATTGTTACCTCGACCATTCTTGTTTATCTGCTGAAGATCCAGGGATGGTTTTACATTTCTTTATGGCAAATGGCAATAGCCTTGACTCACTCTTCATCAAAAGTCTATGAAGCTCATGGATGTCATTCTACAACTGCCAGATTTTCTTTGTATTATCTATTTGACTTTCTTTTCCTGCCTTTTCAGGTTCCGAGCGACAGATATTAATAATGGTGGGATTTCTGTATTTAGCTTCAACAAAAGAGGAGAAGCGATGGTCCAGTCATTGAACATGACAACCCATATGTACGATGATCATGTCTATATGTACTAGAAGTTCTCGGTAACTGTTCTTCTGTATCCAAGCATCAGGAAAATGGCAATGGCTGGAGCAGCAAGAACTTTAATTTATGCATGACGAATGGTTCACGATCTCCTGAATCCTAACAAGAAGTAGCGGGGCTTCATCTTCTTTCTTTGGATGTACACTTCGATTATGGTCGCTTTGAGATTTGCATGAGAGATTGAAGCTTCACTGGTGCTGCAATGAAGAAGCAGGGGCACTCAGATCACAAAGCTCGATTATCATGCTCCATTTGTATCATCTTTCCGTGTTTTTAGTGTAAAATGTAGCTTTTATGAATCTTTCTCGTGGTCATACAGAGGAAATTAATAAGAGAAAGTTAGAGTATGATGGACCCCGTAACATACAGCAACTAGTACAGGGTTGTGGAACTAAAAGTGTGTCTGTGCTATCCCTAGTTTAATGAGTGAAAGGAATATGGTAATTGCTTTTCGCGTAGACTATCCAAGTTCTTCCTTGCATGCGAATTGTAATGTTACACAAATCCAAATTAACAGTTTTCCTGCCAAATAGCTGGACGCCCATGTGTCGCCGGCTGAGACTTTCCTAAACTAAAGACAAGCTCGTGTGGCGCGCGTTGTGAGCCAGAATACATGGCCAGCTTCCCATTATTAGATGTCCCAAGAGCCGACAAAGCGTACTCTAGTGACACATTATCTGTCTCGTTTAACTTGGACATCTTGTCACTTGAGTAAATCAATCAAATCACTTTCATCCATTACTGATTCTCAGCCACCCGTGACCATTATAAATAATCGAACAGGCATAGTATCAATGCTTTATGAACCGTTTCGAGATCAAGTCAGATTAATGATTGTTATCGATTTAAGCAATTCAATTGGTGGTCCTTTCCTTTTATTATTTTTTTATTGTTTTTGGCCAAAAACCCGTTGGGCGACTAACCCGATTGTAGAAACATTGCCTGGTACACAAGTTTTCCTCATGTTCTGATTTGCTTTTGGAAATATTGTAAGCATTGTTCCATATTACCTTTCCTCTTCACATTCCTAATGATTAATCTTGAATATTCTACTCTCACCGCCAAGACGACATGCCGTTTTAGACTATTTTAAACACCTACTGGCCTTGTAGCTTTTCCTCCTCTGCCTGTCTTCAATGGAAGCCAGAGAAGAAGTTCACCTCCTACTACCGTCACCACCACCGTCGCCGCCACCGCCGCCGCCACCCCCCTCTCCAGCTCACCAAGCCCTTCTCCGAGCAGGCCCTCGTGTCCACCTTCTCCGACAAGCTCACGCCCACGTCGTCGTCTCGGGATCACACCGCTCTCTATCCCTCCTCACCAAGCTCATCAACCTCGCTTGCGCCGCCGGCGCAATTGGTTATGCACGCCAGGTTTTCGCCACGGTGCCCGGGCCTGACTCGTTCCTCTTCAATTCCCTCATCAAGTCCTGCTCCAAGTTCGGCTTCCCCCGCGATGCGGTCGCGTTCTATCGCTGCTTGCTGCTCGCAGACATTCCCCCCAGTAATTACACTTTCACGTCAGTGATTAAGGCCTGCGCGGACTTGGCGGCTTTGAGGCTAGGTAGAGGCGTTCATGCCCATGCTTTGGCTTGTGGGTTTGGGTCGGATGCTTACGTTCAGTCCGCTTTGGTCACTTTTTATGCAAAGTCAGGCGATTTGGACGTTGCCCGCGAGGTGTTCGATAAAATGAAGGATCGCACGGTAGTTGCATGGAATTCGATGATTTCCGGGTATGAGCAGAATGGGTCTGCCAAGGAGGCTATTGAATTGTTTGATCTGATGAGGGAATGTGGTATTGAGCCGGATTCGGCTACGTTTGTCGGCGTTTTGGCTGCTTGTGCACAGTTGGGAGCATTGAGTTTGGGTAGTTGGGTGCATGAGTATGTTATGGACGGTGGGTTTGATTTGAATGTTGTGTTAGGCACTTCATTGATCAATATGTATGCTAGGTGTGGAGATGTTAGCAAGTCGAGAGAAGTTTTTGATTCGATGAGGGAAAGAAATGTTATTGCTTGGACGGCTATGATATCTGCATATGCAACGAATGGATATGGAAACCAAGCAGTCGAGCTATTCGATCAAATGCAACTCCGAGGTCCATTGCCCAATAAAGTCACTTTCGTGGCGGTTCTCTCTGCATGTGCTCATGCTGGGCTAGTTGACGTGGGGCGTTGTGTATTTGCAAGCATGAAACGAGAATATGATGTAGAGCCAGGACTCGAACACTATGTATGCATGGTTGATATGCTTGGGCGAGTGGGATTTCTTGACGAAGCTTACAGATTCGTTGAAGAAAAAATTCCTGTGGAGGCACCACCGGCTGTGTGGACTGCTATGCTTGGGGCCTGCAAGATGCATAAGAATTTTGATTTGGGAGTTAGAGTTGCTGAGCATCTCTTAGATAGTGAGCCAGATAATCCAGGCCACTATGTCATGCTTTCAAACATATATGCCTTGGCTGGTCGGAGTGATAGAGTGCAAAGAGTTAGAAACATGATGATACAGAGAGGGCTGAAAAAGCAAGTAGGTTATAGCAATATAGAAGTTGATGGAAAGACATATATGTTTAGCATGGGTGACAAGTCTCATCCCGAAACAAATATTATATATCAGTACTTGGATGAGTTGATGTTGAGATGTACACAGGCTGGTTATATGCCATTGGCCGATTCATTGATGCATGAATTAGAAGGGGAGGAAAGGGAATATGCACTTAGATTTCATAGCGAGAAGCTTGCTGTAGCATTTGGGCTGTTGAAAACTAGCAACGGCATGACCATTATGATTGTAAAAAATCTCCGAATGTGTGAAGACTGTCACTTAGCATTTAAGTATGTTTCAGTTGCCGCCAACAGGGAAATTATTGTTAGAGACAAGCTCCGGTTTCACCATTTTAAGGATGGATCATGCTCATGTTTAGACTTCTGGTGATGTGGTCCACACCATTTTGAGGATGGATCATGCTCATTTTAAGAGTCAATTGATGGGTATGGGACTACAACGCGGGGACGGTGTTTGTGGTAATGGATTCGAAAGTCTGAGGACGAAATAGTCAAAGACTCGGCAAAAACGGGGACGAAGATGATGATGATGACTATCGAAACAAGATTGTGAAGGCTGACCATTTTTGCAGTGGACTCAATTCGTTTTGGTTTTCTCGACTGACCGAAGTGAGGAGCCAGCTTGGCTGGAACAGAGAGCAACGAATTGGTGAAGGTCATGACAAGACAAGGGGTGCTCAAATGTTACATGCAGCATCAGAAAATTACAATTTTCCATGAAAATTATTTAACAATTTATTATGTTCGGGATCGGTATAAGAAGGGAAAATGACACAAATAGTTCTCGAGCTTTGGTATAACGTGCAATTTCATCCTTGAACTTTTAATTTGTTTAATATGGTCTCTGAATTTTAGCCCAACATGTAATGTCGTCCCCAAACTTTTAATTTGTTCAATGTGATTCCCGAACCTTTGGTAAATGTTTAATCTAGCCCCTAAACTATATGAAATTGTTCAACGTTGTTCCTGAACATGAATTAATTAAATGATAATTCATATAGTTTATGAACTATATTGAATATTTACCAAAAGTTTAGAGAATACATTAAACAAACTAAAACGTTCAGGCATCACATTGTACATTAAGATAAAGTTTAGTAATCACATTGAATATTTGGCCAAAATTCAGGGTCCATTTTTGTAATTATCCTGTATAAGAATGACTTACACACTCTCAGTTTGGTGACGTCATTAATTGTTGAATATAAAATTTTTGGCAATAAATGTAATGTACTGTGTTTGATAACTTAAAAAGGAGCATTATCTAAATGAATGATTTTTATGTAAGAAGAACCTGCAGATACATTTTCTTGCGGCTTTCTTTCTATTTCTCTGGACGTGTTCGTTCAAGGCTTCGAGTGTCGATGATGTTGGAACTCTGAGGGAACAGAGGAATGTCATCATCACCACCCTCTCTCCTTCTCCCTCCTTCTCTTCGATCTGATCTCCCTTTACAGCCCCACAAATCACCACTGCCATTACTGCACTCTCACTCCCTTCCACCGAAGTTCGCTAGTAACGGGACTTCGCTCTTAGCAAGGCGGGCCCTATTACAGCATCCTACGAAGCGATGACCATCAAATCAAGAGAGATGAGGACCTGCAAGACGCTGTTGCAGTAGCAAGTGTTGCCCAAGTTCTCGAGGCCGAACCAGAGCTCGTTCTCAGAGACGTTCCGCTCCTTGGAGGGCCACCGGAGATGAGCGGCGGCAAAGCCGGAGACAGGTGGTGGGGCGGTAGTGAAGCCGGTTAGTTGGGACCAACCAGGCGGGAGAAACTTGTGAGTCATATATGTGGGCATGGAAGAAGGAGAGATGAGAGAAAGCCTGGTTTAGAAGAACAAGGAGAGCCCCTATTTATTAATTGGATTGGAAATGAGTTCATAACATGCCCATTTAAATCCATTTCTTCTTTTGTAAAAGGAAAAAAATCCACTTCTTCTGGACTTTTCAGTTTATAACCTAATATGGCTAGATCGGCCGAATACGAAGTGATCCATATATGACTCGTTTTAACAAACTTGAGTTAATAAATAAGTTTAAAACCCATTTTGACGAGTTTTGCTACAATCAACAATACTGAGAAAGCTTTTTTTAACATGGATTTGCCTCGAATTAAAATATTTCTCCTTTCTTCTATAACTTGAAAAGATGCATCAAGTCAATAGGAACATTAAAAATGTGAAGTAAATATTTGAGAGGTTAGAGATAGTGCAAGAACCTTATCATCGTGTTTCGTTTATTTGGCGAAAAATGAGTAATTCAATAAAATTTTTTCTAAAATCGATCGTTTATAAAAAACGAGCAAAAATAAATGTTTTTCAAACTTAGATTGTGATGATTTTCAGGATATTAATTACGTACAATTTTCTCTTGAAAAGTTTAAAAAAAAAAAAAAAACCAAGGAAAGAGTACCGGGGTGGCGAAACAAAGTGAAAATCCGGGGATCGAACTTTCTCTGGGGGACCTGAACATGGCGCTTCCCTCGAGACCCATCTCCTCTCTCCTGCTCCTCCTCCTCCTCTTCCTCTCCTCGCACGGCTCCTCCGCCTCCGCCGCCGCCGCCGCCGCCGCCACCGCGTTCGCTTCTGGATCGGCGGCGGCCCAAGGAGGAGGAGGAGGAGGAGGAGGAGGAGAAGATTTCTCGGAGGAGCTGCTGCTGAAGCCGCTGCCCGATCGCAGGGTGCTGGCCCACTTCCACTTCGAGACCCGAGCTCCCGGAGCTCCCTCCTACGGCCGCCACCACCGCCTCTTCCCCAAAGCCATCGCTCAGCTCGTAATACGCCTCCCCTTGCGCGCGTTTCTTTCGATTTGGTGTCTGTTGATCCGCGGTTGCCCACTTGCGAATGCTGTCCGCGTTTGGTGGGTTTGGACCTTTTGGGGGTGGTGTTGGCTTGAGGTGTTGGAAGCTGACTCTTCTTCCTCTTTGCTAAGTTGACGAGGGCCTCCGGGAACTTGTTTCTCAAGCATGCTCGATAAGGAATGCTTTGATTTGCAAAAAACCCCTGATCTTGATCGCATTCACTGTGCTACAAGTCCTTGTCTTGAGAACTATAATGTCCTTGTCTTGAAAACTAAAATGTTTCCATTATTTTGTTACTTTTTAAGACTTGTTGACGAAATCGAATTTTCCGGAGGGAGGAGCATTTGGAAATCCGTTGCTTTTGATGTATTGTAGAAATCGCTATATGGGGGCATTGAATTGAATTTGTTGTTGATGTATGCGAGGAGAAACTACGTACTCTTGTTAGAAACATGGCTTTTTCATTTTGGTGACGAGTTGTGTTGGGGATGAGGGGTTCCGGGTGGATAGGTTATCTAGACTGTAGGATTTTGGGCTGGTTTTACGAAATTTCGAAACCAGTAGCGGGTATTTACGAGCCTTACACATGAAAGAGTACAGGTATGAAGAGGGATTTTGGAATTGTCTCTCTATGTGCGATATCGGTTTGAGTGGGTACCCTAGATGTCCTCATTCCTGATGGTGCCGGTGGTGTAGATCATATTTTAGAACCTGAGCTTGTTTGAGCAAGTTCAGATATTATGAATTGGACCATATCTTGTTCTATTAGATCCGTGGGACCAACTCATGCAAGTCTTTCCGAGAGTCTCGGCTCCAAGGGTTTCAGTGCTCACCCTTAGTTCTCATGCCAGAGGGACATGATCTATCGGTGCTGAGTTGATAGGCTAGCTCATGGCAGCGGGAAGGAATTAAATCTGATTGGGATATTCTTTTTACTTACTTTAGCTTCAATCTGATATTTATTCTATTGCATTTCTGATCTCAAATAGTGAGTGAAATCTCATTTTATGTCCTCAATAGATGCACTCTAGTAAACTATCATAGCGGTGAATCTGTTTGAGCTATTTACAGTGTTAATACGATTACCTTCAACCTCCCTATTCTGAAACACTCTCCAAAGAAAATGCTCTTTGGTCAACGCTGCGAGAATAACTTATGGATTGGTACTGTTATGACAGGTCAAGAAATTCCACATTAAAGAAATGGAGTTGTCTTTTACACAAGGTCGGTGGAATTATGAAAGTTGGGGTGGATTTGAACCAATAGCAAGCAGCAATGCGAAGCCACCTGGGGTTGAATTATGGGCTGTCTTTGATGTCCCTCCAAATGATGTTGATGCTTCCTGGAAGAATTTAACCCATAGTCTTTCAGGTCTTTTCTGTGCGTCCATCAACTTCCTTGAATCTTCAACAGTGTATGCCGCGCCTGAATGGAGCTTCAGGCCTGCTCCAGGAAGCCTGAGGTATGGCACACTTCCTCGTGAGGCTGTTTGTACTGAAAACTTAACTCCATGGTTAAAGCTCCTTCCTTGCCGTGATAAAGCTGGAATATCTTTGTTGATGGACAGACCATCTATCTATAGAGGATTTTATCATTCTCAAAGGTTGAGATTGAGGTCAGTTAAGACTAGTTCTGATGGAACTCACTCAAGCATCATACTTGAACAGACTCTTACGGTTGTTCTTCATCCTAACATTCAGAAAAAGAGTACAATGAATTCTAAGGAAACTAAATTACAACCGAGCTGGTCTATGAGTTCACTTTTTGGGAGGAAAATCAGTGGGACGTGTGTTCTTGCCAAGTCTTCTAATGTTTATCTCCAACTTGATTGGGGTCTGGTGAGAGAACTAAAACATCTGCAAGAAGGAAATCAGGAACTTGGGGTTGAAAGTATAATGGAAGAAAGTCTTCTCAGTAATCCTGCCTTTGCATTATCTGATGAGCCAGATAAGGTCATTAATGAAGTTGATTCACATAGTGAAGGGTCGGCAATTTTGTATGAATTTTCAGTCAGGAAGCACAGTGATTTAGGACCTTTTGATCTTGGCTTTACTTGGAAGACTCCATTAATCTGGTCATGCCCACAACTGCCTTTACGTGTCAGTCGATTCTTAATGGGAAGTGGGAATGAAAGAGGTGCTATTGCTATCTCCTTGAGATCAACGAGAGCGAGGGAGGGATTAACAAATGCCAAATCCATGGGAGAGAGTTGTAAAGTGGATGTAAATGTTTTCCAAGTTGTGCCTTGGTATATCAAGGTCTACTATCATACAATGAAAGTGTTTGTGGATGGAAAGCCTATAGCGGTTTCAGATATCATTGAGAAGATACATGTTTCACCCTCAGAAGACAAAGTATCTCCAGGGGTGTTGGAGATGATTCTGAAATTGCCCTGTGGTGTAGACTCTGCTGCTTTCACTTTGGAGTTTGACAAGGTTTGCTTTAACATCATGGTCTTGTCAGTTTTCAAGTACCTTGTCACAGATGAAAGTTCCGTTAGATTTTTTAGTGCTCACTTGAGCAGAACACTAGCGATATGTGTTGCATTAACAAGTGATGGTAATGATTCATAAATTTTCACGTAGTATTAGCACAGTGGGTTCATTTTTGGTTGGTGTTGTTAAAATTAAATGCAGAATCTCAAAAGTTGTTCCAAATAATCAAGAACATGAAATCTATGTTGGATTATAGTCTTCCTTACACCATTTTACACCAGTTTTATAAGATATAAGAACTAAAACGTCTAAGTTACAACCTGCAGTGATAGATGCAATAATAGCCATAAGTGAAAGCTTAAAAGCCACAGTTCAGAGCAAAACACGATCTTATTTAATCTCTAGGGGTTCTCTTCAACAACTGGACATTTTTATCTCTCTAGCATCCATAAGAGATGCTCCATTAATTAATGGTATCACGTCACCTTCAAAAGAGGAGGTGATGATGATGTGAGTGACCATACTTGATCTATGCTGAGACTATATTCCCAAAAGAAATATAATAGCATGATTTTTTTTTCCATCAAATGCCTTTTAGGATGGTGAGGAATGGAGCAACAGAATGACAAGCTTTCCAAGTTAAAGACATAGTAGAGAGACATCCACTACTATTTGCATTGTTGAACTGTAATATCTCTTATATCAGAAGGTGCAAGAGTTGGACCTGCACTGGAATTCTATATTGTATTATCCTAAGATGTTAGGCCACTGGCTTTTGATTGGTTATTGGCTTCTTCTCTATTTTTATCTTTGGTTGTGGCATGAATGGACTGTGCTTTTGCAAAAATGGTTTTTTATCATATCAGGATTTTCAGTGGTTCCCAAAAAGATACAATACAGCATTCCAAGTTGGGCCGGTCATACGGTGCTGATTTTCACCGGCTTTAATTATGTTTCTCCAGCGTCAGATTCTTATTGTTCTGCTTCTTGTGTTGATCTAGGGATTTCTGCACATTGATGAATATCCTCCAGATGCTAATCAGGGATTTGACATCCCCCCAGCTGTAATAACATTTCCTAACTTTCACGTGAAAATGCATTTTGATGAAGATAACATGTCAAACAGGTCGGCGGTATTGTCTAGGTTTCAGGTACTAAAAGGCTGTTTGTTGTTTTTATATTGGTACTGAGCGAAGGAGAGAACATACTCATTGCTTCTTGTGAATTGTTTGTTTACTTTTACAGGACAGCATTCCTGTTCAATCTTACACAGAAGTATTGCTAGTTCCTCTGACAACTCCTGATTTCAGCATGCCTTACAATGTGATCACTATTACATGCACCGTATTTGCATTATATTTTGGGTCTTTGCTTAACGTGCTTCGTAGACGTGTCGATGAGGAGGAAAGATTTCTCAAAAGCAAAGGTACTTTTTCTTGACATTGGTGTCATTGGTTTGACGACTTGATGGATGATATAGTCAATTATCGATAATAAACTTTTCTGGATTTGAGTTGGTCTTTGCTTTCATCACCACTCTTGAAGTTTGACATTTTTCCAGTACCATGATAGTATGAGGATAGACCATGTAATCACTATGAAAATTCTGGTTTGCATTTCCCATTTCAGTATTCATGTGTCCGTCTGTTCATCTTGTAAAGAATCTTAATATATACCTAGAGCAATGCCTGCTATTGAAGTTGTTTTAGCAGTCCAAAATGTAGTCTTTCCTTTCTCTTTTCAATGAGTGATGCACCGTTAGAAAACTTTTCATCTCCATCTTTGCAGCTTTGTATATATGTGAAGTACCTTATTTGCCTCATTAGTCCATCATGGAGAAATATCAAGCACCTGAGATTGTATTGACAGCGACAAACCTGAGATTGTTTTCACTGCAATAAACCTACTTTTTTTTGTGTTGAAGACAAACTTTCATGAA
The DNA here is from genome assembly GCA_024500025.1 of Syzygium aromaticum. Taxonomy (NCBI): domain Eukaryota; kingdom Viridiplantae; phylum Streptophyta; class Magnoliopsida; order Myrtales; family Myrtaceae; genus Syzygium; species Syzygium aromaticum. The sequence goes on along the minus strand of CM044889.1, from coordinate 28,299,021 downwards.
CGTACTACCTTATCATTAACTTTATAAGTTTTACCTGCAAAGGCAGCATTATATCCACCTTTGCCTACAATGGTCTTTCATTCATTTTATTCAGCATGCCATTTGATGGAAAGGATCATGATCTGCAATTTTTTTATTTAGCCTATTCAGATTCTGATATCTTTCCAACCTTTTCTCATGAATATTCAACTTGCAGACAAGAGGTCCAGTCCACTGTCTCGTCTGCTTTATAAGCTGTCTGCCAAGCTTGGAAGAAAACCAGTGGTAACATCCCAGTCATCAGCGAGGTCATCATCTTTTATTAGTTTAAAACTCATACTAAAAATCATATTGGTGGCTGGGATTGCAATTGCTTGGCAATACTTCTCCGAATGACATCGCATGGAGTAAGTTAGATAGGGTTTTTGTACATTATGTGCCAAAAGATACAATACCTGAGGTTAAAAGAATTTCTGAACTTTTGCATTTGTTAACATGTACTGTATAGATGAGATTTTGCACATTTTTGTTCTAATGAGAAATTGACACGGATTGACGGTTCAGGTACATTCTGCTTCTGTTGCTACTTCATAATTCACAAATTTTGCGCTAATTTAAAAGATTGCCATGAGTTATAATATTGCACAAGAAAAAGGGAGGTATTGATTTGTTCACCAGGGAATCTAAGAAGAGAAACTCCGGAGCAGAAATGGGATTACATGCCTTTGCTTCTGATGGCACGTAATGAAATGTGATATGCCTCTTAAATCAAACATTACCAAATGCCAATTCTTGTCATTTGCAACGTTGGCATAAGTATACTGGCGCAAGTCATTCATTGGACGTTCTTCGTATCTGCCGGCAAAGTGTGTCTTTATGCTTGAATGCTCGACGTCTTTTCTTTCCTAACCCAGAAGACGACCCATACATGTGTTCCATGTGTTTGTAGGAAAAGAAATCCCACGCAATCATTTTGAAATGGACTTTATAAAATGCTAAATATGAGGGTCACATCATGTGGAAACGAATTTTTCTTGGTGTGATAAAGCTCCCATGAAAGCAAAATGGCCATCCAAATTAGTGATAATGGTAAGCCCTGAGGATGTTTCAACTCATTCACTACATCATTCGTGCACATTATGGTTTGTGCTGTGATTTCACAATGATTCTAATGAGTTCTTGTCAACTGGAGGTAGGCTATTCAAAACAATGGTGTTATTGTTACTCGGTCTTTTAAGAAATAATTCAGTCATGAGTAACATTATCATCCATGGAATTCTAATTTCTTACCGCTTTGGTTGTTGGTAAAGATATTTTACGAGTTATTAACATTGTCGAAAGGGCCAATCACTTTGTATTTTGATTGTGGAATTGTCATCGCCATATGAAAAACGAAAGAAGAAGGGGACTAATAACGAAGGCTAACTGCACAAATTTCCTTTGCGGATAAACTGTTTTGCGCGACATAAGGCTTCACCCTATGAGATGACAAGACAGATTAACCCTAGGGCAACGGATATGGCAATGCCACTAACATGAGAGCAGACTAAATCAAACAAGACAGGTTCAGATTCATCTCATTAGACTCGTAGGGATGAAGGAAAAAACAAGGAAAACTTCTTGTATCAGTGAAAACTGAAGTTCTATCAATGTAATGCTTCATGTCATAATTCAATAGTGCCTACTGTGGGCACTTTCTCATATACAGGAGTCCCTCTAAACCTCTTGGGAAGAATACACCGGCCTCCAAATCGCTGCTGTAGGTAGATGAAAACAGCAAACAGCAAACCACCGAAAGGAATGATAATGTCCCAGGCAGTTGAATAAAAATCCATTCTATGGTTTGCATATATATAAGACAGATCAAGGTTCCAGGTAGAACTGTGAGCCCTGTAAAGATCATAAGCATGGGGTACTAAACGGACTATGGTGGTCCCGACATAATAAGAACGAGATAATGCTTCTACAGAAGAGTCGAAGAATAAGTTGAATAGGAGCTGAGGGAGTAGAAAACCATCCAGGATCAAGCCCGCATAAGATTTAAGGTCCCCCCAAAATGAACGTTGCTGATACCTTGCAAGCTGATTTGGAGGCAGCATTAAACCAAGACGGCCTTGCCGTAGGAAAGGACTTCTGTGAGAATTCCTCCATTGGTGAACGAACCAAGCTATCAACCCACCACTGACATAAATTGGTAGAGATACAAAGATGACCTTTTTCTCAGACACCCACAAGCCCTTTGGGCTGTCATCGCCATGTCTTGCGGACCAACTCATGTGGAGAAGATAAAGCTCCAAAAGGAAAGCTACCATAGTAACCACCCTTACAATTACTTCATTGACTTCAACCCACCCACCACTCCCGAGAAAAAAGCTCTGCCTATTATGGTTTGTGATGAGAGCTTCGAAGTTTAACAGGAGAGGAATCATATGTCCCAGTGTAAGAACAAACAGCATTGTGATGGAAATGAAAGGAAGCACCTCTGGTTGCTTTTTCACGTGGAAAAGCTGTAAGCCCACAAAAACACACACAAGAGTATTAGAAACAAGAGCCATCACGATCTCCAAGTCCATCCTCAAAATGGACTCATTGGCTTGTTCAACATACATTGAACTTGAAGCCAGCTCCAGTGAATCAAAGTAAAGAGGATCTGATTTCACTCGAGTGCTTTCGATAGTCCCCTTGATTTTCTCAGTTGCTTTCCCAGTCAATGGATGGAGCTGGATGTTGATCTGAATCTCACAGTCCATAGAGCCATTTTTATACACTTCCACCCCACTTTGTGTGACGTAGCGACAGCCCATCATGCACAAAAGACCCCTTTCTCTATTATATGTTCCTTCTCCAAAAATATCAACTGCTTTGGATGAAAGATTTTCACGACCTAGCTCAAAAGTAACTGAAGGGGTGAAGCGCATCGTGTAACTGATGTTCTGCAAGGGACTGTGGCTGCTGTCCAGCTGAACTGCATTCTCTGTTCGATTTGCTTTAAGCGTGTAACTGTCATCATAAAGATGAAAGGGTAAATCGACACGTCTATCGCCCACAAATAGTGGAGAAGAATAACCAAGCGCTGTCTGCCCCTTCTTATTCTTGATTGACATGTCAAATCTCATATCCGATGAGTACGAATTTGGATATCTCCTTCCCTTATGCTTCCCAGTCTTTATCTCACAAGGTTTCCTAACACTCCCCATCACTCCATACTTGTACTTGACACCTGGTAATGCATCACTGTGACCCCAAAATTTTATCTTATCAAAATAACCGAAATCCTTTACAGTTTCATTGCTCCACATCTGTCCTACAACTGGATGCCTGTTTATAACGGAAAAAGTGGCAGGGAATCTCCAGCACAACTTTATCGAGCAATCTCCCGCAAAAGCATCAGTCAAAGATGTTGAAAAGTTCAAGATTCGGCAAGCAACAGCACACCACCTATTGGCCTTCGAATCCCATTCTCCTTCACCGATTAGGGTAGTGCTAGGATCAAAAGTATAATACCCATAATAGACATTGGCGACATTTTGAAACTTCAATAACAATTGAATCTTACCCTGCTCCGAACATTGAATCATCGTGAAGCGCATGGCCTTGGGTAGAAACCCGACATCTGTGCCAAGAGGGTTGCAGTTACCACCGTCACAAACACTCCCGTATTCCAAGTCAAAGGCAGAATTCCGCTTCAAGGCCAAGCACATACCTTGCCCTGGTTTCTTACTGGACAAATTATCCCCACCACCATCATCAAATTCACCAAAAGACCCGTTCCCTCCCCCCTTCTCAATCAAACTATACTCATAATCAACACTTTTACTGCTCAAAGCCAGTACAGAAACAGTCCCAAAGTGATCTACACCACCAGCACCATTACCACCCAAGCTCTCCAAAACCCCACTAACGAAACTACTGTTAATACTCGATTTCAGCGGATAATTCAGCTTGAAAACGGCATCGAAACTACGGTTGGGAAAAATCACGCTAGATCCAACCATGCAAAGCTTACCTGAAGATCTAGACCAGTACCCATGAAGCCTGAACTTCGCCATACCCCGCCTGACGGGGATTTTCGGCCCGCGGAAGTGAAATTCGCGCAATCTCCGGTTCTTCGGATCCCCAAAGATCGCATTCACATTGGGGTCCACGAAAAAAAGTGTCCCCTGCAGATTGATCACGTCCTCGGACTTGGTCTTGTACATCATCATGGGAGTGAACGTCACCGTCCTCCTCAAATCATGGCCGGAGCCGGAGCCGGACCCCCGGCCGTCGGCCGAGAAGTACCCGCCGCGGAATTGGAGGAGCCTGGCGTAGGCGCTCGCCGATTCGGGGGCGATCGAGGGCTGTGGAGGGACCACGCCGCCGCAGTGGTCGACGTAGTAGGGATCGAAGTTCCCGGAGTGGATCCTCGCGGTGGACGCGGCGACGGCGAGGAAGCCGGCGACCGCGAAGAGGAGGAGGTCGCGGGGGAATGCGGGCTCCATGGCTTGTGCCGGAGGGACGGGAGTGACGAGATGTGGGCAGTGGCTACTGGCTAGAGAGATGGCGAAACCGAGGGGCGACGGCGCACCGGACGGTCAAGACGCCATTGTTGTAGGGAAGGTGTTCGAAGAAATGCCGGAGTAAAACCCCGGGAAGGAACAAAGCTTCCTGTCTTTGTAGGGACCTTTCGGCCACATTGGGTTTTACGTTTTGTAGAGCCGACGAGGCAAAGAGTCTCTGGGCCGGCTACGTGAGAGAGGAATGGGAAAATACAAGGGAAAAACGACACGAACAGTCCTCGAACGTTGATCCAATTTACATTCATAAACTTTTAATTTGTTCAATATTGTTCCTGAAGTTCAACCCAATGTGTAACGTGATCTCTGCACTTTTAATTTATTCAATGTCGTCTTTGAACTTTTAATACATGCTTAATTTAATCCCTAAACTATATGAAAATGTTCAATATAATCCTCATTTAATTCAAGTTCATTTAATTCAAATTTATGGACTACATTGAACATTTTCATTATAATTCAGGGACTACATTAAATATGTACAAAAAATTCAGGAACCACATTGAACAAATTAAAAGTTCAGGGACTACATTGAACATTAGGCTAAAGTACAATCACTACATCAAACAAATTAAAAGTTCAAGCATCATATTGCACATTGGGCCAAAGTTCAGAGACTATTTGTGTCATTGTCCCAATTACAAATGCGAAAAAACCCTAGTCTAGTTTAATTTTTCTTTTATTTCTTTCCCATTTTCATTCCCTCATAAAGGGTATTTTTTTTCTCCTGTTTATTGTTTTGTTTTTTGTGTCCTTATGCGTAAGTAAACATTTACTAATGACCCAGGAAATTATAGATTTTGATAATGGATGTCCCGAAGGGCATTTATCAAATACCCATTTCAGAAAAGTCTATGATTGTTAATATGTTATCTTTTCGGGTTACGTGTGATTAGTGCATTTTGAAATCGAAACATTTCCTGTACAAGTAATATGAACTAGTGGACACTCGTTGATAATATCTGTTTATGTTCCGACAATATTTAATGTGTCGAACGCACTCGGCAAAATGCTTGCTTTGTGCACAAAGCTGATCGACATGTAATTTGATCGCATCGCGAGATCTTTCCGGAAAGAAAGGATGTCTATTTTTCAAGGAACGTAAGGGGAAAAAAGTTTCTATTTTTCCCACAAGCTTTCCTGTCCCAAGCCGTAGAAACCCCAAAAAAAAAGTACAAAGCTCATTCCAAAAGTGATCATAGTAAAAATCGAAATAGAGGACAATGTCAAGATTGGCGTTGTGATCATCGGAACAAGAACGTGACGATGAAATCCAAACCGTAATAAATGAATTTCCGGGTCAACGAGTGCGCCTTCGACGGTACGTTAATGCAAATTGGAAATTTGGGCAACGAGGAAAATGAGGATGCTTCCTTGTTTTCTGCTCAAACGACAGGGTCGCGTCAACCTCAATATTGCATTCATGGGCGCGACCGCTGATCTGAGAGTTACTACATTACGTACTGCCGAATACAACAGTACCCACATCATTTACACGTACCGTCCTTTGTTCGAATCGTATCGAAGGCTCTTTTGTATCGGGATCGATCTATAATTTACAATGCATGACACGATTTCGGTTTCCCACGAAGCCATATAACTAAGTATATGGATCGCCAACCTATTCTTCAACATGACATGATCCATAACGTAACAGGTTATCCGTCCATCAGGCGTTCCATGAAGTGGTCTTGTCATCACAAATATAAATACCCGTTAGAGCACATCCATCGTACACTCTTCCGGATATGATACATTAGTCTTTCTTTAAACCAGCAACAATTGCACACACCTATGTTAAGAAATCTAATACAAGTTAGGGCAACAATCTCTTGCACAATTTTTACTCACTAAACTGCTTTGCAGCTTTCGAACATAAGAAAAACTGTTTTGCAGCTTGGAACCCAGCAGCACCACGCATCTCCCTAAGGAGTTACTGATAAGGCAATGCCTCCTTTGTGAACCCCAAATATCAAGCAGATTGAATCAGAACTATCCCCACTACATTGCAATACATAAAAATCAAAATTGTAAGAAGGATTCGATCCATTAAATGAGGTACAGAAAAGCTCTACCCTGATGCCTTGCAGCAATCTAAACACAAGATTTCTTGCCACATGTGATTCATCAGTCATATCCGGATAAGAAGCAAGATCAATGCTCTCATGACCCTAGAAAAATTACTTCAGTCTGGAGGAATTCAGGATCGGATCACCAGAAAAATCCGGAGACTCAAAGCATGTCCTTTTGGTCCATGACAGTATTACCATCTTAAAAGGTGCTTGGCACTCGGCAGGCAAATCCTTTCAGACAATACATTGAGCACGCAGTGTGTCCAACTGGTGCTCATGATGCAGAAGTAGCATCAGAACCATTATTGGCAAATGACCCTGGAAAAAATTGATCCTACGCTGCAACAGCAACCTTCTCCGACTTCTTAACTGCTGACTTGACAGGTTTCTCATTGTCTCTGTTCTCAGGTTTCACAATTCCTTGAATGTCAGTTATCCTCAACTTGGTGAGTTCCTAAGGACATAAAAAGACGGGGTAAGGAGAAAGTGCCAGAAGGTGAATGAAAAGTGAAACAATAATTTTCTCATCTGCTGATCTATGATGTACCTGTCGGTGTCCTTTGGTTCGCCGGTAGTTCTTCCTCCTCTTTTTCTTAAAAATAATTACTTTTGCATCTAATGCCTGAAGTATTAAATGAAAAGAAAGAGTTAGCCATCGTATGATGGGGAAAAAGATGATATCCTGACTTAGAGAAAGGACTCGATTCTTACTGGACAGGCCAGTAAGTAGAAAGAGCAAGTAGGATGTTGTCAGTGGAACAATGCCATCATATACAACTAAACAGCAAAAAACTCTGTATAAGAAAAAGTTGCTTTCATCCCACAATTAGATGGTCATGTTGTATGGGTCTGATAATTTCTCATTCCAATTAAGAACTTCTAGAAAATGGCAAATCAGATAAGTCCTCACACGTTATGGATCTGACAAAGTATCACAACCAAACAAGATTTCACATGTAACTCAGCTTGACAGATCATTTAAAGAAGACATGACAATTCTTGGAACTTAAGTTCACACTTCCCAAAATCATTTAAGTATTCAACACCATTTTTTTGGAAGGCCAAATAAGCACGGGAAGATCTCTCGGTTTTTTTTTTTTTTGTGTATGTATAGTGCAAAAGTGGGTGATGATGATGCAAAACTCACATGCTCCTCGACGACTGCATGTACAGCTGCATCTGGAACTGTCGGTCTGCCAACAATTGTCTGAGTCTGTGAGCCGAGCAGCAGAACTTTGTTCAAAATCAACTGCATCACATAAAAAGTTCTAAGCATTAACTATGCAATTCTATTGGACAAAGGAGGAAGCAAAGAGAAAACTAGGCAACCTAGATGTAGAATATTGCTAGTAAAATAGTTTATGGGCAGGCACAAGTTCAAAAAAGAAGCACAAGTCCAAAGTAAATTCCCCACCATCATCCATAAGGGACAGATGATATTTGGCACTTCCAAAATTTCAAGGAAGAACAATGCAATCATGAATAGAAGCTTCCATTAATGTGAAAAAGAAAGTGCAGACAATTTGCCTCATTTACTCGAGAGAATAATGCACTTCTAGGAGAATCGGTATACACACACATGCACACCCTGTTAATGAAAGATCAAAAGAGCTACTCTACATGACGACTGTCCCACAATTCTAGATTCAACGGAACGTGAACTCCAGTGAGATGGTTGATGGTTTTATGGATCACTCCAAAGCATAAAAATTTACATTTTGTCGTAGTATAAGTAAATAATGAGCTATTACTGAGCATTTTAAGGCCAAATGAGCAGAAGAAAATGCTCCAGAACCAAAAGAAACAACCACTCTACTACATCAAGAAAATTGAAGGCTAGGTACAAGCTGAGTACCAATAATAATTGATACAGAAAGAAAAGAAAAGAACTGTCTTTTCTGTATTCACTCAGGGGTGGTTACTGCCTAAAAAAAGTCGAACTTTGTATATCCATTTAAGAAAATTCTGCCGCAACACAATTTCATTCCAGCCATGAACATCAATACCGCTCAAAAGCTGACTTCAGACTCAATTCATGATCAATTGGAACTCCAGCAGAGACCGGTAAAGACAGTTCAATAGGAACTAGTGCTTCAAGCAACATCCGCAGTAGTAACAGGTTACTAAGAAAGGCAACCGATATCAAACGAGAACGATAATTATGCGAAGCGAGAGCAAACCTAGCAGATTTTTAGCGGCAGAATGGCTTAACAAAATTCCTACGTCAAGATTCGCGGGCAACATTCATCAGCCTGCAATGTACCTTGTCATTGATGTCGCAGAACTTGAGCCGCTCCGTGAAAATGCAGTCCCCATTGCTCACCTTGAACTGGTGCGAACCAATCTAAACACCACAAGCCTAACAGCTAAGCACTTGTAAATACAACCAAACCAAAGACACAAACAAACAAGCAAACGAAACACGAACACCACCACGCATCGCATTCCACTCTCTCAAAAAAACCGCCGAACGCCAGCACGGATCGCCGAACCTGAACGACGGCGAAAACCGGCTCGTAAGGCGTGAAAACCCGGTCCGACTTCTCCAGGGGGCCCATCACCGTGTACCCAATCGCGGCGGCCTCGGCCTCCCTCTCCTCGGCCGTGTAATCCCACTTGGACCGCGACGAGGCCTTGCCGGTCTCGCAATCGCTCTCCTCCATCACCTCGCCCCCCTCGCCGTCCGACTCCTCGCCCTCGTCCTCGTCCTCCTCCTCGTCCTCGCTCGTCCTGTTGGAGCAGAAGAGACGCGCCCGCGGCGGCCACGGAGGGCACCGGCTCGGCTGGAGGCCGGGCGACGCCGGCCGAGCTTCGAGGAGCGATCTGGGAGGAGGCGGAGCGGGGAGAGGCGGCGGCGGCGGCGGCGGCGGCGTGAGGCGGCAGCGGAGCGACAAGGACAGAGGCGTGGCGTGGCGGGTCAGGGCCTGGAGGCAACGCCGGTTCGCCATTGCTGTCCTTCTGGTTTTCTTCTTCTTCTTCCTTCTTCCTTCCTTCCTTCCTCCTTCAGTACATTTTTTGTTCTCAACAGAGGCGCGGCGGCGACTAGGGTTTTTGCTCGATCCGGCCGGGGTTCTCCTACTCGCCCATTTCGTTCTTCTCCTTCTCCTTCTGTTTTTTATTTTTATTTTTTCCTTTTATTTTCTTTTCGGTAAATAGAGGATTTCTCTTCCTTTTGTTTTGGAAACATGACGGAAATGATTCGTGCGCTTTGGTCTAATATGTAATATAAATCTCTAAATTTTTAATTTGTTCAATATAATTTCTTGAATTTTGGTACATGATCAGCTTAGTTCCTGAATTATATGAAATGTTTAGTATTGTCTTTGAACTTCAATTAACATAGGGACAACATTGAATAATTTCGTGTAATTTAAGGTCTAAGTGAAACATGCATCAAAAGTTTATGAAAAGTTCGAGGATCACATTGTAAATTATGCTAAAATTCAATGACCATATAGAATAAATTAAAAGTTTAAGAACCATATTATATATTTGGCCAAAATTCAAGGACTCGTTTTGTTATTATACTTTTTATTTCTTCTATTCACAGTGGAAATTGCACCGCAAGTCTTCTTTTGTGCATTCGAGTCCTAAATTTTTATATAAAAAAGTGTATTCGAGTCCTAAACATTTTAATTCATTCAATTAAGTCCTCGACTTTTGTTGAAAAAGACAATTAAGTAAATTTAAGAACATCCTATAAGCACTTTTTGAGTGACGTGCAGGCAATTTTAGATATTGTTCGTCAAAGGGATTTGATTGAATCAATTGAAAAATTTGGGACTTGATTACTTTTCATATACGAGATTTAGGATATCCCATGCAATTTTTCCTAGTTCAACATATGATCAAGAGCAGAAATTTCCTAATGTCCTTCAATCCTCCATCGGCTTCAGCAGCTCATTGCATTGATGCAACAATGAATTTAAGTTTCTATTCATGCTCTTCTCATTATGCAAGGACTAACTGCTCACTAAGAGAGTAGCATCTAATTCTATTTCAGGACGGTTCGCTCCTTGCTCCTAGGTTAACCTACAAGTTCGAATCTCTTGCTTAAAGCCGAAGCTTCGACGATAACCGGCGACATTCTTCACACCGATTCAAAGAGCCGAACCACCAAGCTTCCGCCGTCATCTCATAATGTTCCTCCGGCACCAGCCGCATGCATTTGAAAACCCCACAATTGCTCCATCCGTGTTGAGTTTGTGCCGCCTCTCCGGTGGCATCCTCCAAGTAGTTTGGTTTCTCATCCTTCGTCTCCGAGATCCCTTTTTTTGTTTTGCGCAAACAAAAAGAATGTATAAAATCCGAAGAACATATAAAAAAAACAATTAGCAACATATAGAAATCATCAAAGTTAAAGAAAAATATTTTCCCACATAAAAATTAAATAAGATATGTTCGGAATTTTTGGAAACCATTGAGGATTTTTATGATTTATGCTAAATTATTTAGATCACCGCCAAAGTCACAAAGTGTAAATTATTATCGTTTTATTAATCCGCTTTTATAAATTAAGTGTTCAAATTTCAAAGTAGCTCAATGCATCGCTTCTAGACTAGTTTCTAGTTAGTCGGATCACAATTTATGTTGAGAGTTTTCCTCGAACATTTACTGATCTCTCCAGCGAGGAGGGACAAGATGCCGAACCGACCTAACCTTCGTCACGAACCGGCTTGCGCCCGGCAACGGGGCATTGCTAGACACGCCGTGGTTTGTGTGGTTTGTGCATTAGCAGTGTCAGCATGAGAATGGAGCGGATAAGGAAATGGACAACCATTGCCAAAGGCATATGCTCGAGCCACATAGATAGTAAACCCCATTGAAAGCTAAAGCAGACTAACGAGAAATCAAGAAGAGATAATATATTCTCCAATGATGCAAGATAGACAGTGAGTGTATCCAAGGGTGCATGAGTGTAGTATATCACTATCCTGTAACTCACTTATAAGGAGCAAATAGAGATATTGTGATGTTTCACATCATAGAAAACTGGGACACAAACAACGGAATGCATCTTCATCTCGGCAAATCGTAAAAGAGCGACATATCGTCCTCCAACAAAGTTAGCTCCACATCTGCTTTCGATCCCGTCAATACAGAGACCGCAGCTGAAGGACGGATAGATCCAGCTCTAATGATATTAATCTCTTTGTCATCTTGCCAGACAACCATGGGATTTCGGAGGGATCGTACGCGCTCCAATTCCATAGCCACTTCCTTCATTGTGGGCCTGTAGCTTCCCTGCAGGTTTAAGCAATTTTTTGCCAAGTTAGACACCGCAATAAGTTCTTCTTTCTCATCATGGTCTAATACCTCATTATCAAGAACATCGAACAGACGGTTCTCCTCCATCGAAATAATGAAGTGCATGGCTAGACTTTTGCCCTCTTCCGCCGGCAATTGAGAAACTGGCTTTTCTCCTGTTAGTAGCTCAACAAGGACAACCCCGAAACTATAGACATCGCTCTTATCTGTAAATTGACTTGTTTGGAAGTATTCCGGGTCTAAGTATCCGATGGTTCCTTGCACTTTTGTGGTCAAGTGCGTTTGGTCAATGGTAATTGACCTGGAAGCTCCGAAATCAGCCACTTTGGCTTGATATTTTTCATCCAAAAGTATATTCGACCACTTGATATCACGATGATAAATTGGGATGGCCGCAGCAAAGTGCAAATATGAAAGAGCCCCAGCAACTTCATTGGCGATTCTTAATCGCATGTCCCATGACACGGGAAATCTTCCGCATGGATTATGAATTGGTAAAGAGTTCCATTGGGTACAAATTCATATACAAGAAGAGGAACTTCACTTTCCGGACAGAATCCCAATAGCCTGACCACATTTCTGTGATTGATTTCGGAGAGAATAACGACCTCATTAACGAACTGTTCAACTCGTCCTGCATCGACAACTTTGGATTTCTTCACTGCGATGATCGTTCCATCTGTCAACATTCCCTTGTAAACTGTTCCTTGACCACCCTGACCCAGTATCCGGTTCTCGTTAAAATGGTCTGTAGCTGTGTCTAACTCCGCTGAGGTGAATAACTTACCTTTTGCTGTGTGATTGTTTTCAACAGAAGATAGGCGTTGTTGCAACACAAATCCACCATTACGTTTGAAGAACTTTCGTTTGAGCTTTGCAGCGCGCCTTGTTTTGATGAACTTGTACAACCAACAAGAAAGAAGAAGCAATACTATGGCGCCGACACTGGTGCCCGTACCTGTGTAAAAAAAAAGTCAACTGCAACTGCTTTAGGAACCTTACAGACAATATTCAGAGAGTTTCTCTTCACTCTAGGATTTACATAAGCAATTTCACCTTCATCGTCGACAAATTAGCCTCCACCAATTTTAACAAGTGCCTTCTTGCTTTAGAAAGAAAATAGAAAGGAGGATTCACTCAACAAAATAATTCGAAAGACCTCGAATACCATGCGTCTTTTATGGGTGGGTAACGAAGATACAATCAAATTGTTAAATGCATAGAATTGGAAAATATAATTGAGTTAAAAGCAGTAGTGAATCCACAGATTATGAAAGCACAGTTAAGTTGAGCAGAGATGGTAATATATGTATTCATGCATATGAAATTGGTGTATACAGACAGTCAAATTCTGTGAGCAGGAGACAAAAGAGCAGGCAGTGACGTACCTATAATGGTGATGGTCTTATTGTCTTCGCAGTAGTATGACCCTGGTCGATTCACGCACTTCCCTCGGCAGTTGATGTTTGGTTCTTCTTTGCACTCATCGATATCTGATCGATATTAAAATGGATGCGTTAAGGAACAGGCAGTTTCAAGATATATGACTGAACATTCAGCAGTCAAATTCTCTCTTGGATTCTCCTGTATTACTAGTTTGTGAGCATCCATCATCTGATTTGCACAATTTAATTATTTCAACTGTATTCAAAGGCTTTTCACAGGTTTCGAGCGTGCATATTGTCTTACCTGGGCTTTGCGCAAATAAAGAATAAGGTTAAGATACAAAGCAAAAGCGAACATTCTAAACTCACCTTGGCATCCATGGGGAAGAAAATAATTCCCTCTGTAGCCTTGATTGCAAGAACATACTAGAAGATCCAACTTTTGCATCAAGTACCGCTTGCAGGAGCCGGAATTGTCATTGCCGCGCCTATTGCTTTGTTTGCTGAGCAGGTCTTCCTCATGTGGGGTGATCGCCCATTTGAGCATCACCGGAACGTCCGGCGGTAAATTGTTCAATTTAGCTCGATGCCACCATTTCCTCTCAACCAAGAAGGCGTACCTACATTCTGTATCTCTTGGCGCTATGGCTTTATCCTTGAGAGTTTTGAATTTCACGCTGTATTTGCCAATATCATCGTTGATCGATATCGTACAACAGCCGTTGCCAGTATGGCAGTGGTCAAACCCAAGAGTCCCGTTTCCGCCACAGGAAGACTTGCATTCTAAGAACACCCCTTGGGTATTACGGATGGCCATCAAGGCCTTGGTGTCACAACCTCCCGCAACAAAAAAGTTCTCAGGCTAAGAGTACCTGAAAGAGGTTCTTGTTAAGTCCACTGGGGTATGGTTTTGCTGGTTGGTCGCACAATTACGATGGGAATACGATATCGGCTGGCTCACCCTAATGAGCCCTGGGGAGTGTGAACTTTGCGGTAGCCGGATATCTAACACCACCACGCTCAAATTCATAAGTACCAGAACAGAGATGCCGTTGGTCCGCTGGCAATCGATCTCGTACTGGGGATCCAAGAAGCAGCCGGGTCCGATTCCAAAAGGGTACGGAATGTGATGTAGAACAGTTAGCCTGTAATTATCTTGAAGAATATGATCGCCGTAATGGCCGGAAATCTCGGCAGTTTTTCTGATTTTGGAGAAAACAACCATTCAGGCAGTTTCCTATATCACCGTTCAGGCAGTTTCCTATATTACCAGTCAGGCAGTTTCCTATATTACCGTTCAGGCAATTTCCTATATTACCATTTAAGCAGTTGCCTATATTAGTTTATTAGATGTTATCTTTAATTATTCAGTTTCCATTAATATTAGGAGTCCTGTCTCTATATATATGATGTCTGTCTTGTAATAAAAAATATAGTATCATTGAATAAAAATTTCGAGTTTTTTGGAGTTGTTCCAAATTTACGCTTCTCTCTGCGTCAGAATGTTTGTTAGATTGCCACATGTGTCTGGACAACCTGGCCAGGCCAGTCTTCGAGAAGGCGGTTCTACGGCATCAGCTGACCGGTTCGCCATGAAAGCAAGCACAAGAACAAAGAAGGCCGTCGCCAGGATCATCTTCTCCCAATTCATCCTCCACAGTCTTCTGCTCCTCCAGCTAGCTATTAAATTGCCAAACACCTCTCGGGTGTTCTGTCTCTCCCTCTCTGCCTTTATTCACCACGGGAGTTAGCAGCACTCACCGGAGCTGCTTGTCTTGACTCTGCTCTTCGCCATTTGTCCATCGATGCCGTCGTTTGTGGACTATTTCCTGCTAAACATGTTTTGTTGCAAATGTGTGACTTGACTCTAGCATTGACATGTATTTGAAATTGCCGCTGAACTCTTGTTTTTGCTCGATTAAGATATGGCCTTCTAACATTAAGTCGGGCATACACCGTTTATTCAATTAGACATGTTCGATACAATATTTAGCAAAAGCTAGTTTTTTCATTGAATATATCGATTTTCTTATATGTCATATATGGCTTAAATGCGAAGCTTTCCATAAGTTATAGAATAGGAGTCAACACATGTAGGACCACGCAACAATAACTTCTATTATTCACGAGTAAGCGCATGATATTTTGCTATATCTTTTTCGTGATCGTTTATTTAGGGCCTGTTGGGTAACCAGCAAAGTGCAAATACGAAAGAGCCCCAACAACTTCATTTGGCCATTCTTGACCGTGTCTCCCACGACATGGGAAATCCTCTGCATGGATTATGAAGATATTGGTAGAGAGTTTCATTGGGGACATATTCATACTCCAAAAGAGGAACTTCACTCTCCAAACAGAATCCCGATAGCTTGACCACATTTTTGTGATTGATTTCGGAGAAAATAACGATCTTATTGACAAACTGTTCGATTTGTTCCGCATCGATAACTTTGGATTTCTTAACTACGATGATCGTTCCGTCTGTCAACATTCTCTTGTAAAATGTTCCTTGACCATTCTGACCCATTATTCAATTCTCGTTAAAATGATCCATAGCTGTGTCGAATTTTGTTGAGGCTAATAATTTGCCTTTCACCGTATGATTGTCTTCATGAGACATTTTTGATTGACTAAATAATTTTAAGCGATTATTTTTAGAAAAATATTTTTCAAATCATTCAATTTTTACGAAACAAATGGGCTTTAAATAAGAAAAGTCTTCTGTTTATATATATATATATATATATATATAGACCTTTTAATGCGCTTCATTACTTTTTTTGAAAAAATGAAATAATTTTTAACGATATTTGCAAATGCCACTTTAATGCCCAAAAAAGAGCACGAAAGGAAACCCTAGCCCATCGAAGTCCAGTATAAATGCCACGCACAAAACCCTAGCTCCAGTCCTTCGGCCGTCTCTTCGTGCAAAGGCTCCTCTGTCGCCTTCGCTCTCTCTTCTTCCTCTCGCTCGCTAGCGCAACGACGATGGTAAGCTGCTGTTGCTCGACTCGATCCGCTCGTTCATTTGGATGGTAAGCATCTGTTGCTCCTTCGAGTGTGACTGATTTGGATGTTGTTGGGGGTGGGGGCAGTCTCTCGTGGCGAACGAGGAGTTCCAGCACATCCTGCGTGTGCTGAACACCAACGTCGATGGGAAGCAGAAGATCATGTTCGCCCTCACCTCCATCAAGGGTATCGGCCGCCGCTTCGCCAACATCGTCTGCAAGAAGGCCGACGTCGACATGAACAAGAGGTTCGGCCTGGCTCGGCTCTCCCCCGTCTTGTCCTCCCGCTCCCGAACGGTCGTTCGGTTCATTGTTTTTTCTTTTTACCGAAATGGGTGCGGTGTACATGCGATTGCGATAGTTGCAAAAAATTTTGTGGAATTTTAGCTTTTTGCCACTATGGGTCGAGCTGCCTAGGTACTTTGGTGCTGTCGGATGCGAATTAGCTAGAATTTTTGTGGCATCTGCAATCTGCAAGTTGTGTGGATGATCTGAGGAACATGTGGGTTTCGGGTATTTTGTCTTGTAATCTGAGTAGGAACTGGGAATAGTGGTCTTGTGTTTTTTTTTTTTTTTGGTGAGCTGAAGTGTGGAATTGCTAGAGTGCATGAGCGATTAGATTAATCTTTCGTTTAATCTGTGATTTGCTTCAAACCTGAATTGTAGAATTGGATAAGACAACTTGTGTTTTGGCTGATCTGTTGTTGAATCTGTGGCATTCTGAAGATCTGCCGAGTCATAGGTATGATGTGGCGGTCCCCAGGGTTTTATGAGGAGGTCCATTGTCTAAGGAAACAATTGCCTCTGGCATTTTCATGGGTTTAATCAGTTAACAATGATAGGCACTTGGATTGGTGGAATCCTTCATTTCTTACTTCATCCTTTTACTTGGTTCAAATCTATGAATGACTTGGGGATTTAAATTCTCTACTTTAGGGTTGCGTAGGTGTTTCACGGGATGGCTTAGGAAAATCTCTACCTGTTATCTATCTGCGGGCACCCCATGTCCTTTCTGTCGAAGTTCCTTTTTTCTTGTTTCATTTTGTTTATAGCACACCTAATTGTCTCTACGAATGTGAGATGTCCCTTGTGGGATTTGGTTTTAAACTCCTTGCAAGATAATTGCAATGTTGTTGATGCTATGATGTTTTTCTCTACCAGGGCTGGTGAATTGACTGCTGCTGAGCTAGACAACCTCATGGTCATTGTTGCAAACCCACGCCAATTTAAGATTCCAGACTGGTTTTTGAACAGAAAGAAGGATTACAAGGATGGAAAGTACTCTCAGGTTGTCTCAAATGCATTGGACATGAAGTTGAGGGATGATTTGGAGAGGTTGAAGAAGATCAGGTGACCAGAATTTACTTATTTTGCTGCTGTAATATTGATTTAAATTTTCGTCTTATGGTTAACAAAAAATTATTGTCCAATGGCCTTTTTCGTTCTGTATGAATATATGTGGGGTAGGAGATTGGCATTTGCATCACAATTCTTTCTAGTATTACGTTCTTGTAAGTAGATTTCCCCATTAATGCCAACTGTGAAAGCTAGTAATAAGCATTTCGCTTCAGTTATTTCTGTTAGTTTTCATTCGACAGAAGTCACAGAATTTGCTTTTTTGTCTCCCCAGATGTTGACTTCATATTCTCTTGAATTTTCTGGAAGTTGATCATGATATCAGTATCTGACATTAGCACTGCAATAATGCAGGAACCACCGTGGTTTGAGGCACTACTGGGGCCTGCGTGTTCGTGGCCAGCACACAAAGACTACTGGACGTAGAGGAAAAACTGTTGGTGTCTCCAAGAAGCGTTGAGCTCTTATTGCTTTTAATTATGGGCGTTACATTCAAGATCTTTGGGGTAGCGTTTTTTGTTCGATCTCTGAGTTTACAGTTCCTTGCATGGACTATGATACAATTATAGCTCAATGTTTTTTCTTTGCCCTAGTTGTATGATGCGTTCTGCCCGGCCCGCTTGCCGAAATGTTAGTGAAGTAATGTGGATTAAATTTTTAAGAGGATATCGGTTTCATTAGGCAAACAATGAGAGGTCGGGATAGCTTTGTTTTGTTGTCGAGTGATAAATCTTGGCCGACTTTGCATACTAGGTAGATATGGCTCGTGCTTCTATTTTCCGCTGGTTATATATCTTGGAACGGATGCGGTTGCATTGAACTTGATGGTGGCTTGGATGTGAACTGGACAAGTTGTCTGTCGTCTGCATTTGTAATGTGGAAGTTCTGCAATCAAATTTCTCCATTAAAAGTCATGACTTCCTTCCTTCAGGAGTGTGAGAGTTCTGGGATTACGGGATGATTGTAGGAACCTTTGGATGGGCATGGTGCGTTTACCATCTAAAGAAGACTTGGTTATCGTTTATTGGCTTTGATAGACTCGTTGTTTGATAGTGGGAGGGATAACACAATGGTTGGGAGCTAAAACTTACACCCTGTTACTTATGGCTTTCCTTTCAAAATTTGAAAACAAGATTTTAGTTTCGAAAAATTATGTATAGCATTTGACAAGTCAGTAGCGGTAGATTCGGAAATATATGGTGTCGAATGCTATACATAATTTTTCTGAACAGTCAGTAGCGGTACAGTCGTTAGTCTTGATTCACTGATGTTTGCAGTTCTAATCCGATTGGCTGGTGGATGAGAATGGCGTATGATGATTTGTTTTTACTTTAATGCGCAATTCATGATGACAACATATGGCGTAGACTCATTATGTGACGAACAAAATCTACCACGATATCTTAATATTATGAAGACATGATAATCATCTGGACTGCTAACTAGGCCAAGCCGTGCCCAAAGGGGTTCGCTAATCCGATTGGGTTAGGCCGAGGAATATAATGATTGGGAACTTTGGGGACGATTTAGGCCCATCCAGTTAAATCTAAACATCATTCTAAATCATGCAACATTTTGCATTTACTTTTTGATCGACTTATATGTAAACGAATTTTCGGAAAAACTTAGGGTGGTGCTATATCTACCCTTAAACAACTAAATCCACCCCATTAACACTATAAAGATACAACTGCCCTCAATCATTTAATTACAATTTAAAGCGATGGCCACATTCATTCTTTTTCCTTTTTTTTTTTTTGCCCTTTTTCTATTTAAGAACTAGTTATCACAATAAAGCATTTCTCATTTTTAGAGTATTAAAGAAAAATGTATTTTTAGATATTCCTCTAATATTGTATATGTTCCGCGCAAAATTATTTCACCAATAGTAAGGAAAAAAAAACATTCTTTGATATAGTAAAAATTGAAAAGTCTCATCTTTATCATTGATCTTATAACAACTAGGGGTGTGTAAAAGAACCGGGACCCATCCGGACTGCCCGGAACCGGACCGGAATTGGTGGTTCCCAAGGGAATTGGTCTGGTTCCCGATTCCCTGTGTGGAACCGCCCACCCGCCCATCCGGACCGGACTGATAATATAATAATAATATATTTTATTTTTTTTAATTTTAACTAAAAAAATCTGACCAAAAAAATTTAAAAAAAGAAGAAAATTTGTTATCATGTCTAAAGGTTTTGTGTAATTATGATAACCTTGGTTATTTTTCCCAATAATTGATGGATACCCACTTGATTTATGGATGATGTAGTTAATATAACCGATCATAGTGTATGAATTATATGGAAAGTTATGTTATTTTTTTTTTGTTCTGTTGATCCGATGTTGGTCCACAGATTTTTTTTTTTATTTGTCCAGGAAAACTTGTTGGGACCGGTTCTATAAACCTATCCGGGAACCGGACTGGACCGGTAGTCCGGTTCTTGGGTGGATCCATGAAACCGACAGGTGGGTCTCGGTTCCAATTTTTGGAACCAGTCCTGTAGCGGGCAGTCCACAGTTCTAGGGCGGGAACCGCCCACTCGGACCATGCATACCCCTAATAATAACTTATCTATTCTTTTTTTTTTTTTTTTTTTTGGTAAGGAAACTTATCTATTCTTTATCCCTCTTATCTCAAAAAACTCACTTACGTGGTGAACTTCTCATTTTTTTTTTTTATAATTTCATTACTGTAAAATATATATAAAGTCTCTTTATTTATTATATTGAGGAATTTATCTGTTTTTTTATGTTGGTGAGATATTTTTACACAGAACATGTAAGATGTTAAAGGAATATCTAAGAATACACTGGAAACATTTTGCACAATGAGGTATTTGATACTCTTTTGTAAACAGTTCTTGGACAATATTAATTTTTGTCAATCTAAAATAATCATATTTAACTAGCATTTTCAAAAAAAAATTCTTAATTTATGCAATATTTTGATTTAGTTAAACTTCATGTTTTAAATTTTCACGTTGGAGAATGTAATTGTGATTTATTCTAAAAAATCTTCAAAGAGGGGTTTTTTTTTGGCTTCATTTGATCATCCCATTATATGCATATCTATATAAAAGAAGAAAATCGACAAGAAAGCGTTTGATGGTGATTTGCACAATAAAAGTGAAAATATATATAAAAGTCAATGCGCTAGAAAGCTGTCCATGTTAAAATTTTTGTAGACTCAACCAACGTAGAAACGATCAAGGTTTCTTGGAAATTTCTCTTTCTAACAAAACTAATTTTTACGTAAGTAATATCTAATAATAAATAAAACATAATGCCTGCACTATACATGGGGAACCTACAATAAACAAAAACTGAACACGTGAAATTATTAATTATGGTAAATACATAGATACACAAAACTAATAAAAAAGAGGAAAGTCAATAGATTTGAACCGCGACTCTCTCTCTCTCTCTACTCTTGTTCCTTACTGCCTAAGCAAACCCTTGTGAAAGCATTGGGACTACTAGCGAATCTTTAGGATAGATCGTCTTGAACATCTTTCAGAAGTGATAATCTGCTACATTTCCCGGAACATTCGTGATTAACAATCCTTACTCATCGACTAAACTAAATCCTACATTTGCAAGGTCCCATACTCTTTTTTTTTTTTTTTATCAAGGACCTCTCGATGAGAATTTCTATTCTTATATTCAGGTTGAAATTACGGTCGCCAAGAACTTCATTAATGTATTTTACACTTTTCCTCTTAAAGAAACAAGCAATATAAAGGAAAATCTCCCTCTCGTTGTTCTCCAATCCATCGGAGCTTGTCTTGAGAGCTTGATTGATAAGTTTAGTAGGACTTTTTGAGAGTTTATGCAACGTACTTTCCTATGCAGATTCCTTCCTTGCACATAAGACTGAGCCCAACACTTTGAGCGCTAACGGAAGGCCGTTAGCTCTATCTATGATATCCCTTCTTATTTTAACTCTCTTGCTATTTGGAAAGGCATGCCGACCAAAAAGGTCAAATGCTTGCTTGTTTTTTATTTGATTTTTTTTAAAGTTTTAGCTTCATACACACAATTTATGCCATGAGAAGTTAGCAAATGTTTTGTCTCTTGATGCGACAATGATTGTACTTCCTTTTCTAAACCAATTGCCTCCTTCGGCTAATTCATTTGGTTGATCCATTTGGTCAACATCGTAAAGAACCAAGAGAACCTTCTTGCAACATAGTCTTTCCTGTATCAAACTAATTCCTCCATCGACACTATAAAACCGTTAAATTTTACTATGATTGGGAACTTGGGCGACGAGTTAGGCCCGTCCGATTGAATCTAAAACATCACCTCTAAATCTCGTAACATTTGGCATCTATTTTGCGATTGACTTGAATGGAAATGAACACCAAAAGATCTCTTCTTAAAGTGTTGCGGTGTCTCTTCAAAACTTTTTCCAAATGATTCCATTAACAAGTGCGTCGGACACACTTAATAAGTATTCTTAATTTGAAGGGTTAATACAAAAAAAAATTCAAAATCAATACATTTGTGGCAAATTTACTCTATATTAATTTTTATGTCACAAAAAATCCCAAATTGATAATCTGTGATAAATCTACTCCAAATTTGTATGGATTTCCACGTGGATTTGCCATGTCAATTGAGCTATTACTAAATGCCATCCAGCTTAATAATTTCACGGTAAAACTCAATAACGCAAGTATGTCACGGATGTGAACAAACTATTGAAAAATCTATTCTTTAAATGCTACTGTGTCCAAAATTTTTCTGAAATAATTTTTGTTAACGAGTGACTTACTTCTTAAGTATTCTTAATTTAGAGTAGGGAAGATTTTTAATGACAAATTGTGTTGAGAATAATCAATGCGCCGTCAAATCGTAAAGTCTCCTTAACCGATATTGTCAAATGCCCCTTATCACCGCTCATGGGAAAATTATGAAGTCTCGGCGCAAGGCCGCGTCTCTCTCCTCTCCTCTCTCTCGTTCCTTACGGCCAAAGCAAACCCGGACCCGAGCCCGAACCCGGACCCTTACCTGGACCCGAACCCATAAATAGGACCGGGTCCTGCCTCCTTTCTGTTATTCTTCATCTTCGTCTCTCTTTTCGCTCGACGTCGTCGGAGAACCTCCGATCCAACAAGCCATGGCGGGCCGGTTCTTCCAGTCGCCGTCGCCGTCTGCCATGATCGTCACCAACACCCCCGCCGCCGACCTCGCCCTCACCAACATCGCCTACTGCTGCCCCTCCGATCTCCACCACTTCGCCGTCCCCGGCACCCGGCTCTCCCTCGCCTCCGTCGCCGCCGACTCCTTCGTCCTCTCCATCTCATATCCTTTTTCCCTCCCCCCCTCGCCGGAGCTCTGCTCTCTCCTTCCTCCCCCTTCCCCTCTCGTTTGTCTCCGATCCCTCGCCGGAGCGCCGTTTGATCGTTCGCGTGCTCGATCTTCTCGTTTGAGGTGTTCATTTCATCGGCATGGCTGAGTTTGCGATAGATATCGATGGCAATTAGGATTGATCGTTGATTTTTGTGGCTTTATGCTTTGCTTAGTTGTTTCTATTCGTGTGATTGCTTGCTGGTGGTGCTGTGCGATCTTGCTCGAACTGTCCAAAGCGATTGCCTGTGGGCCCTTAACTGAGAGAAACTCCTCACGAGGCCATCCGCCCTGGCCACATCGCGCTGAATGCCATCCAGCGGCGCCACGCGAGGGTCTCGACCGGCGACTCGATCTCCCTCGGCAGGTTAGTTCGCGGCGAACCGTGGTGCTTGCGTTCCGTGGCGAAAATGGTGATTGACTCGAGGCGTTGTCGCGATGTTGTAGGTTCGTGCCGCCGGATAATTTCGATCTGGCCTTGCTTACGCTCGAGTTGGAGTTTGTCAAGAGAGGAGCCAAAAATGAACAGGTGTGCATGCTGTGAGCCTACTGTCCTGCATTTCTCTGTGGGAATAGCAGTATTTAAGAAACGTCCTCTTGTGTTCTTTTGAATTTTGTAGATTGATGCAGTTCTACTGGCTAATCAACTACGGAAGAAGTTTGTCAACCAGGTACTACATACTTTTTTTTTTTTAGAATAATTCCAGTTTGCATGATGCCGGCATCGGTCTTGGAGTGTGTAGATTATGTTCAATTTAGTCAAATTTATACGCCTCATTGCATGTATTAACTATCCCCCCTCCTGCCCTGGTTATTGGTTTACAAGTTATTATTCTGCCCCCTTTGTGGGGAAATTCATGAGCCAGTTGCTATTTTATGAGGCATGTGACAAAGTGTCTCTCGGGGTCACCTGTACCACAATCCACAAATGTGTGAATGAGCTCCTGCTTTTGGGGATAAGTAGAAGCGATCTGCTGCCGCCTAAAAATGTCTAGCGAATGAGAACTGCATTTTCAAGCTAATTATGATTAGCTGATTTGAATCTGAAACAAGAATATGAAAATGCATCAACATTCACCACGACTAAGTAAATTAGTACGGTTTCTAATGAATAGACTTGAGTATTGCACATGTGCCAGACAAAGATGAACATGCTCTAGACAAAACAAAAGAGTTTTGCGAGACGATGTATCCGCACATGGAAACTTCGTCTTCAAGTGACAATGATTGAGCTGCATAAGTACCCAACTGGATGATGCCAATCCAGGAGTGAGTGTAGTTGATAAGTAGTGTGAGTTTTATGAAGGAAGTTATTGTGGGGGTTTCCAGTTAAACTGCAAACATATCACTGACCAATACTCTAGCATCGGCAATTTCTAGGATCATCTAAGTTTCTCTTACTTTTCATCCCAACAATATTAAATCATTCGAATGAGAGATTTTGTTTTTTTGATGAGTAAGTAATTCATTGAACAATAAAACTTGATCTGGTGAACAACTCCTACTACATGTTCAAGTACTGAGGAGAACCAACAGACTCATAACAGTTAGTACAATGAGAGAATTTTTGGGAACTCACTCCTGCTTCTAAGTGTATTTGAAATCCATTTTCTTATTTGGTAGGAAAACATCCAAGCATAGGGGCACTTCTAGAAATAGGATTGCTGAGGTAGGATTGCATTGTGGATCTCTGATATCTCCTTGTCAAGGACTTAGTATGGTATGTCATCTTTTTGAAATGCATTCTTTAAATTCACAGGGAAATATCTGAGTATAGCTGTTGCACTTGGACGTAAAGGTGCATATTTAGCATAGGATTGCATCTTGTAACTCTGCATCTTTTTTTCAAGGACTTGGTGAAGTATGACATTCCTAAAGTCTATGATTTTATGTTAGCTAAAATAATTGAAATGGGACTCTGAAAGTTCATGTATTTATTTGCGTCCATGACTATTATGAACTTGTCTTAGGCATGCATATTGCCCTTTCTGTCTCTGATATATAATTTTTTGATGTATATCGGCATGTAAATGTATTTTCAGGTTATGACAGTAGGGCAAAGGGTATCATTTGAGTATCATGGGAGCAACTATATCTTCACAGTCAATCAAGCTGCTGTGGAGGGACAAGAAAGGTCAAATGCTCCTGAAAGAGGAATGATCTCAAATGACACATACATTGTCTTTGAAGCATCGAATGCTAGTGGAATTAAGGTTCTCCTTTGAACTTTTTTTTTGTTTTCATCGCATACAGTTTTAATTTTTTGTGACATTGATTTTGTGATTCAGATTTGAATTGAGATAGTGAAATTTTCCTTAGTATATCTTTCAAATTTGATTTTAGGCAGCTGGAAATATTGCATTTTGCATTAGCATTTGGGGGCAGTGAGGGTGTCTGTCATGCTCATGGAGCACGGCTGAAACTTCTGTGATCTTAATCTTGCTCTGCACTTAGTGCTTGGAGAAATAGTGAACATCCTTTTGTTTCTTGTGTGAATCTTTGATAGTGAACATTCTCCTGATATGGTTTTACTGGCCATTAATCTATAATATGGTAATTTTGTTGATTCTGTCTCGACTGTTGTCTTGTTATTCAGGTCGTCAATCAACGTGAAGCTGCCAGTAGCAACATATTTAGGCAGAAGGAATTTAACCTTCAGTCCCTAGGCATTGGTGGCTTGAGTGCAGAGTTTGCGGATATATTTCGAAGGGCTTTTGCTTCTCGTGTTTTCCCTCCTCATGTGACTAGCAAGTAAAGAAACCAGAATTCTGGGCTTTGCAATTTTTATGATGTCTTATATTCTGGTGCAGTTTTTCTTACTCTAATACAAGGTCAATTCCAGGCTTGGTATTAAACACGTAAAAGGTATGCTGCTTTTTGGGCCTCCCGGCACTGGAAAAACCCTAATGGCTCGTCAAATAGGGAAGATGTTGAACGGCAAAGAACCAAAGGTATGGCATGCTATCTCGTGTGGTTGTTCAATTACTATGGATACTATTTTTGTGAAAGGCCTCTAAGCCAAGATGGTTATCGGTGAAATTAATCAATAATATTTAGTTTCCAGGAAGGTCGAAGGCTTAAAAGTTTATTGCTGCCCAGCCTTTACTTTCTCCCCTTTGCTTAGGACATGTCTCCCGTTTTTCTCAAAACCTTGAATCCTATTGGACATAGCTTCATTACTGTTCGTATGGTAGTTTACTTATTTTGCTGAAGATGTTTGAATCATCTCTAAGATGTAAGCGTGCGAACCGACCTTTGTACTTACATATGTAGACCTACCTACTCACATTGTAACTTATATGTATGTATGTCTGTTTTTTCAATTTGACTTCATTTTCTCTGCCAGATAGTCAATGGTCCTGAAGTGTTGAGCAAATTTGTTGGTGAAACCGAGAAGAATGTTCGAGATTTGTTTGCTGATGCTGAACAGGATCAGAGGACTCGCGGTAATTGAGTATATGAATTGGATTTATGATTCTTCTTAGCAAGTATTTGTAACTTACGCCTCTCATTAATTTTCAGGCGACGAGAGTGATTTGCATGTCATCATTTTTGATGAAATTGATGCTATATGCAAGGTATGAGATTATCTGGTCAATATATGCATTTCTGACCTCTATGATGCTGAATAGCTTAGCGCTGTTGCTTATATCAATTGCTCAGAGCAACTTCATCTTTCCTTTCATTTGTTAGTTTTGATAAACTTTTTAACTGGCTGTATTTGGCTTAGAAGCAGTGTACATAGAATAGTGGACAGTGTGTCCACAGCGGTTGGTTCTCATATAAGGTCAACTTTGGTGAGTAGTAAGAGTAGACCTTTTGTATTTTGTTGTCTTGGTAGTTGCTCTATCATGACTTTTGTAGTTTTCAAGTTTCCATTTTAGGATTTTCCCCTGATGTTCTGATAACTAACATTCACTATTCAGAAATTTAATTTAAGATATCCTTAACCAAATATATGTTGAGGTGCTTAATTCATTCCTGGAACTTTTATCAAGTCTAGCAAAATTATGTACATCAGTACTTTTTTCAACAACCCTCTTACCATGCACACAAAAAAAAAAGGAGCAATGGATGTGATATTGATGTGTCAATTGCATTAACTGCACTTTTTGCTAACATTCGTATCTTTATCATGAAGATCATCGTGGTCATTTGTTGCTTATCAGTTTTTTTTTTTTTTTTGGTACTTCTTAAATGGCTGTGTTCTTTCCTATTGTTTTATAGTCTAGTACTGGTTGTCAACTTTTTATGATAAATAAATGAAATGACCTGATTTTGCATCTGCAGTCAAGAGGATCAACCAGAGATGGTACTGGAGTTCATGACAGTATCGTAAACCAGCTACTTACAAAGGTTCGTAGTAGTATTTAAGTGTTCTAATTGTGCGAAGTTATTTAACTAGTGTCCATTTTTCTGCGAATATTTTCTGTTATGCTCCTTTATACCAATCATTGCTGCTGAGATAGTTCCTGATTTTCAGATTGATGGTGTAGAGTCACTGAACAATGTTTTGCTTATTGGAATGACCAACAGGAAAGATCTTCTTGATGAGGCTCTTTTGAGGTGGTCCCTCTCTTCTCTTTTGGTTCTTCATATCTAAGTCTTTTGGCTGCTCTTTAATCTCCTGAGATTGTAAAAAGCATTCACGAGTTGTCATGCAACTTAATGGAAGATTGTTTCATTGTTGCTTTTAAGAATTATTATGCCTAGCACTTACAAGGATAAAAAAGAGGCTGTTGACATGTGGCGGCATCATAACTGTTGCAGGATCATATGTACATTTACAATATTGGTTTGAGAGTCAAAAGTAGATACTTAAAGATGCTCTTGACATTTTGCACTTTTGATCTTTAGACCAGGACGCTTGGAGGTACAAGTGGAGATAAGCCTTCCTGATGAGAATGGTCGCTTGCAAATTTTTGAGATCCACACGAACAAAATGAAAGAGAATTCTTTTCTTGCTCCTGATGTCAGTCTTCAGGAACTTGGTTAGTCAGCTGGTCGCGTTTACTAGAATGAATTTTTATCAAGCAAATCTTCGTTTATTTTTTTAGAAGTGGCTTACTCTAGTGAGCATTGTCATGTGGAAGCAGAAAAAAATCAGTATATAATATGGTAGTAATGTAGTTTTGAATAATTTTGGATGTTTCTTTGATCAAATAGGCTAAGTCTTGTATTTCTGGACGCATTACGTATATACTAAAAAGAACTACCGGGTCCCCAGCCTGGTGGCCACTGTTCTCTCTGAGAAGTAGGGGTAATGGACGTTCTTAATTACCAAAGAAAAAGAAGATGTATATGCTAAAAAAGCTGTTACTTAATTCATCTCTTGTGATGACCCTACCTTATTTGTAATCTGCAAATTGTGCAGCTGCTCGTACAAAGAACTATAGTGGTGCAGAAATTGAAGGTGTTGTGAAAAGTGCTGTATCATATGCTCTGAATAGACAATTAAGTCTTGATGATCTTACGAAACCTGTGGATGAAGAGAGTATCAAAGTCACCATGGATGATTTTTTGAATGCGCTCCAAGAAATTGTTCCTGCATTTGGAGCTTCCACAGATGACTTGGAAAGATGCAGGTAGGAATAACTGAATGCTGATATACATGAAATATCTATCTTTTGTAGCAGCGTTCTTATAATCCGTAGTTCCAACGAAGTAAGAATTGTATGACTGGATATTGCATATAAAATTGAACGCCCTCAAAATTGCTTGGCCAGTAATCTAGTGGTACACCCACTAAATAAGCATTATCCCACTAAGTGGAGCTAGTAATTGCTTTTGTCCCTGGTTGATGGTTCTATTGGGTCTCCAATGATATTTTTGCTGTCCATCATATATAGCGAGTGTACAAAAGTACACTGGTTCAAAATGCTAACATAATGTGATGTCCTTTTACTACCGGCCTCTCAAGGACTGAGATTTAGATCATTAGGATGGGTGAAGAAAAAAAAAGTTGATTCACAAATCTTTCTTTCAATCCCCTTTATGCAGTATACATGAGCATACATGTAGAACAACACAATGCCTTAGAGATGGTTTAGCTGCTGTAGCTGCAGGCCTTAGCATTATACAAGTGATTCTTATTAAAATGTAGGAGGATCTCTGATTTTTACTTAAGGATTGGTAATTACAGGTGCGAATATCTGGATAAAGAATGAATGAAGTTCAGATGACAGTTGATATCTTTGAAATTGCTTCTTCATTTGGGGTTGGGTTGGGTTGGGTTTTTCAACTTGATCTTTACCATTATAGAATGATATCATAAGTAGATTTCTCTGATGTGTTTTTAGGAATTGTGTTATTGTGTGGTTTTACCCAATTATATGTGGTCCAAGGTGAATCATTTGGTAAATTTATTTTTCTGAGATTTAGTTTTGGAAAGGATAAACAAGAGGGGAGTAATTGAGAGGATTCTCTCTGAGCTGATCAATAAGATGTCTGGTCCATTATTGTCTTAGAAAAAAACATTTTAATTTTCATTATGCAAATGGATTGGACAATGTGGATATTAATGGGTTTCCCACATGCTTCTTTCACAGATGCTATCATATGATTCGTGACTAATCTTAATCTTATAGCTCAAGGTCCTTCTAGTTGACAAACCGATATAATAACATTCCTTTTGTTCTTCCAAAACATGATCATAAAACCTGGGCAATCTCACTAAGCATTTTGCAGATGTGGATTTTTAATTCTGCTTGCGGAGCCCATAGTGTTGTTACTTTAGCACCTTCTTTGCCATCTCATGAAGATGCTAATATGGCGTCAGTTTTGAGTTCTTATTTACCTAGATATACCTGACATCTTTTTTAAATATACGTTGTGTGCTTGTTTTAAAGTCTCATTAATTGATGACTTGTGCTTTAGAGTTCCAATTAAAGATAAAGAGCAAAAACTATTAAGATGTGTCACTGCCTCAATTGTTCATGCAAATATTTTTGCAGGCTTAATGGCATTGTAAGTTGTGGCAATCGACATAAGCACATTTATGAACGAGCAATGCTACTGGTTGAGCAAGTTAAAGTGAGCAAAGGAAGTCCGCTTGTCACTTGCCTCCTGGAGGGTCCGAGTGGCAGGTATATGGGGTTTTCTGACTCATTGCTTTTTGTTTTTGCGAAGCAATTTTTCCTATGTCCTCAAACAATTGGGATTATTCTAAAATCTTGTCTGTTGTACAGTGGTAAAACTGCTCTGGCAGCAACAGTTGGCATCGACAGTGATTTTCCATATGTTAAAATTGTAATCTTCTGCTCCATTCTTTGCTTTCTCCGAGTAATCAGACTTCCTTGTGCATCAAGTTTTAATTTCTAATTTTCTTTTGGATGCTTAGGTCTCGGCAGAAACTATGATTGGATTACATGAGAGCACCAAATGTGCACAAATCGTGAAGGTTTGTGACCTGTATTTCTGCTCGATTAGCGGTTTGAGGAATTGGAAATTAGTTGATTCCCCTTCATTTATAACTAACTCGAAGAGTGGTTATCTTACATTTTTCATGATGACCGGGGACGGTTTTTTAATGGATTCTAATCTTTGATAGGTTTTCGAGGATGCATACAAATCACCATTGAGTATTATCATCCTTGATGACCTTGAAAGGTAAATTCTCTTGATTTCTATTAGTTGAGCTCTGTTGTCATCCTTGGCATTGAAAGATCATTTTGACTTGAGTGAATTGCTTTGCAGGCTACTGGAGTATGTCGCCATTGGGCCTCGATTTTCGAATTTGATATCTCAGACATTGTTAGTCCTTTTGAAGCGACTACCTCCAAAGGTTTTTTCTTCTCTTCACCTTGTTTCCACAAATTAATATTGGTGTGAAGAGTAGTTATCCTTTTCTCTGATCTCTTCTGGAAGTTAATGCTGGCAAAGTTATTAGTATTATTGGATTAAAAATGCTTCAACGTGGATGAGTGGGAATTAGTTCCTTTCCCCAGGAAATGAAAAATATGAGTGGGAATGTAGAGAGCAAAAATCCCTAGTCATGTTACTGAGGGAACACAGTAATGATGTCATTATGCAGGTGGTGATCAGGAATTTGAGTTTGAGAGATTAAGATTCAGTTCATTGGCATTTACTTCCCCCATGTTGACCTTAGAATGATTGGCTAGTTTGCTTATCCTGTTTGAGATGGGCAGCAGTGAAGTTTGTTTTACTGTATGAAGCAACAGACCAAGTGCAACCTTGGTTCACGTGTTTCCTCAAGGCTGTCCTGGGGGAAGAAACTTTTGTAATATGTGGATGCTTTGAACTTGGCATTATCATATACAGGCACACTTTAGTATATGTTATAGGTAATTTTGCTTTTGCTAGTTAAGAATTAGGGTATGTACATGTTCCTCTGTGTATTGTGATTGTAAAAATATTATATTAGATGTTTTTATCTCTATAGATTTAGTCGGTAGTTTCTGACTTACAATGTTTGATTCTAGTATTCTTTTCACATCACTGAATTTTTTAGCTTATTATACACATATATTTGGCTTTTCTCTTTTCCAGGGAAAGAAGCTTCTCGTGATTGGGACAACAAGTGAAGTGAGTTTCTTGGATTCAGTTGGTGTCTGTGATGCCTTTTCCGTCACTTACCATCTCCCCACGTTGAAGACAGAGGATGCGAAGAAGGTAAGCTGCTGTAGATGCTTTCTGGTGTTTGCATGTAGTATTCTTGTTTCTGATTCTCCTCTGCTGGAGAACGTGAAATAGACAGGGAGAAATGTACAGCATTGTCTTGTTTGAAGGAGAATTTTATCTGCTTAAAAAACCAGTCATTTGTTGACTTCCCGATGTTCTGATTCTCTTGCAAATATCTGAGGCCTAGAGGTGCCCATATCCAAAAGGTCCCTTTATTATATCTCAATTTAAGACGAGGGATATGGGATTGAACTTTTGGATAAGCCTAGACATTGTGAATTTTAAGGAAATTAATAGTCCCGAGCACTGAAACATGATAGGTACTTCGGAGTCCTTCACTTATCTGTTTGCTCCCTTTTTTTTTTCTCCTTTTTTAGAGCGGGAGAGTGGGCTAGGTAATGTGCTTGGGAGGGGATGGGTGGGTCTATAAAAAGTCATGGGGTTGATGTTTGAGAATAGTTCAGATCTCATTTAGAAGTGCTAGTCCAATAATGTTTCTGATCGATGTCTTTAATCAACTGTGAAAGCTGGTTTTCTTGCAAGTTTCCCTAAGCAAATTCTGCAGGCTGGAGAGTTTTGTTAATAAAATTGCGTCAATTCAAAATGTGGATGTGAAGTGTTTGAGATCATCATGAACTATATATGTATACATGACTCTCTTTTTGTTCCTCTTCAGGTGTTGGAACAGCTAAACGTTTTCTCTAAAGATGACGTTGATGCTGCTGCCGAGGCTCTGAATGATGTAAGCTTTAGATGTGCCTTCTTATGTTTTTCTGTGTTAGAGCAACAATGTGCAACAGAAATTCGTTAAGTCGCATGATTAAGGACTTAAGGAGATAACTTCATTCTGCATGCTAATTTCCTATCTTAGTTTGCCTGCAAATGGAGTAGCGCGGTTTTTGGGGGAGAGAGAGAAAGTTCTAACTCGTGCTTTTGTGCTCGTACTTTTCTTAGATGCCCATCAAGAAGCTTTACATGCTGGTAGAGATGGCAGCCCAGGGTGAGTATGGTGGGGCTGCGGAGGCCATCTACTCCGGCCGACAGAAGATCAAGATTGCTCATTTCTACGATTGCCTTCAGGACATCGTTCGATACTAAAATGCGGCTAATCACTGTAGCGTCCCATATCGTTTATTCTTTTTCTCATGAAGATCTGTATATTTCTTTTCCAAACTTTTCTCGTGGTCGGTATGAGCTGTTCATTTGTTGAGTAGCAAACACTAGCGATTTTGTGAAGAAGTTACCGAGGGTTACTTGAAAAAGCGCACTGGTCCTGTGAATTACAGACTCTAGTATTCTTATGATTGGGAACTTTAATATTATGGCCTTTTACTCAATGCTTTTGTGTGATAGTGCCGGCTTCCTCATCGCAGACGACTTCAAGGAATAAAGGTTCTAACTTCGACCTGGCTTTCGCCGGAAAATAACCATGGCAATTAGGTCGTGTTGATGTCAAAATGTCTCGAGGCCATTGTTAACTTTCTACTATTTCCTGTATATTTCTAGGGTGCTTCACGGGGGAATATGCGAGTTGCATCTTCCGGGTGTCCGTCTACATCGACCTCATTGCCCGGAAGAATCACCGACAGACATCTGCAAAGAGCTGAACTTTAAGTGAAGTTTCCTCGGAAATAAAGGTAGCTGATTGGGGCCAAGCACCGTATATTATATCTACGGTATACAGATCGTATCCCAAGATTTTTTATACATTCCTTAAAAGAGCTCGAATGTTACAACCTTAACGCGACCAGGCGCTACGGTCCATAGTCGACCCCTGAGGTATTGGGTCTGAGCGCTCGGGTCCTAGGTCTAGCCCTCAATGTGGAGATATAATCCAATTGAGTTGAGCCGACACGCCGTCAAGTTTGACTCACGTGCTTGATGCTCGAAAGTTCACTTGAACTTGATCAAGTATTAAATTTCTTGCCCGGACTCAACTCCAAAAGAAAATCGGGATATTCAAATTTGACACGACTCAACTTGACTACATTAAAATATAGGGACTTATGCACCGAAAGTCCTAAAACTTAATACGAGAGTGCAATTGAGTCTTAAAACTTGTAAAAAGTGCAATCAAGTCATAAAATTTATTAAATTGGATTAATTGAGTCCTAAAGTTAACACCGTTAAATTAGGTTAACGGAAAATATTGATGTGTCTTATTTTATTACTTTCTCGAGACACGTGGTGATGATGTGGCATTCAATAAGTGCCACGTCATAAAAAAATAAAAAAAATTAAATTAAACAAAAAAGCTAAAAGTTAAAAAAAAAAACTAAAGATCCACAATCAACTGCTGTGGCCAAATCCTCATCAGTGGCCGCCGCCACAGCCGCGGGGAAGGGTCGGTAGGGGTCACCTGGGCCTTCTCGAAGCTAGACCACCCTCACTGGCCCCAAGCAAGGCCCCGATGAGGGCCTGTAGGTCTCGATCTGGGGGAGGGCATGACCCTCACCCCAAATCTAAGTGAGGCTTGCCGGCCCTTGGCTAAGTGCCGTGTTCGAATAGCTGCAAGCCGTAATACAAGAGTTAAAATAATGGAGGTCACCCTCGCTTGGATCTTCATAGAGCGCATTGGATGGTTCTGATTTTCTTGCAAATATTGGGGGCCTAGAGGTGCTCTTATCCAAAAGGTCCTCTTATTATATCTGACGGAAATGTATCCCTAAAAATACGGAAAGACGGAAACAAATTCCTTAATGACGAAAAACTCGACTAACGAGCAACGCTAAAAATTTATGTGGAAACATGTCCAAGGAAACTTGAATCACCGATTGTAAAGCACACCACCAAGACAGATGGGACGTACCTTGTTTTCCACGGATTAAGTGCGCCACTTGCAGACTTGAGAGTTCTTAGTGGATTCTTCTGCTGGGCGAAATTTTGTATGCGCCTTGGGAGTTTTTTTTTTCAGAACTTACGTTCTTCAAAGAAGACGATAAATACTTGATCACATATATGTTCTCTCCCTACTTAGAAATAACTTCTCAATTGTTATTTCACAGTATCTCTCAGTTTTATTCAAACTGCCCTTTGCAGTTACTACTTTATCCACAACTGCCTTATCCGCAAGTAATCGCTCAATGGATGACGAGCTAGCATGATAGATCATGGACCGAACTTGCTCAACATGGGTGGTCCACATAAAATCCATCATCTCCTACTTGCACATGATGGACTAATTATAACTTTTTCTTCTCTGCAATGTTCATACTAGCAAATAATCCGTGCAACCAGCATGCTTCGAGAGCTCATTGCCATGCATCTGTTAGGAATACATAGCAGTTCAAATTGAGCATAACGTTTTCGAGTAGATATAGTATGCAATATCCTAGATCAATTAGTCACATTTATATCTTTCTTGATCTCTTTTAGTATCCCGTATATTGTATTTACAATTATGATTTACTCAAAATCATAATTGGTGGACCTGTGAATACAAAAATAGAATGTGACATCATAAACAAATCGATCTTCCTCTTTCCTTAAACCTCTTCATTTCAGTCCGACTTGCTTTTCTAAAAATGCCCCATTAGATTGAATCATTCATAACCATTGACAGCACCCTGAGATAGCGAATACTGAATAGAAATTTTGAGAATAATTCAGAGTTGTAAGGGCACTAAATGAGAAACTCTTATCCTCAAGAGTCTCACACGGCATAAAGTTGAGATCAAAACTTTTGCTACTCTTATTGGTCGTCTCATGCATATGTAATATTAATACATATTATGGTATTAACTCTTTTCCCACGGAGCGTTTGTCTTCATATTCAATACTGTACATATGATAGTTTAGACATACTTTAATGTCGAAACTTGAGTTCACATATCTATTGTTCTAAAGAATCCATTAGAATTCACATATGGCATCAAAGACAGATAAAGTAAAATATGTAGGCTATTTTACTTTTGGACATAGTAAGTATTATGTCCTCATCTTAACACTTAGCTAATGCGACATTTATATTTTAAGCTCGAGCTTTCGATTATCACCTATATAATAAACTTAAAATTGTCTCATCTCTATTTATCGCATAGTAAATAGAGGCGATTACCCATATGAGCAACTAATCTCATCTGTCCGACATACTTTCTCAACATGATACACTAAATATTAAGATGCATAAATATCAAATAAACTCATAAGCATTAATAATGATAGAACAACTTCATTAAATGTGAACATTCAGGGAAAATACAATATTCAATACATCACTCTCTATGCAGTCCTAGAGATTTGACATGACCATAGAAATCATTTCTAGGAATTGGCTTCGTTATAGGATTTGCTATCATTTATGCGTAGATATGTACTGCAAGTTTATATCCTTTCGCGCTACTATATCTTTAACAAAGTTGTAATTGGTATCTATATGTTTGGTTTTGCAGTGATATTTTGGATCCTTGGTGTAAGCTATTGTTGCTTGGCTATCACAATTAACTAATAATGAGCTTGCAGCATTCCCAACAATACTTAAATGATCCAAAAATCTCTTAAGCCGAACCCTCTCTTGTACTGCTGCTGACAATGCCATGAACTCGGCTTCCATGATGGATAAGGCTATATAAGTTTGTTTCTTACTTCTTCAAGATATGGTTCCATTATTCAGTAAGTAAACAAATCCAGAGGTAAATTTCCTTTCATCCAAATCTCCTCCTTAGTTAGCATCTGAGTAGCCTTGCAGATACTTTCCTTGATAACTCAGAAAATAATCATTAGTATCATTTAGATATCTCATGATTCTTTTGACGGCTTTCTATTGTGCTTGACTTGGATTTTATTGATATCTACTTACCATTCCAACTGCAAAACATATGCTAGGTCTTGTACACATCATAACATACATTAAACTTCCAACAGCACTAACATAAGGAATATGTTTCATTTGTTCCTTCTCTTGTGGAGTCTTAAGACATAATCTACGGCTTACCTTTTACAATATGAGTATCCATGGGTTTACAGTAATGCATACAAAACCGTTCAAAAACTTTATTTATATAAGTTTTTTGCGAAAGAGACAATAATCTTTTGGAATGATTTATTGAAATTTTAACTCCAAGAATATATGCAGCCTCATTCATATCTTTCATCTCAAAGTTGAATGATAACCAACTATTTACAGTATTAACTAATTTCATATTTCTTCCAGCAATCAGTATATCATCAACATATGATAATAAAATCACAAATTGATCTTTGGATCTTTTGATATTTACGCAATGATCTTCATCAATCATTATAAAATCATACATCACTATGGCATTATGCAAACACATATACCATGGTCTCGAAAACTGCTTAAGGCTATATATCGATCATAAAAGTCGACATACTTTTTGTTCTTGGCCTTTCACAATGAAGCCAACGGGTTGCTCAATGTAAATTTCTTTTTCTAATTTTCCATTTAGAAAAGCAGTCTTTACATCCATTTGATATAATTTAAGATCCATACTTGCCACTATTGCCAGAATAAGATATATTGAGGTAAATCTTACTACAGGAGAAAAAGTTTCCTCATAATCAATTCTTTCTTGTTGATTATATCCTTTCGTAACGAGGCGAGTCTTATATCTTTCTATTGAGCCATCAATTTTTCGCTTTATTTTGAGAACCCATTTGTTCCTAATAGCTTTACTTCCTTTTGGAAGATCAACCGGTTTCCAAATATGGTTTGACTTCATTGTCTCAATTTTTTCTTCAATTGCAAACATCCATTTTTCCTTATTAGGGCAATTTAGAACCTCATTTACAATCCTTGGGTTATCTTCATCTTGTGGAGTGATCATGAGAATTTCCCCTTCTATGTCAAAACGTCGTTGGGAAATATTTTTGCGACTTGTTCGTTGTATAGGAGATTGTACACTATGTATATTATTCTCAATTACGCTCCCACTTGGATTAAATAATGATGGTATTATCTCATCAGGTGATTGTAATTGAGATTGAGTCAAATTTAATTCCTCACTTCTCACATTACTCCCACTTGGATGAACTCCATTAAGTTCATTATCAGGATCTAAGGTTTCATATAGTGAGTAGTCCTTACATATTTTGCCCTTCTTAGGAAATTCATTATCTAAGAATGTGATATTTCGTAATTTAAATTCAGTTATACTTCCACTTTCTTACTCACCTATAAATACATACATTTTCGAGTGCTTTGAGTATCTTATGAAAATACTCCTTTTGCCTCTAAGACCCAATTTTCCATACTTGTGAGAGGACTTGTGAGTATAAGCAGTATAACCCCAAGGATTAAGAAAACTTAAATCGGGTTTTCTACTTGTTCATGACTCATACGGAGTAGAAGTAACTAATTTAGAAGGCATACGGTTAAGTACATAGGCAGCAATTAACATAGCATTACCCCAAAAAGTGATTGGTAAGTTAGCTTATGCCATCATGGACTTAACCATTTCCAATATGGTTCTGTTTCTCCTCTTGGTAATACAATTTTGTTGAGGAGTATATGGAATAGATAATTGTCTTTTAATTCTTTTTTTATCACATAAATTTCTGAACTCATAAGATAAATATTATCGATCTCGATCGGATTTTAATGCTTTTATTTTCTTATCTAATTGATTTTCCACCAAGTTTATAAATTTCTTGAAGCAACTAAATGCCTCAAATTTATGAGAAATCAAATAGACATATCCATATCAAGTACAATCATCTATGAATGTGATGAAATATACAACCCTATGCTTTGCTCTTACATTCATTGGACCATAGATATCAGAATGAATTAGTTGCAAAGGAAACTTATTAGTTGCTCTTACATTCATCCAACCCAAGATGGCGCATGTCATCCTCAAAGGTTTTGACATTCTCATTATAGGTTAGGTGCACCTTCATATGCTCCCAGCTTTGAGGCAAGGAACAGATCACTGCTTGCACTTGCTGCTCATCAGTCAGAATATGGCCAGCATCCTT
This sequence comes from Syzygium aromaticum, assembly GCA_024500025.1. Classification (NCBI taxonomy): domain Eukaryota; kingdom Viridiplantae; phylum Streptophyta; class Magnoliopsida; order Myrtales; family Myrtaceae; genus Syzygium; species Syzygium aromaticum. The sequence goes on along the minus strand of CM044889.1, from coordinate 28,260,463 downwards.
CAGTTCATTGATTATGTTCGACATCTTTCTCTAGTATTGTTTCATGGACTGACCATGAGACTTCTTATATGAGTCAAATTTTATAGTGAGCTATCTTAGCTTAATCACCAATATATGATCAAATCTTGCTGCTAATGCTTCTCACATTTCTTTGGCATTCTCAAAGCGCTTGAACTCACAGATGATGTCACTCTCTATGCTACTCAGCAACGTAATATGAGCAATCGAGTTCTTTTTTCAAGTAGTAAATGTCTCTTTATCCCTTTTATGTTGTGCAGTGTTCTCATCCTTAAGTTCTTCCATAACTTGGTTAAGAGCTTCTAGTGCCTCTTGCTCTTTTAGTACATATTGGATTTTCACGTTTCATATTTCATAATTTTTGCCGTTCAATTTCTCTTCGTTGTTCAGTTCAGCTACTATGTTCTTAATTGTTGAAGCCATGGTATTTGAATATTTCAGACATATACGCATGAATTATTAATACCATTCATTTATGCATCAATTTTAAACTAATTGATTATATTAATGAGTAATTTCACATAGGTTTTAAATTCGAAAGTTCATTATGTTCCCAATTATCATCTAAAAGACTAATTTAAAATTATCGTTAATATAATCGTTAAGGTAAAATTACGTTTTTTAAAGTTATTAAAACTTTTAGAACTCCCACTCAACCACATGATATTAATAAGACATATATTACAATAAAATAGTACCATAAACTATTCATAACAAAATAATCATCAACCAAAAAAAAAATCATTAACAAACATATGAATCCTACCATAACGTGTCAAAAAGAAAGAATAAAACTCTAGGAATAACAAAAGATAAAACTGAATCATCAGCACTTCTCATCTTTCCTAAGAACTGGGAAAAGACTCAAGAAATTCTTCAATGTCAAAATCCTTTGATAGATAGATGGTTGTATCGGACAGCCATGAGAAGACCGTCGGAAATCCCTTGGGTTTCCTCTATGGCACATTCATTCTGCGCCAAGATGAGTTCATCCCAAGGGTCAACGTATTCTTCACCCCAATCCTTATAAATTCCCTAAGAAAATCCACAGCAAACTTTTTATATTCTAGAATCCATGAATCACCCCCGTCATCCCATTCACCATCCTCATAGAATACTATCTTCGGACCCTTCCATAAATCATCAACCAGCATTTTCCACTCATATGGAGGAGTGGTTCTAAGGGCATCAATCTTCTCTGAATCCCACATACGGTATCCATTCGAGATGATATCCTGCATCATCTCGTTGACCTTCATGATGTGCTTTTCCATGTGACATCCATCCCATCGATAGGCAGCTAAATCAGTTTTCAACTTCGCAAGTGTACTCATTTGTTCATCCATCCTCACGACTATCGGTGTGTGTTAATGGTGCGCTATTGTTCTTACAACAAATGCAAAACAATAAAGGATTAACACATAATCCATTGAATGTCACAATAGACATTCCAATATGCACATATTGTTGCCAAGAACACTCCAATGGGAGCTCTTGCGTGACTATTCACGCGGATAGAACCTTTTTTTTTTGTCAACTCTTGGTCAACGGTTAACAGATGACTGGTCAACGGGTCGGATCGGATCAACCGAGGTCAGGTCGAGTCTTTCTGCCCAGGAGAATAACTGGCATGGTCGACGTTAGCGTGACGTCAGCCACGTCCACACGCGCTTGTTTAGCACATGCCGCACATGTGTGCGTGGTAACCGTTGTGCATATGTGACGCACGTGTCGGCAAAGCCGCCGCTTGTTGCTACGCGTGGAGGCATGTTCGGCCTCTCTCTGCAGCGTGCTGCCACTCATTTTTCTCGTCTCGATGAGAACTACGACTCTACACTTTCAAAAATATATTTCGATGCATGAAAATCGAGAAACGACCTCGAACAGTACGGTCGAGTGTCAGTTTTTCGTACCCGAGCGTTCTTCAGCGCTGTTTCACGAATTCCGGCCAACAATCCGTTTTACAAACATGTTAAACGATTATGAAACAAGAACACATGGCTCTGATACCAATGACGGGAACATATTTCTAATAATGCGGAAAGACAGAAACAAATTCCTTAAAGACGAAAAATTTGACTAACGAGAAACGCCAAAAATTTATGCAGAAACATGCCCAAGAAAACTTGAATCACCGATCGTAAAGCACATCACCAAGATAGATGGGATGTACCTTGTTTTCCACGGATTAAGTGCACCACTTGCAGACTTGAGAGTTCTTGGTGGATTCTTCTACAGGGTGGAACTTCATATGCGCCTTAGGAGTTTTGTTTTAGAGCTTACGTTCTTCAGAGAAGACAATAGATACTTGATCACTATTTAGAGATAACTTCTCAATTGTTATTTTACAATATCTCCCATTTTATTCAAATTGCCCTTTGCAGTTACTACTTTATTCGCAACCGCCTTATCCGCAAGTAACCGCTCAATGGATGATGGGCTGACATGATAGATCATGAGCCGGACTTGCCCAACATGGGTGGCCCACATAAAATCCATCAATATCTCAATTCATGATGAGGGAAATGGGATTGACCATTTGAATTTGCCTAGACAATGTGAATTTTAAGGAATCTAGTTTTCTTGCAAGTTTCCCAAAGCAAATTCCGCAGGCTGGAGAATTTTGTTGATAAAGTTGCGACAATCCAAATCGTGGATGCGAAGCCGTTGACATCACCAAAGAGCTACACACACACACACACACACACACATATAAATATATATAAAACTTACTTTTTATTTCCCTTCAAGTATTGGAACAACTAAACGTTTTCCCTGAAGATGACGTTGATGCAGCTGCCGAGGCTCTAAATGAGGTGAGCTGTAGATCTCTCAACTTGTGCCTTCGTGGTTTGCTATGTTAGAGTGATGATGTGCGATAGAAATTCGCCAAGTCTCGTAATTCAGGACTAGAGAGTTAAGATAAAGTTTGCCAGTAGATGGAGTTAGGCGCAGTTTGGAGAGAGTTCTAACTCGTGCTTTTGTGCTCCGAAATTTTCTTAGATGCCCATCAAGAAGCTTTACATGCTGACAGAGATGGCAGCCCAGGGTGAGCACGGTGGAGCTGCGGAGGCCATCTACGCCGGCGGAGAGAAAAACGAGATTTCTCGTTTCTACGATTGCCTTCACGACATCGTCTGTTACTAAGATTCGGCTCAAGACTTTAGTGTCCCATATTGTTTATTCTTTTCACGCGATGGTCTGTATGACGATTTGCAATCTGAATGAGCTTGTTTGTTGACTTGCAAACACTTGCGAGTTATAGTTTTACACAACGTGGGAATACGGTACTTTTTAGACATCCCCGTAGGTCAGTCTACAAGGTTGTTAGTCTACGAGGTGTTCTATTCTTAATCCATTTCTTCACAGGTGTTGCCACCTGCCATTTCAAGCAATTCCTTGGGGCCACAGGTCCCCCTTTTGGCATTCCGTATGCCCTTCTTATTATCCTTTTTTTTATGGACCTTTATTATTCTGCTTTAATACACTAGACGTATGCTTTTGCAATGAATTGAGTCAAAGCTTGACCCACGCAGTTGATGAATGGTAGACCTCACCAGGGTGTATCAATTAGCGAGGACATGGCACAGTCAGCTGCTGCTTTCCAGAATCCCAGTGCGCATTGGAAACCATCGGGTCTAATGGTAATAACACGATGAAAGACTTCAACAGACAGGCATGACCATGGGCATCGGAAACAGTACATAACGACCTCCACTCTAGAGCAAACACCAGAAAGTCAACTCATCTACTATCTCGCAATCATTCGTACGCAATGAATCGACTACAAAGAAACAACTGGGTGTTAGAATTTTAGCAAATCAAAACACTCACTTCGATTTTCGGACATATATATATATATGAAAATGCCTCGCAGGTTAGCTTCGGTCCAAGACAGTCACACCATTGCCCTCCTTCCACACCTACATCGTCGATTCTCCATTTCTAATCGAGTGAATCAAACAAACCAGAAGAACTCGCTCAAAGCGACGACAAAAAGAGGCAAGGAGGGACTTTGTGTTGACGGCAGACTTTGAGCTGGAATCGAATAACCCAAGCCTATCTAAACCAATTACGTGGTTCTTAAAGCAAAAAAGAAGGAAAAAAAAAATCTAGAATGGTCGATGGTGGTCCAATAAGTTGTCGTATAAGGTCAAATTTAGTAGACATCAACTGCACTGTCGGCGAACGATCGTATCTTTGGCATTAAATTATTTATGGTAATTTGTTGCTTTTTCTTTAAACGGTTGTTTATTTGTTTTTTTTGAAAACATTCTTTAAACGTTTTCAATAGCTGAGTCTTGCCTGTTGTTTGGTATTTCTTGTTGTAATTAATTTTTTTTTCACAAACAAAGAATATAAAATGACCTGATTTTGCGTCAGCAGTCAAAGAGGAGCTAAGTATGCGACGTTTGTTAAACCAGGGTTCATTGACTCTAATTGTGCGAAGCTTTCCAATTAGCAACTGTTTTTTCTTTTGTGAATATTTTCTGTTATGCTCATAAATACCACTCACTGCTGCTGAGGTTGTGTCTGATTTTTCTGACTGGTGGTGTAGAGTCACTGAACAATCTGCTTATTGGAATGACCCCACGTGAAGATCATTTTGACGTGGCTCGTTTGAGGTGGTCCCTCTTCTCTGACTTTTGGTTCTTCATAATTGAGTCTTTTTAGCTGTTATCTTATTCTCCTGAGTTGGTGAATAGCATTCAGTGTATCAACGTGGTCACTTCATCGTTGTTCTTAAGAATTACTATGCCTAGCACTTCGAGAATGAAAAGGAACGTAATTTGGCTGTTGAAATGCGGTGACATCATAACTTTGGCAGGATCTATGTATATTTACAATTTTGGTTTTAGACGCGGCTTTACATTTTGGACTTCTGATCTATATGGACCAGGACGATTTGAGGTACAAGTTGAGAACCATAGACCGGGATGATTGGAGGTACAAGATGAGATAAGCCTTCCCGATGAGAATGGTCGCCTGCGAATCTTTCATATCCGAATGAACAAGTTGAAAGAGAATTCTTCTCTTGCTCCAGATGTCAGTCATTAGGAACCTGGTATTCGTTGAGTAACACTCGCAAGAGATGTGGTATTCCTTTGGTTGTGGGGTGCTAGGGGAAAGAATGAAAATGTGGATAAACATCAAATTTCGTTTGGAAGGTCTAAGGGCTCATAACCTTTAATTATCGAAGCTAAATGTTGAGGAAAACTCCTAATGATTTTGAAGTTGACAACACTTTTCATGTTATTATTAATATGATACTTATTCTGAACCATTTTATTCCAGATAAATATGTTATGGTTGTTCAGAAGGAAATAGTAGTACTAAAGTTCAGATTCAGATTTATGATTTTTAGATTTTACTATGAAAATTATTCAGATGCAGAAGTTTTTCAGATGCAGACGCAGACGCAGAAGTTATGTAGATGCAGGCGCAGAAGCTTTTCAGATGCAGAAGCAAAACTTATTCAGAACAAAACATAATAGCTAGTGATCTGGTATAGATTTCACAGAAGGAAAGTTTTGATTGTTTCAATCTAAAGCTATAATTGATTGATAATCATATACTATGACAAGTATACATTACAACGAATAAAACTCTACTTATGAAAACCAAAATTCTGATTGTACGGGCGATCAGAATCAGCGAGATTCAGATTTTTTCAACCGACGACTACTCAATCCATTTTATACAAATCTGTCCAAGGGTGAATATTGGAAGATGATCCTTTGAAGACTGTTCAACGGCTAGTTTGATAGTGGAGAAGTTTAAAAGGAGACCAACGATGACTAGAAGATAGAGAACGAAATCAAGAATTAACAAGTCCAAAGTCTGAACATATTCCGATAATTTCTCTTGTCTTTCTTGTGCTAAATATTAAGATCTTGATGGACATTTTGTAAGAGTGATTGTGTGAGATAGAGAGTCCTATCATACACAAGAGTGCTGTCACTCGGAATCTGTATTTTCTCTTGATTACATAGTGAAATCCAACCAGTAGGCTGTCAGCGTGGGAGAGTGGACGTAGGCTTACTATAAACCGAACCACTATAAACTTGTGTGTAGTTTTTCTAACCCTTATCTCTTACTTTACATACTGTACATCAAGAGCACAGTTTATATAAACTGTTTTAAATATGTATTTTATTCAGACTCATCTGTGATCTTTCATTTCCGCTTAATTTTATAAAAATTGTTTAAGATCACCTATTCACCCCCATCTAGGTAATCCCTGCTAGCAACATCAATTGGTATCAGCACAGATTGCTCGTGCATTGAAGTGTTTTACTTCTGAGTTAACGATTTATATGGCTAGCTTTGGTGCTCCAGGTCTCATTGATGGTCAAAGGTAACAACAGACCACCATATTTTGATGGTAAGGAATACAACATCTAGAAGAATAAGATGAAGGCATTCATAAAGTCAATTGATCACATGCAATGAGATGTTATTATCAGAGGAGTTAGACCAAAAACTTCTGACTCAAAAGAAAAAACAGAAGGAAGCATGCCAGCAGATCCTCAATTATCTTAAACTGAGATTTCAAAAAGAGAAACCCTAGATTCCAAAGCAAATTATTCTCTTTATTGTGCTTTAGCACCTGTTGTGTGACATCTCGAATTCCGGCCCATTTTTGGGATTTATAAAACGTGTAATTCATCAATGTGTTTGTAGTAAAATCTCGCCCGGGAATTGATTACTCTCGGTTATTATTTTTAAATTAAAGATTTCGCTAGAATCGCACTCGATTGAATTTGGCTGTTATTTAAAACCCAAATTTTGGTGTCGAATTTCTCGGAGTTTCGGGACGAATTTAATTGGACGGTATCGATATTATTGTGGCCAGTCTCGAGTTTGCCAAGAATAGTGAAAAAGTGAAATTTCGACCGGATACGAATTTGGACTAGTAGACCTCCATCGCGATAGTTTGTTTTAATTATTTTGGCCATTGTCCCTTGTAATATTCTAAGAATTATTTGGACCGTAGGTTCATTTTCATATTCGAATTTCGACCGTTGGATCGCACTCAAGTGCGTGGACTCTCTCTCTCTCTCTCTCTTCTTCCTCTCTGCCGCGCTCACCAACCCCAACGCTCACATCCCATCCCCTCATGCCCATGCAGACATCTCTCTCTCTCTCTCTCTCTCTCTCTCTCCTCTCTCTTTCTTTTTCTTTTCCTTCCCCCTCTCTCTCTCTCTCTCTCTCTCTCTCTCTCGTTCTCTCTCTCTCTCTTCTTCTTTTCTTCTTCGTTGGTTTCTCTCCCCCCCCCCCCACCCCCCGACGAGCCGCGTTTGGCCTTTGCTCTGTTTGATGCCTGCTCAACTCGCCGACCGCCGCTCGCCGAACTGGCCTTTGCTGCTCGTAGCCACCGCGCGCCGTCCGGTTTTCGCCTCCGCCTTGCCGCCGCCGCCACAGAAGCTTTCCCCTCCCCTTCTCACTCTCCTCCTCCTCCGCAGCTCCTCCCAGCTCCGTCCGGCATCACCTCCACCCGTCGCCATGTTTGCCAGCCACAGCGCCGTCGCCAGCCAGTTATCGTCCCCCTAATCCACCCTGCCGCACCCAACTGTAGCCGTGCCATGCGTCACCCGTTGTCATCGCGAGCGATCCCAGCCCATTGCTCGAGCTCGCCGCGCCCGACTGCCGTGTTAGCCTAACTCGCCAGCTCGTCGCCCGCCTACTCAGCCAGCTTGCCGTCGCCGCACCGCCCGTCGCCGTCCCTCAGCCCAGCCTCCTCTCTTTTCCCCCCTCGCCGCCACTGACCCACTCTCTCCCCTTTCCTCCGGGCCAGTGGCCGGGAGCAGCTTGCCGCCATGCCCGACCACCGCCACATCGCTGCCCTAGCCGGCCAGCCAACCAGCCAACCATCCGTTGACCGAGCCCGCGCCCGTGCCCGTTCCCACGCCCACGCCCACGCCCACGCCCTTGCCCACGCCCACGCCCGTGCCCGTGCCCGCGCCCGTGCCTGTGCCGTGCTTGTGCCCGTAGTCGAGCTCGTGGTCGGGCATTGTGCCTGTGGCCGAGCTCGTGGCCAAGCCCCACGCCCGTCGCTCCCTCGCTTGCGCTGAGTGTGACACTGTTCACTCGGGCCATTTTAGGCTCGAGCCAATTTTTACCGGGCCAGAACTTGGGTAAGTGACGTCCTACTCTTTATTTAGAACTATGAGTATTTTTAGACTTGTTTAGGATGTGATTAATACCGGTTTAGGGGCTAAACGTGGATTAGGGTACAATATTTTGTATCTATGTAATTGTTAGATTAATTTGTGATAATTGTGGGGCTTAATTAATGACTAATTATGGTGGGCTAAATGATCATATTATCGTGGCGTGTGTGGGAAAAATTGACGCGTGATTGTGGCCGGCTTGAATGTCGGATTTGTGAGCTTGTAATTTGGAATTGGGATGTTTTTGGGTGCATATTAATGACTAATGTAGGTGGGTCAGTGATTGGCTTGTTATGGCATTTGTGGGTGGACTTGATGTTCGTATGTGGTCGGCTTGAATGACGGATTTGTGGGCCAGTGTGATGGGCTGTGATGTGAATTGGATTTGTAAGACTCGTTGATTGGTGAATTGTGATGTGGTGAACATGTCCTGAGTTTGATTGGTATGACTTGTGAGAATGACGACTTGTGTTGTGGTGCATGTGCATGTGGAAAAGCCCGGATCGATCAAAAGGTTGCCAACCTGAGGTGTAGGTTACACGGGTGTGGCGAGAAAGGCATGACTAGACCTGAGGCATAGATTATGTGAGTCATTAGAAGGGGAAAATGTCCTGAGGCGTGGTTACGCGGGACCGAGCCTGGCTTGATCTGAGGGTTGAGCCTGAGGTGCAGAGGCGCAGTGGCAGGGGCTGTGTGAAAGGACTTGGGAGGTCGTGAAAAGTTGTTTGGCCACGCATGCGATATGAGTGTGATTGAATTGACTGATTGATTAGGTGATCAAATTGGTTGAATTGACTGAGTGGTAGTGTGGTTGGCGTTTGACTGATTGTGTTATGTTATTGAATTATTATTATTACATTACTACATTTGACTAACATGCAGAACCGGCATGCGTTTGATGGCGAGGTAAGTTTTATGGGGTGAATTCTCTATGTTAGGAGTTAGATTACATGTACTACTTGTTTGGGTACGCATTAGCCTATGTAAGGTTTAGGGTGTTGCTTATTGAGACTCGTTCTCACGGTTATTATATAACCATTTTCATATTCGCGACCGTGAGTGATTGGAGACGCTGCAAGGGTATCTTGGAGACCGAGGACGGGTCAAGTACCCTGTACTTTGAGTTTCTCCCTTTTTGTAGAGGAGTTAAGTTTACGATGAGCGTGGTTCTGTTGTTGTGGCCTAGCTTGGGGTTTGTCTTTTGTGAACGTTTTTATGTACCTGCCAAGTGTAAAAATTATAATTATTGTTTCGTGCTTTTGCCCCCCTGGTCACTATTAATTGTCTGGGTTGTTTCAAATTATTTCTGCGCATGCCTAATCTCTGATGTTTGGGTTGGGTCGGCGACGTGCCTGAGATGTCGCATTTAATGATTGACCATCGAGGGGTGTCGCGAGCTTGTTGGGGTTCGGGACGTGACATGTTGAATATAAAAAAATGCTTCTTGTGAATCAGCTAAGGACATTTGGGATACTCTCTACATCACCTATGAAGGAACAGATCGAGCCAAAGAAACTCAAATCAATCTACTGCTTGGCCAATATGAATCCTTCAGAATGAAGCTTGAAGAATCAGTTGTTGATATGTATGACAGATTTACTGACATAGTAAATGGTCTTGCATATCTAGGACAACCTGTCCTAGATACGATGAGAGTCAACAAACTTCTGAGAGGATTAACGCAATCGTAGGAAAATATCAAAACATTTATTCGAGAGATTCAAAGGATCATGCCTCTGTTAGTGAATGAGCTAATCGGAACTCGTCTGTCATACGAGACTGAAAAACTGAATGAGGAAAATGAATCCAAAGGTAAAAAGTTAATTGTATTAAAATCTACTATTGATTCTGATGATGCAAATTCTGAAGATGAAAATGTTGACGATGAAGAACTAGCTCTCTTCATAAAGAAATACAAGAAGATGAAAATCAGAGGAAGAAATCTCAAAGGAAAGAAGCCTTTTGAGAAGAAGAAGCCTTTCGATGAAACAGAAAAGTCAAATGAAGTAATTTGCTTTCATTGTAGGAAACGTGGACATATCAAGCAAAATTGTCCACTTTTGAAAAAGAAGACCAAATTTGAGAAATCAAAGAAAGCTTTGAAAGTAGAAACCTGGAGTGATACAGAATGTGAAGACATTGATGGAGATATATCAAACTTCTGTCTGATGGCTAAGTCAGACTCAGATTCAGATTCAGATGATAAAGTTGAGATTGAGGTAAAGCATCCTGAAATGTCTATTGAAGTGTCAAATTACATTAATGAATTATGTTTCGAATTCAAGGCTGCTCTTAAAAGAATCTCTTTCTTAATAAAGGAAAATTCATCACTAAGACAATAGGATATTTCACAAAAAGAAAAAATCAATTTCCTTCAAAAAGAATTTCATAAAAAGAATTTCATCAAATCAAGGAAAGTTGAGATTTTTTTTCCAAAGAAAATGCTGTTTTGAAAAATGAGGTTTTAGAAATTACTTCCAAGTTTTCAAAAGGTTCAGAAATCTTGAAGTATATTCTTTCTGTACAAATTCCTTATTACAACAAATCTGGTCTCGGATTTGTGAAGGAAAGTGACAGTTTAATTGATTTTCCAAAAGTCAAGGAGAGATTATAGCAAATACCTCATCAACAAGTATGTAAAAATCATTTCAAAAGAAATTTTGTAAAACCTGTTGGTCGAAGTGCACTCAAGTGTTCAAAATGTGGTGATTCACAATATTTTGAGAATGAATGTCTTAAGGTCTGTAGACCTATTCGAAGATACTTTGTTAAGATAGCCTATACTAACTCTCAAGGACCTAAATAAACTTGGGTACCAAAGAAAGCTTGAGAAGCTGTGATTTTTTGTAGGTTACCACAAAGAGAAAAAGAAAGTGGTACCTGGATAGTGGATGTTCTAAACACATGACAAGAGATTCAAGCATATTTGTTGAATTACAAAGTCTAAATGGTGGAAAAGTTTCTTTTGGAGGAAATAACAAAGGAAAAATAGTTGACAAATGAACTGTTGAAATTGGAGGACTCAAGATCAATGACGTGTCATTGGTAAAAGGACTCAACTACAACTTGATAAGCATAAGCCAACTATGTGATTCATGATTCAGAATCAACTTTCAAGAAGATATATGCTTAGGAACAAGCAAAGATTATTCTCAAACATTCACTGGAAGAAGACATAACAATATTTATCTTCTAGATGGCAATCCAAACTCTACTTATTGCTTGATTTCAATCAAAGATGATGAAGATCTATGGCACAGAAGATTAGGGCATATCAGTATGAAACAAATCTCAAAAATCTCAAACAAGAAATTAGTCTGAGGTTTGCCATATTTGAAATATAAGAAAACAGAATTATGCAATGCCTGCAGCTTAGGAAAACAAGTAAGAAACACTTTTAAGTCTATACATCATGTTTTTACTAATTGTACTTTGCAACTTCTTCATATGGATTTATTTGGACCAACTAAAACACAAAGTATTGGTGGTAAGAAATATTGTTTAGTCATTGTTGATGACTTTACTAGATTTACATGGGTGTTCTTTCTTACTCATAAAAATGAAGTATTTTCATATTTTTCAAAATTTGAAAGAAGAATTCAAACTGAAAATGGCTATACCATTTCCTGTATTAAAATTGATCATGGAGGAGAATTTGATAATAAAAGTTTTTTAGATTTATGTGAGGAAAATGACTTTCAACACAATTTTTTTACTCCCTATATACCAGAACAAAATGGTGTTGTGGAAAGGAAAAATCGTTTTCTGCAAGAAATGGCAAGAATTCTGTTGATTGAAAGCAAGATTCCTTCTCAGTTTTGGGCAGATGCAGTTTTTACAGCCTGTTATATCATTAAGAGAGCTTTTCTTAGACCCATTCTTGAGAAAACCCCTTATGAGCTTTACAAAGGTAGGAAGCCCAACATTTCATACTTTCGTGTGTTTGGTTATAAATGCTTTATTCTTAAAAATCCCAATGACGGCTCTGGTAAATTTGATGAGAAAACAGATGAAGGATTTCTCTTTGGATATTCTACTACAAGTAAGGCATACAGGGTCTTCAACAAAAATTCTCAGACTGTGGAAGAAATAATGAATGTAAGGTTTGATGAAAATATTCAGATTCACAAAGATGAATCTGAATTATATGAAGCCCAACAAGAATATCCAAAGTTCGTTGAATCTATAGAAGAAGGAAAAGAAGAGACAATCTAGACTCAATCGGAACCTTCAAAGCCTAATGATATTCAGAAGGAAAGATTTGACAGAAACTGGAAACATAAATCCAATCATCCAAAGAACCTCATCATTGGAGAAATAGAAGATGGTATCAAGACTAGATCTAAACACAAAGATAACATCAGCAACTCGGTGTTGATATCAGAAATTGAACCGAAAGAAGTTGGTGAAGCATTATCAGATGAAAGTTAGATCAAAGCTATGCAGGAGGAACTTCAGCAGTTCAGAATTAATAAAATATGGGAACTTGTACCAAGACCCAAAAATCATCTAGTAATTGGAACAAAATGGGTATTTAGAAACAAATTTGATGACAAAGGGAAAGTCATAAGAAACAAAGTAAGACTGGTTGCAAAAGGTTATTCTCAAGAATAAGGCATTGACTATGATGAAACCTATGTACCAGTTGCCAGGTTAGATGCCATTAGGCTGCTATTAGCTTATGCTTGTTTTCATAACTTTAAATTGTTTCAGATGGACGTGAAAAGTGCCTTCCTGAATGGCTATATCAAAGAAGAAGTATATGTGGAACAACTACCTAGTTTTGAAGAACCAAGAAAGACTGATTATGTCTATAAATTCAAAAAGGCTCTTTATGGTCTCAAACAAGCACCTTGTGCTTGGTATGAAAGGTTGAGTAATTTTCTTCTACAAAATGACTTCACAAAAGGTAAGGTTGATACAATTTTGTTCATTAAGAGACAAGGTAAGGATTTTCTACTTGTTCAAATTTATGTTGATGATATTATTTTTGGATCCTCTAACGAACTGCTGTGCAAAGAATTTTCCAAGAATATGCAGAATGAGTTCGAAATGAGTATGATGGACAAATTGACATTCTTTCTCGGCTTACAAGTGAAACAAACCAAAGATGGTATATTCATTTGCCAAGAGAAGTACGCAAAGGAGATTCTCAAGAAGTTTGGATTGCAGAATTACAAGAAAACAGATATTCCAATGTCTCACTCATCCAAACTGGACAAAGATGAAAATGGTAAAAAGGTTGATCAAAAGGTATATAGAAGCATGATAGGATCATTGTTATATCTTACTGTATCTAGACCTGACATATTGTTTAGTGTCTGTATGTGTGCAAGATTTTAATCTGATCCAAGAGAATCACATCTTTCTGCAGTCAAGAGAATAATCAAATACATTGGAACTTATCCAATGTTAAGTCTTTGGTATTTCAAAGATTCAGATTTTACTCTTACTGGTTATTCTGATGCTGATTTAGCTGGACGTAAAGTAGATAGGAAAAGTATTGCAGGTACACGTCAACTACTTAGAAATATGTTGGTGTCATGGTACTCAAAAAGCAAAGCACAGTTGCACTTTCTATAGCAGAAGCAGAATATATGGCTTTGGGAAGTTGTTGTGCACAGATTCTATGGATGAAGCAATAATTACGAGACTTTGCTATTGAAGATTCAAGTATTGCAATCAAATGTGACAACACAAATGCTATCAATTTGACCAAGAACCCAATTCTTCATTCACGTGCAAAGCATATTGAAATCAAGCATCACTTTATTAGAGATCGTGTTCATAATGGTGATGTGAATATTCAATTCATTGATTCCGAGAATCAATTAGCTGATATATTCACAAAACCACTTGATAAGTCTTCATTTGAGTTTATAAAAAATAAACTGTGCATTACTTATCCTTTTTTTTGAAGTGTCTGTTAGACAGGAATTTTTCAGATTAAATGTTCTCCGTCTGAATGTCTATTTCAGACTCACAAAGAAATGTACGTCCTTAATTTCAAATTTTGGAGGGAATATTTTTGGTATTTTTAGCAGGATATTTTCGTATTTGTCAATTTTGGAAAGCAAATCAGGTAAATATTCCAATATATCTGTTGGATAGTTTGTGCTTCAAATATATATATATATATACCGTTCTTCTCTTTTTAAAAACCTTATCAGTACGAACCTTTTTCTCTCCTGACTCCAAGCCTCCTCCTCCTCCTTCTCCAAGAACACATCTTTTTGCCGATCACAATGCCTTTCAAGAGACGATCGACAAGGATTCTAAACAGAGACATCAAGTCATCAGAAAAGCCAGAATTCATGGATATTTCTGATACAGATTTAGATTATGAATCTTCTGAAGCAACGCAACAAGCGCCGCGATCATCATCTACTCCAAAAGATTCGGGCAAATCTGATTTTTGCTTCCTAAATATTAAACAAGTATGGAAAGCTTACGAACTTTTGAAAAGGAGGTAATGCATTTGAATCGGCTCTTCGTCAATGCTTAAAAGATAACAACTTTCAATCTGAAGAAGAGTTAGTTCGTTGTTATACTCGTTTGTTTCCTAATAACATCTCTTAGTCCAAAAGTACTCTTAGTAAAGGCAAAGCAAAGATTGGAGAATCATCTATTCTATCTCAGAAAAAACCAGTTCAGACAAGCCCTAAATTGCCCTCTGATTCTAAGGTTACGATCGATGAAGATGCAAGACTTTACTATAATTTCAGCAAGAAGTTAGGTATTGCTTATGGTGAAAAGGGCAGCGGAGGTTTGTTTCTTTCTAAAGTTCACCATGAATACTACAAACTGCTGTTGAATAGAGGAATTATGCAGCATCGCATCGTAGATTTTGATTATCTCAATCGGGTTGGCATTCCTGTGCAACATTTTTTTGAGAAATTGGGTATAACAGAATTTTACTTTCAATTTGCACACACATATGCAGAACTAACTGCATATTTTTACTTAAATCTCTCAATCTTGTCACCAAATCGTTTTCAATTCACTGTTGGAAGCAAGTCTTATGATCTCAAAGTGGAAACTCTAGCTCGGATTATTGGTGTCAAAAATCACAAATTTATTCCATTTGAAGTGAGTTTAGAGGAAGCTTTTAAGGCTGCATTAGAAAATTCAGCATTTGCAAGAGGACCTAAAGGGCTGATCTCTTATTCAGATTTGACTAGAAGAGCAGTGATCTTATATAAGATCATTATAAACTGTTTGAGGCCTAAAGCTACTTCTAAAATAGATTTATCCAAATATGAGATCAAGCTTATATGGGCAATTTTGAATGGGCAACAATTTTCTTTTCCTCATATTATCATATTTCACATGTACAGAATAGTTCTGAAAGATAAGGGACAACTCCCTTATGGCGCTCTCATCAATAGGATATTTAATTTCTTGAATATCACTATTTCTAATAGTTTGTGCAAGACTCCTGTTCATGTAATGCATGTTGGAGAAAAAATGGTCATCAAGATGAATATGAAGCAATTTGACTATCGAAAAGAGAAAGTTGCTATTCATAATGCAGAAAAAGGAAAGTCCATTCATCAGTTGGAAGCAAGAACTGTCAATAGGAATGAAGAAACTGAGAGAACAGCAAGAAAGAAAGCAGGATAAGCAAATGCAAGCAAGCAGAGTGCTCCTTCAAATCCTTTGAAGGTGTATCGAAAGAAGAGAAAACTTCTTCTAAGAGATGAGAATGAAGAGTCTGAACATCTTGAAACAAGACATGCTGTTGGTCCAGATCATGTTTCGGTATCAGCTGTACATGTTTCAGAACCAACACCTACTGCCAAAGTTTCAGAACCAGCATCTATTGCACAAGTTCAAGCCCAAACACCTGTTATAAGAGCTTCAGAACCAACAACTAAAGATTCAGATGACACAATATTTTTCTCCACTAAGGACAAATGTAAGTCAGTCTTTCCTTAACACTGAAGAACATGCTTCTGCAGAACATGCACCTTTTCAGGGGAAGATTCCAACAGAAGCAGATACTGGGATCAATTAGACTGAACAAGCCAATGTCCAGGAACAGCCCTTAGAAAATTAGACCATTCTCAACCTTTTGCTCGAAATCAAAGTCAAACAAGCTGCACTTCAACATGATGTGAATATTCTAAAGAAAATTGTTGAGGAAAACTATCAGACTCAACGTCTTCAGGCAGCAACAGACAAAGCAAACCTTGAGGAAGCTATTGCTCAGTGCTCAACCAACATGGAGCAAGCTCTTGGTCAATGTTCTTCGAAGATTGAGGAAACTGTCTCTATCTTGGAAAATTTTCAACTCATTCGAATTCCGTCCAAGAAATAGCTTGCTTTTTACCCTCTTTTGAAAATTGGTCCTGTAATCTTTTAACAATTATGTTTAGATTGTCTGGATGGTTTCTATCAATGCTTTATTATTTTTTTTGCTGATGACAAAAACGGGGAGAATTTATATGCAGATAAATTATTATATTAACATCTTATGCAGGTTTTATACAAAGGAAGAAAAAGACACAGGTGTCAATGGAGTTTGCTCTTTCAATCTCAATATGTACCTCATGTGCTTAACATGACTATTTATTTCAAATTAATTCAATCTGCAAGAAAGTTTTGTCACCATAAAAAAGGGGAAGATTGTTGAGGAAAACTCATAATGATTTTGAAGTTGACAAAACTTTCCATATTATTATTAATATGATATTTATTCTGAACCATTTTATTCCAGGTAAATATATTCTGGTTGTTTAGAAGGAAATATCAGTACTAAAAGTTCAAATTCAGATTTATGATCTTCAGACTTTACTATGAAAATTATTCAGACGCAGAAGTTTTGCAGACGCAGATGCAGAAGTTTTTCAGATGCAAAAGCAAAATTTATTCAGAACAAAACATAACAGCTAGTAATCTGATATTGATTTCACAGAAGGAAAGTTTTGATTGTTTCAATCTAAAGCTATAATTGATTGACAATCAAATACTATGACAAGTATGCATTACAACGGATAAAACTTTACTTATGGAAACCAAGATTCTGATTGTATGGGCGATCAGAATCAACAGGATTCAGATTTTGTTAACCAACGGCTATTTAATCCATTTTATACAAATCTGTCCAAAGGTGAATATTGGAAGATGATCCTCTGAAGACTGTCCAACGGCTAGTTTGATAGTGGAAAAGTATAAAAGGAGACTAACGAGGAGCAGAAGGTAGAGAATGAAATCGAGAATCAACAAGTCCGAAGTCTGAACATATTCCGATCATTTCTCTTGTCTTTCTTGTGCTAAATATTAAGATCTTGAGGAACATTTTGTAAGAGTGATTGTGTAAAATAGAGAGTCCTATCATAATATTAAGATCTTGAGGAACATTTTGTAAGAGTGATTGTGTAAAATAGAGAGTCCTATCATACATTAAGAGTGCTGTCACTCAAAATCTGTATTTCCTCTTGATTACATAGTGAAATCTAGTCAGTAGGCTGTCAACGTGGGAGAGTGGACGTAGGCTTACTATAAGCCGAACCACTATAAATTTGTGTGCAGTTTTTCTAACCCTCATCTCTTACTTTACATACTATACATCAAGAACGCAATCTATATAAACTGTTTTGAATCTGAATTTTATTCAGACTCATATGTGATCTTTCATTTCCGCTTAATTTTATAAAAATTGTTTAAGATCCCATATTCACCCCCCTCTAGGTGATCCCCGCTAGCAACATCACTAAACACTCTCTTCATATGACGGTAATCCTTATTAATCCAAGATGGGTACGTGTGAATCTAATCAATCATGTTTAACTTCCGAAAAGGTCTGAGAGTTGCTGTCGTGCCTTTTATTTCCTCCCCTTTGCTCATGATCTTTCTGTCTTCTCTATCGATACCTCGAATCCTATTGTATACGACTAGTGGATGGGATCCCTAGAGTGTTAGGTTTCTTGTCCGAGGCCATCTTTAGGGCAAACAAGTGGTTTGTTTGGAGTTTGAGCGGTAGGTTTGCACTTCTTGTCAGTTTAGACATTACGACAAACGTCTTAAATGAATTGTTCCTTATCACATAGAGCGCTCCTTCATCTGCTAGTCGAGAGTGGATTCATGTGTGAACGCGGAATCGTCTTGTTATAAAACCTGCATGGGGCTTTTCATTAGCTTTGCACATCTTTTCGGTCATGAACGCCAACATGGCGGCTGCTGAGATGATTCATGAGATTAAGATCGTTGGAGAGTCATCAAAGCTAAATCCTCTCTTCATATGACCATAATCCTTATTAATCCAAGATGGGTATCTGTGAATCTAATCAATCATGTTTAGTTTCCAAAAAGGTCCGAGAGTTGCTGCCATGCCTTTATTTTCTCCCCTTTGCTCATGATCTTTCTGTCATCTTTATCGAAACATCGAATCCTACTGGATTGGACTAGTGGATGGGGTCTCTATACGGTTGGTTTCTCGGACGAGGCCAAATTTAGGACCAACGAGTGGAATGTTTGGGTTTGGAGCGGTAGTTGGCTTGGGCATCGACTGCCGAATTCTTGTCATTTAGAAAATAATGATAATCTGTTCCTTCTCCTTAAACGCCTGACTAGTGGAACCTTCTTGCACCAACCAGTCAAGATTGCGTGAGTGCCGACTAGTCTCGTTATAAATGGCGAAGGGTCTTTTTTATTCGCCTTCCAATTTTCGCTTTGCACGTCTTTACAGCCAAGCTCATGAACACCAACATGGTGGCTCCTCAGATGATTCCCCAGATTCAGATTGTCGGAGAGTCATCGAAAAATGCGTTGCTAATGGCGAACAGCGAAGATCTCCCTCTTGACAAAGCTCTTTCAAGGTTGCGGCCTCTCCTCCGGGTTCATCATAAATTAAATCTATCTAATTAAATGGTATCCGCCAATCATGGGGCTAAGTTAATCGGAGATTTGATTCACTGTATGCTCTTAAATGCGATTTGAGTTGTGCGATGCGATTTCGAGAATTGTGTCCTTTCAATTTGTTTTTCAGACTCCCGGTGAACTTAGAGTATTAAAAAAAGAGGGATGTGAATGTGGACGCTTTAAATTTGTGGTTTTGGAGGTAAAAATAGATATTTATTGAAGTTCTGCGTTAAATTTTTATAGATCAAGTTCGAAGGAAAACGTTCGCGTGCTGTACTTCCAGATCTACACTAAGCAGATGAAGCGGAATTCGATGCTTGCTTCTGAGGTCAATTTTCAGGAACTTGGTAAGTCTGCTGCGTTCATTACCGTTGAACTTCTAGGGCAAATTTTTTCTTTTATTTAATTTAGATGTGGCTTCCTGTACTGCACATTTTCGCGTGGGAACGCAAAAAGAATCGAGGCAAGCAAATGTATTCTAAGAGGATATTATTCATTTTCAGAAATACGGAAAAAGACTTGGTATTAATAAAAAAAACAAAAGGGGAATCAATTTCGGCAATCATGGGAGAGACTTTGGTTCTCTTGGGTGCTTATGCTAATCATTTCGTTTTTGAAAATAATTTTTATTTATAATTAATTTTTTTATTATATTTTCAAAAATAATTTCTAAACATTTAAAAGCGTTTGATAACCGCTCAAAATTTTCATTTCTGAAATAGAAAAAAGAATAAAAATGCAATTGATAAATGTCACAAAATTTTTTTAATAATATTTTAATAAATTTTTTTTTTCGTTTTTGTCTTCTTCTCCATCTTGGCCATTGCTGGCGAGGCCGTCAGGGCCCTCGCCGACCTTGTCCAGCCCTCGCCCAAGTCTGCAGGGGCTGCTGTCGAGGCTTGCAGCTTGGGCGAAGGCCGCCCTCGCCGGATCTGGCAAGGGCTGGACCCTTGCCGCCGACTTTGCCAGACCCGACGAGGGCAGCCCTCACCAGCACGAGCGAGGGTTGGACCCTCGCCGGTGGCCCTCACCCAGTCCATGAGGGTCCAGCCCTCGTCCTCGCCGGCGAGGGGGACCCTCGATCAGACGTGACATGACCTTCTCTCTGACCTCCATCTTCTTCCTCTCGATCTCCTTTACCATGCCCTGAAAGGTGGACGGAGTCCATGTATCGTCGTCCTCGCCGAAATGTCAGATCTTTTCGCGAAAAAACAGGAAGCCTTGGATTATTTTGCGTGTTTCTTTGGTCAAATAAACATATAAACTCTTGTATTTCTGGACGGGTCGCATATATACTGAAAGGAACCACTGGGTCTACGGCCTGGCGGCAAATGTTCTCTCTGTGAATTTTTGCAGCTGCTCGTGCACAGAATCATGCATGTGCAGAAATTGAAGGCGTCGTGAAAAGTGCCACATCATTTGCTCTGAATAGACTATGTAGCCGTGTCATCCGTCTCGATGAAGAGAGTATCAAAGTCGAAGTCACTATGGATGATTTCATGAATGCCCTCAAAGAAATTGTTCCTGAATTGGGAAGACGCAGGTAGGAATAATTGAATGCCGAGATTCTCTGCATGTCTGTCTTTTGTACCAATTTTCGTGTAGTCCGTAGTTCCCACCAAGACGGACAGTTGATTGACTGGGACTCTTTGAAGTGAGAATTGTCTGACCGGATGTTGCATGTAAATTTAAACGCCTCAAAATTTGTTTTTTCCCTGGTTGATGCTTTTATTGGGTTTCCGATCATACTTTCACGTGTCCATCATGAATAGCGAGTGTGCAAAATTACATCGATATACTCAACATAATGTGATGTCTTCTGGCCTCTCAAGTACTAAGATTTAGGTCATTAATAAGGGTGAAGGAAGCAAAAAAGGTTGATTCGCAATAGGTTTCTTAAAACTTTCTCTGAACCTCTTTATGCAATTTATACGGGCATAACATGTAGAACGACTCAATGCCTTAGAAATGGCTTTGCTGCTGTAGCTCCAGGCCTTAGTATTATAAAAGTGATTCTGGTTAAAATTTAGGAGGATCTCTGAGTTTTACTTATGGATTGTTAATCACAAGAGCAAATATCTGGATAAAGAATTAATGAAACTCAGATGAGAGTCGATTCCTTGAAATTGCTTTCTAGTATTGAGTTAGGTTTTTCCAACTTAGTGTTTGCTATTATAGGACGATAACATAACTAGATTTGTCTGATGTGCTTGCAAGAATTGTCTTCTTGCGTGGTCTTACCCAATAATATTTGGTCCATGGTGAATTATATGATAGCTTTGGTTCTCTGAGATTTAGTTCTGGAAAGGACATACAAGAGGAGAGGAGTAATCCAGAGAATTCTCTCTCAGCTGATCTGGAGTAATCATTTAATGGGTTTCCCACATGCTTCTATCACATTATTCGTGAATTACTGTAATCTTAGAGCTCAGTGTTCTCCTTATTGGCGAACTGACATAAAAACATTCCTTTTGTTCTGCCCAAAAATGATCACAAAACCTTTTCTATCTCACTAAGCATTTTTCAGATGTGGATTTTTCATTCTGCTTGGGGAGCCCATAGTATTGTTACGCTAGCACCTTCTTGCCAGCTGAAGAAGACGCTAAAATGGCTTCATTTTGAGTTCTTATTCACTATCAAGCATGTGTAACTGCCTCAATTGTTTGTGGAAATATTTTTGTAGGCTTAATGGTATGGTAAGATGTGGTGATCGACATAAGCACATATATGAGAGAACAATGCTACTGGTTGAGCAAGTTAAAGTGAGCACAGAAAGTTTGCTTGTCACTTGCCTTCTGGAGGGTCCGATTGGCAGGTATTTGGGGTTTTCTGACGCATTGCTCTTCATTTTTCTCATGCCTTAAACCAATTGGGATTATTCTAAAATCCTGTTTGTTGTACAGTTGTAAAACTGCTCTGGCAGCGACAGTTGGCATCGACAGTGGATTTCCATGTGTTAAATTTGTAATCTTCTGCTCCACCCTTTGCTTTCTTTGAGTAATTAGACTTCTTTGTGCATCAAGCATCAATTTCTAATTTTCTTATGGATGCTTAGGTCTCAGCAGAAACTATGATCGGACTACAGGAGCAGACTAAACGTGCACAAATTGTGAAGGTTTGTGACCTGTATTTCTGGTTGATCAGTGCTTTAAGGAATATGAGATTAGTTGTTTTCCCTTCACTTTTTACTAACTTGAAGAGTGGTTATCTTACATTTTCCATAATGACTTGGGAAGGTTTTGTAATGGATTCTATCTTTGATAGGTTTTCAAGGATGTGTACGAATCTTCATTGAGCATTATCATACTTGATGACCTTGAAAGGTAAATTCTATTGATTTCTATTAGTTGACCTCTGTTGTCATCCTTGGCATTAAAGGATCATTTTGACTCAAGTGAATTGCTTTGCAGGCTACTGGATTATGTCGCCATTGGGCCTGCGTTTTCGAAGTTGATATCTCTGACATTGTTAGCACTTCTGAAGCAACGTCCTCCGGAGGTTGTTGCTTCTCCCCTCGCCTTATTTCTACAAATTGATGTTGGTGTGAGGAGTAATTATCCTTTTCTATGACCTCTTCTGGAAGTGAATACCGGAATGCTTGAAGGTGGATGAGTGGGAAATAGTTCCCTTACCCCACGAAATGATAAATAAGATCCTGTTCATTGGCATTATCTTCCGCCATGTTGACCTTAGAATGATTGGCTAGTTTGCTTTTGTTGTTTGAGATGGAGAAGTAGCGAAGTTTGTTTTACTTTATAAATCGACAGACTGAGTGCAATGGTTCCAGGGGGAAGAAACTTTTGTAATATTTCGATGCATTTAACTTGGCAGTATCATATACGGATGCGTTCTAGTGTCAATTGATGAAACATAGAGTTGAATAGGTAATTTTGCTTTCACTAGTTAAGCATTAGGATATGTACGTGTTCTCCTGTGCATTATGATTCTAATAGAATTATAGTAGCTGCTTTATCTCTACCGATTTAGTTGGTGGTTTCTGACTTTCAAGGTTTGAATCTGGTAGTCAGTCACTGAATTTTTTAGCTTATTATACACTTGTATTTGGCTTTGATCTTTTGCAGGGAAAGAAGCTTCTTGTGATAGGGACAACAAGTAAAGTGAGTTTCTTGCGTTCAGTTGGTGTCTGGGATGCCTTTTCTTTTGCTTACCATGTTCCCGTGTTGAAGACAGATGAAGTGAAGGAGGTATGCTGCTGAAGATGCTATTTTGGTGTTTGCATGAAGTATTCTTGTTTCTGCTGTTCTTTCTTCATTTCTCTTCTGCTGGAAAATGTGAATTAGAGGGGAAGAAAAATGCAGCAAGGTCTTGCCTTGAGGAAAATTAATCTGCTTTAAGGGTTCGTTTGTCTCAAGAAAAATAGGATGAAATAGCAATGCTTTCCTATGTTTGCTGGAAATACAAAAGTGAGTTGGAAAATAATTAGCAATGTCTTGCTTCAAGGAAAATTAATCTGCTTTAAGGATTCATTTGTCTCAATGAAAATATTATGAAATACAAATGTTTTCCAATGTTTCCCTAATATACAAAAGTGAGTTGGAAAATAATTTCCGCTGTTTAGAATAAAAAATTTGATTTGTGTTTTTTGTTAGGGAATGAATTATCTTATCTGGAGCACTTTGTTGCATTGCTTCATAAACCAGTCATTTCTTGACTTCAAGTGGTTCCTATTCTCTTGCAAATATTGGGGGTCTAGGGGTGCTTGTACCCAAAAAGTTCCTTTATCAGATTTCAATTCAAGAGGAGGGATGAGGGATTGCTTCTTTTTTTGAGAGCGGGGGAGGGGGTGGGTAACGGGGCTTTGTGAGGGGATGGGCTGGTTTATAAAAAAGTCATGTGGTTGATGTTAGCTATTAGTTCAAATCTCGTTCAAAGTGCTGGATTAGTACAATTTCAGATTGACTTCTTTAATCGACTGGGAATCTGGTTTTCTCGGAAATTTCCCAAAGCAAATTCTGCAGGCTGGAGAATTTTGTTGATAAAGTTGCTTCATTCCAATTTGTGGATGTGAAGTGTTTGACATCACCTTACAGCTACATATATATGTATACATGACTTACTTTTTGTTTCCCTTCAGGTGTTGGAGCAGCTTAATGTTTTCTCTGAAGATGACGATGATGCAGCTACTGAGGCTCTAAATGATGTAAGCTTTAGATCTTTCAGCTTCTGTCTTCTTATGTGACAGAAATTCATTAGGTCACGTAAGTTCAGGAGTTAAGATAACTTCATTCTCCACGCAATTTTCCAATCCATCTTAGTTTACCTGCAAAAGTAACAGTTTGGAGAGAGTTCTAACTCATACTTTTGTGCTCTTACTTTTCTTAGATTCCCATCAAGAAGCTTTTCATGCTTTTAGAGATGGCAGCCCAGGCTGAGCGCGGTGGAGCTGCAGAGGCTATCCCATCCGGTAGAGAGAAGATCAAGATTGCTCATTTCTATGATTTCCTTCAGGACATTGTTCGTTACTAAGATGCGGCTAATCCTTAGTTCCAATGAAGTGAGAATTGTATATCTGCATACTGCGTGTAAATTTGACCGTCTTCAAAATTGGTTGGCTGGAAATCTAGTGGTACACCAACCACAAACTAAGCGTTATCTCACCATGTGGAATGGGTAGTTACATTTTTCCCTGGTTGATACTTTTCTTTGGGTTTGCAATGACACATTCAGTGTCCCTCAGTGCAAAGTATTATAGGTTACTCTTGTCAGTGCAAAGTAATTCTATCAGCTGTGATAGTTACATTAATAGATAAGAGTTGCCATGTGAAGTGAGTTTCTTGGATCCTGTTCGTGTTTGCGATGCCTTTTCTGTAAATTGCCATGTTCCCACGATGAAGGCAGATGAGGGGAAGAAGGTAAGCTGCTTGTGGATGCTATTTTGGTGTTTGCATAAAGTATTCTTTTTTCTGCTCTTCTTTCTTCATTTCTCTTGTGCTGGAAAACGTGAAATAGAGGGGGAGAAATTTTAGCAGCGTCTTGTTTTAAGGTAAACTTTGGGTGTATTTGTTTCGCGAAAAACATATCATTTTTGAAAAATACTTTCCAGAAAGTCAATTCGGTGTAAGGTGAGGGTGTTGCGGCCCTTGCTTGTGGCCGGCGAGGATTGGCCGGCGAAGGTTGGAAAAAAAAAAAAACAGAAGAAAATAAAAAAGAAAATTAATAATAAAAATTTCTGAAAAAAATTAAAAAATTGCAAAAAATTGTTTATGTCAACAATTTCCATCTAAAATTGGCTAGAACGAATAAATTGGAAAATTGTCAAAAGGTTGAAGACTAAATTGACACTTTGAAAAGTTTAATATTAAATTGATAAATTATTAAAAGGTTTATGACTGAATTGACTAAATTGAAATGTTTAGAATTGAATTGATACAAGTGTAATATGTTTGTAACTTTTTTGGTATTTTCCCTAGAAAAGCATAATCAACATTATGTATTTTGATTTTCTTGTCATCTTAGTTTCATAGCAGGCTTAAAGTTACTTTTTTCAAATGTAAAAATGCATCACTCTTATTTCTTAGAGTGTGAATCAATCACTAATTATTAAAAAAATTAGGAGGCGTATAACGAAATTCGACAGTTTAATTTTAGCACTTGGCATTCCGTAATCGTGCGCTTGTAGGAGTAACTTAATTATGATAATTTTTTTTAGGCCACCATTTATTCATGGGGAGTTAATAAGGCTCGTACAAATACTGAATACAAGCTATGTGTAGTAATTTAATTCCTCTTGTAGCGTGCAAAACCAACAAGAGAATGACATGTGGAATTGATGAATAGAGGGCCATATATGCGAAATACATGGGGTTTAAACTTGGCTTTGATGTTATATTAAATGTACAATCCAAAAGTTTAAATAATTAGGTGGAAGGTGACTACACGTAGATGAGACCCGTGCAAACCTTGCTTAAAAGGAGATATTTTACCATAATAATGTTACTTTGTTTGGTATAAAAAAATTTAAAATTACTTGAAGTACGCGTTTTGAAATGTATTTTGCAAAAAGACATTACTAAATTAAAATAGATACTATTTTATAAAAGATTTCTTTTAACCTCGCCAGACAGAAAAAAGGAATGCAACGCGCTTATATAGTGTGTTCATTAACTGTAAATTAAAAAATAAAAATATAAAACCTGAATGTGATTCACGGTTTAAGGGTTTCTTAATTTGTGTAAAGGAAGTATACATAATTATCAAACGTATATGATTCTAAGAGAACAAAACAAGCGAACCTTTTAATAAGGGGAATGAGAATGTAGTCCACCTAATTTGAATATCGGTCGACTCCTTATGTTACGTTACGGATGCTATTTATTAATTCTTTCTTTGATAGAAAACTATAGTATTCCAATTATCATGTAACGAGGATAACCGAATCAAAGTACATTCCTCATAATCAAAATCAATCTTAATCTAACTCAATTGACTAATGACTATATTGAATTAATTGATATTGTTAGCAATCGGTGCACCTTTGCCAATTTTTAGGTAAAACCGACATCCCAATAAGTAGACCTTACTGATGACAACGTGTTTTACAGGACATTCAGCAGTCCCATAATGGTCTTCCGGGCTTTATCGTACAAGTTTGACAAGACATTTATCAGTCCTACACTAGTCTTCTCATTCATGTTAAATGCAAAGTTACGAGCCAACATCAGCCAAATAAAAAATAACTTTGTTTCTGATTTTGTTCATTTTTCTTCTTCTCTTCTTTGTTGTCTCTGCGAGCTTCGTGTGCGTTTTCTCATTCCTCGCCATTTCAGACACTGGGTCCGTAGGCGGGCTCCTTGCCCTGGAATGATCCCATCTCAGGATTGTCGATGACATTGGCAAAGGCACGTGCATGTAGTTGTCCTCCGTCACTCTGTTCCAAGGACAACTCCCGATACCCTCACGTCCAAGAGCAACTCCAGAGCCTCCATCGAATGGCTTGCCGACGAATATCCAGAAAGCAAGGCAGTCCAGGAAGCCGCGTCTCTCTCGGGTATCACGTCGTACACCTCCCTCGCAAATTCCAGCTCCCCAGCTCTCACGTGAGCAACCACTAAGCTGGACCAGGAAACAACACCAGCCGCCCAGGTCTCGTTGAACACTCTGCGAGAACCAATGGCATTCTTGACGAACAGATACCCAAAAAAATCCAAGCCTCACCACGAGCCCATGAATCTCATGGATCCTCCTTTCATTCGAGACCGCGCTTTCAGCAGGAGCGTGACGGAACGCTCATCTGGCTGCCAGAAAATGAATTCTAGACCTTGCTTTCATACTTGGGCAAGATTGGTATCTGTGAACTAAATCAATAATGTTGAGTTTCCAGAAAGCAATACGTAGGAGAAGTCCTTTCGTTGTGGAGTTGGTTTTGATGGTTCCAATGTGGGAATCCATGTTGATGTTTTGATGGCGTCAGCTGCACTGTCGGCTGACAGTTGTATCTTTGTCATTAAGATAATTATGGTAATTTGTTGATTTTTCTTTAGGAAAAAAATCACAAAAAACCTCAAAATTTATCACCTGTGACACATTTACCATGAATTTTTTTTATGACATCAAAAACCTCAAACTTTGCTATTTGTGACATATTTACCCCAATGTACTTTGTCTATGAACATTTTCGACTTTTTTGCTTTTTTTTTTGCCTTTCCAACGAGGGGGGTCCTTGCCGACGTCGAGCAAGGGTCGCCCTCGCCGATGTCGAGCGAGAGCCGCCCTCGCCAGATCCGGCGAGGGTCGCCCTCACTTGAGTCAGGCAAGGGCCACCCTCGCCCAACTTTGGCGAGGGCGACCCTTGCCGGCGTCGGGCGAGGGTTGCCCTCGCCCGGGCGAGCGAGGGTGACCCTCGCCAGCCCTTGCTCTGATGCCGGCGAGGGCCCCTCTCGCCAGATCCGGCGAGGGCCGCCCTCGCCTGATGCCTCGCCAGAAAGGAAAAAAAAGTAAAAAAATAAAGCAAAAAAAGACGAAAATGCCTATAGACAAAGTATATTGGAGTAAATGTGTTACAAATAATAAAGTTTGGGGTTTTTGGTATCGCAAAAAAAATTCAGGGTAAATATGTCAAATATGACAAAATTTGGGGTTTTTGGTGATTTTTTTCCTTTTCTTTGAACGTTTCACATGACTTTGGGTCTTGTCTCTTGTTTTATAGACGTATTTCTTGTTGTCAATTTTTTTTTATAAACAAAGAATATAAAATGAACCGATTTTGCATCAGCAGTCAAAGAGGATCTAATTTTGCGAAAACCAGGGTTCGTTAGTATCATAGTGTTCTAATTGTGCGAAGCTTTCTGATTAGCAACTATTTTTATTTTTTGCAAATATTTTCTGTTATGCTCATCAATACCAATCATTGCTGCTGAGATTGTACCTGATTTTCTGATTGATGGGGTAGAGTCACTGAACAATTTGCTTATTGCAATGACCCACAGAGAAGATCATTTTGACGAGGCTCTTTTGAGCTGGTCCCTCTTCTCTCTCTTTTGGTTCTTCATAATTAAGTCTTTTAGCTGCTATCTGAATCTCCTGATTTGGCGAATAGAATTCATGTATCATCGCTTCATTGTTCTTCTTAAGAATGACTATGCCTAGTACTTTGAGAATAGAAAAGAACGTAAATTGGCTGTTCAAATGTGGTGGCATCGTAACTTTTGCAGGATCATATGTATTTTACAATATTGGTTTTAGAGGTAAAATTAGCAATGTAAAGACGTCGCTTTACATTTTGGACTTCTGATCTATAGACCAGGACGGTTGGAGGCACAAGATGAGATAAGCCTTCCCTATGAGAATGGTCGCCTGCAAATCTTTCAAATCCAAACGAACAAGTTGAAAGAGAATTCTTCTCTTGCTCCAGATGTCAGTCATCAGGAACATGGTAAGTCAGCTGGTCCCATTTACTAGAATGGAATTTCATCAGGCTAATTTCCATTTATTATTTCAGAAGTGGCTTATTCTAGTGAGCATTGTCATGTGGAAGCAGAAAAAAACTGGCGCATGGTAGGGTACTAATGTAGTAATGAATGATTTTGCGAGTTTCTTTGATCAAATATGTTAGCTATTGTACTTCTGGACTTATTACATATATACGAAAAAGAACCACTGGATCCGCAGCCTGGTGGCCACTGTTCTCTCTGAGAACTGGGAGGTGGGAAGCTCCACCTCCGGGAAGTAGGGGAAAGGGACGTCTTAAATTACCAAAGAAAAAAGAAGATGTATATGCTTTAAAGGCTGCTGCTTAATTCATCTCTGCGATTGTGCAGCTGCTCGTACAAAGAACTATAGCGGTGTAGAAATTGAAGGCGTTTTGAAAAGTGCCGTATCATATATTCTCTGAATAGACAATTAAGTCTTGATGATCTTACGAAGCATGCGGATGAAGAGAGTATCAAAGTCACTATGAATGATTTTTTGAATGCACTCCAAGAAATTGGTCCTGCATTTGGAGTTTCCAGGGATGAGTTGGAAAGATACAGGTAGGAATGATTGAATGCTGGTATTCTCTAAATATCTATCTTTCGTAACAATGTTCTTATAATCCTTAGTTCCATTGCAGTGAGAATTGTATTACTGGATATTGCATGTTAATTTAAATGCCTTCAAAATTGCTTGGCCGGAACTAAGCATTATCCCACTACGTGGAGTCGGTAGTAATTTTTTTCCTCTGTTGACACTGTTATTGGGTTTCCAATGATACTTTCACGGTCCATCATGTACAGCAAGCGCACAAAAATACATTTGTTCTCAACGGTCGGTAAAACATAATGTGATTTCTTTTTACTACTGGCCTATCAGGGATTGAGATTTAGGTCATTAACAAGGGTGAAGCAAAAAAGTTAATTCACAATAGGTTTCTTAAAACTTTCTCTGAATCCCATAATGCAGTATATATGAGCATAACAAGTAGTACAACACAATTTTCCCTAGATATGGTTTAGCTGCTGTAGATGCAGGCCTTAGTATTATCAAAGTGATTCTGATTAAAATGAAGGAGGATCTCTGATTTTTACTTATGGATTGGTAATTACAAGAACAAATATATGTACAAAGAATTAATGAAGCTCAGATGAGAGTTGATTC
The DNA here is from genome assembly GCA_024500025.1 of Syzygium aromaticum. Classification (NCBI taxonomy): domain Eukaryota; kingdom Viridiplantae; phylum Streptophyta; class Magnoliopsida; order Myrtales; family Myrtaceae; genus Syzygium; species Syzygium aromaticum. The sequence goes on along the minus strand of CM044889.1, from coordinate 28,230,314 downwards.
CTTAAAATTGCTTTCTAGTATTGAGTTAGGTTTTGTTAGAATTTTTTAAGGTCCGAAACCAATTGTTGGTTTGATTGAGGAACTCTGATACGGAAGCGTGCTGTTTTGATACCACTAATAGTTTGTGGTTTGAATGTGCAAGTGTGTATGTTTTCAGGATATATATGGTAGAGGAGGATAAGGGGACAAGGCATATAGATTCAAGGGATATAGGTAACGGTATAAGAAGAGAAAGTTTCACTAGTTTATAGAAATGGTTTTACAATAGTTGGAGGAGGAGAAATGGTGGAGGAGCATATTGATATATGCTTTATGAGCCGCTCCCCACACATGGTGGAGGGCCAAACCCCACACATTCTTGCAAGAATGATTCCTAGCCTATTTATAGGCAATCTTAACCAACTTAGTCACCGCCTTACAGGATTCTTTGGCCCGTAATTGCTTACTACAAGTCTTCCTCTTCAACTTGGACTCTTCAACTTGTTGTCTACGTTCTCGACTCTTCTTTTCGTCATAATTAAGCTAGTAGTTTCTAGATTTAGAAAATGGATCACAAATTTCAACAGGTTTTTTCAACTTGGTGTTTACTATAATAGGACGATAACATAACTAGATTTGTCTGATGTGTTTTTAAGAATTTTTTTTTGTGTGGTCTTTCCCAATTATATGTGGTGCATAGTGAATCATAAGATAGAGTCGGTTTTCTGAGATTTAGTTCCGAAAAGGATAAACAAGAGGTAGGAAGATTCAGAGATTTCTCTCTGCGCTGATCTGTAGGTGTTAAATTTGCTCCAAGTTTATTTTTTAATGATGTCTGGTCCATTGTTGGCTCAGAAGAACGCATTTTGCATTTCATTAATCAAATAGATTAGATGATGTCAATATGAATGGGTTTACCGCATGCTTCCTTTCACACTCAGCAATTTGCAGATGTGGATTTTCCATTCTGCTTGGGGAGTCCATAGTGCTGTTTCTTTAGCACCATTTTGGTCATCTCATGAAGTTGCTAAAATGGCGTTCTTATCTACTATGATATACGTGATATCGTTTTTAAACATAGGCATTTTTTTGTGAGCTTCTATTAAAGTTTCATTAATCTTTAGGTTTTGTTCTGGAGTTCCAGTTAAAGGTAAAGAGCAGAAACTACTACGCATGTGTCACTGCCTCAATAGTTTGTGCAAATATTTTTGTAGGCTTAATCGCATGGTAAGTTATGGTAATCGACATGAGGATACATATGAGAAAGCAATGCTACTGGCTGAGCAAGTTAAAGTGAGTGAAGGAGGTCCGCTTTTCACTTGCCTCCTCAAAGGTCCGAGTGGCAGGTAATTGGGGTTTTCTTACGCATCGCTTTTCATTGTTGCTAAGCATTTCTTCCTATGTCTTAAAACAATTGGATTATTCTAAATATTGTCTGTTGTGCAGTGGTAAAACTGCTCTGGCAGCAACAGTTGGCATCGACAGTAAAAGGTGTGAAAATGTAGGGAGCAAAAATCCCTAGTCATGTCGCCGAGGGAGCACAACAATGATGTCACAAGGCTGGTGCTGTATCAGTAATTCTGGGGTTTGTGAGATCAAGATTCAGTACATTGGCATTATCTTCCATCATGTTGATCTTGAAGGATTGGCTAGTCTGCTTTTTCAGTTTGAGATGGAGAAGTAGTGAAGTTTGTCTCACCGTATAAAGCAACAGACTGAGTGCAACCTAGTTTCACGTGTTTCCTCCAGGCTGTTCCCGGGGGAAGAAACTTTTTTATTATTTGGAAGCATTTAACTTGGCATTATCATACACAAGTGCATTTTAGTATAAACAGATAATATACAGAATAGAAAATTTTGTGTTCTCAAGTTAAGCATTAGGTTATGTACATGTTCTCCTGTGCATTGTGATTCTGATAGTTTCATACTAGCTTTTTCTTCTCTAGTGATCTAGTTATTGGCCTCTGGCATATAAGGTTTGATTCTGGTACTCTTTTCACATCAATTTTCTTAGCTTACTATATGCATATATTTGGCTTTTTGTTTCCAGGGAAAGAAGCTTCTCGTGATGGGGACAATAAGTGCAGTGAATTTCTTGGAATCAATTGGTGTCATCAATGCCTAATCTGTCACTTGCCATGTTCCCACATTGTAGACAGATGATGAGAAGGTAAGCTACTGTAGATGCTATATCGGTGTTTGCATGTAGTATTATTGTTTCTGCTGCTCTTTCCTCATTTCTCTTCTGCTGGAAAACGTTAAATAGAGGGGGAGAAATATGCAGCAGTGTCTTGTTTTAAGGGAAGTTTTATCTGTCAAAAAAGACCAGTAATTTGTTGTCTTCACGTGGTTCTGATTCTCTCGCAAATATTGGGGGCCTAGAGGTGCTCGTATCCAAGAGGCCCCCTTATCAGATTTCAATTCATGATGAGGGAAATAAGATTGACCTTTTGGATTAGCCTAGACAATGTGAATTTTAAGGAAACTAATATTCCAAGCACTGAAACATGATAGTAACTTTCGAGTCCTTAGCTTTTTTGTTTGCTTCTTTTCTTTCTTTCTTTCTCTTTTGTTTTTTTCGGTTTCTTGGAGAGCAGGGGAGGGGGTGGGTGATGGGGTTGGGAGGGGATGGGCAGGTTTATAGAAAGTCATGTGGTTGATGTTTGAGAATAGTTCAGATCTCATTCAAAGTGCTGGATTAATAAACTTTCAGATTTGACTTCTTTAATCGACCGGGAATCTAGTTTTCTTGCAAGTTTGCCAAAGCAAATTCTGCACGCTGGAGATGAAGCTGCTTCAACCCAAATTGTGGATGTGAAGCGCTTGACATCACCATGGAGCTACATATATATGTACGCTTGACTTGCCTACTCTTTCCCTTCAGGTGTTAGAACAGCTAAACGTTTTCTCTGAAGATGACGTTAATGCAGCTGCCGAGGCTCTAAATGAGGTCAGCTTTAGATCTCTCAACTTGTGCCTCCTTGTGCTTCGTTAGAGGGATGATGTGAGACAGAAATTCGTTATGTCGGGTAATTGTGGACTTAAAAGAGTTAAGATAACTTCATTATCCACGCGATGCTCCTATCCATCCTAATTTGCCTGCAAATGGAGCGACGTGCAGTTTGGAGAGAGTTCTAACTCGTGCTTTTGTGCTCTTACTGTATTTAGATGCCCATCAAGAAGCTTTCCCAGATGACAGAGATGGCAGCCCAGGGTGAGCATGGTGGAACTGCAGAGGCTATTTACTCCAGCAGAGAGAAGATCATGAGTTGCTCATTTCTACAATTGCCTTCAGGACTTTGTTCGTTGCAAAAGATGCGGCTCACCACCGTAGGGTCCTATAATGTATATTCCCTTCACGCGATGAACTGTATATTTCTTCCCCGAATTTTTCTTCTCTAAAGGATTTCCAGCCTGCACGAGTTGTTTGTTTGTGGAGTACCAAACACTCGCGATGTTGCGAAGAAGTTACCACCACCAACGGCTACTTGGAAAAGCGCACCGGTCCCCATGAGTTGCACACTCTTGTTTTGTAGTACTCTCATGATCGGAAACTTCAGTCTTCAATGTTTACTATATCCTTTCGTGGATAGTGCAGGCTTCCTCATCGCAGACAACTTCAAATGAATTAAGCTTCTGACTTCGACCCGGCTCTTGTAGGAAAAGAACCATTGCCATTAAGGCCAGTGTAAACTCTCTAATATTTCCTGCATATTTTCCCGGATGCTTCATGGAGACTACGCAAGTCGCGTCTTCCGGGGGTCGGTCTACATCGGCATCGCTGCCCAGAAGCATCGCCAGTACACATCTACAAAGAACTGGACCCTGAGTGAAAGTTTCCTCCGAAATTCACCTTAGAGACCTAGAAATGCTTCAGAAAGTACAAAGTCGTGGTCGAGCGGAGTCTACATCTTCTTGGAAAACGATGGAGATTTCATCTTCCGATTTGTCTTGTGCTTGCCAAGAAACGGAACATGCTATTGCTCGATACTTACCGCGAAAATATCTTCCTCCTTGGCTTCGTTATCCGCCGTTCTTTATACGTTAGAATAATGCGGTCGGTCCGTCTTTCCGACAAACGAGCATTGCAAGAGACCCATCATAACCTAAAATTTTAATTCCCAATCTTATCCGAAACCAACGTGAACCCGCGATTGGGACCGATCGACCACAGACAACCCCTAATTCAGCTGCACCAAAACAGCCGAGCTTCACTCCCTCCACTTGTCACCCCCAAAAAGAAGAGATAATAATAGAACCCACTTGCCCAGGATCAGTCGGCACTCATTGGGAATCGTAAAGGAAGGAAGCTGATTGGTGCCAAGGACCGTATATCGACAGTATATGCAGAACGTATCCCAAAAACTTTATACATTTCTGAAAAAGCACAGATGTTACAGCACTAACACAACGTGAACCTGATTCAGCAGCTTCACAGGCACCCCCACTTACCCCAAAAAAAAAAAGAAGATCCCAAAATTTGAAAAAAAGAGACGAAGGGAAAGAAGATGAAAATCCCTTTCTTTTTGCCTTCTGCTTTACACTACAACAACCTTATTTTGGCCAAAGTTTGAGAAGAAAATAGAGAAAAACAGCGAGAGCCACACGTGATTCCCATTCCGGGTCAGTCGTACTTCTCCCTCCAGGAGTAGACGAGGAGGAGGACCCACGACAGGGCCAGCAGGAAGTCCCCCACCGTCTGCCGGAGGCAGTCCCCGGCCAGGTCCTCCACCCGCCGCTCGAACGACACCCGCCACACCGCCACGCACACGTGCAGCGCCGTGCACCCCTTGGCGAAGAAGTCCTGGAATTCCCGGTCCTTGATGTTGGACACCATGAGGAGCAGGAGCCCGATGGCGAGGAGCAGCAGGCCGGCGAACGAGTCGGAGGTCCGGATCAGGAGGCGGTCCTGCGGGGTGGACCCGAGGAGTCGCTCGGCGGCGTCCGTGCCGTGGCCGAGGGAGTAGATGGCCCGGGCGTGGAACATCATGAGGGACCCGCAGAAGAGCGCGATCAGGGCGTGGAGCACGCAGATCACCGTGAACGCCGACGACGGCGGGGGGGGCGGGGCGGAGGAGGGTCTGGGGGCAGCGGGCCGGTGGCCATGGTGGTGCCGCCGCTGCTGCTGCTGCTGGTGCTGGCGGGTTTGGGAGGGTCTGATGTAGGCGTGGTGCATTTTTGCAGCGCCGTGACCAGTGAAGCTCTTGAGCGACCGAGCTATAGAGAGTAAGAGAGACGAGAGAGATGATGATGTTTAGCTTTTGTTGACAAAGAGTTGTTCATTTTGTCCTTCTTGGATGTTGATATGTTTTTTTACTTTTGAGCTTTGAGACTTTTGAGAGAAAGAGGGAGATAATGTTGGGGGAGACTTTCAGGGTTATCAAGGGATAATATGGCACCAACGGTCATTAATTCTCAATTTACAATATAATTTTCGAACTTTAAATTTATTTAATGTAATTTTTAAATTTTTGGATTACCGAGGAATAATGACACGAATGATCATTAGTTTTTGGCCAAATATGTAATGTGATTCATGAACTTTAAATTTATACAATGTGGTCACTGGATTTCAGCCTAATATTTAATGCTGTTTGTGAATTTTTAATTTATCCAATGTAGTCCGTGAACTATATGAAAATGTTCAATGTCTTTCGAAAGACCAAATTAAATATGTACCTAAAAGTTTAGAGACGAAATTGAACAAATTAAAAGTTCAAGGATCATATTGAATATTGAGTTAAATTTCGACGATCACATTGAATAAATTAAAAATTTAGAGATGATATTGCATATTTGAATCAAATTTCATGGACTATTTATGTTATTTTTCCTGTTATTAATAGGCCTTTGATAATATCAAGTTTTTTTTTTCTAATTTAAAGCAAATTGCTCTTTTAAAATTTTTAATAGATGTAGATATTTACTTTTATTAAGTTTAACTTTTTTTTATTTTAATAAGGGAAAATTGGAAATGGAGGGAGATTAGATTGGAGATAAGCGTATGGTGGGGGAAGCCACGGCCAAAGGGACGGGGATATGCGGTGGGGGCCGGAGACAGAGATGGGCCGTCGGGTGGTGGGTGGAGTGAAAGTACGAAGTGACGGACTCGCACGTGTTTTTGGATCACCGCGGGCCGACAGACGACGGGCCCGGTATGATCGACGGTAGCGATTTGTTGGGGGAGGGGGGGAGGGATCAACCCAACACGCAATGTGATCCTTAAATGTCAAATTTATTCAATTTGACTTCCGAATTTTAGCCCAATATGCAATGTCGTTTTCGAATTTTTAATTTGTTCAATGTAATCTCTAAACCTTTGATATATGTTCAATTTAGCCTATCAGCGGTATGAAAATATTCAATATAATCATCGAGCTTGGATGAATGGAATTGCGGTCCTTTCGAGCTTTGAGACTTTTACGAGTGAGGGAGATAACGTGGGGGGGGCGGGGGCGGGGGCGGGGGCGGGGGGTGGGAGTTTCGGTTATTAATAATGCTATGATGATATAAAAATTTCTGATTTAAAGCAAATTGCTCTCTTGAAATATTTGCTCTTTTAAATCTTTAGTATATATGCCGATGTTTATTTTTATTGAGTTCAGTATATTTTTTTAATTAGTGTCTTTTTTTGTGCTTGTTAATGGGATTTTAATTTTAGTTTTAATTTATACTCGATTTAAAAATAAAAAATAAAATCGGGGAGCGGAAAGGAGACAAGAATTGATGGGGACGGAGATGAGATTCGCGAGATGAGCGTGTAGTGGGGCCCGAGGGATTGCGGGGGGATATGCAGTGGGGCCCAGAGACAGGGATGGGTCGTCGGGTCACTGTGTGCCGACAGACGGGTCGGGTATGATCGACGGCGGTGATTTGTTTTGGGATGAGGGGGAACTTTTACCGTTTATTTTCGGGATAACTTTTCGAAACATGTGGCGAAAAGCATAATTGAACTTTAGAACTTTCAAAAAGTGTAATTGAGTTTTAAAACTTATCACGAAAATATAATTCGGTCCTAAAATTTTTAAAAAGTATAATTAAATTCTCAAACTTGTCAGATTGATTCAATCAAGTCATTCTGTCGATTGTACTTTTTGAAAGTTTTAAGATTGGATTGCATTTTCCCGTCAAGTTTAGGATTTGATTGCGCTTTTTGAAAATTTTAGGACTCAATTATACTTTCTCGACAAGTTTTCAAAACTTCCGATACACTTTTCCCGACAAATGCTAGAGAGGCTGACTGAAGAGGTCGAAACACCGAGCCGATTGAGTCGGCACTCGTGCAATTACACTTGTGCCCCCTGTTGAGCCAGGACACTCGGTATCAGAGAGGTGGAGGAGAGAGGGGAGCCCGAGTCCCGCAATTATTTCTCGAGTTCCCTTTTGACCTTCCGCCTTCCTCTGTACATGTGGAATGAATTCGAAGATCACAGTGAGCGTTTCAACACGAGCTAACGGGATTCGATTTTACTTACAAATTATCGGGAAAAAAGATCGAATAATCTGCAATGCTATTTGGGTGTTGCGGGTCTTTGGCCGAACCCCGAGCACGAATTTACTTGGGTCGATGCTTGGAGTGAAGATCGTTTTGCCCTATGTTCCATTGTTACATACTTCTGCCTCTTGAGCATGCCTTAGGGTTTCTGTTCCCGGGAGAAGAGACGTTTACCAAACGCACGCATGTTTTCAAAATCCACGACGTCATCCTTACTCTCCGAAGGACCCTTCTTCTTTTTTTTATTATAAAGAAATCGAAACCAGATTATTTAGGGAAAATTTACGAATTATCATCCGCACCTTTTGCGTTAATATCAACTTTTCACTCTTAAGTTTTCAAAATACACGACTTGCATTCTGAGTTTTCATACTAAACTTCAAGTTGCATCGCCTTTCCGTATTTATCAAATCGGCCTTTTCTTTCCGAAATTATTCCCATTAGAAAAACCCTAAAACCTAATCTCTCTATCTCTCTCTCCCCTTAACCTCGTAACCCTTGACCATGAAAAAGAGCTAAATAAAATTTCTACAAAAGAAATTGATGACTCGACCTATGTGCTACAAATTAAGCAAATTATTACCAATGAGAAAAAAAAAACAAATTGGGAGCATTATTTATCAAAGACTAAAAAAGTACGGGAGCTAATTGCAAAAACCAAAAGTGAAAACACACGCAATCCCTTTCTTCTCCTCCTTCATTATTCACCCACTGCTTTGATCTTTCGGGACCCCTTGACGATATTTTATAGAACGACAAACATTGTCGGGAACTCGTGGTCTAGAACACAGCCCGGTCCATCCCGGCATTATTGAGGATGCCTCGAAGTCGTCGATGTCGCCGTCACTGATGCAAGACCCGAGATCAAGACCCCCTCGACTTTTGAAATTTTCCTGCGACGAAAATTTCCGAGCAGATAGAGATTAATTAATTGATGAAGGATTTTGTTTTTTTTTGGCCAAGATATTTCCCAGCCATTAATTTCAGATAGGTTTTTCAGCAGTCGTCAGGTGTCATTTTCTTACATGTTTCGTCAAATAAAGTTTGGTGTTGCTTCGAAAGTCCTATGAAGAAGGACATTATTTTCTTTATCGGCCCATCGCTTCAGTCTTGGAGGCCCATTTAGTGGAGTTTGACCCGAGACTGTTTCCATTCGGGTCAGCCCCAAGATTTTGCTCGAGAAGCTGCCCCTACGTTGCTTCGTGCTTGTTGAATTTTGGGTTGCATTTTTTTTTTTTTTTTTGGCAAAGGTTTGAGTCATCCTTTTGATTTTGCTCTTGAACGTTGCTAATGCAACATAAGTTGCAAGAATTAGGAAAGGCTGATAACACGGGATGACTCGATTTCTAGATAGAATCGGCGTATCGCTTCCGAGAGTATAGGCGGTGTTTCTCCCTTTATAATATGATGTATAATGAAGTATACATCCCTAATGGGTTGACACTCAAAAAAGGGTCGCTAGTGTTGGTAACTCTTCTCCATCTTTTATCTAGAGAGAGAGGAAGAGGAGGAGGAGGAGGAGGGAGTGACTCTATAATTTTGAAATTTGATCGGGTGTGGTAAATTTAATTTGAGGTGAATACGTGTTACGATCCAATAAATCAAATATTGAAAAAAGATATCGCTGGTGTACACGATTCCAAACTCTAATGATTGTTAGTAGTAGAGCATTTGATATCTTGTATTCTCTAATAATGTGATCGGGTCACCTGTGTGGAGACTGTAGTAATCTTACATTTAATTAAGGATGTTGGATTTAGAAAGTGATGGCAACAATTTCTACATCATTGAATTTTGCGTTTCAAATAGACGACTTCGGGCCAACTACACTTAAACGGAAGAGCGACGAATGGGATGGAAAGTGAGATAGAATAAACTTCGGCATAAGCCAATGAAGAATATAAAGGCAATACTAGTATGAACTTGACTTGCCAATATGCTCCGAGGAAATTATTAAAATGCTATGAATGGGACTCAACTCCTCAGGAGGAGAAAAAGGAAAGGAATAATACATAGATATAGTATTTGGATTAATATCGCATAAAACCTTAAACTGATACTCTCAAACAATTTACTCAAAATTATTTTTTGACCCACAAGAACCCCCGAAGTGATACACTATTCCAATTTTACCTCCATTTCAATCCCATCCATTTTGGCAAACACTAAAATATTTGTAATAACCCCTCAACCTTGGATAGGAGAGAGAAAGCCGTAAGTAGATCGTGGCTAAGATGCTTCGTGGAGGAGGCCGAGGGATGCCGCCGTAGCCTTGCCGAGAGGGTCGAGGGACACCGGCAAAGCTTTGTTGAGGGTTGCGCGATGTCGAGAAGCTCTGCAAGGGTTGCTCGATGCCAGATCTAGTTCGCCGAGGATTGAGCGTCGCGTTGCCTAGCTGTGCGGCTTCGGCATTCCGCCACTTGGGGTCACGCGACCTCAGCGGCAGCTCGCTTGGGGTAGCGCAATGTCGGCACTGATCCTACGGTTGTGCCGCCCGCTTGTGCTTTTAACTGCAACTGCAGGTTCCTTCCTTCTCCCTTTTTAATTTTTTTTCTTATTCTAAAAAATTGCTTTGCAATAAATATTTTACAAGGTGTTAGCCAAACACTATTTGCTTTTCATGAAAATCCCTAAAGTCAATCTCCTTTGCTTAAATGCAAAGTTTCTTGGAAGCTAGAACTCTCCCTTTGCACCCATCTACTGCAACCTGCCCAGTAACAACAGAGACATCAACTAATCTTTCCTGTACAGACCTTTTGATCTTTGAGGCAATTAGATCAACACTTTCTTGAGGATATAGATTATAGTAGATTGAGCGAAACTTGCCATCTTAAAATTTTACGGTACGAAGAATTGGCATCATTAATTATATTAAGAGAGGTGACCCAGGTCTAATATGATAAATTTCATAGGGCAACTTACGAAGAACATGGCCATTCAACAAGCATCCACTTAATTTTGGGTTAATGCACTCTGCATCACAAATCATAAAGAAACAGAGGCAAAAAAAAAAAAAAAAAAGGAGTTCCTCCACCATGTCAGTAGCATGACGTGAAGCCTCTTTTTTATAGTGATTTTGAATTCTAATAGAAGGAGCAGACATTTACAAATTTCTAGTAAAGACCCAGAAAAGGGAAAAGCAAAAGGCATTTCAATCAAAACCACCCGGTTCGCGTCCCCCAGGAATCGCTTCCTCAACAAGTCGGGAATCAAAATCACCTATAATCTTGCCATAGTTCATGACCATCTTTATCTTCTTTGTCAAAGGTGATGAGATTTCCTCTACGTCTCTTTCCCTCGGACTATCTTCTTCCTCAGGTGTCTATTGAATTGGCTTTCTCCGAGTCTCCTTCCTTGAAAACCCAATTTCTATCCATCGGCTGATGGTGCTGGGGCACGACCCTCAGATCATCCTCCTGTTTCTCGCATACTAGACGGAATCCACACTTCTTTAAGCTTACTTTCGGTAATCTGTGGCGAACTTGGAAATGGTTCCAACCCTTTCGCAGATAATCACGTCCTCCAGTCAGTATGCTGCGCGGTAAATATATAAGCCACACATGATCGGATTCCAATGGATGAAAGTTCATCACGTACGAAAATGCTTTCAACCCATTATTAACGAGTATGTAGACCTCATATGAAGCATGATCGACCACTTCTCCTTCCTCCGTGCCGCAGACAAAACAGAGTGCTAGTCCTAAGAACTTGTCATGCAACTCCTGGGGAACCATGAAAGATATGGAACCCTCTTTACAGTGGAGAATCCATTCCGGCATCTCTCTTCCACTTAGGAGAATGTTGACTTCGCTCCTCCTCGGGAGTTCCTGTCATACAGATAGTACACATATCACTCTCTTTCAGGAGTTAACACACCGGCCAGAAGACTTTTTCTAGCTTCAAGTAGAAGAATGTTGGAAGCTACAGACAAGAAAGCATTCAAAATATGAGAGAGAGAGAGAGAGAGAGAGAGAGAGAGAGAGAGTCTAACCTCGAGTGATGACACATCGGCCACGCTGCTCCCTTTGCATTCATGACGAGAAGACATGTCAACTTCAAGACAATTAGAGGGCAGACTCGACAAATCTGGGAGTTTCTGTAGAGAATTACAATTATTTGCTTCTACGATGCACATATTTGATGGAAACAGAGGAATCTCCCGTAATTGCTTTCGTTTATGAACAAACAAGTCTTTCCAATAATTATACTTCTTGATGCATGTTGGCAGATGAGTAAACTTGTTATCCGCAAGAAGTAGGCACCCAAATTTGGGAAAAGTGGAAGAACTATCAAGGAACTCTACTTCTGATAGATTGCAGCCACTAAGTCTTAGCTCGTCTAGATTTTGGAATCCCAGTTCGCTAATAGGATCAGTTGAATCCTTCAAGTTCTTTGGAAACATGACAAAATTTGAGCATCCTTCAAGATTCAAAGACCTGAGATTTTTCAACTTATAAATGCTCGATGGAAGCTTTGCAAGGTTTTTGCAATATCCTAATCCTATCCTCTTCACAGAAACAAGATTTTCAATTGATGGAGGGAGTTCTTTAATAGCCGTTCCCTGTAACTCAAGATATTCTAGATATTCCATTTTTCCGATAATATCGGGGAACTTCTCAAGTTTAGGACAACAAGAGAGACGAAGCTCTTGAAGAGATTTTGTCTTTAGTGTGCCAGGAACTATACTAAGATTTGAGCAGCCTACTACACACAAAAGTTTTAATTTCTCAAGGTATCCTACGGATTGGTGAACCTCCACCAAGCTTTCGCACCAATAAAGAAAAAAGCTCTCCAAATTTGGAACCGACGAAAGGTCAGGAACGCTAACAAGGGACGTGCATTCCCAGAAATTGATGGACTTCAACTTTCTAAAATTCTGCAAAAACAAACTAGTGAAGTCAGTAAGCTCTGCAAATATTTTTATAGCTATAAAAAGGGAAAGCTAATCATCACAAGGGCTTACCTGAAAGTTGCCCCCTAATTGTCTAATATGACTTTTCTGGACATCAAGTCTCACGAGTTTCTTTGGACCGGAGCCAAATTCTAGATCCGGGGCGTTGGGCCATTCAAGACATCTTAGCTCGTTAGGGAGACGTACAGGACCTTGTGAAGAGATATGCACTTCAAGCAAAATGAGCATTCTCAACATTTTCATGTTTGTAAAAGCATCATAACTAATGGTTATCTTTTCTGGTGCGACCAAGTCCAATACTATGGCCTTTACTGCATTCTTTCTCTATTCATAACAGAGAAAATTCAGTTGTCAAGACAAAATTTCCAGTTGAGATTTACATTATACTGTCCAAATTGAAGCAATGTAAAAACTAAGATGTAGCAAAATTGACAGAAACAACTTTTACCTTATCTTCACATAGAATGTGTAGAACATCTTCAAAAAGCCATAATCTGCTGCGTTTCCCAGGATCATCGAGACATTCCTGATTAACAATATCCTTACCCATCAACTGAACCAAATCATGCATTTGCAGGGTTTTATTCTCATTTTTTATCAAGGACCTCTCAATAAGTATTTCTATTCCTATGGTTGTGTCAAAATTACAGCTGTCAAGAACTTTCTCGACGTATTCTATACTTTTCCCCTTAAAGAAACAGGCAATATCGAGGAAAATCTCCCTCTCATTGTCCTCCAATCCATCGAAGCTTGTCTTGAGAACTCGATTGATATTTTGGTTAGGACTTTTGGAGAGTTTATGCAATGTACTTTCCCATGCAGATTCCTTCCTTCCACATAAGAATGAGCCCAACACTTCGAGGGCTAACGGAAGGCCGTTAGCATAATGCAGTGCTCTATCAATAAGATCCCTTCTTATTTCAACTTTCTTGCTATTTGGAAAGGCATACCGACCAAAAAGGTCTAGTGCTTTATCGTCTTGTAAAATTTTAACTTCATGCACATAGTTTATACCGTGAGAAGTTAGCAAATGTTTATCTCTCGATGTAACAATAATTCTACTGCCTTTTCCAAACCAATTGCCTTCTCCGGCTAATGCATTCAATTGATCCATCTGGTCAACATCGTCAAGAACTAGGAAAACCTTCTTGCGACATAGTCTTTCCCTTATCAAACTAATTCCTTCGTCAACACTATAGACCGTTAAATTTCTATGAGATAAGATCTCGGATAGAAGTTTTTCCTGCAAAGCAACTAGACCATTGCTTTCATACGAAGTTTCTCTAACTTGCGCCAAAAAACTAAAACCCTGAAATTGTCTCTCAATAGAAGCATTATATAAGGCTTTAGCAATCGTTGTCTTGCCTATGCCTCCAGGTCCCCATATGCCTATCATCAAAACTTCATCGGTAGCAGACTCTTCCTGTGACAACCATATCAATTCCTGAACTCGGGAATCTATTCCGACCGGATACTTAGCAACATGTAAGGGTGTTCGGTCAAGACGAATTGATAGTTCCTTCATGATGCATTGTATGAGCTCCGCTTCATTTCTAATAAGCACTCAAAAGAAAGTGACACATGTTTTACCATTTCAAAGCCGTGGAAGGAATTAATCCTCTAACACCATAAGGAAAATTTCATATAAGATTAATATATAATAAGATGAAAAGTGGGTGAACCTGCGCCAACATCCGCAGAAGGAAAATTACAAAAAATCTGTGCTTGAGGACAATAATGACTCGGATTCTAGGAACCACACTACTTATCTCAGACAAGAATTTCTCATTATCTACACAGCAAGAATCGAATTTAAAGAATCTGTTAGCTTGAAATTTTGGTTATTCGACTCTTGTGTCTACAACAAATTCAAAGAAGTTGATGCATCGTTTTGACAATTCGAACATATACATACGATTTGACATCTAACAAACAATCATGAGCTGACAATCGCAAAGCACTGCATTGCATTTGTGCATACCTGTCATTCAAGTCCCACCCAGACAAGCTACCTGCGTTAAAGAGAGCCTTCTTCCATCTCTTCACTTTCTCCGAATCCTTCCCGAACTTAGACTCATGCTTAGCCATAGCTTTCCCATAACTCTCTCTTACCCCTCTCACTTCTCTCGGTTCCACTTTGTAAAACACCGGGAACACAATCAGGCCCTTTCCCTCCTTGCACTCCATGATTTTTGCTACCTCTTCCAAACACCACGGCGAGGAAGCATAGTCCTCAGAGAAAACAATGATTGCCACCCCCGATTCCTCGATCGCCCTCATGAGCGCTGGCGATATTTCCTCTCCTTTCCTGAGCTCCTCACTATCCACAAAAGTTTGTATTCCTTTCTGTTCCAAAGCTGCATAGAGATGACTGAGGAAGTTCTTGCGGACGTCTGCGCCTCTGAAACTCAGGAACACATGGTAATTCCTATTCAGATGCGAAGGAGGAGCCATTATAAGAGCTGATGAATGATGTGCTTCAAGAATGTTAACTATCTGATCGGGGTTCCAAGCTCTAGCTCTTATCTATATATCACTTTGTTCGTGGGGCATGACTTTCGCAATGGAACGAAGACCAAAGAAAGTTGGACCACTACCAGGGTCTCTCCTTTCTGGTTTAGGAGCCCCACACGCACTATCACAATCAAGTACACTGCAGATTGTGCCCGAGTCCACATTTCACGGAAAGGCGTTGCGGTGCCCCCTTTATTGAGTCGGTGTCTCTACCGTGTCTGCACTTCCTTTTGCCGGCCTAAAAATGCTGGTTTGGAGACGGCACTTAAGTCCAGTTTTGCCCAATATTCCAATATTACATTGCCTCTTGAGGGTGTTTTAGGGTTTCTCTGAGTAAGTTTTGATAGTAAAAACACTGCGTGAGATCTATTTCTTCTGTAAAACTATAGTAATCTCTTGTTGCATGGTCCTGTTTGCGCAACCTCGTTTAAATATTTCATATTATGGAGTTGTCAGGCGGTACACTAATACAAATTGATGATTTCATTTATAGTTCCATAGTTCATAACTCAAGTCCAAGGCCGAGGTCCCGAGTCTAGGAGTGGGGTCTCGAGCTCGGCCCACATGATAACCTGTTTGGCAAGTGTCTTTAGTCCCGGCTCTAAGGTCCGCAGTTGACCCTTGAGGTCTTGGGTGTGAGCACTAGGGTCCTAGGTTTAACCCTCAAGGTAGAGACACAATCGAATTGTGTCGAGTTAACCCAATGTCAAACTTGACTCACATACTATGCTCGAAATATGACTTGAGCTCGATCGAATATTAAATTTCTCGCTTGAACCTAACTCGAAAAGAAAGTCTATTCAAGCTTGCTTGACTCATCTTGACTATGCTAAATATAAAAGATATCAAGCTCGAAATTTCATGTAGAATGGAATTTTAAGGATTTTCATATCTACTTTTTTAAGTATTAAATAATCTACAAAAAGTAACTTAAACTTGATTAGGCTTGTGAGGTTATCGAGCCGAGCTTGACAAGTTCAAGTTCGATATTGCTTCGCACATCCATGCTTAAGTTTCACCTAATTCTGTGTTATAATTGAAAAACTCATTGTTTTTTCATTAAAAAAAAGTGTGAATGTCACTTTTTCTTTCTCCTTCAAAGACAGCGTTGTAAGTTAGGGGTACTTTTTACGATACTTTGGATATACTGTATAACATTATGATGTTCGGTCAAAATTAAGTTAAAAAACGTCATAATACATCGTATAATCGGTTTCCATATTAATCGTTGTAATGTAAAATAGTCGTTACAAAAGTAGTGACACGGTGCAATTCCTTGGGCCCGACAGACCGCCCCACCTTCTTTGTTTGTTTGTTTTTTTTTTCTTTTTTCTTTTTCCTTTCTTTTTTCTGCTTTAATAATACACTAGATGTATACTTTTTCGCAAGATAATGATTTACCCTTATTAGGTGAAACGGTTCTCCCCATAACCGCTAAGTTTTCAAATGAAATGTTCCATTTGGCATACTTATTGAGAATTTTTTACGATAAATAAAATTACTTATATAGTAAAAAATAATTTTTTTTATAAAAATGGATTCAAATCTTTAGTTGACTAAACCTTAGGAATGCACACGAATGCTCTTACTCACGTGCGACAAGACTTCATCAGTAGAACAATGGTAGACGTGACCCCTTAAAGTTATTTTAAATGGTGACTTCGTAAATAAATAACGAATCTGTCTTATGAATCAAGCATTTAACTATTCAATCAACTCTTTGCAGATTAAGATTTGACTTTTTTTCTATCTATTACAAGTAAAGAAAAAAATTATCTTGATCATTATAGGTTTAAAAAGATGAACCACACCTTTATTTCTTAATTTGTGTTAATGAAGTACAAATGATATTTCATACTTATATGATTCTAAGAGAACAAAAAAAGTAAACCTTTTTATAAGGGGTATGAGACTTTAGTACTCCTAACTGTATATTATATGAATATGGGCTGACTCCTAATGTTATATTATGGAAGTTATTTGTTGACTCTTTCTGTGATATAATAATATTAAAATGATTATAACTCCATTTAATAATATTAAAGTGATTATATCTACATTTAATTTTGTTTGAAGTTAGGGGTTGAATTATAGCGGAGTCTGATATTGACATGTGTCTCAAAAGAAAGTCAACTCAAACCAAGATCAAACTAGTAAATGCACATAGTCAGAATGTTAGGATGCACGTGAGAGGAGATTTAGACAAGTCTCAAATCAAATCGGAGAATTGATATGATGTAGAACATTTAATATATCTTAGTTGGTCCATAACTCACTAGTTTAAGTTTTTGAGTAAAAATGAGTCCAACTAATATGTTATCATGCTTGGACTTAGGCTCCCTTTTAGAGATTTTTGTGGACGAAATGTATTGGATTTCTGCTGTGCGCTCCTAACACGGACTCAAATGTCAGCTCGTGTAGTTTGGGGATTCATCTTTTTCCTTAATTTTTCAGAGACAACCTGACAGTTGAAATCGAGTGAGCTGTTTTCAAGGAACAATGACTGAGTAGAAAAGGGGAAGAATAGTCAATTACTTGTGAAATTTGACCATCAGATTACTTACGCACAAAAACAAAAAAGAATCTAGAAAATTAGGATAATCCTCTCACCACTTGATCTTGCTCTCTTCCTAGCTTTGGCCACTTCATCCTCACATACACTCATCCATACTTTTCGCATCGATATCAATTTTCATCCTAAACTTCCAAAATCCCCGACTTGCATTATGAGTTTTATCACTAAACTTCAAGTTATATACATGATCTCTACTTACACATTAAATTGGCCTTTTCTTTTCCAAATTACTCCCGAAAAAAAAAACCTATAATCTAATCTCTCTCTCTGTGCATTTGTATCCCTGAATTAAAAAAACAAACAGAAAAAACTTATACACGGTGTTAACACCTAAATTTTGACAACCCAGTTAGTCGTTTATTGCACAAAAATTAGGAATTAATCTTTAACCCCTAAAAACTATATATATATTATTAGATTTCATAGCATATAGTTTTTAGGAGCACTTAGTTTAATTGCATTTTGCATATTGATTGAATCAGCGATGGATGGACTCGAGCGAATGGTTCTAAGCTTAATTGAATTGATTGAACCAGGCCCATGGCTCAAAATTGCCTCGCGCTTCACACATGTTGGCCAAATTACACGTGTAAATTACATGTGGAGTGCTCAATTTAGAAAAATCAACTAATTAAGCTATTGTGTTACCAAAACTATGGAAGCTTAAGCAATCACTAGGCTCGTGTGTGAGAGATGGGAATATTATTTTGATCATGAGCATATATTGGTGTATACACTTCGGCCAACAAAGAGGAAATATCGAAAGAAACAAAAGGAAAAGAATAAAGAAGCGGTGGATCTTGAGGAAAGTGGACTAAGTAAGAGTCAGTTAATATCAATGAGAATATTTGATTGAAGGAAAATATCCAGCGAGGAGTCGGTGACTAGAGATTATAAATTGAGGTGTTTTTACACAGAAGAAGGGGGACTCTCTTTGGACACACAAGAAACACAGAGAAAACAAGAGAGTTAAAAGGGAGAGAAGAGCCAGTCTTCTTCCTTGGGCGTGCGTCTTCACCACTCCGATTGAACAAAACTTACTATCTCAGAATTTTAGAGCATGGAGTATTGGCGCCGTCAATTGGATTAAGAGAGGTGATGGAGATCTATGCGATAAACTTCACAGAACATGGAAGGGCATGGCCATTCAATTTCAACAACCATCCACTCATTGTAGGATTAGTGCACTCTGCATCACAAATCATAGAAAACGAGAGGGGAAGAAACAATTCCTCAACCATCTCAGTAGCATGACTTTAAATTAACATTGAAGGAAAAGCAAGAGGCATTGGAATCAAAATCACCTATAATCACTTCCTCAACAAAGTCATGACCAATTCTTTTCTTTTTTTTTGGACAGATGTCGTGACCAATTCGACAGGCATGTTTTGCAAGTCATACTCTCGCCATGGTTTACGACCAATCTCATCTTCTTTGTTAAGTTCTGTTTCACTGGACTATCTTCTTCTTCGGTGTCTATTAAAATGTCTTCCTCTGAGTCTCCTTGCTCAAAAACCCGATTTCTTTCTATCGGCTGATGGTGTTGGAGCACGACCCTCAGATCATCCTCCTGTTGCTCGCATATTAGACGGAATCCACACTTCTTTACGCTTCCTTTCGACGCTCCGAGTTCAACTTGGAAATGGTTCAAATCCTTTCGTAGATAATCTTGTCCTTCAATCAGTGTATTGCGTGGGAAATATAGAAGCCACACGTGATCGGATTCCAATGGATAAAAGTACTTCCGGTATGAACACGAAGACCCTCGCCGGTCATGATTAACAAGTATGTCGACCACATATGAAGCATGATGGACCACTTTTCCTTGCTCCGGGCCGAGAACAAAACAGAGCGTTAGTCCTAGGAACTTGTCGTACAAGTCTTGGGGAACCATGAACGATAAGGAATCCCCTTTAAAGTGGAGAATCCATTCAGGCATCTCTCTTCCATTGAGGAGAATGTGAACTTCGGTCCTCTTCAGGAGTTTCTGTCATATAGATAGGATACATATCAAGCATTAAAAATGTGTGTGTGTGTGTGTGTGTGTGTGTGTGTGTGTGTGTGTGAGAGAGAGAGAGAGAGAGAGAGAGAGAGAGAGAGAGAGAGAGAGAGAGAGAGAGAGAGAGAGAGAGAGACCTTGAGTGATGACACATCAGCCACATTGACCCCCTTGCTTTGCTTGCATTTATCAACAAACAAGTCTTTCCAATAATCATACTTGTTGATGCATGTTGGTAGATGAGTAAACTTGTTATATGCAAGAAGTAGGTACTCCAATAGGGGAAAATTGGACGATCTCTCAAGGAACTCTACTTCTGATAGATTGCAGCCGGTAAGTCTTAGCTCGTATAGATTTTGGAATCCCATATTGCCATCAAGATCGGTTGAATCCTTCAAGTTCATTGGAAACGTGACAAAATTTGAGCACCATTCAAGACTTAGAAATTTGAGATTTTTCAAGTTGTAGATGCTCGATGGAAGCCTTGCAAGGTTTTTGCAATCTCCTAATTCGATCCTCTTCACAGAAACAAGATTTTCAATTGATGCAGGAAGTTCTTTAATAGCTGTCTCTTGTAACTCAAGATATTCTAGATGTTCCATCTTTACTAGAATATCGGGGAACTCCTCAAGTTTAGAACAACAAGAGAGACAAAGTTTTTGAAGAGATTTTGTCTTGAGTGTACTAGGAAATATACTAAGATTAAAGCACAATTGTAGCGACAAATATTTTAACTTGTCAAGATATCCGACGGATTGGTGAACCTCCACCAAGCTTTCGCACCCATCAAGATCCAACCTCTCCAGATTTGGAACCGATGAAAGGTCAGGAACACTAGCCAGGAAATTGCATTCACTGAAATTGATGGACTTCAACGTTCTAAAATTCTGCAAAAACATACTGGTGCAGTAATTAAGCTATGTAAATATTTTAACAGCTATAAAAGTGGAAAGCTAGTCATCACAAGGGCTTACCTGAAAGTTGCCCCCTAATTGTCTAATATGACTTTTCTGGACATCGAGTCTTACGAGTTTCTTTGGACCGGAGCCAAATTCTAGATCCGGGGCATTGGGCCATTTGAGCCAACTTAGCTCATTAGGGAGACGTACGGGACCTTGTGAAGAGATATGCACATCATTCAAAATGAGCATTCTCATCCTTTTCATGTTTGCGAAAGCATTAGGACTTATAGTTATCTCTTCTGGGGTAGACAAATCCAACAGTATGGCCTTTACTGCTTTCGTTCCCTATCCATAACAGAGCAAATTCAGTCGTCACACAAAATGTCCGTTGAGATTTGCAATATATTGTCCAAATCAAAGTAATTTAAAAACTAAGATGTAGAAAAATTGACATAAACAACTTTTACCAAATCTTCACATAGAATGTCCCGAACATCTTCGAAAAGCCATAATCTACTGCGCTTCCCAGGATCATTGGGACATTCCTGATTAACAATATCCTTACCCATCAATTGAATCAAATCATGCATTTGTAGGGTCCCATACTCATTTTTTATCAAGGCCCTCTCGATGAGAATTTCTATTCCTATAGTTGTGTAAAAATCACGGCTGTCAAGAACTTCCTTGATATATTCTAAACTTCTACCCTTAAAGAAACAAGCAATATCAAGGAAAATCTCCCTCTCATTGTCCTCCAATGCATCGAAGCTTATCTTGAGAACTCGATTAATAGTTGGTTCAGGAATTTTGGAGAGTTTAAGCATTGTACTTTCCCATGCCGTTTCCTTTCTTCCACGTAAGAATGAGCCCAACACTTCCAGGGCTAATGGAAAGCCGTCAGCATAATGCAGTGCTCTATCTATGAGATCCCTTCGGATTTCCACTTTCTTGCTATTTGGGAAGGCATGCCGACCAAAAGGGTCTAGTGCTTCATCGTCTTCTAAAGCTTCAACTTCATAAACACAATTTATACCATGAGAAGTTAGCAAATGTTTATCTCTTGATGTAACAATGATTCTACTTCCTTTGCCAAACCAATCGCCTTCTCTAGCTAAAGCATTGAGTTGATCCAACTGGTCAACATCGTCAAGAACTAAGAGAACCTTCTTGGAACATAGTCGATCCCGTATCAAACTAATTCCTCTGTCCACACTCTAGATTATTAAATCTCTATGGGATAAGATCTCAGACAGAAGTTTTTTTTGCAAAACAACTAGACCATCGGTTTGGTTCGAAGTTTCTCTAACTTGCGCCAAAAAACTACAACCTTGAAATTGTCTCTCAATAGCATTATATAGTGCCTTAGCAATTGTTGTTTTCCCTATGCCTCCGGGTCCCCATAGACCTATCATCATAACATCATCATCAGCTGACTCTTTCTGTGACAAACATATGAGTTCTTGAACTCGGGAATCTATTCCAACCGGATACTTAGGTACTGCATGAAAACCATTCTGGTTCTGCCCAGAACTGGTTTTTTGTTCCCAGAATCAGTTTTGGACCAGAAACCCGTTTGGTAACGCAATTTCATTTTTCTATTTCCGGGACAAGTTTGCTTCCAAAACTGATTCTGAAACCAGAAATGAGAACAAAAAAAAAGTTGGTTTTTCATTTCTGGAACAAAAGTGAGAACCATTTCTGAGGAATTCATTTTCTTCAACACACATTCATATGAAAGTCACGACCTTTGAGGTGAGAAAAAAAAGTAAAAAATCAAAAATTTCAAAACTTAACATAATGGTTTAGAATTTGTGGCTACCCACTTTCAGTGAAATTTAAATTTTTTTAGGTGCCGAAAAAATTTAAAAAAATAAAAAAATAAAAATTTTCAAAATTTCACAAAATGACTTAGAAAACCTATGGCCACCCACTTTGAGCAAAATTTAATTTTTTTAGATGCCAAAAAAAATAAAAAATAATCAAAAAATCTAAAATTTAAAAACTTCACAGAATGTCTTAGAATACCTGTGGCCACCCAATTTGAGCGAAATTTTATTTTTTTAGATGCCAAAAAAAAATAAAAAAAAGTAAAAAATAAAAAATTTAAAAACTTCACATAATGACTTAAAATACCCGTGGCCACCCACTTTGAGCGAAATTTAATTTTTTTAAATGCCAAAAAAAATAAAAATAAGCAAAAAAGTAAAAATTTCAAAACTTTACAGAATGGCTTAAAATACTTGTGGCCACTCATTTTGAGCGAAATTTTATTTTTTTAGGTGCCGAAAAAAAATAAAAAATAAAAAATTTCAAAACTTCACAAAATTGCTTAAAATACCTGTGGCCATCCACTTTTGAGCGAAATTTAAATTTTTTCAGGTGCCGAAAAAAAAAATAAAAAATAAAAAATAAAAAACTTCACATAATTGCTTAGAATACCTATGGCTACCCACTTTAAGTGAAATTTAATTTTTTTAGGTGTCGAAAAAAAAATAAAAATAAGCAAAAAAGAAAAATTTTCAAAACTTTACAGAATGACTTAAATACTTGTGGTCACCCACTTTAAGCAAAATTTTATTTTTTTAGGTGCCGAAAAAAAAGCAAAAAATCAAAAATTTTTGAAATTTCACTCAAAGTGGATGGCCACATGTATTCTAAGTCATTTTGTGAAGTTTTGAAATTTTTGATTTTTATGTTTTATTTTCACCTAAAAAAATTTAAATTTCGCTCAAAGTGGATGGCCACATGTATTCTAAGTCATTCTATAAAGTTTTGAAATTTTTGATTTTTTTCTTTTTTTCACCTCCAAAAATTAAAATTTCACTCAAAGTGGGTGCCCACAGGTATTCTAAGCCATTCTGTGAAGTTTTGAAATTTTTGAGTTTTTGAATTTTTTTGGGCACCTTAAAAAATTTAAATTTCACTCAAAGTGGATGACCACATGTATTCTAAACTATTTTGTGAAGTTTTGAAATTTTTGATTTTTTGATTTTTTTTGGCACCTAAAAAAATTTAAATTTCACTAAAAGTGGGTGGCCACAGGTATTCTAAGCAATTCTGTAAAGTTTTGAAATTTTTGATTTCTTGATTTTTTATGAAAAAATTCAACAAATTTCCTATTTTCCCAAAATCTGAATTTTTTTTTTATTTTCTCGACATTTTGATGATTTTTTCTGGAATTTTTCAATTTTTTGGGATTTTCTGAATTTTTTTAAAGATTTTTATGAATTTTTCGGATTTTTTATTATTTTTATTCCATTTCTAAAAAAATGGATTTCTGTTCCTGGAAATAGAATTTTCTGTTGTTTATCAAACGGGTTTTTGTTTCAGAAAATAGAAATTTTGTGCTGTTATCAAACGGGTTTCTGTTCTAGAAATAGAAATTTTTTGTCGTTATCAAACGGGTTTTTTTTCTCAGAAACTCATCCAGAAACCAAAAATAGAAAAATCTATTTCTGGTTTAGGAACTCATTCCGGAACAGAATGGTTATCATTCGCTACCTTAGCAACATGTAAGGGTATATGGTTTAGATGACTTGATAATTTCTTTACGATGCATTGTATGAGCTCCGCTCCATCTCTGATAATCACTCAACATAAAGAGAAACATGTTTTAGCATTTCAAAGCCATAACAGGAATTCAACCTCTAATTGTCATATAGAGACTTTGATAAAAAGATTAGCAAATAACAAGATGAAAAGAAATAACACATTTGGGTGAACCAGCGTCAACATTTGCGCAAGGAAAATTACAAGGACCCTGCGCCTGAAGACAATAGTGACTCGGGTACCATGAACACAATTTATCTAAGACGAATTTCTAATTACCAACACAACAAGAATCGAATTCAAAGAATTTGTTAGCTTTAAGTTTCGGTCTTTTAACTTTTGTGCTTACCTGCCATTTAGGTCCCACCCATACAAGCTACCGGCATCAAAGAGAGCCTTCTTCCATCTCTTCACTTTCTCCGAATCCTTTCCTAACTTGGACTCGTGCTTAGCCATAGCTCTCCCATAACTCTCTCTGACCCCTCTCACTTCTCTCGGTTCCACTTTGTAAAACACCGGGAACACAATCAGGCCCTTTCCCTCCTTGCACTCCATGATTTTTGCTACCTCTTCCAAACACCAGGGCGAGGAAGCGTAGTCCTGGGAGAAAATGATGATCGCGACACGCGATTCCTCAATTGCCCTCGTGAGTGCCGGCGATATTTCCTCTCCTTTCTGAAGCTCTTCATGATCCACAAAAGTGTGTATTCCTTTCTGGTCAAGAGCCGCGTAGAGATGACCGAGGAATTTGTTGCGGGTGTCCGTGCCTTTGAAACTTAGGAACACATGGTAATTCCTATTCGGATTCGTGGAAGCAGCCATTGAAGGAGCTGATGAATGATGTGCTTCAGGAATGTTCACTATCTGATCAGGGTTCCAAAGAAAATTAGACGCAGATCAGACGTAGAATTTGTGCCCGAGTCCACATTTATTTCTCGCGTTTCTTTCTGACTTTAGTCTTCTTCGTGCGGAAACCGCGTTTCAGAGCCCCACACTCAACATCACAATTCACAATCAGGAGCCCCACACGCACTATCAAAAGTTTGTGAATCATGCACGTCACGGCCGATTCATAAATACGTCCGTTACTCGATTAATAGGCAAATCGTCAATAAAGAAATTATTAATTATGAGAAAAAATATTGAGAGTACACTTTTGCATTTGGTGATGTGTGAAGTGTGATGCCCAATCGAAACGTTTAATTAGGCGTCATAAGGGCAAAATTAAAAGATATTTCCACGTCGAGAAACCAAAGTGTTAAAGTAATTGATGTTCTAATGTCGCCTCAATGATTATTTGGATGATCCGATGTAATTAAATTGTCTGGTTGGCAATAATCCTCTTATTTTTGTGATAGTTTTGAAGCGTTTGCAATAACAGATGCCGAGAAAGGAAGATTCATTTAATTTACTATAAGCTAGTTTGATACAATCCAAGAATTAAAAGATACCATTTAGATGAGATTTCGTATACATCATTATAGTACGTGATTTGACTTAATTATCCAATTTCACGCGGTCCCCAACAGCACTGCCGACTTTTGGCATGGGGTCCAATGCCAGCCATTTCGTGACACATCGAAAATGATAAAAAAAAAAAAAAAAAAAAAGAGAAGAAGGTGAAAAATTGAGTAAGAAAAATTGGATGGGCCCCCACCAGCTATACTTCTTATTATACAATTACTTAGTTCAGAATTTGTGCGAATAGTTCCTTGAAGGCTAAATTCGTCCCCCCAACGAGATTCCAGGATCTGCCATGCACAGATATTACGATTTGAATTTAGAATTTTAACGAAGAAAATAATAACCATTGAGCAATTCTTTATATTAGCCAACTTCGTCCGTTCTAAAGCTGTCCTATCACTGAATTATAATTTTTTTTCTTAATTTGCCAAATCTTCTTGAGTTTTTATTTAATTCTGAATAGAACTGAAATTCACATTGGGTTCCCTAAGCTTAATTATATGTTACACTTTTCACAAGAGATATAGTCGACGTTCTAGATACTTAAAACTTGTGAATTACGGACATTGTGCAGGTTAGTGATTACATGTGAATGCTGTTGGACAAAGTACGGTTTGCTTAGGATGCGATTAACTGATTAATAGAATCATCATTAGCTTAAATAGTTTATTATTATCTCAATAAAAAAACTACTTTTTGTCCAAATACTTTCACATTTTCCCGAACCAAATTCACATATTTTTAATTTGTCTAATGAAGTCTTATTTCACAAATTCTCTAATTAAGTTCCAACTTAAACTAAATCGAACCACATTTCGTTGAAGTGACCATCGGACGACACTAAAGTACAGTGCAAATAGAATATGCGGATCTCCACGTGGATATGTATGGAAAAATTTAGCCAATGAAGACAACTTTGAAATATGTTGTGCATAAAATTTAGCGAATGTGGAAGTCCAAGCGGACGTCTACATTGGAAAAACTTTATCCATATCATAATATGACAACATCTGATGGCCACGTCAATCGGATTTGGTGCAAAAGGGACTTGATTAGAAAATTTGTAAAAATAGAAAGATTTGATTAAACAAATTAAAAGTACAAGGATTTGATCTGAAAATGCGTGAAAATAGTACAGGAATAAAAGTAATTTTTTTCCTTTATTATTTTTCCACTGTCAAAGAACTTCAAATGGTAATATATAAGTAGTGTCAACACCAGGATGATGAGTTTTCATTATGCCGTTCGCGAAATGCCCAGCATTTTTGGCCCGAATGTTGCAAAAACTTAGGGGGGAAGTTTCAAATGGGGGCATTGAAAAATCTTATGTGGAAATGCATCATAGAGCTATATCGCCATTTTTCAACGAGGGCCATGTAAAATTGGGGAAATCCGAATCCATCCAACTTGTTACCACCGTTGTGAATTCAAAATTTGCGTATTTGTAAATTAGAACTTCATATAAGTGATTTATAGACCCAGCAAAACTTGCTATGCTCATGGTCCGTAGAAAATCTTGCCCTTTGGTGATTATGCAGACATTGCATATGAGTAAAGCTAAACTTGCTACTCTCAGTGGCCGGAGAAGAAGGTGAAATAAGAAAGAAAGAAAAGAACAAAAAAAACAAAAGGAAAAAAGAAAAAGAAAAAAAAACAGAAAAAAGATAGTTAAAAAAACAATTTTAAAAAAATAAAAATAATTATTAAAAGTAGTGCATGAAGCAGATTTTCCACATCAAATGGCGGAAAATATTTTCCGGATCTTTTTTAGATTTCAGCCGAATGCCGCAAAATTATATCATTTTTCTGAAAAGCATTTTTCAGAAACGTCACATTTTTCATGAAATCAATGGAGCTTAAATTTTTTTTTTGGAAATTGTTCCGGTGAGCTTTTCTTTCTTTGCCTCTCTTTCCCTTAAGTGGATTCGTGGGTTTGTTAGTGTTCAAGATAGTGCTGGACCGATGGACTGGCTTGTCAAGGCAATGATTCGGCTAAAAATAGCAAGATTATTTACTTGCTAAGTTGGAAAATCAATTTATTTATTTTGTCCTTTGATACATCCCTATGTCAACCTTACTCTATGATGAACCTTTTTTTTTTATTATTATTTAAGTAGATCACGTAATTACCGATATCATTATCACCTTTCATAAGTATCGACTTTCATCCTAAGTTTTCAAAATCCGTAACTTGCATTCCGATGTTCATGAAACGCCTTTTCTTTTTCAAATTACTCCAACAAAAAACCTTACCTAATCTCTCTCTTTGCGCTCATGCCCAAGATCCTAAAAAGAAATCTACCAGACAAAACATAAAATAGTTGTTAGCTCGGCCTGCATACATGTCCATGTGGCCGCATCCGATACGCTACAAATTAAGCATAGTATTACCAACGAAAAAAAAAAAACAAATGATGAGGATTATTTACTAAAACCTCAAAACTATGGGAGCTAATTGCAAAAATCAAAAGTGAAAATACACGAATTCCTTCTTCCTTCTTCATTTTCCCCCATTTCTTCGATTTTTATTACCCCTCGATAATACTTACAGAACGACAAACATTGTCAATAAGTCGTTGTCCAGTACTTGGCCTAGCCCGTTCTGACTTAATTGAAGATGCTAGAAGTCATGGATGTGGCTGTCACCGATGCAAGATTTGAAATCAAGACCACTCCACAACGACGAGTAAAGAGAGATTAATTAATTGCTGGATGATTGTTTTTGCCGATTTACCTCCCAGCAAATAAATTTCAGATAGGTTGTGCAGCAGGAGATTGGGTGCCATTTTCTTACATGGTTCCTCAAACAAAGTTTAGTATTGCTTTGAAATTGCTATGAAAAAGGAAATTATCTGATTTTAATTTTTCGATTTGCCGTATTTTTATCCAACTGTTTAATTTGACACGGCTGTCGATTCGTCAAGTGATCTCCCAAGGGAAAAGTGTTAAAAAAGTTCTAAATTTATTGCATTGGTGCAAATTTTGTCATAAATCTTTTTTTGGTGTCAATTTAATTCTAAATCTTTTATCTTTGTGCCAATTCAGTCCTTCTGGTTAATTTTAGCTAAATTTTGTTGACGTGGATGCCGGTTGACTTACGTGGCACCACCGGCGATAATGTGGACAACTTTTAATAATATTTTAATATTTTTCAAATATTTTTAAAATTTTATTTTATTTTTTTTTCCTTTTCTTTCTTCTTCCTCCAGTTGGTTGCCAGTTTGGCGACTAGCTAGAGGTCATGGCCAACAATCCTCACCGGTCGTTGGTGAGGCTCGCACTTGCTAGCGATAGCTTGCCTCGCCCTTGACAGTGGCAATGAGGTCGTAGCCATGACCTCGCCAAATCTAGGGAGGTCGGGCTTCACTCATTAGATTCAGTGAGGGCGAGCCTCGCTAGCCTAGCATGAGGTCGCCCTTGCGGCTAATCGACAGGGTTGAATGGTCGTGAGGGCGGCCTCGCGCTGGGCTGGTGAGGCTCGCCCTTCCTAGATTTGGTGAGGGTTGAGCCCCGCCGGCTATGAGGGAGGCCCGACCTCGCTAGAACTAGCGAGGTTGTGCTTCCCCTAGTTGTTGGTGAAGGTGAGCCTCATCTGTGGCTGGTGGGGCATGCCCGGCCCTGGCCTCCGACCAGTCATCGGACCAACGACTGGCTAGAGGAAGAAGAAAGGGAAAGAAAAAAAAAGAAAAAGAAAAAGAAAAAGAAAAGAAATTAAAAAAATATTATTAAAAATTATCCACGTCATCGCCAGCGGTGCTATGTAAGCCGGTCGACATTCACGTCAGCAAAATCTAGCAAAAATTAGCCGAAAGGACTGAATTGGCACAAAAACAAAATGTTTGGAACTGAATCGACATAAAAAAAAAGGTTCAAGACTGAATTGGCATCAATGTAATAGGTTTAGAACTTTTCGGATACTTTTCCCGATGTCCTAACGTAGATTCCAATTGTAAGTAAGTATCGCATTATTGAGAGAAGAGTCGATAGTCGAATTTATGATTGATGATATGATTTCTCGTTTCGGTAAGCTAGATAACTGGATGGGGATTTATTTTAGATAGGAGGAATGAAGATGACCATTCTTCCGTAAAAATTCACCACCTCAAGAAGTTATACCGCAATGTGGAATCCTAAAAAATTCACCAAATGGAAACGGAAAGAGGAGAGAAAAATATTTGGAGCTCCAATTGCAAGGCATTGTTTCGAGAACCTTAATAATTAAAATGAACATACCTAAATTTGTTTTGTTTTGGTCCCTACTGGATACATATGTTAAATTAACTAATCAAATAATGAAAACATATGATATCATATGATCCTATTAGAATTTGGATTCTAAAATCTAATTTAAACCTTTGTTTTTTGTGCGATAACATTGGTACTATTCTATGCAATATGACATGCTTGTGATCTTTTGAATGCATGATGTATTTGGCCTGCTTTACTTCGATTGCTTTGTAGTGGTAAAAAAAAATTGGAGAATTTCATAAAATTTAAAAGTGAACTAGAGTGAAAATTTCCCTTGACTTTTCTTTTTTTGAGACGTTAGCAGTGGGGCCCAAGGAAACTAAGGTATGATCGACGGTGGTGATACTGGGGAAGGGGCCGAGTCAAGAGGACCGAATACTGAGCTGAGCTGGCACTCACAAGATTACACTTCTGCCCTTAGTGAGCCAAGACACCCAAGGTGCATTGAGGCCAGCAGCTCTAGATTTCCAAAAGCCCTTGAGCCAGAGGTTTGACATTTAGCAACACAATTTCAAATTTTTTGGTGCAAGATCCGCAATGAAAATGCTCAAAGCTCAAAACAAGCGAGAGTTTTGGGTTTTAACATCTTCGGTATGCAAGTTTAGTTTTCTTTTTTTTTTTCCAATCTTACCTTCGATTGTATACTAATGTTCTTGTTTTAGCTCCTCATTCTTGGATAGAGACGGAGCAAGCCGTGGTCGCTCGTGGCTGGGATGCTTTTTGGAGGAGGTCAAGGGATGGTGGTGCGGGCTGCCAAGGGTCGGGGGCACATCGGTGAGCTTTACCGATGGTCAATCGCTGGATGGTAGATTCTACTTGTGATCTAGCTCGTCGAGGGTCGAGCATCATGTCATCTAATTGTGTGGCCACAGCATTGTGCCACTTGGGGGTCGCGTGATCTTGGCGGCACATCGCATGGGGTCGCATGACGTCAGCACTGGTTCAAGTGTTGCTTAAATGCAAAATCTTGAAGCTAAAGCTCTCCCCTTGTAACTAGGGGTGAGCAATGACCCTCGACCGACCTTGGACCGGCACGACTCGGTCGGTCCTAGTCCGGTTCTCA
Organism: Syzygium aromaticum; assembly: GCA_024500025.1. Lineage (NCBI taxonomy): Eukaryota > Viridiplantae > Streptophyta > Magnoliopsida > Myrtales > Myrtaceae > Syzygium > Syzygium aromaticum. The sequence goes on along the minus strand of CM044889.1, from coordinate 28,199,614 downwards.
AGGAGACTTGATCAGTCCTTGGTCCTAGGACCCTTGGTCCCTGCACTGTGCAGGTTAGTTCTCGGTCCTAAGAGTTTAGGGTTGATTCAATTCGGACCAACCCTATATATATAGACACTTGTTTTCCAAAGAACTAAAGGCCTCTCCGTCCTCTTTTTCTGGCATTGAAAATAGAAATATTATTGACTATTGGGCGTCGCCTCTCTTCTTCCCTCTCTTCTCTGTGCTACTTGCTAAATCTGCCTCTCCTCGCTCGCCTCATGAACCAACTTGCCTCTCTTGGCCTGCCTCGACGCCTCTTGAATGGCAGACGCAGATCGCCTCACTTGGCCCTCCTCAACACCTCACGAGCGGCAAACCTCATGAACGAACAAGATACGAAGTTGTTTGTTTTGTTTTTGGGTGTCCATAAATTGCAGCAATCTTTTGAGAATGAACAAGATATGAAATTGTAGAATTCATGGTTTATGTTATGTATTTTTGCCATTTTATTTTTTAATTTTATTTTAAGTGTTCGTACACTATTAAGTGGAGATTTTTGTTGTTGCCTAATCTTGGATTTTTATTTGATTTGTACTGGGGTCCATAGTTTCATTACTCAATATTGTATTGTCAATGGATGTGCATTTTTAAAGTGTACCATTCGTCCTTTCAAGGAATAAAAAAAATGAAACATAAAACAAATCAGTTGGTTCCGGATTGACCCTGAAACGAGACCGGACCCATAGGGTTGGTCCAGTCCTTAGTCCCAAGTTCAATATGGTCAATCTTTGATCCCAAAAATTGAGGACCAACACTGGATGGATTGATCCCAGGGTTAGGTGTTGGACCGGCCCATCCCGGACCATGTTCATCCCTACTTGTACCTATCCAATGCAATATACCTAGTGACAACAAAGGAATCGACTAATCTTCCATGTATAGACCTTTTGATTATTGAGACAATTAGATCAACACTTTCGGCAATATATTGATTATATTAGATTGAGCGAAATTTACTACCTTAGAAATGTAGAATATGAAGTATTGGCATCATTAATTGGATTAGGAGAGGTTACAGAGGTCCATGTGATAAATTTCATAGGGCATCCTAGGAAGAACATGGCCATTCGACAAGCATCCCACTTAATTTTGTGTTAATGCACTCTACATCACAAATCATAAAGAAACAGAGGCAAAAAAAGACCCAAAAAAAAAAAAAAAAGGAGTTCCTCAACCATGACAGTAGCATGATGCGGAACCTCTCTGTTTTATAGTGATTTTGAGTTCTAACGGTAGGAGCAGACATTTACAAATTTCCAGTAGAGACCCAGAAAAGGGAAAAGCAAAAGACATTCGAAACCACGGTCTCGCGATAGTTAAAACCATCTTATCTTCTTTGTTAGAGGGGATGAGCTTTCCGCTACATCTGTTTCCCTTAAACTATCTTCTTCCTCGGTGTCTTTTGAATTGTCTTCCTCTGAGTTTCTTACCTTCAGACTCCCAATTGTTTGTAGTGGCTGATGGTGTTGGAGCTCAACCCTCATATCATCCTGCCATTGCTCGCATATTAGACGGAATCCACACTTCTTTAAGCTTCCTTCCGACACTTTAAGGCAAACTTGGAAACGGCTCCAATCATCTCGCAGGAGCTTCTCTACTCCACTCAGACTACTGCGTGGGAGATATTCAAGCCACACTTGATCAGATTCCATTGAACAAAACCATCTCGAGTGCCAAGTCACTTTTTGGCCATTAACAAATATTTTGACCTCACATGAAGCATCGATCGCTTTTCGTTCCTCCTGGCCAAGAACAACACAGAGTGCTAGTCCTAAGAACTTGTCATACAAGTCCTGGGGCACCATGAAAGATATGGATCCATCTTTACTGTGGAGAATCCATTCTGGCATCTCTGTTCCACTTAGGAGAATGTCGACTCTTATCATCTTGGGGAGTTTCTGCCATATAATTAGTACGCATATCAAGCATTCAAAGTTAGAGAGAGAGAGAGAGAGAGAGAGAGAGAGAGAGAGAGTCTGACCTCTAGTGACGACACATTAGCCAAATTGACCCCTTTGCGGAATAATTTGCAACATGAAGACAAGTCAACTTTGAGGGAGTTGGAGGAGAGACTCGACAAATCTGGGAGTTTTTGCAGAGATTTGCAACTATTTGCTACTAGGATACACATACTTGATGGAAGCTGAGGAATCTCTTGTAGTTGCTTGCATTTTTCAACATACAAGCGCTTTAAATCATTGTACTTGTTGATGCACGTCGGCAGATGAGTAAACTTGTTATTTGAAAGATATAGGGATGCCAATTTGGGGAAACTAGAAGAACTCTCAAGGAACTCTACTTCTGATAAATTGCAGTCATTAAGTGCTAGGCAGTTTAGATTTGGGAATCCCAGACCGCCATCAGGATTAGTTGAATCCTTCAAGATCTTTGGAAACATGACAAAATTCGAGCAGCCTTGAAGACTCAAAGACTCGAGATTTTTCAACTTATAAATGCTTGATGGAAGCCTTGTGAGGTTTTTGGAATATCCCAATTCTATTCTCTTCACAGAGACAAGATTTTCAATTGACGCAGGGAGTTCTTTAATAGCCGTCCTTTCCAAATGAAGTTCTTCTAGATGTTCCATCTTTCCTAGGATATCAGAGAACTTCTCAAGTTTAGAGCAACTAGAGAGATTAAGGGTTTGAAGAGATTTTGTTTTGAGGGTGTTAGGAAAAATACTAAGATTAGAGCACAATTGTAGCGACAAAAATTTTAACTTGTCAAGATATCCAACTGATTGGTGAACCTCCACCAAGCTTTCGCACCCGTAAAGATACAGGCTCTCAAGATTTGGGACCGATGAAAGGTCGGGAACACTAGCCAAGGACTTGCATTGACTGAAATTGATGGACTTCAACTCTCTAAAATTCTGCAAAAACATACTAGTGCGATCATTAAGCTCTGCAAATATTTATAGCTAGAAAAGGGCAAAGCTAATCATCACAAAGGGCTTACCTGAAATTTGCTTCCTAATTGTTTGATATGACTTTTCTGGACATGAAGTCCAACAAGCTTCTTTGGACCAGAGCCAAATTCTAGATTCGGGGCATTGGGCCATTGAAGCCATCTTAGCTTGTGAGGGATACGTACAAGACCTTTTGAAGAGATGTGCACTCTACGTAAAATGAGCATTCTCAACATTTTCATGTTTGTGAAAGCATCTGGACTTATAGTTATCACTTCTGGTGCAGGCAAGTCCAAGACAATGGCCTTTACTGCATTCGTTTCCTGTCCATAACAGAACGAATTCACTGGTCAAACATTATTTCCATTGAGATTAACATTATACTGTCGAAATCAGAGTAAAAATTAAGATGCAGCAAAATTGGCATAAACAAGTTTTACCGTATCTTCACATATGATGTCTAGAACATCTTCAAAAAGCCATAATCTACTGCGTTTCCCAGGATTATCAGGACATTCTTGATTAACAATATTTTTACCCATCAATTGAACCAAATCATGCATTTGCAAGGTCCCATACTCATTTATTAACAAGGACCTCTCAACGAGAACTTCTATTCCTATGGTTGTGTCGAATCCACAGCTGTCAAGAACTTCCTTGATATATCCTATACTATTCCCCTTAAAGAAACAAGCAATATCGAGGAAAACCTCCTTTTCGTTGTCCTCCAATCCATCGAAGCTTGTCTTGAGAACTCGATTGATAGTTTGGTGAGGACTTTTGGAGAGTTTATGCAATGCACTTTCCCATGCAAGTTCCTTTCTTCCACATAAGAATGAGCCCAACACTTCCAGGGCTAACGGAAGGCCGTTAGCATAATGCAGTGCTCTATCTATGAGATCCCTTCTTATTTCAACTTTCTTGCAATTTGGAAAGGCATGCCGATTGAAAAGGTCTAGTGCTTCATCGTATTCTAAAGTTTTAACTTCATACACATAATTTATTCCATGAGAAGTTAGTAAATGTTTATCTCTTGATGTAACAATGATTCTACTTCCTTTGCCAAACCAATCGCCTTCTCCAGCTAACACATTAAGTTGATCCAACCGGTCAACGTCGTCAAGAACCAAGAGAACCTTCTTGCAACATAGTCTTTCCTGTATCAATCTTATTCCTCCATCCACACTATAAACCGTCAAACTTTTATGAGGAAAGATCTCAGATAGAAGTTTTTTTTGTAAAGCAACTAGACCATCGCTTTGGTTCGAAGTTTCTCTAACTTGCGCCAAAAAACAACGATCCTGAAATTGTCTCTCAATAGCATTATATAGGGCCTTAGCAGTCGTTGTCTTCCCTATGCCTCCAGGTCCCCATAGACCTATCATCAAAACATCATCATCAGCCGACTTTTTCTGTGACAACCATATCAGTTCTTGAACTCGGGAATTTATTCCGACCGGATATTTAGCAACATGTAACGGTATACGGTTGAGATGACTTGATAATCCCTTTACAATGCACTGTATAAGCTCCGCTTCATCTCTGATAAGCACTCAAAAGAAAGAGAAATATGTTTTAACATTTCAAAGCTATTAACAGAAATTCAACCTCTAACTGTCATAAGGAGAATTTCATAAAAAGATTAGCAAATAACAACACATTTGGGTGAACCCGGGCCAACATTTGTGAAAGGAAAATTGCAAAGAACCTGCTCCTAAAGACGATAGTGACTTGTCAAGAAAGGTCGGGCCGCTCTCTTTTCTTTGCCAAATTTAAGTTTGACTCATTGTTCAGAGGCCAAAATAAAATTGCGGATAGTCCCTCACTCTGAACTGGACCTCTAGCCCTCCCCGACCTTTGTTGGATGTGCTTTATTCAGAAGCCCAGTTAGGTTGTTATCCTACTTTAGCTAATTGACATGAAATGAGGTTTATTCGATTAAAAAAAAAAGACAATAGTGATTCGGGTAACATGAACTAGGCATGGCCACGGTTCAGAACCGGCTGGTTCCGGTTTGTGGCCATGTGTGAACTGGAATTGGAACTGCCCCTAGCGGTTCCGATTTCGGTTGGTAATTTAAAAATTTTAAAAATAAATTATGAATTATAAAATTACGAAATAATGAATTATTCAATATAAATTGTAATCAAAATGTAAATTGTAGGGATGATTGGTTCCCGGTTTGGTTTGGTTCCACTCAAAATCGGAACCGAATCGGTAAGATCGGTCCCTTAATTTTAGAATTAGGAATCGGACCGGCAAATCATAGAACCGGAAACCGGATCATTGGCCTGATCCTGTTCTAAGTGGTCCAATGGAACCCTTTGCTCTTAACTAGCAAATGATCGTAGCGACAAAAGGCATACAACTTCACATGCTCATGGCATGGCTTGGGTTTTATATACAACTCCTTTAATGGTCTCTTCATTCTCATTCGATATGAGACTCTTGGCATTTGCATGAAGACAAGTCAAGAGTCTCACATTGAAGTTGTTTAAAGTAAGCCGAGAGTCCCACATCGAATGGGAACGAAGAAATATTAGAATCATTGTGTATAAAACCCAAGCTAAGCCTTGTAATTAGAGTTTAATATACCCAAGCCAAACATTATAATTAGAGATCAATGCACTTACAATGCATGACAATTAGAGTTCAAATTGTTTTATAAAAAAAAAAAATAAATAATGAATATTTTTTAAAATTTCATTATTATTATTTTTAAAATAATTTGGAACCGGAACCGGCGGTTCCGGGCCAGTGCCAAAATTATTGGAATTGGAACCAGGCCCGTAGGCCACGGGCCGGTTTCAGTTCTGAATCGCGAGCCCGGTCAACGGGTCGGGCCTGGGTTTGACTGGGCCGATTCCGGGTGAAAACCGGCCTATGGCCATGACTACCATGAACACATTTTATCTAAGACAAAATTCTCATTATCAACACAGGAAGAATCGAATTCAAAGAATTTGCTAGCTAGAAGTTTTGGTTTTTCTACTTTTGTGTGTACCTGCCATTTAGATCCCACCCGGACAAGTTACTGGCATTAAAAAGAGCCTTCTTCCATCTCTTCACCTTTTCCGAATACTTCCCAAACTTCGATTCATGCTTAGCCATAGCTCTCTCATAACTCTCTCTCACCCCTCTCACTTCTCTTGGTTCCACTTTGTAAAATACCGAGAACACAATAAGGCCCTTTCGCTCCTTGCACTCCATGATTTTTGCGACCTCTTCCAAACACCATGGCAAGGAAGCATAGTCCTCGGAGAAAACAATGATCGCGATGCGCGATTCCTCAATTGCCCTCATGAGCGCCGACGGTATTTCCTCTCCTTTCCTAAGCTCCTCGCAATCCACAAAAGTATATATTCCTTTCTGGTCTAGAGCTGCATAGAGATGTTTGAGAAAGTTGTTACGGACGTCCGCACCTCTGAAACTCAGAAACACACGGTAATTCCTTTTCGGATCCGAAGAAGCAGCCATTGAAGGAGCTGACGAACGATGTGCTTCAGGAATGTTTACTCTCTGATAAGGGCTCCAAAGAAAATTAGACGCAGATCAGACGTAGAATTTGTGCCCGAGTCCACATTTATTTCTCGCGTTTCTTTCTGACTTTTGTCTTCTTTGTGCGGAAACCGCGTTTCGGAGCCCCACGCACAACATCACAGTTCACAATCAGGAGCCCCACCCGTCCTACCAAAAGTCTCTGCCCGAGGCCACATTTATTTCTCAAGTTTCTTTTGGACTTTCGTCCTCTTTGCAGGCACTATCACCATTAGGAGCCCCGTGCGTACCATCAAAAAACTTGTGAATCATGCTTATCGCGTCCGATTCATAAACATGTCCATTCACCGATTAATAGGCTAATCGATCGATAAGAATTTATTACTTATGAAAAAATGAGATTACACTTTTGCATTTGGTGATGTGTGAAGTGTGATGCCCAATCGGAAGGTTTAATCAGACCTCGTAAGGGCAAAATTAAAAGCTATTTCCATGTCGAGAAAACCAAGTGTTAAAACTAATTGATGTTCGGATGTTGCCTTAATGACTATTTGGATAATCCAATGTGATTGAATTGTCTGATTGGCGATAATCCTCTTATTTTTGTGATAGTTTTCAAGCGTTTGCAATAACAGATGCTGAGAAAAGAAGATTCATTTAATTTGCTATAAGCTAGTTTGATACAATCCAAGTATTAAAAGAAACCATTTAGATGAAAACTCGTATACATCATTATAGTCTGTGATTTGATTTAATTATCCAATTTCACGCGGTCCTCAACAGTCGTGACACATCGAAAAGGATAAAAAAAGAGAAGATGGTGAAAAATTGAGTGCCTAAAAGAAAAATTGGATGGGCCCCCACCATCTATACTTCTTATTATGCGATAACTTAGTTCAGATTTTGTGCGAATAGTTCCTTAAAGGCTAAACTCGTCCCCCCAACGAGATTCCATGATCTGCCACGCATATATGTTACGATTTGAATTTATACTTTTAACGAAGAAAATAATACCCATTGAGCAGTTCTTTAGATTGGCCAACTTCGTCCGTTCTAAAGCTCTCCTATCACTGAATTATAATTTTTTTTTTCTTAATTTGCTAAATCTTCTTGAATTTTTATTTAACTCTGAATCGAATTGAAATTCACATTGGGTTCCCTAAGCTTAATTATATGTTACACTTTTCACAAGAGATATAGTCGATGTTCTAGATACTTAAAACTCGTCATTGTGCAGGTCAATGATTACATGTGAACGCTCTTGGACAAAGTACAATTTGCTTAGGATGCAATTATCTGATTAATAGAATCATCATTAGCTTAAATAGCTTATTATTATCTGGAAAAAAAACTCCTTTTTGTGGATATACTTTCACATTTTCCCGAATCAAATTCACATATTTTTAATTTATCTAATGAAGTCATGTTTCACAAATTCTCTAATTAAGTTCTAACTTAAGCTAAATCGAACCACATTTCGTTGAAGTGACCGCCGGATGATGCTAAAGTACAATGACAATAGAATATGCAGATCTCCATGTGGATATGTATGGAAAAATTTAGCAAATGAAGACAACTTTGAAATATGTTGTGCATATAATTTAGCCAATGTGGAAGCCCAAGTGGACGTCTACATTAGAAAAACTTTATCAATATCATATTATGACGACATTCGACGGCCACGTTAGCTAGATTTGGTGCATAAGGGACTTGATTAGAAAAGTTGTGAAAATAGAAAGATTTGATCAAACAAATTAAAAGTACAAGGATTTGATCTGAAAATGCGTGAAAATACAGGAATAAAAGTAATTTTTTCCTTTATTATTTTCCCATCGTCAAAGAACTTCAAATGGTAATATATAAGTAGTGTCAACACCGGGATGATGAGTTTTCATGATGCTGATCGCGAGATGCCTAGCCTTTTTGGCCCTAATGTTGCAAAAACTTGGGGGAAGTTTCAAATGAGGGCATTGAAAAATCTTATATGGAAATGCATCATAGAGCTATATCGCCATTTTTCAACGAGGGCCATGTAAAACTGGGGAAATCCGAATCGATCAAACTTTTTACCACCGTTGTGAATTCAAATTTTGTGTATTTGTAAATTAGAACTTCATATAAGTGATTTATGGACCCGTGAAAACTTGCTATGCTCTCGGTCCGTAGAAAATCTGGCCCTTTGGTGATTATGCAGACATTGCATATGATTAAAGCCAAACTTGCTGCTCTTAATGGCTGGAGAGGAAGGTTAAAAAAAAAAAAGGAAAAAAAAGAAAATGAGAAAAGAAAAAAGATAATTAAAAAATCGATTTTAAAAAATAAAAAAAAAATTATTAGCATGAAGGTGATTTTTCATACCTACCGGCGAAAAATATTTTTTGTTTTTTTTTCATATTTTAGCTAAACACCGAAAAATTGTGTCATTTTTCTGGAAAGTGATTTCCTGAAAAATATTTTTAAAAAATGTTGTATTTTTCGCGAAACAAATAAAGCCTAAGTCTTTTTATTGTTTTTTTTGGAAATTGTTCCGGTTATCTTTTCTTTCTTTGCCTCTCTTTCCCTTAAGTGGATTCCTGGGTTCGTTAGTGATCAAGACGGTGCTGGATCCATGGACCAGCTTATCAAGGCAACGATTCGGCTAAAAATATTAAGGTTATTTACTTGCTAAATTGGAAAATCAATCTATTTTTTTTGTCCTTTGATACATCCCGATGCCAACCTTACTCTATGATGAACCTTTTTCCTATTAAAGTAGATCACATAATTACAGATATCATCATCACCTTTCGTAAGTATCGACTTTCATCCTAAGTTTTCAAAATCCGTAACTTGCATTCTGATATTCATGAAACACCTTTTCTTTTTCAAATTACTCCAATAAAAAACCTTGCCTAATCTCTTTCTCTGCGCTCGCACCCAAGATCCTAAAAAAAATCGTACCAGAAAAAACAGAAAATAGCTGTTAGCTTGGCCTTCATACATATCCATGGGGCTCCATCCTATACGCTACAGATTAAGCATAGTTTTAGCAACGAAAAAAGAAAACAAATTAAGAGGATTACTTACTAAAGCCTCAAAACTATGGGAGCTAATTGCAAAAATCAAAAGTGAAAATACACGAATTCCTTCTTCCTTCTTCATTTTCGCCCATTCCTTCGATTTTTATGAGCCCTTGATAATACTTACGGAACGACAAACATTGTCAAGAAAGTCATTGTCCAGTACAAGGCCTAGCCCATTCTGACTTAATTTAAGATACTAGAAGTCATGGATGTGGCTGTCACCGATGCAAGATTTGAAATCAAGACCCCTCTACGACGAGGAGTAAAGAGAGATTAATTAATTGCTGGATGACTTTTTCGGCCAATTTACCTCCCAACAAATAAATTTCAGATAGGTTGTGCAGCAGGAGATTGGGTGCCATTTTCTTACATGGTTCCTCAAACAAAGTTTAGTATTGCTTTGAAATTGTTATGAAAAAGGAAATTATCCGATTTTAATTTTTCGATTTGCTGTATTTCAATCCAAATGTTGAATTTGACGCGGCTCTCGATTCGCCAAGTGATCTCCCAACATTGATTCCACTTTTAAGTAACTATCGCATTATTGAGAGAAGAGTTGGGAGTTGAATTTATGATTGATGATCTGATTTCTAGTCTTGGTAAGGTCAATAACTCCATGGGGATTTATTTTAGATATGAGGAATGAAGATGACCCATTCTTCTATACAAAATAATCACCACCTCAATAAGTCATACCGCAATATGGAACCCTTAAAAATTCACCAAATAGAAAAGGAAAGAAAAGAGAAAAATATTTGGAGCTCCAATTGCAAAAAAGATATTATTCGGTAATTCAAAAATTATTTCACAATCGAGAACATTAATAATTAAAACGAACATAACTAAATCCGTTTTTTTTTGTCCCTACTCTGGGGTAAATATGTTAAATTAACTCATGAAATAACAAAAAACATATGCTATAATATGATCCTATTAGAATTTGGATTGTAAAATCTAAACAAGTCATTGGATCTTCATACACCATGATATCGCAAGAGTCCCTGGATAGTGGCATTTACATTGTAAGTTTAGATTAGATTTTCACTTAGTTTAAACTCTAATTTTTGTGCTATAACATAGGTGCTATTCTATGCAATATGACATAGTTGTGATCTTGTGAATGCATGATCATACCGTGCCGAAAGACGGGGCACCTTATGATCGACAGTGGTGATTTGTTGGGGAAGGGGCCGAGTCAAGAGGTGCAAATACTGAGCCGACTAAGTCGGCACTCATAAAATTACACTTTTGCCCTTACTGAGCCAAGACACTCAAGGTGCATTTGGGAGAGCTTTTGCGAACAGCTTTGGGTTTCCAAAAGCCCTTGACCCAAAGTTTTGATATTTAGTATCACAACTCCAAAAAAATTGGTGCAAAAATTTTGCATTGAAAATGCTCAAAGCTCAATGCAATCTAGAGTTTTGAGTTTTAACATCTACGGTATGTAAGTTGAGGGTTTTTTTTTAAAAAAAAAATCTTGCCGTTGATAAAATATCAATATTCTTGTTTTACCCCTCAATCTTGGATAGAGACAGAGAAAGCTATGGTCGCTCGGGGTTGGGATGCTTTTTGGAGGAGGTCAAGGGATGCTGGTGCAGGTTGCCAAGGGTTGAGGGACACCGGTGAGCTTTACCGAATATCGGTCGTTCGACACCAGATTCTACTTGCCGATGGTCACTTGACTCCGGATCAGCTTATCGAAGGTCGACCGCTGTGTTATCTATTTGTGTGGCTATTGCGTTGCGCCAGTTGAGGGTTGCGTGACCTTGTTGGCGCATCGCATGGGGTTGCATGATGTCGGCACCGGTTCTAGTGTTGCGCGCCCCTCCTGAGTTTTCATTTGCAACTGTTCCTCGGTTCTCCTTTCTTCTTTCTTATTTAAAAAAACGCTTTGCAATTACAGGGTGTTTTCCAAATACTATTTACATTAAAATAAAATCCTTTGAGTCAATGTCCTTTGCTAAAAATGCGAAATCTTGAAGCTAAAGCTCTCCCTTTGTACCTATTCAATGCAATCTGTGTAGGGCTCATCAACAAAAATAACGCAGCGAAATATAGAACTCTAGACAAGGTCCATGTGTATATTGAAATCGAAAGGGAATTTTGAAACGCACCTTTTGCGGATCGAGGATAAATCGATAACTGATTGTGTCTGAATTAGCACCCAAGTGTTGTGCCTCTACCGGTATCCACACACACGAACGGAATTCTCCAACGATCCACGTGCTAGCGAAAGATCTTGAAGTTCATTTTTCTCGAATGCCTTTTTTTTTTATTTTCGATACTCTGTCGAAAAAACCCTAGACAGAGAACGATTCTCTATCTATATATACAACCTCATTATCCAGCGAAATTAAAAGAAGTGGGCCAGGCGATTTGGGCCAACATTTAATCGTTATCTCATAACGCGCACGACCGCATAGATAATTTAAATAAGAGAATAAATTAAAATCTACTTCTTAAGTAGATCAAGGCGCATAGAAAATATTAAGTCCGTTCACTATTGTATACGATCCTGTAGGTTCACTAAATATTAGCAGTGTGCTCAAAACCCTTTTGACCCACAAGTCATAAGCGGTCTCTAGCAAGACATTATGACTACCTAAGTATAGTGAAGGTCGATTTTTCTGACACAACCTAATCCACAACTAATATCAGAGTATCAATATTTATTGATTCTTAGGGCAGACCACTAACAATCTGCCTAGTGACCACGGAGGAATTGACTAATCTTCCACTTATAGACCTTTGGATTTTTGAGACAATTAGATCAACACTTTCCTCAAGATATTGATTATATTAGATTGAGTGAAACTTACTATCTTAGGATTGTAGAATACGAAGTATTGGCATCTTTGATTGGATTAAGAGAGGTTACAGAGGTCTATGTGATTCATAGGGCAACTTAGGAAGAACATGTCCGTTCAACAAGCTGTAAGAGTTTTTATGATGTGGGCTACATTAATTGATATTGTAATTTACCACTTTATAAGGCTGGTCTAATAAGGTCAGATATGAAATTTTTTAATTAGTCTAATATGAAACTGGTTAATGTGGGCCAAATAAGGCTCGGCCCATGATGAGAGGGCCTAGCTTAAAACCTTATAATTAAAACTTAAGTTCCTCCTCTAACTCTAATGCACACATATCTCACATAAGAAGCAAACGTTAATTGTGAGAGGCAGTCTCATTGAGCCAGTGATACATAGGGTAATAGAGAAGAAGACTTGTGATGAGGATCATTGCTATTCCGCATCAAGAATGACAAATTCCAAATCAAGTGCACAAATTGTTTTTACTCTATTACTGTGTTCTAGATTCTAGCTATGGAGATCTTGGGGGTCGTTTTTTATGACCAATATGTGGTATTAGAGCCAATATAGCTTAGAACTTGAACATACGGATTTTGCCTTTTTTTGGAATTTTTTATTTGTCAAAAATAATTTTTGATCATATATTAGGAATGTACTCAATGAGATGAAGGTTTTGATGGGTCGTATGTAGTCGGGGGACGCTGCACGCACCCTCACGTGCGGTCGTGTGCCATTGGGCGGCTACGTGCGGCGCCCATGCGCCTCCACATGCGCCACGTGCGGGCATTGCCATTGCACTCGCTTGGGTTGACAAACTTACCATCAACCCAGAACCGACGTGGTGACCTGACCTGGTTACATGGGATTTGAACCGACTCGTTATTGACCCGGATCCGACTTGGTTGATCGGACCAATCAAACCAATCGGACCGGTCCGTTGACCGTTTATCGTTTGGATTAGTCAAACGGTCAGACTGGCGGTTCATACCGGTTTGACTGGCTGAACACAAGCGCACGTGTCGCGCATTCCGGTGGTGCGTGAGGGCACGTGCAACGTCCGTTTGGGACATTCTTGGTACCGACATGTTCGTATCGAGATTATCTACACTGTGGTGTATTTATTTTACATGTTTGAGGTTTTTAAGGATGTGAAAATACGTATAGAACCCTATATATGAGTATTTTTAGGGTATTTTTGTGTATTTTCTTATATTTCTCTATGGTTTCAGAAATACAGATGCAAACCCACGTGTGTGTATACCACATAAAAAATGTATAGAGTGTGATTTATTGTCTATCAATGAATGGAGTGATGTAATTGGCATGGCATGTGATTTTAATGACAAATTGCCCATGTCTTCGAGAAAATCACATGTATATAGTAAATATGAGACATAAAGTTTATATCCCTAGTATGAGAGAGTTTCAAGGATTCAATTGGGTTGTAACCGCCAAAGTGACACACTTTATTGAGTTTGAGAAATATCGGTCTCATATTATGGTATGATGTCTCATGATCTAATGCATGGTCACACTCCCAAATGAGATGATTGTGTGTTAGTTTATGGAGGGACACATGTACAACATTTGCTTGATGAGTGACTGATTTTAGTGATTTATACACTCAAATGTGGTGGATTCACAAAGGTTGGAATATATCCTCATGGCCGTTGTCATGTGGAGAGTATACAACTACATGTCATGTATTCTGCCCAAAGGTGTTTATATGATAATGTATATAACTCTCATGATGTGTACTTATATGATTTTAAGTTACACGGTGCTCACATATAATGCTAATTGTATACATTGCTTATAAATTAGTCACCTTATCTGAAAATGGCAACTCCATTAGGACTGAGGTTATTTCTGATGTAGATTTTAAGAAATGAAAAGAGGATTTTCTATTTGGGATGGAGCTGGCTTATGTTTATATTGCTCTTACTAAGGAAAAGCAAGCAGATTTCATTGCCACCAACAAGGAACCAAGAAAGCACACTTTGTTGCTTGGGAAAAAAGCAATTGGATTTGCTTGTTATTAATGAAGCAGTTTATTCAAGAACACTTGAAAAGTGATTCGTCAGCTGACTGCACTGTTAAACAAAAGATAGAAACCTTGTGACTTGGAACCCTGTCTCGTCTAATGCTGAGATTGGAACATACCTGCAAGGACTGTTCAACTCGAAGTATGATGGTTCTGCTAAGGTTAAGGACAAGAAGAGTAAGAAGTCCAAAAATCATACTTTTCAGGGAAATCATGATACCACTGGTCATTCTGACTATTTGGGTTCTAAGAAAGTATCCTTCAAGAAGGATAGTGATCGCCCTTTTTTTGTAAGAAGAATGGCCACATAAAGAAAGACTGCAACAAATTTAAAACTTGGTTGTCCAAGTGTGAGCATATAGATAATGATTTTTTAGCATTTATTTATCAGTCCAACTTATCAAAAGCCCTATCTAGTTCATGGTGGCTAGATAGTGGTGCAACAAATCATGTTGCGTTTACCATATAGGGAGATTCATAAACCGTAGGAAGCCAAATCAAAATGACTCAAAACTCACCATGGAAAACAATAATAAAGTCAATGTGGAGTTCGTGGAAGATATCATTTTAATTCTAGATAATGGTTTTAATATGATGTTAAAAAACACATTTTTTGTATCTTCCTTAAGACAAAACTTAGTTTCCATATCAAGTTTGGACATGTGTGGCTATTCTTTAATATATATATATATTTCTACGTTCTTTAATTCAAATAAGGTTGGGTGTTGCAATATGTCCAATGGATTTTCCAAATTGTGTTTGACTCCCAATGATATATACGTCGTTTATACAGCTGAAAAAGTTGTTTCCAAAAGATCTCTACCTAAGAAATAGTCTTATGCGTTATAGCATCACATATCTAGGGAAAGAGTAAAAAGGTTAATAAAAGCCGATATTCTGTCTACTCTTAAAAGTGACCTAAAGACTTGCATAGACTATTGTAAAGGTAAGATGACTAAGATAAAGAAGAAAACTACAGTTTATAGTTTTGACCTATTGGAGGTCATCCACACTGGTATTAGTGGACCATATATGGCAATCTTACGTAGAAATTTTTATTTCATCACATTTATTGACGATTATTCTCGATATGGAGATTCGTGCTTGATTAAGGAAAAGTTTGAATCTCTTGACAAGTTCAAGAGATATCGGACTAAAGTCAAGAAACAGTTGGGAAAAGTCATAATGTTTGTCAATTTGACCATGGTGAAGAGTATTTAGGTAGGCATGGCAATGCTAGACAGCTTAAATAACTATTTGCCAAATACTTGGAAGGTTTTGAGATAGTAACTCAATTTACTATGCCTAGAGTTCTGAACAAAATTATGTGGCCGAAAGGCGCAATCACACCTTTATGGATATAATGAAGAGTATGATTAGTATGACCTACTTACATAATTTTCAATAGAGTGAAACTTTGAAAGAAACTCTCTACGTACTAAATCGTGTTCTTACCAAAGTTTTTCCATTGATTTATTTTGAGTTATGTATTGGACGTAAACCAAGCTTGAATTATGTTGAGGTCTGGGGATGTCATGTGGAAGTGAGGTTATATAAACCAACATAAAGTAAGTTAGACTCAAGAACTACTCGGTGTTACTTTATATTCTACCCAGATCAATCGAAGAGATATCAATTTTATAACCTCAATGGACGCACAAAAATTGCGGAATCACAAATAGCGAAGTCTTTGGAATTTGACATGGCCGAAGATGATGGATGCTTATGGACTATTAAGGATAATAGTATGGTGGGAACTATCGTGTCTATTTCTCCACCTATGTAGACGATTGTGGAACATCCTACACTACAAACCGAGTCTGTTGAGGTTCACGATTATGTTATTAAGGCAGTTCCTAATGAAGTTCTTCAAACCTCTTAGGTGCAGCATGAGGTTGTAATAGCTCAACTTAGGAGACTAATCAGGCAGAGACGATCAATTATACCACCAAACTATAAAGTCTATCTAGAAGAGCATGACTAGGATATCGGCTAAGTAATTGATTTAGTGACTTATACATATGCTGTTTCTTGTCCTCAATTAAATCTCTGATTGGATGTGATAAAATTCAAGATGCAATCTGGGAAATATAATGGCGTTTGGGAGTTTGTTGAATTGCCTGAAGGTCACATGCTGCTAGTGTATTTGAAAGTATCATATATGCTTAAGTTTGCACTAGACCAATCATTGCTTTTGCAATAAGGCTTCTAGGCAGATATCAGTCAAATACAGGATACGATCACGGGGTTGCTGCCAAGAAGATTTTGAGGTACTTAAAGAGGGCAATAGACTATATGTTGATTTACAGACATGTTCGGGGCCTGCCGATAGTAGGGTATATGGATGCATACTTTACTAGCTATAAGGATGAATCTAAGTTGACAACAGAATACATCTTTAAGTTAGCAAAAAGTGCAATATCATGGAAAAGTGAGAAACATAAATCCATATTATTCTTTATCATATAGGCGGAGTTTATAGCATGCCTTTAGGCAGCTACTTAGGCAATTTGGCTTCAAAATCTCGTTATGGAGTTGACCGTATTTAATTTTGTGGATAGGCCCATACAGTTATATTGTGACAATAACTATGCGGTATTGTTTATCAACAACAGCAGATGTCTCAAGGGGTCTGAGCATTCGGTGATAAAGTTTTTGACCATAAAGGAAACAATTCAGAATGGTAACATTAAAATAGAGCATATTCTCACAGATGATATTGTTGCATATCCACTAACTAAAGGCCTTCGTCCTTGTGTATTTGAACGACATATCATTAATGTGGGTTTAGGAGCATCATGGAATGCTATTGTTTAGTAAGAGCTGCTTTTGTCTTTGCTCTAATAAAGTTTACATATGTGTTTTGTTACATTTAGTAACATTTTTTGATATGTATCTACTCCTTTGCATTCAATAAGGCATTTATGAATGCATTGTTATCATGTTGAATATATATCCAATGAAAATCACAAGGTATTGTGTAAATCTCGAGTAAAGGCTAGGGACATTCGGTTTTTAGCCTTAAGGATATGTCTTGTTACACATTAAGTAAAGTTAACTATAATGATAAGACATATATATGTTCATTCGGACTATAATAATATTCTCTAGCGACACATCCAATTTTGTGACACTTAAGGAAAGAGAATATGGACAAATAAGGAGATAACACATAAGGTATTACTCTTTTTGAGGTATTATCCAATTACCACACTACCATATTGAATCCATATTAGTAAAGTTAAAAGCATTTGTGACCATGGAAGGCTCTGTGTGTTTACATGCATTTACTGCCATGATTCATTATTTCAAACTCTATGGAATCGGATTGACTATTAAGAATTATCACTAGACTAATATAAAGATGCGCACATACAATACAATTTCAATTAATATAGCTTAAGTGGGAGAATGTAAGAGTTTTTTTGATGTGGGCTGCACTAATTGATATTGTAATTTACCGTTTTACGGAGTTGGTCTAATAAGATCATATATAAAGTTTCTTAATTAGTCTAATATGGGGCTAGCTAGTGTGGGTCGAGTAAGGCTCGGCCCGTGACGAGAAAGCCTGGCTTAAAACTTTATAAATAGAGCTCAAATCCCTCCTTTAACCTTAATGTACACATATCTCACATAAGGAGCAAACGCTAACTGTGAGAGGTAATTTCATTGAGCCAGCGATACAGAGGGTAATAGAGGAGAAGACTTACATTGAGGATTGTCGCTATTCCGCATCAAGAATGACAAATTTCAAATTAAGTATACAAATTCCTTTTACTCTATTACTGTGTTCTAGATTCTAGCTAAGGAGATCTTGGGCGTCGTTTTTCGCGACCAACACAAGCATCCACTTAATTTTGGGTTAATGCACTTTGCATCACAAATCGTAAAGAAACGGAGGCAAAAGAAAAATAGCAGAAGAGAGTTCCCCAACCATGTGAGTAGCATGGTGCGGAACCTCTCTGTTTTACAGTGATTTTGAGTTCTAATTAAAGGAGCAGACATTTACAAATTTCTAGTAGAGACCCAGAAAAGGGAAAAGCAAAAGACATTGGAACCCATAGCCTCGCGATAGTTAAGACCATCTCATCTTCTTTGTTAAAGGGGATGAACTTTCCCCTTCATCTGTTTCACTTGGACTATCTTCTGTTGGAGAAAGATATGATTTTATCTTTAACCTTGATTTGAATTGATTTAATCAATGATACTCGGAGATAAAGTAGGAGAGTGTAATCGTTGTAATCTTATTTTTATTCTTTCCTTCTTTTTTTGTATGAAAAATGCATATATGTACAATGTGAAGGAAGATGAAAAAATTGCCCCAAAAATACGTCTTCATCGTTCTTGTTTTCTCAACATCTTCTTCCTCGGTTTCTTTTGAATTGTCTTCCTCTGATTCTCCTTCCTCCGAATCCCAATATATGTCCTCGAAAATGCAACCATTTCCTATCGGCTGATGGTCTTGGCGCACAACCCTCAAATCATCCTCCTGTTACTCGCATATTAGACGGAATCCACACTCCTTTATGCTTCCTTCCGGTGAAAAGAAGCAAACTTGGAAATGGGTCACATCGTTTTGTAGAAGCTTCTCTACTCTTCTCATGCTCTCGCGTGGGTCATATACAAGCCATACATGATCGGATTCCAATATGGCACCCAGTTTCTCAAAAGAAAGCACTCCTCGGCCATTAATAAATATATTGGCCATACATAGACAACCGGACGGATCTGGTTCCCCCGGGCCAAAAATAACACAAAATGCTTGTCCTAAAAACTTGTCATGCAAGTCCTGGGGAACCGTGAAAGATATGGAACCCTCATTACCGTGGAGAATCCATTCAGGCATCTCTTTTCCACTTAGGAGAATGTCGACTTTGTCCCCCCTCGGGAGTTCTTGTCATATCTAGTACACATATCAACTAGAGAGAGAGAGAGTCTGACCTCGAGTGATGACACATTGGCCCCTTTGCTTTGCTTGCATTTATAAACAAACAAGTCTTTATAATAATCAAACTTGTTGATGCGTGTTGGCAGATGAGTGTTCTCGTTATTTGAAATATCTAGGACCTCAATTAGGGAAAATTTAAAAAAACTCCCAAGAAGCTCTACTTTCGATAGATAGCAGTCCTTAAATGTTAGGCAGTTTAGATTTGGGAATCCCATATGGCTATCAAGATCGGTTCAACCCTCTAAGTTCTTTGGAAACATGATTAAATTGGAGCAACCACAAAAATCCAGAGACTTCGAGATTTTTTAACTTATACATGCTTGATTGAAGCCTTGCAAGGTTTTCGCAAAATGCTAACTCCATTTCCTTTATAGAGACGAGATTTTCAATTGATGCAGGGAGTTCTTTGATGGCCGTAAATCTTAAATCAAGTTTTTCTAGATATTCTATCTTTACCAGAATATTAGGGAACTTCTCGAGTTTAGAGCAATCGAAGATTGTAAGGGTTTGAAGAGATTTTGTCTTGAGTATGCTAGGAAAGATACTAAGATTAGAGCACCATAGTAGCGACAGATATTTTAACTTGTCCAGATATCCAACAGACTGGTGAACCTCCACCAAGTTTTCGCACGAAGTAAGATCCAAGCTCTCCAGATTAGGAACCGATTGAAGGTCAATCACTCTGGTTTGGTAAAGTGCAAATCAATCACAAATTACTAAAAAAATTTAGACGCGTATCACCAAATTCCACATTTTAATTTTTGCAGTTGGCATTCTGTAATCGTACACCTGTAGAAAGAATAACTTAATTATGTTTTCTCAATTTTTACTTCTTTTTTTTTCCTTATTTCCCTCCGCCAATCATGAGGACCTCAACGATGAACGAGACGTCCTCGCCAGCCATAGGCTTGATTGAGTGTAGCAGGCCTTGCAAAATCAGGTCAAGCAAGGCATCCTAACCCTAGCTTGTGGCCGATGACCTCTGTTGGCCATCACTAAAGCCTCGACAACTAGTAAAGGAAATTAGAAAAAAAAAAAAAAAAGGAAAAGGAAACAAAAGCAAAGGAAAAAAAAAAGAAAATTAAAGAAAAAATCATAAAATTCTCAAAAATTATAAAAAAAATCGTCAACGTCAGTATTGATTGTGCCTTGTAGGATGGGCGGAGCTGGCTAGCTTGCCACGTCATTAATTTCTGACCAAAAAGACTAGATTGAAAAATCATCAAAAGGTTCAGGACTAAATTTACTAAATTGAAAAGATCATGATTGAATTGGCAGTCGTTCGGTAAATTTAGGACTTTGACATTCAAATTCAAAGAAGTAGCCATTGAAATAGCTGATGAATGATGTGCTTCAAGAATGCTCACTATCTGATGGGGGTTCCAAAGCTCTAGCTCTCATCTAATCTCTCACTCTGGTTCGTGGACCAAAGAGAGTTCAATGTAGATCCTATCCCCACCACTCTTTGGTTTAGGAGCCCCACACGCACTCTCCCAATCAGGTACCCATTTATTTGCCGGGAACGCGTTGCAGTGATTAGTTGCCCGCTTTATTGAGTCGGTATCTCTACTGTGTCTATTTTAAATTTCTTGCTCGAATCCAACTCGAAAGCAGAATCTAGATGTCCAAGCTTAGCTTGACCCAACTTGATTGTATTAACAATAAATGATTTCGAGCTCGAAAATTCATATACAATGAAATCTTAAGGATTTTTGTCTCTACTTCTTTAAGTGTTGAACAATATACAAAAAGTAACTTAAACTCGATTAGGCTTGTGAGGCTATCGATCGAGCCGAGTATTGGCAAGTTCAAGCTCCATATTGCTTGGCACATCCATGTTTTAAGTTTCACCTAAACTCATTTTTTGATTTTATAGTTGATATGTGTTATAAATTGGAAAGCTTCTTCGTGTTTTGTTTTTGTTCAAATTGGTGCAGTAAATTGAAAAACTTACCATTTTTCCGTAAAAAGTGTGAATGTCAACTTTTCTTCCTCTTTCAACGACTTAGTGTTACTTTTTAACGGCCAAGGTCAATTGACCAGTTTTCTTGCAATAAACTGTATTCAACGGCCACGGCGGGAACACTGATCGAGTGGAGAATAGTCAATTGGTTGTGAAATTTGACCATCCGATAACTTAAGCACAAAAACAAAAGGAATTTTAAAAAATTAGGATAATCCTCTCACCACTTGATCTTGCTTTCTTCCTAGCTTTGGCGAATTCATCCTCACTTTTAAAAAATTAGGAACCGATGAAAGGTCAGGAACACTAGCTATGGACATGCATTTCCAGAAATGGATGGGCTTCAACTTTCTAAAATTCTGCAAAAACATACTGGTGCAGTCATTAACCTGTGCAAATATTTTTATAGCTATTGAAAGGGAAAGCTAATCATCGCAAGGGCTTACCTGAAAGTTGCCCCCTAATTGTCTGATTGGACTATGAGTTTCACGAGTTTCTTTGGACCAGAACCAAATTCTAGATTCGGGAAATTGGCCATTCAAGCCATCTTAGCTTGTTAGGGAGTTGTACAGGACCTTGTGAAGAGATATGCACTTTATTCATAATGAGTATTCTCAACATATTTGTGAAAGCATAGGGAATAATGGCTATGTCTTTTGGTGCGGGCAAGGCCAATATTATAGCCTTTACTGCATTCGTTCCCCATCTATAAAAAAGCAAATTGAGTCGGCAAACAAAATTTTCAGTAGAGACTTACATTATACTGACTGAATCATAGCGATGTAATAAAAACTGAAATGTAATAAAATTGACACAAACAACTTTTACCGTATTTTCAAGTAGAATGTCCATAACATCTTCAAAAAGTCATAATCTACTACGTTTCCCAAGATCATTAGGATATTCCCGATTTACAATGTCCTTACCCATCATCTGAACCAAATCATGTATTTGCAAGGTCCCCTTTTCATTTTTTATCAGGAACCTCTCAATGAGAATTTCTATTCTTATAATTGTGTCAAAATCATGGCTATCAAGAACATCGTTGATGTATACCATACTTCTCCCCATAAAGAAACAAGCAATATCAAGGAAAATCTCTCTCTCGTTGTCGTTCAATCCATCAAAGCTTGTCTTAACAACTCGATTAATAGTTTGGTTAAGACTTTTGGAGAGTTTATGCAATGTACTTTCCCATGCAGGTTCATTCCTTCCACGTAAGAATGAGCCCAACACTTCGAGGGCTAACGGAAGGCTGTCAGCATAATGAAGTGCTCAATCAATGAGATCCCTTCTTATTTCAACTTTCTTGCTATTTGGAAAGGCATGCCAACAAAAAGGGTCTAATGGTTCACAAAAAAAAAAAAAAAAAAATTCATGTTCGGACAACTTTTTAGCTAATACAAAACCGATAACATTAGGATAATCGTATCACCGCTTGATCTTTCTCTCTGCGCACATACCTTAGATCAGAAAAAGAACTTAAGAAAACTTTACATATTGATGGCTCCATTCTGTATGCTACAAATTAAGCAGATTATTATCAACAAAATTTACAAATCAAGAGGATTATTTATTAAAAAATTAAAAAGTATGGGAGCTCATTGAAAAAAGCGCAAGTGAAAATATAGCCAAAATTCCATTTTCCTTCTTCAAATTTTCCCCATTTCCCTCGATGTTTTTGACCCCTTGATGACATTTATGGAATGACAAACATTGTCAAGAAGGCATTGTCTAGAACATGGCCTGGCCCATCCTGACATAATTGAGGATGGCTGAAGTCATCGATGTGGTTCACATAGATGTTTCTCAGCAGTAGTTGTGTGTCATTTACTTATATGACTCCTCATATAAACTTTACTATTTCTTTGAAAGTATTATGAAAAAGGAAATTATCGGTTTTTTTTTTCTGTTTGCCCATTTACATCCCAAATAATGAATTCGACGGCTCTCGACTTGTCAAGTGATCTCCTAACATCGATTCCACTTGCAAGTGACTATCGCATTATTATTTATTGAGAGAAGAGTTACGGGGGTCGAATCTATGGAAAATTATCTGATTTCCATGTTCTGTAGTGACAAACAAAACCGAGGTTTTCATATAATTTAAGAGCGAACTAATTTCGTATAGAGAAAAATGAATTCCCTTGACAAGCAATTTGATAATTAAAAAACAATAATGAACCTGGAATGCGATAAATCCAACTTCATATTTTCATTAACGTTCGAATTAAGGTGGAGGATCAGCAAGAGAAGCGGCCCATCATTTCAGTCATCGAGGCCCATTTTAGGGGAGTTAACTTGAGATTGTTTCAATTCGGGTCGGGCCAAGATTTTGCTCGTGAAGTTGCCCAACATTGCTTCGTGCCTTTTGGATTTTGCGTGGCATTTCTGCAAAGATTTGAGTCATACTTCCGATATTGTTCTTGAACGGTGTTAGTTCAAGATAAATCAAAAGTATGAGGAAAGGTTGATGGAATGGGATGATTCGATGTCCATATAGATTCGGTATATCGTTTCCGTGTTGCTCTCGTTACGATAAGATGTCAAATGAAGTACATGATCTAACATTTGCGACGCCCGGAATAGCGTCGCTAACATCTCTAGCTTTCTCCCATCCTCAATAAAGTTTAAATTTGGTCATGTGCAGTAAATTGTATGTGAGATGAACACCGATCCGATAAATCATATATTTGAAAAAGACACCACTCCCGAACCATTTAGTTGCGTTTGATCGTTTGAATTTTTAGGCAGGATATGATTGGATAGGATAAAATATGAAATGCAAGAGATTTGCTATAACCTATTTACTATTTTGTGAATCGTAGTAATAAAGCTGGATATTTTTATATATTACCATGTCTATTATTTGTTATAAATGTCATATCAGTGTAAATGAACCTAAAATTTGCACAAAATTGGCACGATAAAAATTTCTCACCACACTCTTATCTACATCTTTTTTATTTGGCCATTTTTTTTTATTATTTTCCCTCTCTTTTTTAATTCTTTTCTTTTTTATTTCATTTTTCACCAGCCATCATTCTCTAATAAAATTTTATTAAACAGTAAACTATACTAATATTCCTAAAATATGTAGTAAATATAAATATTAAATTTATATATATATATAAATGAAATTTATATCATAACATAGAAAGAAATTCGAATATATAAATAAAAATAAGAATAAATAAAAAACGAAATTGTTGTTATTTTGAATTTTTATATTAAAACTCAAATATTATTGATATTCATATATTATTTTAATTTTATTAGTTTAACAAGTTTGTTATTCGATAAAAACAACTTTATATAAATATTAGAAATCTTATCCATTTTTATCCCACCTTCCTTATGGGATAATTTTATCCAGATTATATCATTTCTATATCCGACTTTATTCTATCTTGGATAGGTGCCAAACACGAGATATGATAAATTTTATCTTATACTGAATTTTATCCCGACTACTAAACGTAGCCAATAGTTAATTGACAATTAGGGGGGAGGGGGGAGGAGAGAAGGGGACAATGCTATGATTTTGGTTGTGTGGTAAATTTTATGTGTGATGAACACGTGTTACGAACTAATAAATTGCATATTCGAGAAAATACACAACCGGTGAGTATGATCTTGATTAATAATTGTAACCGACAGTTTAGTAACGCTCTCGAAACTTTCGAGATCTCATGTTCTTTCGAAATGCGATTTGGTCACATGAGCAAGACTATAGTAATCCTTTGGTCTTGGCTGAGTCTCGAGTTCAAAAAGCGATTGGCATTGGCAAATATCATTTCTACTTTTATTGAATTTTGCATTTTAAAATGGACGACTTCGGGCCTGCCAATACTTGAAACGAGGGGTGACTAATGGGATGGGAAGTGAGGAAGAAAAAAAGAACTTTAGTGTAAAGCCGCGCAGGACACAAAGGCAATACTAGAACGGACTCATCATTTTTCACAGGCTATTATCAGAATGCTACTTGGCATTTCGCTTGCCAAAGTGAGATGGGCCTCGACTCTTCGAAAGGAGAAAAGAATAGAGAGAGTATATCTATGTTGTTAGGGTTAATATCGCAAAAAGTCTTAAACTAGTACTATTTCGATCGTGTTTACGCTAGATTATTTTTCGATTAATAAAAACTCTTAAAGTAGTACTACTATCACAATTTTACCTTGCACTACGATTCTGTCCAATTTCATTGTTAAAAGGGTTAATACCACGAAAAACTTTAAACTGGTACAGTTGTGATAATTTTATCTCAAATTATTTTTTTGACCACAAAAAGCCCCAAACTGGTACATTTGTAACAAATTTACCCCGACCTATATTTTTTACCACCAAAAATCCTGAACTGGTATATTTGTGACAAGTTTACCCAAAATAATCTTTTAATATTATTTTTTATTTTTTCGAATTTTCTTTTCTTTTCTTTTTTTCCTTAATCTTCTTCATCTTCAATTTTTGGTCAGTCATTGGGCCAGAGGCGGAAGCCGGCGAGGTCGGTCCCACCGGCGGCTGGCGAGGGCTCGACACCGTCTGGCAGCTGGCGAGGCTCGACCTTGCCGGTGCTGGGTGAGGCCGACCTCACCGTTGCAGGGCGAGGCCGACCTTGCCAGTTGCCAGATCTAGTGAGGGCTCGGCCCCGCTGACCGTTGGCGAGGTCGGCCTCGCCCTGCAACTACGAGGTCGGCCCCGTCGACCGCTAGCGAGGTTGGCCTCGACCTACAACGGCGAGGTTGGCCTCGCCCTACAACGGCAAGATCGAGCCTTGCTAGATCTAGCAAGGGCTCGGCCCCGTCGGCCGTTGACGAGGTCGGCCTCGCCCAGCAACGGCAAGGTCGAGCCTCGCTAGTGGCTGGCAGGGCTGACCTCGTCAGCTTCCATCTTTGGCCCGATGACCAGCCAAAAATTGAAAATGAAGAAGATTAAGGAAAAAAAGAAAAGAAAAAATAAAAAAATATAATTCAAAAATTCAAAAAATATAAAAAAATTAGTTAGGGTAAAATTGTCACAAGTATACTAGTTCGGGGTTTTTTATGGTCAAAAAAATAGTTCGAAATAAATTTATCACAAATGTACCAGTTTAAAATTTTTTATGATCAAAAAAATAATTTTTGATAAAATTATCACAACTGTACCAATTTAGAATTTTTCGTAGTATTAATCCTTGTTAAAATGCCGTACGTGGTGGTCAATGAAGGTAACAGAGTTTGTGGGGCACGCTTATGTGGCACTTTTGTGCATGATGACCATATCACCTTTTTTTAATAAAGGCCCATGCAGAATTGGGGAAACTCAAATCTGCCCGACTTGTTTCCACCGCTGTGAAGCCAAAATTGCGTATTCGCGAGCAAGAAATTCATCATGATTAGTAGACCGATGAAAACTTACTAGGCTCTCAATCTGTAGAGAATCTTTAGGAGAATGATCTTTTCATATGATTGAGTGTTCCCTTCTAATCTCCAACAAGCCGATTCCAATCGCCATGATGAGGCCAGCAAAGGGCCAATCGACACCAATAGTGAGAAAAGCACATTACCCAAAATGTGAAGAGACATGTGAGTCATGTCTCTCTCCACAGCCTCAAATTGAGTGTGCTCTCACTATACCAATGAGACAAGGACTATAGTGCACAACTTTTGACTCTAAAGGCACTGGCGATTGTGAAATTACCTTGGACGGACAATCACAATGAGATAAGAACTCCTCTCTTTTCTTATTTTTATAAGGAAAGATGCTTTTAATTGGTTAGTAAAAAGAACCCATTAGATCCGTATAAGACATGATTTGGGGTGAACCGTCCAAATACGAGATTGTTTACATTTGATGATATAAGGAATCGAACTCGTGCTTTGTTGACCGATTCACAAACATGTCCATTCTTAAATGAGAAGGCTAGCCGTCGACAAGAATTTGTTGATAACGGAAAGAATTTGCGAGTACACTTATGAATTTGATGGGTAAAGTGTGATGTCCAAACAGGCCAAAAGGGCGAAAGAAAATATAGTCACTGCCTTTTCCCGTGCAGAAATGATCACCACATACTTTTTTATCATGTAATAAAACAAGAGCTAAAGCTGCTTTAGGAATGTCTGTTTATCGTCCTTTCGAATATTCGAAGGTTACTGTACAACAGTGTCAAATTTTAGAAAGAGGGTGACGTGTAGTTTTTCAAATTTTGAAGGCTGTTTTATAAGTAATTATGCCAAAATTGAAGGGATCTTGAGCAATTATCTCTAAAATGATCAAGTATCCCGACATGCCTGCATATCTTATCTCTTCAAGCTTTCGAGAGTGAGCTCGTTAGGATTCACTTCTGACCTATCCTTACATATCCCACATTGAAAAGTCTATTGTCATCTGACATCCATGACATGTGTGCTCTCTCGTGAATTTAATGAAATGTCTCTATATAATTAGGTTACTTTTTGTCACGCGATTACTTAGTTCAAAATTTCCACGGATAATTTCTTAAAGCTAAGTTCGTTCCCTAAATGGGAATCTTGGATTTGCCACTGAATAATTTAGATCTTTAGCCAAGAAAATAACGCCTGTTGAGCAATCATTTAGGTTATCCAACTTTGTCTGTTTAAAAGCATATGTTATCACTGAATGTATACTTTTTTTTCTTAATTTACTCAATCTGCTTGAATATTTTTTATCTAATTTTGCAACAAATTGAAATTGACATCGGATTCCCAAGACTTAATTATATCATAGAAAGTTTCTAGGATATATAGTCAACAATCCAAAGACTTGAAACTTGTGAATCACGCATATTGTGAACGTCAACAACTACATGTGAATGCTCTTGGAAAAAGTAAGGTGCAAAGAAAATAACGCCTACCGAGCAATTCTTTAGGTTATTTCGCTTTGTCTGTCCTAAAGCATCTACTATCACTGAATATATTATCTTTTTCATTAATTTACCAAATATACTTGAATTGTTATCCGACTTTGAAACGAATTGAAATTCACATTGGATTCCCAAAATCTTTATCATAGTTTACTGAAGATATAATCGACATTCTAGAGACCGGAAACTTGTGAATCATGCACATTGTGCGTGTCCACTGTTCCAAGTGAATGCTCTTGGATAATGTAAGGCGCTTGAGGCTTTTCTTCGTATGAGGAAGCAAAGTACAAATAAAGGACTCGTGATTTCCCTTGCTCTTTAGGGTCCGCTCATGCGCTTTGTCGCAGAAAATGGTAAAAGGAGATCTTATGGGACGTCATCCATAATGCGTCTCCAATTATTTGTCATCTAGAGACAGTTTGTTCAGGACGCAATTACCTGATCAATTGGCTCGTCAATAGCTCAATAATTTATTATTGTTGCAGAAACAAGCAATCGAATAAATAAATAAACAGAATAAGAAAATAAATCGAATATTAAATTTACATAGTTTGATCGTAGTGACCTACATTCACAAAAAAAGTAGTACGAAATTCCACTATGGATCAAAAGATATAATGAGAATTACAATCATGCTCGATTTACTCAAACACCATCAATATTTTCTAAGCTCTCAATTACAATCAATAATTCATGCAGTGTTTAGCACTGTAATACTTCACGAAATAATCTCTCAATCTCACGAATAAATTATACATAAATCTTGTTACAAGATTTAATCAACTTCAACACTAAAACTTCTTGTGTAATTGCACGAAGGAAAACCAATGAAAATAAACCACTGCCGAGCACTCGCTTGAGAATGGCGCTTCCAGATCTTTTTCGCTCACATCAAACCCGACGTGCACCCTTGTGGCAAAAGAACAGCTCACATTGAGACGAGGGGTCCACGGCCAAACATTCCTCTTGAAGTGGAGTCCCAACCCGAAAAGAAAAGGTTGAGAATAAAAGTCCACTTTTCTAGTTGGCTTCTGTCCTTTCTCTGACCCAATCAGCAAACCTCCGCTTTTCATTGAAGTCCATAATTTCCCCTTGTTTCTTTTATTCGTTCGATGAGCTTAAACTCGAGATATATTATAATAATCTTCATATTGGATCAATATTAAGCCAAGTCACAATCGCTTCGCTAAAAATTCGAACTTCACTACTACTCTTCCACAGTCTCCAACGGGCTCAATTGCCACAGACATCTTCCAAGTCTAAGTCGCGCTTGAACTTCACTATAACTGTGGGTCTCACTAGAACACGAACTCCATGTGGTCCTTTAATCACTCCACAAGGATTTTCCGACACAACATCCTTAATCACAGATAAAGCAAAACTAATGTTGCATCCATATCGATCAGAAAATTGAACACGTACCTTGTCCATATCAACGGTTACAACAATTATTGGCTCTATGAGCTCCACCTCGCTATAAGCACATTTTATGTCGATTACTTCGCTAACATCCACTATCTTATGAGTTTATTGTTGCAACTCTACCTCAAGCTGAACATCTTTCAGATCCGTATAAATACTCCTATAATCACTCTTACCTAAAAGTATTAGAGACTTATCAAATGTAACTTATCTATTGAGAACAGGTGGATTTAATTCTGCACATCACAACCACTAGCCCCGCTCACCTTATGCATAACATAGACATGCACTTTTTTGTCTTCCCATCGAGCTTACCATCTCTTACTCAAATATAACATTGGCAACCAAATATTCTAAGAACAGAATAATAAGCAATGTTACCTAACCACACTTCTTCGAGAGTTTGACCTCTAATCGCAATTGATGAGGATCTACTCATCATGTAACTCGTCGTACTAAGCGCATCCACTAGGAATTTCCTAACTATACCAACATTAGAGAGAATTTTTTGGGTCGTCTATAGTAATGTTTCACTCATCAACTCTGCAACTTGTTGTGGTTCATTGGCACTAGTGCGGTGTTTCGCTAAGCATTCCTTCATGCAGAATTCGTTTAACAACTTCGAGCAAAACTCCATGCTATTGTTAGTCTGCACCTACTTGATCATCTTACCAGTTTTTTTTCCATCAAAGCTTTTAACTGTACGATCCTAACAACAACATCAAAATTGTGCTTTAGCACAAACACTTAGGTCTTCCTCAAGTAGTCGTCCACAAAGTTAGCATAAATCTAGCACTCTTCCTTGAAGAAAAACGTCACAACTTGCATACATCCATGGTTTCTTTGACAGTCGTACTGAACCACACTTTCCATTGTCGATCTAAGTCACAACTCCTGCATATATTCAGTTTGTTAGCAACATAACCACATAGCAAATTCCCTTCACTTAAAATCTTCAAGCTTCTTTCGCTAAAGTGCCTCAAACTCATATAACATAATTCAGACTCTTGAATGGATGCCTCCAACGTCTCCACGGTGAATTCCGTCACTATTTCACCTTGAAACTCACACATGTCACTATGCTTAATTCTCCTCATTATCATTAAGGCACCTCGAACAACCTGCGAAATTTCACTTTCTGAAATATACCGATACCCAGTTGAATCCAGGACACTCAAGGAAGTCGTATTTCTCTTCAACTCTAGAACATGCCTCACTTCAGCCAATGTCCTCAGGATGTCATCATGCATTCTGATTTTGATGTCACCAACATCCACAACATCACTTAGCAATGTTTCTTAATTGTGCTTTACTACTATCCATGCATTGATGCGTAGTAAGCCAATTCCTATTAGATGTAGCGTGAAAAGAACAACCGGAATTCATAATTCATCCACCAAAAGACGAATCATCAGTGACAAACAAAACAAAATCAGTACTATCCGAATTACTATCAGATACAGCCATAACTTCATATGTAGACTTAACTCTCATTCCCTTACCCTTGTTGTTTTTTAACTTAAAGCAATCCCTTCTAAGATGTGCCGTTCTGCCACAACTCTAACAGATAGCACTACTAGTCCTAGACTCACTTTATATTTTTATGTTTATACTATTTCTGCTAACACGAGTATCAGTTCTTCCTCTTCTTTCATCTACTACAAGAGCATATACAAGTTCACCATATTCACTTATATGAATATCCTCACTTAGAATCGAATCTTGAAACCCATTAAACGTCAAACTTGTTGATCCAGAGGAATTACTAAAATAGTGACAACAGTATTCCAACTATCAAGTAATTAGGATAATAGAATCAAAGCATGTATCTCATCTTCAAAATCAGTCTCAAGTGAACTCAATTGACTAACGATTTCATTGAATTCATTAATATAATCAGTAACTAATGCACCTTTGCCTAATTTTAAATTAAACAAATGTCGCATCAAATAAACTTTGTAGAGGACTTCTTGTACATGTTCAACAGGGCTTTCATCAAACTCGCAATGGTCGTCTCTTTCACGATGTTAAATGCAACGTTACAAGCCAATGTTAGTAGAATAACACCCAAAGCTCGTTTATCTAGCAATTTCCATTTAGCTTGCTTCATCATTGCTGGCTTCTCCTTAAATAGGGACAAGTGCGGCTTCATCTTATACAAATAATCCTCAATTTGCATCTTCCAAAATCAAAATTCTTCCCATTAAATCTATCGATTTCACTTTTTCTTCTTCAATCACTATCAATTTGCTTCAACTCAATCAAAACTAGCTTTGATACCAATTGTTGGTAGAAGCAAGCGATCAAACAATAAAATAGATAGAATAAGAAAATAAATCGGAGACAAGATTTACTTGACTCGATCGTAGTGACTTACGTCTACGGAGAGAGCAGTATAAAATTTCATTATAAATCAAGCGATACAATAGAAGTTATAACTATACTCAAGTTACTCAAACACTCTAAGTGTTTTACAAATCCTCAATTACACATAAAAAATCACGTAGTGTTTACCCTTTCAAATCCTCACAAAATCTCTCAATCTCATGAAAGAATTATACGTAAATCTTATCACAAAATTTAATCAACTTTAATACTGAAACTTTTTGGTGTAATTGCACGAACGAAAACCAACGAAAATAAACCCCTGCCAAGAACTCGCTTGAGAAACGGTGCTTTAAGATTTTTTTTCACTCACATCAACCATGGCATGCACACTTGCGGCAAAAGAACAGCTCACATTCATACGTGGGGTCCATGGTCAAACTTTCCTCTTGAAGTAGAGTCCAACTCCAACTCGGAAAGAAAAGGTTGGGAATGAAAGTCCTCTTTCCTTGTTGGCTCCTTTGCTTTCTCTGACCCAATCAGCAAACCCACGCTTTTCATTAAAGTCCATAATTTCCTGTTTTTTTTTCTTTTACTCTTTGGCCGACTTTAACGTGAAAATAGAAGGAAATCCCTGTACAATTAATAGTCGGTTTTCAAATTTTACGTACCGTATAATTTAATTCGGGTTAGGTTTGCTCAACGGGCTTAAAGTCAAGATATATTATAACAATTACCATTTGAAAAAATTATACTTTTATTCCCTATACGTTCATGTATTTCCTAATCAAGTATGTACACTTTTGATTTACCTAATGAAGTCCTTTTAATTTCACAAATTTTCTAATAAAATCCCTTCAACAATAAATCCGCCCAAATTCAACTGACATAATCGTTGGACAACACCAAAGCAAGACGCAAGTGAAATGGGGCGAATCACCACGTGCACATGTATGGAAAATTTGAGCTAACGAAGACAACTTTGAAGCATGTCATCTGATGGCCACGTCAACCGGATTTGCTGTCAAAGGGGACTCAATATTTGGAAAGTTGAATGATTTGATTAGGAAAATTAAAGTAACAATGACTCAATTAAAAAAAAAACATGAAAGTAGAGGGACAGAAGATATATTTTTTCTACTATTATTTTCCCGTTGTCAAAGAACTTCAAACCGTAATACACAAGCAGTGTCAACACTGACAAGCTCGTTGGGATTCATTAAGTGCTTCATCCCTCTAATCTATCCAATGCTTAGTGTATAATCTTTTCCTTTCTCACTAGCTGTTGATGCTTATCCTGTAATATTGATCTAAATATAATGTGGGATATATATGGATAAGTGCAAAAACAAGATTCTATGTTTTGAGCGTTTGAAAATTGAGGACTTGTGGTCAATTGATGGCTTGAGATTTTAAAAGAGTCTCAATCAGGTCTCGAGCTTGCCATCAACTTAAATCGGGCATATGAAATTTCTTGTGGTCTTTTTATATCTCAGGTCCTCAATTGACCAAAATAAAATCTTAAATCCTCAATTGACCACAGCCAAAATGTTAAGCCCTATTTTTGCACTTATCTCAAGATATATATGCTTGATATTAAAGGGTCATTGTCCTCATATCAATTTAATATATGTCTTTCTATTTTTTATATAATCCTAGAAAAACAAAAGCAAGGTTCACATAAATTTAGATGATTTGTGACATAAAATCATGAATTTCTAGATCTTAAGGATTGACATAAGTTTCTAGATCCTCTATTTTGGATCTACAATTAAAGCCCCTGAGTACTATCCAAAGTCAAAATATTTGATTATGCTCGCGTGCGACATAAAGTCGGGACAATCTATGTAAACCAAACATTATACATGTGTATATAGCAATTATTCTTTTGAAGAACCAGCTTATTTAGAATAGGCTATTTGGACCTAATATATTGGCTTTCGTTTAGCTTCAGTTGTGCAATTTATTTAAGAGCCAAATTCATCAATGCCCGGCAATTACACGCATATAAATATATTCGAGTATGAGGTCTTAGGTGCAAGTTTAGTTTCGCTACAATTGTCAGAGAGTCTTCTCACTATATTTGCTACCCTACCTTGTGTAAGCAAGTTAAATATCGGCCACTATGTTATTTCAACTCATGCACGAGGAAAGGATTCTGAAAAAGGAAAAAACAACGGTACAAGGTGAATGGCAAATTTCATGAGTCTATACAAAGCTAACATTTGAAAGAGGAAAACAACTACGCTTAAAATTAGGAAAATGAATTTCTGGTTTTGAACAAAGAAAGTCATTTTTCCAAACATAATAAGTGTCTTACCAAAAACGCTCCAGAGCTTCTTCAGTTTCGTTCTTCTACACTGACGCTCAATATCTTCATTGAAGGTTTCAACTCTTCTTCTTTGAGGCTCAATGGCTTTTGTTCATGGTTCTCTCTCTCATAAAAAGTTTCTTACCACGAAAGCTTAGTAGCTTCTTCAAGCTTCACTATTCTTCATCATTGCTCAACATCTTCATTGATGGTTAAGCTCTTTGGCACTCAATGGTTTTGTTCTGTTCGAGTGTCAGTACTTACATTTACAGAGAGAGCGAGCAGCAAAAATCTACCGTAATAAGATAAATGGAGTTACAACGCTCAACACGTTCAACTGTTTCTCATGTCTGGATTATACCCAAACTCAAAGTGTTTACAAATAAAGAACTCACTTGAATATCAAACTCACAGCAAAAATCCACGTTTGTTCTAGCT
Organism: Syzygium aromaticum; assembly: GCA_024500025.1. Taxonomy (NCBI): domain Eukaryota; kingdom Viridiplantae; phylum Streptophyta; class Magnoliopsida; order Myrtales; family Myrtaceae; genus Syzygium; species Syzygium aromaticum. The sequence continues at coordinate 28,164,978 of CM044889.1, read as the reverse complement.
CTCGTCCATGGCCAAGCAATGAGCTTTGCTTTCCTTTTTATTCTTCATTCAGTAGCAAAAATCCACTGTAATCGGAGAATCGGAATTACGACGCTCAACACACTCGAGTGTTTCTCACACCTATATTATACCCACACCCAAAATGTCATACATGGCAGCTGACAAGGCTATCGGCGTTTGCGGGTCAAGCTCATATGGAAATTTTTATGTATGAAAATCTTATCGCCATTTTTTGGTGGAGACCCATGTAAAATTGAGGAAACCCGATCTACCCGACTTGTCTCTACTGTTGCTAAGTCAAAATTGCATATTGCAAATTAGAACTTTATATAACTGATCGGTAGACCTATGAGAACTTTGCTAGGTTCTCAGGCTATAGGAAATCTTGCCCTGTGGTGATTATACCCAAATTGCTATCACAACCTTAAAAAAATGTCCTTGGACAGTTTGCATCACCTAAGGATTTGGCTAATGGATTATTAAGCCTAAACTTAATTTTGGCTCTCCCAAGCCTTTACTTCATGATTTGTGGCTCAAGCTCTTAACATCCAAATGATTTTCAATTAGGAGCCACTACTAATCAATTTACGGTGAGTCGATTAGAAATCCAAATAAAGTATAGGGAGATATACCTTATTCTTACTAACCAAATATTATGAATACAGGGACTTGGTTACTCTAAATTATTCTAACGTTTTTCGGTACCTTTTCTTTTCATGAAAATATTTGAGCAGGTGGCTTGGATTAATTTTATTACTACTTCTTAACATGTGAGGTTCTCATGGGAGTGCGCAAACCACCAAATTAACACCCAATAATCAAAGCATTAAATAAATTGCAAGATATAAACAATTATTTACCTTGATGCAATATAAACATCTGCAATGTTAGTTAACCCTAATATGATTTCTAATTAATACACAATTTCACTCAATGTATTTTTTTAGGTTTTCTCTTGATTTATATAGAAACTAACCTACATGCAATGACGTGCAAAGTATGACACGCAATTAAATAAACCTAACGTGAAAACTATATGACATACAATTAAATGACCTAATTCTAATGACGGGCATATGATGTATTTTTGTATTTTTATTAAATTTGAAATTTAAAATACCTATTATCTAAACATGCAGTCTTAAACTAAGGTAAGCTAATTGACCTATCCTAGAGCAATGTTTTTGGTACTTTATTTATAAAATTCGGAGTTAAAAATTACCCTAACTAGACTATGAAGATGAGGATAATATATATTCAACTAGGAAATAATTTGTTGTAAATCGTAATTTAAATTGGAAAATTATCCCATCTTTCTAGCATATATTCAAAGAAAAATCTAAGTTGCTCTATTGAAAGCAAGTTATCTGGATATACTCTAAACATGGAACATTATCTTCAAAAAAAAGCAAATCAAACTCTAACCAATCCGTTTTAGATTTTCTTTTAAAGAAACAAATCAAATAAGGGATAACACCACCATCGATCAATCCTCACATTCCGCAAGATTTACATCATCATCTTTAAATCTGGAAACGATATAAACTATCTATCGTACCTATGTAGTTATGGATATTGATAGAAGGCTATTCGTTTAAATTTGGAATCGATATAAAATCAATCATTATATCCAAATAGTTCGAGATCAAATGAAAAACTCTCCGTGCCGCCAAGTATCGCATCTCATAATTAGAGACTAAATTGTTCACGTTGTTAAGTTAGGAAAATTTCCTAACTTGGGGTAATTTTTAAAGTCTTGCGGATATGCTTAATTACTCAAATATATAAAAAAAAATTCCATGGAATATAACAACATCATCCACGTTAGGCATTTAAATATTTAAAACGATATAGGATAACATTCTTACCTAATTTGCGAATAACTTCCAAATTTGAACTCGACTCTGGATCGGGATTGCGAATCACAGAATCATCAACGGTGGTGGATCGGCGGTGGCGTTCGCGGTTTGGTGCTCGCAGTGGTGGTAATCAGCCAAGCTAGCCGCGGTGGGGCTTGCGGCAAGGACGGCTATGACGATGGTCCTCGGCTAGAAACCTGCAAAACAGGTGGCAGCGGCTTGTCGAAGGAGCAGCAACATGGCAACAAAAGCTCGTCGGGCACGGTGGCAGGCATCACGGATCGACTCGGCCAAGCAGCAGCTCGTCGGCGCCGGGGCATAGGCAGGGACAGCGGCAGCAGATCATCACGGCAATGGAGGGCAGCGGGAGCAGCTCTCGGGGACAGTGCAGGGCATGGGCAAAGCACATCGGGAAGTGGCGGCTTGCGTCGCTTAATGGCAGCAAATATGTCGGAGAAGCAATGGCAGCAAGGCAGCACACCCAGCGTTGGAAGCAACTTCGGAAGTCACGGGGCAACAGCAGGGGTCATGTTCGGCTCGGCAGCAGCAGCTACAAGCAGCGAGATCTCATGGCCACAGGTCTAGCCGTGAGGGACGTGGCAATAGCGGAGGCGAAGAGGGGCTCGGCCGTGAGTGGCTCCGCCGGTCTCTCTCTCTCTTTCTCTCTCACTTTTTTCTCAGTGTCTCACGTGTTTCACTCGTGTGTATTCTGAATTATGATCACTGACCTCTGGACCAAGAGGCATAATTATGTATTTATAATGTTAACCAAGGTTTATCTCACTATTACAGGCTTTAATTAAGCCCTAATTTTTCCAATGTGATGGATTCTAATAACCTAAGGCAAACTTAGAATTAAACTCCAATGGGCTGAATTATAATCAAATTAAGCTTAACAAGGCTCGTCATGCCTTGTAATTTTTGGCCACTATTTATCTAGCCTAGCCGAGTTTTGCTTGATGCGCAAGCTGAATCCGCGCAACTGATTTGAGTTTATTTGCTGCCGCCGGTCAAATGCAATATGCAATTAAATAATATTCTTCTAAACTATATGCTATGCAATTTAACAATAATATTTTTTGTTTAGGGATTAAAGACTAATCCCTAATTTTTTATGCGGTTAATTACTAAATGGGATGCAAAAATTTAGGTATTAACAATTGCCTAATCCTCTCCTTCCACGTAGGAAAATAATTATTTCATATGCTTAAATCCTGCTAATCTCCAACAAGGCCAATCCCAATCTCTATGTTAAGCCAAAATGTGTAGAGACAGGACTCACATGTGTCTCCCCACAACCTCAAATTGAGTGTGCTTGCACTATCTCAATGAGATAGTGAATTATCATGAAAAGACAATAACAATGAGATAAGAACTTCCCCCTTTTTTCTTACTTTTATGAGAAACGGGACCACTTTCAATTTGTCGGTATCAATAACCCATTAGATGCGGATAAGACATGATGTGGGGTAAATTGTCCACATACGAGATTGTTTATATTTGATGATACGAGGAATTGATTGTTGTGTGTCTCGCACATAAATATATCATTTGTGATCAGTAAACTAATTCATACTAAATCTCAAGAATAACAAAATGCTGATAAAATGGAAATCATTCGATGTCTAAATAAAATCAGTATATCGCTTTAGGGATTATCAATTATTTTTACCTATGGGCGTAGTTGCTCCCATTATAATAATATTTGAAACGAAGTATACACCCTCGTACGGTGGCGCCCTCAAGAGGGTCGCTAGCGTTGGTAGCTCTTCATGAAGTACAAAAGCAGGGAGGGAGTTGATGTTTTGATTTTGGACTTTGACCATGTGCGGTAAATCGTACGTGAGATGAACACGTGTTAAATGGATTAATCCTGGAAAAAGTTGGTGGTAGTGGTGAATGTTCATCACCAAAAAATATGGAAAAATTCAAATTAAAGACCTCAAATGGGGTCAAATTCTCAAAAAAAGATCAAAAGCGAACAAGGTGTTAAATAAGGGTATCAAGTGATCAATCAGTCTCAAATAAGGACTTAAAGTGCCCAAAAAATCTCAAATAAGGACTTGGATCCCCGGCCGGCCAAAATACCCGCTGGCCGGCGAAAAAGTTACTGTTCCGGTGCCGGAACAGTAACTTTTTATTTATTTATTTTAACTTTTTCGTTTTTTCTTTTTTATTTTTTTTTATTTTCCTTTTTATTTTTTTTTCTTCCTCCGCCAGCCATAGCCGGGGCCGCCGAAGGTCGCCGGCCTCGGGCGAGGGCTCGACCTCGCCGGCGTCGGGCGAGGGCTCAACCTCGCCGGCATCGGGCGAGGGCTCGACCTCGCCGGCGTCGGGCGAGGTTGCCCTCGCCAGTTGCAGGCGAGGGCGACCTCGCCTGACGCCGACGAGGTCGACCTCGCCCGAGGACCTCCATCGGCCCCGGCTATGGCCGGCGGAGGAAGAAAAAAAAAAGAAAAAGGAAAATAAAAAAAAAACAGAAAAGAAGAAACGAAAAAGTTTAAAAAAATAAATAAAAAGTTACTGTTTCGGCACCGGAACAGTAACTTTTTCGCCGGCCGGCGGGTATTTTGGCCGGCTAGAGACCCAGGTCCTTATTTGAGATTTTTTGGGCACTTCAGGTCCTTATTTAAGACTGATTGAGCACTTCAGGCCATTATTTAACACCTTGTTCACTTTTGGCCTTTTTTTGAGAATTTGACCCCACTTGAGGTCCTTAATTGGAATTTTCCCAAAAATATTGTAGTAATTCAGAGAGCTCTTTAGACATCAAATTTCCTCTGACCAAAAAAAAAAAACGACATCAAATTTCCAAATGAAAAAGCTAATGAGTAAAGAAACGAAGAGAAATCCGACATCAACACTTACAAAGACAACCAAGGTTAAACCTGCTAATACACACAATTGGACTCAAATGTAGGCTCGTGTAGGTAGGGGTGAGCAGTAACCTGAAATCGTGCTGTGGAACATGTTTCTCATTTTCTTGAACCTGGAACCTACTCTGCATACCATGGACCCTGAAACTTGCCCGTCGCAGGTTCCAAAATTTACTTAAGTTCCACCTATATTATTAATTAAACTATTGCAGTGAATCATCACTTTTTATGATCATTACTTGCTGTTACAATTCACTTACTATAACTTATATTTAGAAACACGAAGAATATGAAACATTAACAAAGTAAAAGTCTCAGTCATAAATGAAAATTTAGACCTGTAGTTCCGGATTATACACTCATTATTGGATGCTATAGAATACCGCTGGATCACCCGAAAACATAAACCAAGAAAAATACAAAAACTTGTTTTAGGCTCTAAATTTTATCCGTCGAAACAGGTTTTCCAATTTTTGGAACTTAAAATCTACCTTGTATACCCATGAACCGGATAGAACCGAACATATTCCTTCCGGTTTCAAGTTCTACCATGAAATCATGCTCACCCCTACATGTAGTTGGACGATTCATTTTTCCCTTTCTTTTTCGGAGACAACCTTGACAGACGAAATCAACTGGAGTGTTGTGTTCTAGTTAACTGTATTCGACGGCTTCGGAGGATTCAACAACTTGTGAAATTCGACCATCCAATTAGTTAGCACAAAAATAAAAACGACATAAAAATGGCGAAGATGTTTTATAATGAAAAAACTGAAATTCTTTAGCACAAAATAAACGTACAAACTCATATTCAACTTTCCAAAAAAAAATTCATGTTCCGACAACTTTTTAGCTAATACAAAAACCGATAACATTTGGATAATCGTATCACCGCTTGATCTTGCTCTCTGCGCAAATACCCTAGATCAGAAAAAGAACTTAAGAAACTTTACAAATTGATGGCTCCATTCTGTAGGATATAAATTAAGCAGATTATTATCAACAAAATTTACAAATCAAGAGGATTATTTATTAAAAAACTAAAAAGTATGGGAGCTCATTGAAAAAAGCGCAAGTGAAAATATAGCCAAAATTCCATTTTCCTTCTTCAAATTTTCCCCATTTCCCTCGATATCTTTGACCCCTTGATGACATTTATAGAATGACAAAACATTGTCAAGAAGGCATTGTCTAGAACATGGCCTGGCCCATCCTGACATAATTGAGGATGGTTGAAGTCATCGATGTGGTTCACATAGATGTTTCTCAGCAGTAGTTGTGTGTTATTTACTTATATGACTCCTCATATAAACTTTACTATTTCTTTGAAAGTATTATGAAAAAGGAAATTATCGGTTTTTTTTTTCTATTTGCCCTTTTACATCCAAAATACTGAATTCGACCGCTCTCGACTTGTCAAGGGATCTCCTAACATCAATTCCACTTGTAAGTGACTATCGCATTATTAATTATTGAGAGAAGAGTTGGAGGGTTGGCGATGTCTCCTTAAATTACGATATGGTTTAACCTCGGTTATCCATAGTTCAAGGTACTGTTGTAGAGAAATTTATGATGAACTCAGACATGCAGGACCGGTTGTGGAGTGGTATGACCTAATTTGGACCAGCGATATTAGCAAACACAATTTTATTGGTTGGCTGTTTGCAGAAATAGACTACCTACGGCAGAAATCGTCGTCCAATAGATGACCTCAATTGATATCTAATGTAACTTTTGTAGGGCTGATGTAGAAAACAGAACACATTTATTTTTCCAGTGTGAGTGGACAGGCAGCTTATGGCGCAGTATCCTTACACAACAGGGGATTAGGCGTCCTTTGGGAGGATGGAATGAGGAACTTTAATGGATGATTAGGGCAACAAAGGATAAAGATTTGGCGGCTAGACTCCTTAAGGTAACCTTTCTAGCAACCATTTATGGTATATGGATGGAGCACAACCGAAGACGGTTTCAAAACAAGTTAACTGATATCCATATTATTTTGGCCAACGTGCGTAAAAATGTAAAAAGTAGAGCTTCACTCTACCAAAACATTAGACCTTATCAGATAAATGTTGTATTGGCTACTATGTTGAGACTTCCTACCTTTATCTTCTCAAACTATTAGCACCATTTGTAATGCTGGGGGATACCCCTAAGTTGCAGTACTTCATTCGCTTTATAATACTGACATTTTACACCAAAAGAAGAGTTGGGGGCGGGGGGTTGAATCTATGGAAAATTATCTGATTTCCATGTTCTGTAGTGACAAACAAAACTGAGATTTTCATATAATTTAAGAGCGAACTAATTTCGTATAGAGCAAAAATGAATTCCCTTGACAAGCAATTTGATAATTAAAAAACAATGAACCTGGAATGCGATAAATCCAACTTCATATTTTCATTAACGTTCGAATTAAGGCGGAGGATCAGCAAGAGAAGCGGCCCATCATTTCAGTCATCGAGGCCCATTTTAGTGGAGTTAACTTGAGATTGTTTCAATTCGGGTCGGGCCAAAATTTTGCTCGTGAAGTTGCCCAACTTCGCGCCGTTTGGATTTTGCGTGGTATTTCTGCAAAGGCTTGAGTCATACTTCCGATATTGTTCTTGAACAGTGTTAGTTCAAGATAAATCAAAAGTATGAGGAAAGGTTGATGGAACGGGATGATTCGATGTCCATATAGATTCGGTATATTGTTTCCATGTTGCTCACGTTACGAGAAGATGTCAAATGAAGTACATGATCTAACATTTGCGACGCCTTGAATAGGGTCGCCAACATTGCTAGCTTTCTCCCGTCCTCGATAAAGTTTAAATTTGGTTGTGTAGTAAATTGTATGTGAGATGAACACCGATCCGATAAATCATCTATTTGAAAAAGATACTGCTGATAAATCTGATGCCGAACCCTTTGACTGCGTTTAATCGTCTGGATTTCTAGTTAGAATAGGATTGAATAAGATAGGATATGAAAATTAAAAGATTTACTATAATCTATTTACTATTTAGTGAATCGTAGTAATAAAGCCAGATATTTTTAAATATTACCATGTATATTATTTGCTATGAATGTCATATTAGTGTAAATGAACCTAAAAATCGCACAAACTGACACGATAAAAATTTATCATCACACTCTTACCTACTTCTTTTTTATTTGCTCATTTTTTATTATTTTTCCATCTCTTTTTTAATTCTTTTCTCTTTTACTTCTTTTTTCACCTGCCATCATTCTCCAATAAAATTTTATTAAATAGTAAATTGTACTAATATACCTAAAATATGTAGTAAATATAAATATTAAATTTATATCATAACATAGAAAGAAATTCTAATATATAAATAAAAATAAGAACAAATAAAAACGAAATTGTTGGTATTTTTTGTTATTTTGAATTTTTATATTAAAATTCAAATATTATTGATATTCATGTATTATTTTAATTTTATTAGTTTAACAAGTTTGTTATTCGATAAAAATAACTTTTATGTGAATATTAGAAATCCCAACAATCTTTGTCCCACCTTCTTCATGGGATAATTTTATCCGGGTTATATCATTTATATATCCGACTTTATCCTGTCTTGAGCAGGTACCAAACACGGAATATGATAAATTTATTCTATCCTGATTTTATCCCAACTACCAAACATAGCATTTATGGTTAATTGACATTTGGGGGGAAGAGAAGAGGATGATGCTATGATTTTGGTTGCGTGGTAAATTTTATGTGTGATGAACACGTGTTACGATCCAATAAATCACATATTCGAGAAAATACACGACTGGTGAGTATGATCCCGATTAATGATTGTAACTGACAGTTTAGTAATGCTCGCGAAACCTTCGAGATCTCATGTTCTCTCACAATGCGATTAGGTCACATGAGCAAGACTATAGTAATCCTTTGGTCTTGGCGAATCTCGAGTTCAGAAAGCGATTGGCATTGGCAAATATCATTTCTACTTTACTGAATTTTGCATTTTAAAATGGGCAACTTTGGGGCCGCCAATACTTGAAACGAGGGGTGACTAATGGGATGGAAAGTGAGAAAGAAAAAAAGAACTTTAGCGTAAAGCCGTGAAGGACACAAAGGCAATACTAATACGGACTCATCATTTTTCTCAGGCGATTATCAGAATGCTACTTGGGCATTTCGCGTGGCAAAATGAGATGGGCCTCGACTCTTCGAAAGGAGAAAAAGAATAGAGATAGTATATCTATGTTATTAGGGATAATATCGCAAAAAGTCTTAAACCGGTACTATTTCGATCATATTTACCCTATTTATTTTCCGAATAATAAAAACCCTTCAAGTAGCACTACTGTCACAATTTTACTTTGCGCTACAATTCTGTCCAATTTCATTGTTAAAATGCCATACGTGGTGGCCAACGAAGGTAACAAAGTTTGTGGGGCACGCTTATGTGGAACTTTTTGTGCATGATGACCACATCGCCAAGGCCCATGCAAAATTGGGGAAACCCAAATTTGCCCGACTTGTTTCCACCGCTGTGAAGCCAAAATTGCGTATTTGTGAACAAGAAATTCGTAGTGATTAGTAGACCGATGGAAACAAACTTACTAGGCTCTCAATCTGTAGAGAATCTTTAGGAGAATGATCTTTTCATATGATTGAAAGTTTCCTTCTAATCTCCAGAAAGCCGATTCCAATCGCTATGATGAGGCCAGCAAAGGGCCAATCGACACCAATAGTGAGAAAAGCACATTACCCAACATGTGAAGAGACATGACTCACATGTCTCCCTCCACAACCTCAAATTGAGTGTGCTCTCACCATACCAATGAGACAAGGACTATAGTGCACAACTTTTGCCTCTAATGGCACTGATGATGGTGAAATTACCTTGGACGGACGATCACAATGGGATAAGTAACTCCTCTCTTCTCTTACTTTCATAAGAAAAGATGCTTTCAATTGGATAGTTTAAAGAACACATTAGATCCGTAAAAGACATGATTTGGGGTGAACCGTCCAAATATGAGATTGTTCACATTTGATGATGCGAGGAATCGAACTCGTGCTTCATCATCCGATTCACAAACATGTCCATTCTTAAATGAGAAGGCTAGCCGTCGACAAGAACTTGTTGATAATGGAAAGAATTTGAGAGTACACTTTTGGATTTGATGTGTAAAGTGTGATGTCGAAACAGGCCAAAAGGGCGAAAGAAAATGTATTCACTGCCTTTCCCCGTGCAGAAATGATCTCCACATACTTTTTTGTCATGTAATAAAACAAGAGCTAAAGCTGCTTTATGGATGTCTGTTTATCGTCCTTTCGAAAATTCGAAGGTTACTGTACAACAGTGTCGAATTTTAGAAAGAGGGTGAGGTGTAGTTTTTCAAATTTTGAAGGCTATATTATAAGTAATTATGCCAAAATTGAAGGGATATCGAGCAATTATCTCTAAAATGATCAAGTATCCCGACATGCATGCATATCTTATCTCTTCAAGCTTTCGAGAGTGAGCTCGTTAGAATTCATTTCTGACTTATCCTTACATATCCCACGTTGAAAAGTCTGTTGTCATCTGACATCCATGACATGTGTGCTCTCTCGTGAATTTAATGAAATGTCTCTATATAATTAGCTTACTTATTATCACGCAATTACTTAGTTCAGAATTTCTATGGATAATTTCTTAAATCTAAGCTTGTTCCCTAAGTGGGAATCTTGGATCCGCCACTAAATAATTTAGACCTTTAGTGAAGAAAATAACACCTGTTGAGCAATCCTTTAGGTTATCCAACTTTGTCTGTTTTAATGCATACGTTATCATTGAATATATACTTTTTTTTCTTAATTTACTCAATCTGCTTGAATTTTTTTTATCTTATTTTGCAACGAATTGAAATTGACATCGGATTCCCAAGGCTTAATTATATCATAGAAAGTTTATAGGATATATAGTCAACAATCCAAAGACTTGAAACTTGGGAATCATGCATATTATGAAGGTCGACAACTACATGTGAATACCATTGGACAAAGTAAGGCACAATAAAAAGTAACACCCGTTGAGCAATTCTTTATGTTATCTAAATTTGTCTTTTCGAAAGCATCTTTAATCATTGAAACTTGTAAATCATGCATCTTGTAAAGGTTGACAACTACATGTGAATGCTATTGGACAAAGTAAGGCACGATAAAAAGTAACACCCGTTGAGCAATTCTTTAGGTTATCTAACTTTGTCTTTTCGAAAGCATCTTTAATCATTGAAAGTATCAATTTTTTCCTGAATTAACTACATCTACTTAAATTCTTATCTTATTCTAAAAAGTATTGAAATTGATGTTGGATTCCCAAAACTTCAATATATCGTTGAAATTTTACAAAAGTTACGGTAGATAGACGATCTAGAGACTTGGAACTTGTGAATCACATGAATGCTCTTGGACAATGTAAGGTACGAAGAAAATAACGCCTACCGAGCAATTCTTTAGGTTATTTCGCTTTGTCTGTCGTAAAGCATCTATTATCACCGAATATGTTATCTTTTTCATTAATTTACCGAATATACTTGAATTGTTATCCAACTCTGAAACTAGTTGAAATCGACATTGGATTCCCAAAATCTTTATCCTAGTTTACTGAAGATATAATCTGACATTCTAGAGACCGGAAACTTGTGAATCATGCACATTGCGCGTGTCCACTGTTCCATGTGAATGCTCCTGGATGATGTAAGGCGCTTGAGGCATTTCTTCGTATGAGGAAGCAAAGTACAAACAAAGGACTCGTGATTTCCCTTGCTTTTTAGGGTCCGCACATGCGCTTTGTCGCAGAAAATGGTAAAAGGAGATCTTATGAATGCGTCTCCAATTATTCGTCATCTAGAGACAGTTTGTTCAGGATGCAATGACCTGATGAATTGGCTCATCAATAGCTCAATAATTTATTACTGTTGCAGAAGCAAGCAATCGAATAAATAAATAAACAGAATAAGAAAATAAATGTGACATTAAATTTACGTGATTTGGTCGTAGTGACCTATGTTCATGGGGAAAGTAGTACAAAATTTCACTGTATATCAAATGATATAATTTGGATTACAATCACACTTGATTTACTCAAAACGCCCTCAGTATTTCCTAAGCCCCCAATTACAATTAATAATTCACGCAGTGTTTAGCACCATAATACTTCACGAATAATTTCTCAATCTCACGAATAAATTATACATAAATCTTGTTACAAGATTTAATCGACTTCAACACTAAAACTTCTTGTGTAATTGCACAAAGGAAAACCAATGAAAATAAACCACTGCCGAGCACTCGCTCGAGAAATGGCGCTTTCAGATCTTTTTCGCTCACATCAAACCCGACGTGCACACTTGTGGCAAAAGAACAGCTCACATTTATACGAGGGGTCTACGGTCAAACATTCCTCTTGAAGTAGAGTCCCAACCCGAAAAGAAAAGGTTGAGAAGTCCACTTTTCTTGTTGGCTTCTGTCCTTTCTCTGACCCAATCAGCAAACCTACGCTTTTCATTAAAGTCCATAATTTATGCAAGTGTCTTACCAAAAACGCTCCAGAGCTTCTTCAGTTTCGTTCTTCTACACTGGCGCTCAATATCTTCATTGAAGGTTCAACTCTTCTTCTTTGAGGCTCAATGGCTTTATTCATGATTCTCTCTCTCATAAAAAAAGTTTCTTACCACGAAAGCTTAGTAGCTTCTTCAAGGTTCACTATTCTTCATCATTGCTCAACATCTTCATTGATGGTTAAGCTCTTTGGCACTCAACGGTTTTGTTCGGTCCGAGTGTCAATACCTGTATTCACACTGAGAGCCAGCAGCAAAAATCCACTATAATCAGAAAATCGAAGTTATAATGCTCAACACACTCGAGTGTTTTTCATACCTAGATTATACCAAAATCCAAAATTTTTACAAATAAAGAACTCACTTGAAAATGAAAGTCACAGCATAAATCCATGTGTGTTCTAGCTCTTGTGCATGGCCAAGCAAGGAGCTTTGCTTTCCTTTTCATTCTTCATGAAGCAGCAAAAATCTACCGCAATAGAAGAACAAGAGTTACAACGCTCAATATGCTTGAGTGTTTTTCAAACCTAGATTATACCCAAATCCAAAGTGTTTATAAATATAGAACTCACTTGAATATAAAATTCAAAGCAGAAATCCACGTGTGTTCTAGCTCTTATCCATGGCCAAGCAAGGAGCTTTCCTTTCCTTTCCTTTCTTCGTGTAGCACCTCTATTGGCAGTCACTGTGTGGCTGCATCTCTCACGGAACCTATGACTTTCTATAATGTGCAGCTATGTCTTCGAACAAAAAGACGACCTAGGCTTGTGCAGAAGAGAGCCCTCTGGCAGCTACGTAAAAACTAGATAGGCTAAAAAAAAGAAAAAACTATATTTTGATTGGTCTTTCTTTTTTTTCCTTTTCTTTTACTCTCTTGGCCCCGCTTCCTTTCTTTTTGTATGCCCACAAAATAAAAGGCAATTGTTGCGACCATGGATCTATACACATCATAAAATAAGGGTGCCCCATATTTTGTCTTGTAGTGCTAGAAATATATTAAATTTTCTTTTCTACGTTTTAACAAAGCCGATCAATATCATCCAATTGAGTCGGGTTCTATAAACGGTTCAAACTTGAGACATAATTTAATAATTCTCCACATTGGCTCGATATTTGTAGCTTAGTCATAGTGCTTATCATCCATGTTGCTCTCCCAACATCTCAATGGGCGCTCACTCTCTACAACGCCAATTGTGCTCAAGTAAAACTTGAGCTCCGCCAAAGAAACATGCGTAGTTATCATGTCTAGTGAGTTCTCTGCTTGAGCAATCTTATTTACAACAACCTTATCTTTGACATCTCAAATGAAGTGGTACCTAATGTCAATATGTTTCGTTAGCTCGTAATAAACCTTACTATTTGCTTGATATATTGCATCTTAGTTATCACAGTGTATATCAACATTTTTTGTTCCAACCCAAAGTCCAAGAGCAAACCTTGTAACCATGTCACCTCTGTCATTATAAAGGTCAGTACCATGTACTCTATCTCGATCGAAGACTAGGCAACGTGGTTTTGTAACAAACGCTTTTCTACTCACTACACCACCTGCTAATGTGTTAACACGTACCATGCTAATGACTTGCACTCATCCAAGTCACCAGTGTGATCTGAATCTACATAACCAATGATCTTACTAACATTGCCATCCCTTTGGTACACTGTACCATTGCATATTGTCTCTTTTAAATATTTGAGAATCCATTTCACAGCTTCCCAATGAGTTTTACCATGACGCTTCATCTAACGACTAACTAGGGTCATGGCTTGTGAGATATCGGACCTACAACATACCATAGCATGCTAATACTATCTACTGCACTAGAATAATGGACATGGGACGGGACCGCAACATAATCTTATAAAATTTATATACTCTTTTGTGAGATTTAAGATATTGTGAAGGCTAAATACTGTATATATTATTATGTGTAATAAGGGGCCATGAGATAATAAAAGTATTTGAATGACTCGAATGTGATTATAATCTCTATTTTATCGCTTGATTTTATAATAAAATCTTATACAACTCTTCTCGTCGAGTAAATCATGTCGATTGAATTTTGTAAATTCAATATTCGATTGTGTTGAATTGCTTGTCTTTCGTGATGGACATCATTAATTGGTGACTACCGTAACGGTGATTTATTGTTCTCTCCACTTTACCCTCTCCACTTTACCATTAACAGGGGTCCACCACATGGTGATACTCTCTCTCTCTCTCTCTCTCTCTCTCTCTCTCTCTCTCTCTCTCATTGGTCTCTAACAACGATCTGCCGTCAAGAGGTGCCCATCATGTGGTGATCATACTTCTGGAAAAACTTAACATAAATGTTATAATTTTGGTGCGATACTCATTTGAGTGTTATAACTTTACTTTCGATCACTCATTGGTCTCTAACAACGATCTGCCGTCAAGAGGTGCCCATCATGTGGTGATCATACTTCTGGAAAAACTTAACATAAATGTTATAATTTTGGTGCGATACTCATTTGAGTGTTATAACTTTACTTTCGATCACTCGAATGCCATATCTTTCGTACAACGCTCACTTTAGTGCTATAATTTTTTTTCTGATCACTTAAGTGTCATATAACATTTCAATCGATCACTCGAATGCTATAACTTTTTAAAAATGTTAACCACAAGTGCCATATCACGTGAAATTCCTAAAACTTAGGTGAACATCTTTTTTTAAAGTTATGAAACCCGAGTGATCAATTGAAAGTTATGACACTAAAGTGAAAGCTTTTTAGAAGTCATGATACTCAAGTAATCGAAAAAAAATTATAGCACTCAAGTGAATGCCATACTAAAGTTATGACATGTATGGTATTATTATCCTTCCTATTTTTGAATGATTAAGTCATTTGGGCTTTGCCCTTTTTCTTAAACCTTATCTAGAATTCTGTTTAACATCATAGAATAGTATATATTATACATATAGTTTTATTCTCCAATCACACCATACAAGACTACGTACCTTCTCTTATCCTATTTAATCAAATAATCGCGAGGCCAATCAAAACATTATACTTCTAGCAGCTGTTTTTGTTCACAGACTGCTTAAGTTTATTAATTCCTTGGAATTGATGGTCAAGGAAGGTCCACGTTAGTCCCACAGAAAAAGTAAAATTTGGCAACTGAGGATTAGAACCCTTTACAGAGAATAGCATCTGCATAATCATAAATTAACTTTAACTTTTCCCGCTTTGGGGTTTCAATACAGTGAAAGCACTTCCAACAAGTGTGGAATCAAACAAATCATATGCACCCAGATTTCTCAGCAACATATGCTGCTCTGATCTTGGTCTTCAGTACTACAAGTTATAATTTGATGGAGAGCAAGCCCGGTTCATCCAGACCCGACCGCAAAATGACAGAGAGAAACAGGAGAAATCAAATGAAGGCCCTCTTCTCCGAGCTCCACTCCCTTGTCCCTCCACAGAGTCATGGGGTCTCTCTCTCTCTCTCTCTCTCTCTCTCTTTACAGTGTATTATTTTCATGTCAGTTATATTACGTACAAAACACCATTATTGATTTCAAGATTCTGTTTTTCAGATGGTGCTTTTAGTCATCTTTGAAATAATCATGCCTTTTTTTCCGATTTTGTCTAAAATGAATAAAGAACAAAACTAAATCCCCTAAACACAAGGAACCCATCTAGGGTTTTTTCCTGTTTCTCCTTTGGTCAAACTTCCAGTAAAACGCTAAGGATGGTGATGTCCTCTCATTCGAGCTTGACGAAAAATGTCTAGCATGTTTTGGATTGTAAAGTGGTAGTCAGAGTTGAGCACAATTTTAAGAAAATTAAGTACGAGATTCGGGTTATCTGCTAATGGAAGTTTTTAAGAGAGGGTCTAGTATGAGGTTCATCATACTGGTATGAGATAGATTTTGTCGATGAGGGTGAATTTAGGTGGTATTCTCTTGAGTTCAAAGTCTCTGAATTTTCGTTCCAAATATATTTGTTATTGCATTTTGATCAAGTTTGCGTTGACAATTTTCCTTCCTTACTTATGATTTGGTTGTAGAAATCAACCTTGTCACTGTCCGATCAATTAGGCAGAGCCGCCAATTACATAAACAACTTACAAGAGAAGGTGGAGAAAATGAGGGAGCAGAAGGAGAGGTTGTTGGAAATTGAAAAGATCAACACAGACATGAGCAATGGACCAATGATCAGATTCAAGCCGCCAGAGATCGCAATTCAGAACACCGGGTCAATCCTCGAGGTTGTTCTTTTTACTGGTTTAGCTGGCCAGTTCATGTTCAATGAGACTATTCGTGTGATTCATGAAGAAGGAGCTCATATTGTCAATGCCAGTTTCTCTGATGTTGGTGATGCTATGCTTCACACCATTCATGCCAAGGTAAGAATTTGTTTATATTTTGATCCCAAAATGGTTAGAAATTATACATTTAGAACAAAAAGTATACTAGAAAACCTAGAATTTCGGAACTCATACTTAGAGATGATATATAAAATTAGTTTATGGAGTGAGGTGGTAAAAATTCGGTTAGGCATTCAAATATGATCCACTTGTTTTTATGTGTCGAGGATGCCAAACTCACTCAAGTAGTGAAATCATGTTGATCATGAATGTTCTCATTATCTTGTGGATTGTATTAGATGGTAGTCGAAACCTTGGTAGTTGACCCAAAGATGAACTTGTTTGCACTTGATGGTGTGGGAATCGAACACGTGCTGCCGGTACCAGTAAACGGGTTCTTATACGCCCAGCTTCAATATGACTCATTTAGGAATTTCTAGAGCAGGCTTGAGAAGCACAAATTGATCATACGAGATTTCCCTTTGTCCGTGCAAAGTAACTTCACCAGTTGTTGCGGTATTGACAGTATGACATAAGGGCCAACCATGTTTAATTTACACACCACGTAGACAAAAGCTGAAGCTTCATTGACTTTTAAGTTATAACCTGGAGAGTTTGACGGAAATTCCAGGCCAAGGTTTGCAGGAGATTTTTTCATTTCCTTCTTTCAGCCTTTACAATTAGCTGGTTGTTCAGTTTTCTTTCTAAGTTGAGTGTATTGTAGGTTGGAGATGGCGAATCTTCAGATGAGAGAATCTCTGAAAGGCTGCGGAAGATTGTCAATGATACGCTAATAGAGTTTCCTCATTAATCCAGTACTGGTTGAATATTGCGGAGTCATCGCATCTTCAGAGGATTGTTTACTCGTTTCTTATAAATATGTAACCACATATTTAATTCCGAGGAGTTTCAAGAATGATTTTATAAAAGCTCTGGACAAGCTAGCTCTAACTTTTTCAATGCTTTTCATTTGTTTTCTGACATGGTACCATGTTGTCACTACGATTGTCTTGTAGTCTCGCACTCTCTCTAAGCAATTTCCTCACTGATTATATGTGTGAACATCAACACACTTACTCATTTCTGAAATCTTTCATACCAAATCAATTATAAGTAATTCTATATAATTAAGAGATTCTTAATAGTTCTACTTAATCTACTGCATGAGCAACGTACGTGAAATTGGCCCTGTTATGTTAGTGATGTCAGATATTTAAACCCCCTCTCACGTGCAAGCCGGGATTAAGAACAACATGTGGGCGGAACTTTACTTTGATATCATGTTAGAAGATACAACCAAAAAATTTTAACCTTATAGGTGAAAAGAGACCTTATGTATATAGATTTAAAGAGCATACTAACCCCGTAAACAAGCGATGTGGAATACTTTCAACACCATAGACCTTCTAATTTGGTGAAAGTACATGTTGCATTGTCTATGTAGTTTATGTGCTAAATGCAAGCAACAACCTTCTTTGAATATTTCCTTCTACTCTTTTTTTTTTTCCTTTTGGAGAACGACGGTCTCGGACTTTCATCCTCTTATTGGATCACCTTCTATGGGTACTATTAAAGTACCTCTGGTGTATCGCATAACATTACGACGTGTTGGTATAATTAAGTATAAAAGCATCCTAAAAGTTGTTGACGATGTTACAGTGATTCGGCATAATCAAATGCATAATAATAGCAAAAATGAGATGGTATATTACAATCATATATCTTAGAAATTTACTACCTTCTACTAGGTGGAGTTTTCCTAGGATCTCGGTGTTCCGATCTTATCTAAAATTATGAGATGAGAAACCTTATGACGTAGAACGGATATTGCTCTTATTGTGCAAATAAGCAATCAAATACAATTAAACTAGAAAAGAGGAAATAAATCGGATGCGATTTACATAGTTCGGTCCATGTGACCTATTCCATGGGAAGGGAAGAGCAATCTAAGAGTCTACTGTTGATGGAGTGATACAAAGAAGATTAATCACTTAAACACTTTCAGTGTTTTCCAATCTCTCAATTACACCAATAATGACATAGTGTTTAGCTTTCAGAATTTTTCACGAAACAATCTAAGTCAATCTCGCAAGGAGATACACAAGAACCATACCAAAAGATGACTTCATTAAATTTTGTGTTTGAAATAAGACGTCTGCGGGCCTCCATGACTTAAACGAAGCATATGGCTAATGGGATGGAAAGTGAGAAAGAGAATAAACTATAAATTAAGCCAACGCAGAGTATAGAGGCAATCCTAGTATGAACTTGGCATTTAAAAATGCCAAATGGGACTCAACTCTTCAAAAGGAGAAAAAGAACATAAAGACTATATCCATATCGCTAGAATTTATCATAGAAAATATGGTTCTACTTGAACATATTTACTCCAAATTATTTTTCAACTCATAAAACCTTCCAAAATGGTGCCATTATCCAATTTTACCCTCCTCTACAATTCCATTCAATTTCGAGGTTAAATGTCCTGCATGATAGTTGACGAGCGTTTGCGTCTCACGCTTATATGGCATTTGTTATTATTAAATATTTCTTTAAAAATCAACAGATTCAAATCTAAAATGATGTTGGCAAAAAAAATTAAAAAGTAAGCATGCGTTTTAACAAATAAGAAAACTAACAAAGTGAAAATACATAAAATTAAAATATACTGAGAAAGGACATTGTCATCCTGGGGTCATCGCCCTATTCAAAAGACGTCCATCTGCCATGGCCATTGAAGAGACATTCGCGTGCACCATCGTTTTTGTTGAAAT
Source organism: Syzygium aromaticum (assembly GCA_024500025.1). Classification (NCBI taxonomy): domain Eukaryota; kingdom Viridiplantae; phylum Streptophyta; class Magnoliopsida; order Myrtales; family Myrtaceae; genus Syzygium; species Syzygium aromaticum. Next base: position 28,145,558 of record CM044889.1, on the reverse strand, counting down.
GGTTTGTCATATATAAATAATTAAGAGAATAGATTAAATTGGACACGAAAAGGTGTGATTATTGGGTATGAAAAAAAAGTGATTAATTACATGAAAAGAAATAATGCTTGATAAAAAAAAAGGTTTAATTATAGTGATACACCATTAAAAAAAAAAGCATTTTCCTCTATAATTCCTACTCGTGACCTAAGCCTTGGAGAACTGCATATCGCTATTGTGTGCAAAAGGTTAGATAGGCTCGAGTCTACCAAACTTTAGAATCCCCTCTCTCTCAATGAACCCAATCCTCCGCCATTATTGTTGTGATCGAAGTCACAACCGCCCAACAATCCTTGCCCGCCCAACCGTGATACCCTTCTCTCCCGTCCTCCCTTAATCTTCGTACATCCCTATAGCCCACTCTTTATCTCTTTGTCCCTCTCTCTTTCCAGATAAATTGGGGCCTTCGATGCCGGAGTTGGAAAATCCTTGTCGATGGAGGATCATCATTTTTTAATGGAGGCCCATGTAAAAACTAAGGAAACCCGAATCTACCCAACTTGCTTTCACTGTTGGGAAGCCAAAATTACGTGCTAGTCGATGATTTCTTTTTGGTGATTGGTAGACCGTCGAAAATCCTGTCCAATCACATGATGAGCCCAGCCAGGGGAAAGTAGACATCAACCCTGGCTATGGGCAGCGACATGACTCGTGCGTCTCTCTGCACAACCTCAGATGGAGAGGGATTGCACCACAACAAACGAGGTAAGAACTATACTGCACTACTTTTGACTCTCTTTTTATAGTACTTTTACGAGAAATGTCAGCATCAATTGGTCGGTATCAATACCCGTTGAATCCGAATAAGACGCGATTTGGGATGAATTGTCCCGATACAAGATTGTATACAATTGGCGATATAGGGAATGGAACTCATGTTTCGCGTTTGATTCATAAATATATCCGTTCGTTGATATGTAAGTTAATTATCAATGAGAATTTATTGATTATGGCAAAATTTTGAAAGTACACTTTTGCATTTGGTGATGTGTAAAGTTGTGATATCCCAACTGGCTGTGGCCATCCGACCAACCCAAAAAAAAAAATATAAACTGGCTATGGCCATGTTAGTATTAAATTTTGCGTTTGCTTTGTAAGTAGAGAAGGACTTGGGGCCGCCGAGACTTAAACGAAGAGGGCCTAATGGGATGGGAAGTGAGAATAGCTTAAGCCAAAAGGCAATCCTAGTGTGAACTTGACTTACCAATATTCCCAATGGAATGCTACTTGGCAAATGAAATGGGACTCAACTCTTCAAAAGGAGAAAAAGAAAAGAAAGAATATATGTATATTGCTCAAGTTAATATCACAAAAAAAAAACTTAAACCTTTACTATTTGAACATATTTATCCCAAATTAGTTTTCAATCCATAAAAATCCCAAAATGCCCCATGTGACAACTGACGAGGCTGACAATGTTTGCATGGCATACTTACATGGCATTTTTTTTTTTTTTTGCATGATGACTATATTGCTATTTTTCAATGGAGGCCCGTGAAAAAATGGGGAGACGGGAATTCACCAACTTGTTTCCTCTGTTGTGACTTCAAAGTTGCGATTTGTAAATTAGAACTTCATATGATTGGTACACTTACGAAAACTTGCTAGGCTCTAGAATATCTTGCCCTTCAGTGATTGCGCACATATTGCACAATTCAATCCACACACGTATGTAAATAACATTTTCTCGTGTGGTTAAATCCTATCAATCTTTAACAAAGCCAATTCCAATCACGATGAAGGAGCCCAGCCAGGGGACAATTGACATCAATATTGAGAAAAGCATATTACCAAAAAATGTGAAGAGACATTACTCATCGGTCTCTCTCCACAGCCCCAAATTGAGTGCGCTTGTACTATGTCGATCGGATAAGAACTACACTGCACTAACTTTTGACTCTCTTGGCACCGGCGATGATGAACTTACCTTGAAAAGACAATCACAGCGACATAAGAACCTCTCTTTTTTCTTACTTTTATGAAAGAAGTCTCCTTCAATTGATCAGTATCAATAATGGATACAGATAAGACACTATTCGAAATGATTTCTCATAATACGATATTGTTTACATTTGATGATATGAGGAATCGTACTCATGTTACTCATCTAATTTATAAACATGCCTCTTTGTTTGACTAATAGGCTAATCGTCGATAAGAATGTATCAATCACGGGAAAAAAAATTGAGAGTACACTTTTGAATTCGGCAATATGCGAAGTGTGATGTCCAAATGGGCCATGGCCGTATAACTCATCTTTTTACCTTCCTTTTTTTTTTTATATGAGTGATTTATAATGAATAAATTCCAATTAAAAAGCATTTAGATAAAATCAATCATGAAACAGGTTTTTTATTATTTAATCTTATTTGCCGTCTTAACATATTAAACATGTAAATGTGGAATTTCTCATGATGATTATGGATAATCTAGTCGAATCAACTCCCTCTGGGTTAAGTGTGCCCTAGTTTGAGTTTGTTTTGCTTTAATGCAATCAAATTAAATGAGAATGAATTGATTACTCAAATAAATTGCATATTGGGGTGTTAAATACGAATCTCATAATGGAGGGGAAAACATTAACTATTCCTTTCTTGTGCTTATGCCTTTTGAAATAAAAGAATCCAAAATTACTGGAATGTTATCAATGTGTAACATACCACGAGATGTAATCAGAGAGAAAAGGCATCCAAAGGTTATGCATCAGCATTATTCCAATAGCAAAATAGTGCACACATTGATTTCTCAAAGTAGAATGTGCATAATTGAGTGCCTAAAGCTGAGAAAAATCGGGTAGCCCCACAAATTAAATCGACTATTTTCGTGTTTGTAGCCAATAGTTTAATCATCATATGTTGCTTGTTTGTGATTTATATGCTAATCCAAGAGTATGCCTTTGTATAATTTGAGTTTATTTCTAATCGCAGGATTAGTTAAGTCAAAATTTCTAAGGATAATTTCTTGAAGCTAAGTTCGTCGCCTAGCTGGAAGGTTGGGTTTGCCACTGAAAGCACAAATACTACAATTTGAATTCAGACCTTTAGCGAAGAAAATAATACCTATTGAGCAATCCTTCAAGTTATCCAACTTTGTCTGTCCTAAAGCATCTATTATCACTGAATATATCAATTTTTTTTCTTAGTTCACTAAATCTGCTTGAATTTTTGTTTGATTTTGAACGAAATGAAATTGACACTGAATTTTCAAAAATTAATTATCTCCTAGAAATCTTACAGAAGATATAGTAGACGTTCTAGAGATTAGTGAATCACGCACATTGTACATGTCAAAAATTACATGTAAATGTTACTAGACAAAGTAAGGCGAGAAGAAAAGAACACCTGTTAGGCAATTTTTCAGGTTGTCAAACTTTGTTGGTCCTAAAGCATCTTTTATTGGGAAAATTACCAAAACAGTCGTAAACCTATTACAACGTGCCAATTTAGTCTTAAACCTTTTTTTTTTGTGCCAATTTAGTCCTAAATCTTTTGCATTTGCACAAATTCAGTCCATCCGGCCAATTTTGAACAACAGGTGCTAACGTGGATGCCAGCCGGGTGGCCGGTCAACGCTAACGTGGCAATTTTTAATATTATTTTTTAATTTTTTTCGAATTTATTTTTTTCTTTTTTCTTTTCTTTTTTTTTTCCCTTCATCTTCATCTTCAACCTCTAGTCGGTTGCCGGACTGGCGATTGCCCAAAGGTGGAAGCCGGCGAGGTTGGCCTAGCCGGCCACTGGAGAGGCTTGACCTCGCCAGCGTTGTGCGAGGCCGAGCCTCTCCAGCGATGGCGAGGGGTCTTCCTCAAAGTCCCTACAAGGCTCGGCCCCGCCGGCAACTATCAAGGCTCAACCCCGTTGTTGCTAGGCAAGGCCAACCTCGCCAGTGCCGGTAAATTCGAGCCCTTGCTAGAGTGACACCGAAGACGACCCCTCACCAGATCTGATGAGACTTGAACTTGTTAGCAATTGGCAAGGTAGGCCTTGTCCAACAATGGTGAGGACGACCTCTCGCCAGATCTAGTGAGGGCTCATCCTCTCCCAGCAATAGCAAGTTCGGCCTTGCCTAACGCCGGCGAGGTCGAGCCTTGCCTACCGGGCCAACCTGGCCGACCAAAGGTTGAAGATGAAGGGAAAAAAAATAAAATAAAAAATAATCGAAAAAATAAAAAATAATATTAAAAATTGCCACATTAGCGTCGGCCAGCCGGCCAGCATCCACGTCAGCGTCGGCTGGTGAAAATTGGCCGGATGGATTGAATTAGCACAAATACAAAAGATTTAGGACTGAATTAGCACAAGATTTATGACTGAATTGACACAATTACAATAGATTTATGACTATTTTGCTAATTTTCCCTCTACTATCACGGTGTATATCTTTACTTTTTCTTAATTAACTAAATCTATTTGAACTTTAATAAGATTCTTAAACGAATAGAAATTGACATCAGATTTTCGAATCTTAATTATATCCTAAAAATTTTACAAAGGAGATAGTTGACGTTCTAGAGACTTGAAACTTGTGAATCATGCACATTGTACATGTCGATATTACATGTGAATGCACTTGCACGAAGGAAGGCACTTTAGGCTTTCTATTTTTAAGGGAAGAAGCAAACAAAGGAGTAGTGATCAATTTTCATGCTTTTTACGGTCCACTCATGCACTTTAACGCTGCAAATGGTAAAAGGAGATCTCATGGGACGTCATCCATAATACCTCACCAATTATTCGTCATCTAGAGACCGTTTGCTTAGGATGCAATTACCTTATTAATAGGCTCATCAATAGCTCAAATGATTCATTACTTTTGGAAAAATTATCCTTTTCATCCCTATACTTTCACATTTTTCCTAGTCAAGTCCGTATACTTTTGATTTGTCTAATGAAGTCGCTTTACTTTCACAAATTTTCTAATCAAACCTGCTTTGATTAGAAAAGGCGTGAAAATCTGGTACTACTTGAACATATTTACTCTAAATTATTTTTCAACTCATAAAAACTTTCAAAATGGTGCCATTATCCCAATTTTACCCAACTTTACAATTCCCTCCAATTTCGCGGTTAAATGTCATGCATGATAGCTGACAAGTGTTTGCATCTCATGCCTACATCGCTTTTTATATTATTAAATATTTCTTTAAAAAATCAACAGATTTAAATCTAAAATGATGTTGGCAAAAAAAATTGAAAAGGGAACATGGGTTTTAACAAATAAGAAAACTAACAAAGTGCAAATAAAGAAAATAAAAAAAAAGACTGAAAAAGGAAATTATCATCCTCATATCATTGCCTCCAATGAAGAGATTGAAGATCTCGTGGCCATTGAAGAGACGACCACGTGCACTTTCGTTACTGTTGAAATAGTTTGTTATATATAAATAATTAAGAGAAGAGAATAAATTGGACATGGAAAGAAGTGATTATTGATAGAATCAAATTTAATTATAGTGTTAAACCATAAAAAAAAAACTTTTTCCTCTATAGTTCCTACTTGCAACCCTAAGCCTTGGAGAATTGTGGATCACTATTGTGTGCCAAAAGTTACACAGGCTTGAGTCTACCAAACTTTACAATCCCCTCTTTCTTCCTAAGCCCAATTCATCACCATTACTGTCATAGTCAAGTCACGACCACCCAACAATCACTGCCGCCCAACTACAACACTCCTCTCTCCCGTCCTTTCTCAATCTTCATACATCCCTACAGCCCAATCTTTTTGTCTTCGTCCCTCTCTTTCCAGATAAGTTGGGAGTATCGATGCTGTAGCTGGAAAATCCTTGTCGATGGAGGATCGCCATTTTTCAATGGAGGTCCATGTAAAATTGAGGAAACCCGAATTTACCCAACTTGTTTTTTACGGTCGTGAAGTCAAAATTACGTGCTAGTAAATGATTTCTTTTAAGTGATTGGTAGACCGTCGGAAAATCCTGTCCAATCACAAGATGATCCCAGCCTGGGGAAAATAGACATCAACCCTGACGAAAGCATATTACCCAAGATGGGAAGCGACGTGACACATACGTCTCTATCCACAACCTCAGATCGAGAGTGACTGCACCATATAAAAGTGGTCAGAACTATACTGCACAACTTTTGACTATCTTGGTACTGGCGATGATGGAATTTCCTCGAAAATAAAAAAACACGAGATAAGAACTTCTCCTCTTTTAATCGTACTTTTATGAGGAAAGTCTGTTTCAATTGGTCGGTATCAATAACCCATCACCTCCAGATAAAGATGAGATTTGAGATGAATTGTCCCAATACAAGATTGCTTACATATGATGACACGGGGAATCAAACTTATGTTGCGTATTTGATTCGTAAATATGTCCATTCATCGATCAATAGGCTAATTATCGATGAGAATTTATTAATTATGGCAAAATTTGGAAAGTACACTTTTGCATTGGGCGATGCGTGAAGTGTGATGTTCAAACTATAAGAAATTTTTTAATATGAGCTTTATTAATTGAGATTAACTGTATTAGTGTGATTTAATAAAGGCAAGATATATGAGTTATTAATAAATCTAATAAGATGTTAGTTAGTGTGGGCCGAATACGGTCCAGCCCGTGATGAGAGGGCCCGTGGCCAAAAACTCTATAAATAGCGTTCAAATCTCTTCTTTAGCTTGATGATGCACAATTTGACTTACAAACGGATATAGAGAAGAATTTCTTCTTATGAATGGCAATCTCATTAGACTAATGTTCCTGTGAACGAAATAAGAGAGAAGCATTTGAGTTCGTGTTCAGAAACCGTCACCAATTTCACATCAAGCTCGATGGATTCCAAAATAAGTGCGCGAATCAATAGCTTTTTCATTTATATGTTTCAATTTCTGATTATGGCGTTATTGGGCATGCTATTTTCGTTGCCGACACAAACTGGCTATGACCATGTTAGTATTAAATTTTGCGTTGAATTTTGCTTTTTAAGTAGACAACGACTAGGGGCCGCCAAGACTTAAACGAAGGGGGCCTAATGGGATGGAAAGTGAGAAAGACAATGAGCTTTTGCGGAAGCGAATGAAGAATATAAAGGCAATCTTAGCATGAACTTGACTTACCAATATTCCCAGTGGAAATTATCCAAATGCTACTGGGCAAATGAAGTGGGACTCAACTCTTCGAAAGGAGAAAAAGAAAAGAAATAATATATGTATATATAGCAGTGGTTAATATCACAGAAAATTTTAAACCGGCACTATGAACATATTCATCCTAAATTAGTTTTCAATCCAAAAAAATTCAGTCGTACCATTGTTCCACTTGCACCCTTTGTTACGATTCCGTCCAAATATGTCGTTAAATGCCCTATGTGACAGCTGATGAGGCTGACAGTGTTTTGCATGGCACGCTTATGTGGCATTTTTTTATGCGTGATGACCATATAGCCATTTTTCATTGGAGGCCCATGTAAAATTGTGGTAATGGGAATCGACACAACTTGTTTCCACTGTTGTGACATCAAAATTGCGATTTGTAAATTAGAACTTCATATAAGTGATTGGTAGACCTATTGGAAAATCTTGCCCTTTGGCGACTACACACATTGCATAATACAATCCACCCACGTACGTAAATAATCTTTTCTCATGTGGTTAATCCTATCAATCTTTAACAAAGCCCATTCCAATCACTACGAAGGAGCCCAACAAGGGGACAATTGACATCAACCCTGTGGAAAGCATATTAATGTGAAGCGACATGACTCGTGTCTCTCTTCACAGCCCCAAATTGAGTGCGCTTGCACTATATCGATCAGATAAGAACTACACTGCACAACTTTGACTCACTTGGCACCGGCGATGATGAACTTACCTTGAAAGGACAATCACGATGACATATGACCGTCTCTTTTTTCTCGCCTTTATGAGAGAAGTCTCCTTCAATTGACCAATATCAATAATGGATACAGATAAGACACCATTCGAAATGATTTCTCATAAACATGTCTTTTCATTCGATCAATAGGCTAATCGTCGATAAGAATGCATTAATTATGGAAAAATAATTTGAGAGTACACTTCTGAATTCGGTGATATGCAAATTGTGATGTCCAAATGGGCCATGGCCGTATAAGTCAGTCTTTTTACCTTCCTCTTTTTTTTTATATGAGTGATTTATTATGAATAAATTCCAATTAAAAAGCATTTAGATAAAATCAATCATGAAACAGGTTTTTGATTATTTAATCTTGTTTGTCGTCTTAACATATTAAACATGTAAATGCAGAATTTCTCATGATGGATTAGGGATAATCTAGTCGAATCATCTCCCTTTGGGTTAAGTATGCCGTAGTTTGAGTTTGTTTTGCTTTAATGCAATCAACTTAAATAAGAATGAATTGATTTCTTAAATAAATTGCATATTTGGGTTTTAAATACGAATCTTATAATGGAGAGGAAAACGTTAACTATTTTTGTCCTGTGCTTATGTCTATTGAAAATAAAAGAATCCAAAATTCCTGGAATATAATATCTATGTGTAACATACCACGATCAGAGAGAAATTAGCATTATTCCAATTGAGTGCCTAAAGTTAATTAAGAAAAATTGGAGAGGCCCCACGATTTTTGTTCTCTTACGTAAATCGATCCTTATCGTTTTTGCAGCCCACATTTTAATCTTCATATGTTGCTTGTTTGTGATTTATTTGCTAATACAAGTTTACTATTTGAGTTTATTTATTATCATGGGATTACTTAATTCAAAATTTCTCAAGATAATTTCTTAAAGCTAAGCTCATCCCCAGCAGGAACATTGGGTCCGCCACTAAATGCATAAATATTACAGTTCAAATTTAGACCTTTAGCGAAGAAAATAATACTTGTTGAGCAATCCTTCAGGTTATCTTACTTTGTCTGTCCTAAAGCATTTATTATTACTGAATATATCATTTTTTTCTTAGTTCACCAAATTTGCTTGAACTTTTTTATGATTTTGAACGAAATGAAATTGACACCAAATTTCCAAAACTTGATTATATCCTAGGAAATTTACAAAAGCTATAGTCCACGTTCGAGAGACTTTGTGAATCACACACGTTGTGCATGTCAACAATTACATGTGAATGCTCTTGGACAAAGTAAGGCGTGAAGAAAAGAACATCTTATGAGCAATTTTAAAGGTTATCCACCTTTATCGGTCCTGACGCTTTTTCCCTCTCCCCTTTAGAGTTCTCTCATCTTCTTCCTATATTCACATGGCTTTCTTCTTCAACCTCCGTGGAAGGGGTGTTTGAGCTAGATCTCTCCCACCCCTCCCCTTTTTCCTTTTTCTTTGGCTGATTTGATTCTATGTTCTCTCTTCTTTGCTTTCCTCCCATTTTGAGGAGCTTTTCTCTTCTGATCTAGTTTAGATTTAGAAGTTCTTCTCTCCCATTTCGGAGAGGTTTCAATCTCAATTTAGTCTAGATTTTGGGTTTTTTTGCGTTTATGATTTTGGGGTTTCGCTTTTCTCGGTTTCATTTGTGTATAAGTCCAGTTTTTAAAAAAGATCAAAAGAGTTTCGTGAAAGTTTCACTCTTACAAGTGTCAGATCTGTGCATGTTTAACTTTGTTACTCTGCACGACAATGGTATTTGAGAAGCCTATCCTAAGCGAGCATCTCCGAAAGGCAAAGACGTAGCAACATATGGAAATCTCAGTGTATGCTTATTACTGAAAATGAATTTGGTGATTGGCCGCCGATTTTGGTTTGAAGATGTATCAAATCTGCTTTTTGAGTTTACGACCCATAATTTTGTTCTGATTATTTATCTTCTTATCTGAAACTTGTTTTGTTGTTTTAGTTTGCAATTAGACTGTTTATCTCTATTGTATATCCGTAAAAATGAATAAAATATTTCCAAAAAAAATAACCTTTGTCGGTCCTAAAGCATCTATTATCATTATGTGTATCATTACTTTCTCTTAATTGACTAAATCTGCTTGAATTGACATCGGATTCCGAAACTTAATTGTGTCCTAGAAATTTTACTAAGGAGATGGTCGACGTTCTGGAGACTTCCAACTTGTGAGTCGCGAACTTGTGAGGCGGTTGAGGCTTTTTTTTGTTGTTTTAGTTTATTTTATTTTTTAGTGTCCACTCGTGCACTTCATCGCAGGAAATGTTAAAAGGAGATCTTATGGGACGTCATCCATAGTACGTGACCAATTATTCGCCATCAGTTTGCTTGGGATGCAATTACCTGATCAATTGGCTCATCAATAGCTTAAACAATTTATTATTCGTCGAAGAAAATTATACTTTCCATCCCTATATTTTCAAACTTCTTCTAATCAAGTCTTTATGATTTTAGTTTATTTAATTAAGTCCTTCAACTTTCATACATTTTCTAATCAAATCCCTTTGATACTAAATCCGCTCATATTTAACCAACATAATTGTCTAACGACGCCAAAGCATGATAGAGCGAATCCCCATGTGGAAGAGTGTGGAAAGTTGAAGGGATCTTGAGCAATTATCTCTAAAAATATCGAGGATCCCGACATGCCTGCGTATCTTCTCTCTTCAAGCTTTCGAGAGTGAGCTTGTTAGGATTCATTTCTGACTTATCCTTACACATTCCACATTGAAAAGTCCACGATTATCAGACATCCAAGACATGAATGCTCCCTCGTGAATTTAATGAAATGTCTCTGTGTAATTAGGTTACTTCTTATCACGCAATTACTTAGCTCAGAATTTCTACGGATAATTTCTTAAAGTTAAGCTCATTCCCTATGCAGGAATCCCAGATCCACCACTGAATGCACAAATATTATGATTTGAATTTAGACCTTTAACGAAGAAAATAACACCTGTCGAACAATCGTTTAGGTTATCCAACTTTGTTTGTCCTGAAGCATCTGTTACCACTGAATATATATCTTTTTTTCTTAATTTACTCAACCTACTTGGATCTTTTTTTATCTAATTTTGCAACGAATTGAAATTTACATCGGATTTCCAAAGCTTATTTATATCATAGAAAGTTTATAAGATATATAGTCAACAATCCAGAGACTTGAAACTTGTGAATCACGCATATTGTGAAGGTCGGCAACTACATGTGAATCCTCTTGGACAAAGTAAGGCACGAGAAAAAGTAACACCCGTTGAGCAATTCTTTAGGTTATCTTACTTTGTCTTTCCGAAAGCATCTTTAGCCATTGAATGTGTCATTTTTTTTCCTTAATTTACTACATCTATTTAAATTATTATCTTATTCTAAAAAGTATTGAAATTGACATCGGATTCCCAACACTTAATTATACCCTCAAAATTTTACGAAAGATACAGTAGATAGATGCTCTAGAGACTTGGAACTCATGAATCACTCACATTGTGCATGTCGACAACTCCACGTGAGTACTCTTGGACAAAGTAAGGCACGAAGAAAATTATGCCTACCGAGCAATTCTTTAGGTTATCCAACTTTGTCTAACCTAAATCATCTATTATTGCCGAACACATTATTATTTTTATTAATTTACTAAACCTACTTGAATTGTTACCTAATTCTGAAATGAATTGGGATTGACATCGGATTCCCAAAACTCAATCCTAGAAATTTTACCAAAGATATAATTGAAGTTCTAGAGACCGGAAACTTGGGAATCATGCACATTGTGCATGTCGACTGTTATATGTGAATGCTCTTGGATAATGTAAGGTGCTTGAGGCTTTTCTTCGTAGGAGGGAGCAAAGTACAAACAAAGGACTCGTGATTGCCCTTGCTTTTTTGGGTCCGCTCCATCACTTTATTGCAGAAAATGGTAAGGAGATCTTATGGGACGTCATCCGTAATACGTCAGCAATTGTTCGTCATCTAGGGACAGTTCGCTTAGGATGCAATTTCCTTATTAATAGGCTCATCAATAGCTCAGATAATTCATTACTTTTTGAAAAAATTATCCTTTTTGTCCCTATACTTTCATGTTTTTCCTAATCAAGTCCTTGTTCGTTTGATTTGTCTAATAACTTTCACAAATTTTCAAATCAGGTCTCTCCCCACCCAGATATGTGTGGAAAAAATTATCAAATGGTGATAACTTTGAAATAAGATGTGCATAAAATTTAACCAATGTGGAATCCCAACTGGACATCCACATTGGAAAAACTTTATCCACAAGTGCTATGGTGACATCTGACAGCCACGTCAGCTGGATTTGGTGTCGAAGGGACTTAATTAGAAAATTTATGTATGTAAAAAGACTTAATTAGACCAATTAAAAGTATAGGGACTTGATTAGAAAAGGCATGAAAATATAGGGACAAAAAATAAATTTTCCTTTATTATTTTCCTATTGTCAAAGAACTTCAAATGGTAATACATAAGCAATGCCAACACCGGCATGATGAGTCTTCATGATGATAATCGCGAGAACTTAAAGTTTTAACATTGGTCAATTGAAGACTTAAACTTTTATCTTGATGAATTGAGAACTTAAGATTTTATAAAAGTCTCAATCAGATTTTGAGCTCGTCAATAGCATCATTCAGACATTCGAAATCCAATGTGGCTCTCTTGTGGAATATTTCATCATTTGCCATGTGTCATTCTGACGTCTGAATTCAACCAATGGTGAGCTTGGGACTTGATTGTGGGTATTTTGTATATTAAGTCCCCAACTGATCACAATAATATCTAAAATTCTCAATTTTACCATGGCGAAAATGTTAAGTTCTGTTTCCGCACTTGTCCGGGGATATATATGCTTGATATCAAAGGCTCATTCTCTTCATTTCAATTCAATATATTATTTTAAATACTAGAAGAACAAAAGCAAGGTTTATAAGGGTAAAGATATTGACCAATTAACTTAATTTTTACCATAGAGTGAATTATAGGGGCCACCCTTGCGGGATAATCAATGTCAAGTGGACTAAATTGTGATTAGTGCTTAGTCGTGATGATATTGTTTTTTGCTTATTTTAACTACGAATCGTGTGTTCTTAGATTGAGGATTTTTGTCAGGTCCACTGTCTATGTAAAAAGTGAGTTACATGTTCACCATTATTAAATTGATTTGTAAAAAATTTGATTACAAAATAAACTCTAAAAATACATATCCTTCATCCAACAATAAATCCTTTCAACATCTCGATTTTTGCCCGTGTCTAGTTGTAACACTATTATTGATAAATCTGCCAAATAATTGATTTGTGACATGGAAGCATAAGTTTCCAGATCCTTAGGATTGATACAAGTTTCTAGATCCTTTACGTTAGATATACAATTGATTCCCAAGTCAGCAATTCTTGGTGGTAATTGATCGAAAATAATATGTTGGAATTTTGCGTAAGGGTCTAGAATTATATTGACAAAATTGAAAAAATTTATTACTAAATTGATATCCGTACAATAGTTTTAGGATTGATTTAGTAATTATCCCATGGATTAGTAGACCTATGAAAACTTGCTAGACTCTCAGTCTTTAGAAAATCTTGTCCTCCGGTGATTATACACACATCGCATAATCCGCTCGTCCCACGTAGGAAAATAGTTATTTCATATGATCAAGGTTTCCTACAAATCTCCAACAAGCCAATTCCAATCAGTATGATCAGCCCAGCCAGGGGAAAATTGACATCAACCGTGAGAAAAGCATATTACCCAAGATGTGAAGAGACATGACTCATATGTCTCTCTCCACAACCTCAAATTGAGCGACTACACTGCACAACTTTTGACTTTCTTGGAGCAGGGGATAATGAAATTATCTTGTAAAGACAACAACAAAAGAAATAAGAACTTCTCTTTTTTCTTGCTTTAATGAGATAAGTCACTTTCAATTGGTCGCTATCAATAACCCATTCGATCTAGATAAAGCACGATGTGAGGTGAATTGTCTACGTATGAAATTATTGATATTTGATGACTTAAGTATCATAACTTTAAAAAAAAAATTGTTCATGACAACTGTCATAAATTTTAATGTCTTTGTTGAATTTACAGTACTCAAGTGATAAATTGAAAAGATGTGACTCCAAAGTAAATATTTTTTAAAAGTTATAATACTCAAGTGATTAATTATAAAGTTATGACATTAAAGTAAGCAGCGTAGAAAGTAATAACATTTGTAGTGTCCTTATCCAATTTACTATAGACTAGTTTGACACGGAGTGCCTAAAGTTAAGAAAAAATTGATAGGTGCCCCACCAATTCTTCGTTTTTTTCTAGATGGACATAATTGAATTGATCCTTGTCGATTGTAGCCGGCATTTTAATGTTCATATGTTGCTTGTTTTTATATATTTATGCTAATTCATGTATTGTATGTCTCTGTAGAATTTAAGCTTACTTCTTATCACTCGATTACTTGGTTCAGAATTTCTAAGGATCATTGCTTAAACCTGAGCTCCTCCCTTCAGAGGGAAACCTGGGTCCACTATTGAATGCGCAAACATTACTATTTGAATTTAGACCTTTAGCAAAAATAAATAAATAACACCTTTTGAGCGATCCTTTAGATTATCCAAACTTTATCTATCCTAAAGCATCTAATATCACTGAATAAATCGTTTTTTTCCTCCTTAATTTACTGAATTTGATTGAATTTTTATCTAATGATAAAACGAATCGAAATTGAAATTGGATACCAACAACATAATCATATCCTGGATATTTTTCAAAAGATACAGTCCACGTTCTAAAGATTTGAAACTTGCGAATCACGCATATTGTGCACATCGATGATTACATGTGAATGCTCTTGGACAAAGTGGCGTGCTTGAGACTTTCTTTGTACGAGGAAGCAAACAAAGGACTAGCTTTTAACGCAGAAATTTGTAAAAGCAGACGTCATCCATAATACGTCATCAATTATTCGTTATCCGGAGACAGCTTGCTTAGGATGCACTTGAATAATATATTATTATTTGAAGAAAGGTGGTTCCGTGCCTTGAATTTTTGCCTAGCCTAATTTTGAAAGAGAATTGAGCACCTAAACAGAGACCATGCTTCTACTTTCTTGTTAAGTTAAGAGTAGCAGTTATTTTGATGACATTTTCCTATGTGTCTAAAATAAATGATGGAGATTAGCCCTAGCTAGCCTGTCACTAGCTTGGGCAATTCCTTTTAGCGTAGTTAAGACGGATTTTCAGGCGATAGATGCCTCGGATGCGGGTTCAACTTCTAAAGGGCTAATAGACCGGAAATATTCGGCCTTTATGACCCGAGACCACAAGGAGTCCGAGCATGCCGTAAGATGTTGAAAGTAGGTATGACTCAATCTATTGGTTAGACAATTCTTGCTTGTGCACCCCTGGACCCGGACTCCCCCGATAAAGGAACCCACATGCAAAAGAAAACTCAAGCCTAGAAGTCTAAAAGGGCTACCCTATCGCCCAAGAAGAGGGGGTTTAACAAATGGTGGGCCACAAAGGTTTCTTCGTCCTTGAATCCCTCAACAAGCTGCAAATTAGTCTGGGGTCACTACAATCAAATTAGTCTTACTTTTCCATTCTCCTATTTGTGGCTCCATCTGAAAAAAAAAAATGGAGTTTCTATGGGTGCTTCAAATAAAGTAAATCGACTAAAGCTCCAACCGACTGAATAATAAATCACAGTAAAGCATTTATTTATTTTTTGTACTCGCTAAGTGAGCTTCACTACTCAGATTTAGTCTTATACGTAATTTATTCTTGTATATAAAGCACGAGAAGACGGTTTAGGCGACTTCGAAAAGACTTTGTCCCTATACTTTTCACAAATTTTATAATCGAATTCCTCCGGCTCTAAATCTAACTGAATTTAGCTAATATAGCCATTTGACAACACCAAAATACGATGCGGATATAATATATGGATCCCCACATGGTCATGTGTCAAAAAATTTAGCTAATGAGTACAACTTTGAAATATGTTGTGCATAAAATTTAGCTAATGTGGACAAAATTTTTACTTACGTCATACTCATCCGATAGCTATGTCAATCGGATTTAGCAGGATTTTTGTCAAACAAACCTGATTAGAGAATTTGTGAAAGTAGATTGACTTGATTAGATAAACGAAAAGTATAAGGACTTGATTAGAAAAAGTATGAAAGTACAGGAATAAAAAGTAAATTTTTTTCTTTGTTATTTTGATATATAACTATATATTTCAAAATAGGAGACCCCTCTAAGCCGACTCAAAGTAAGAATCCAATTCCAATAGATAAAATATTGCAATAATTTGTTACTTGTTCAGACATCAAATCACTAGTCCTATATGTGTGTGTGTATACGTGTGATATTTGTTGGTTTTTTTGTTCATTAGTGATCAAAGGAGGTTTCGGCCGTGACAATCAATTGTACCGCATGCTTATGAATGACACCTAGTGAAAAAAGCAAGAATATTTTGGAGTCACAAGAAAACTTTGTCATAAGATTTGTGTTTTCTTTAGGAGATTGAGAGATTAATGAGAAATTATGAAGGCTAAATACTTATTATTGGGTGTAATCGGAACTATGAGACATTAAAAGTGTTTGAATAACTCAAGTGTAATTGTAATTAATATTGTATCCTTTTATTGCTAATGAAATTATATGCTATTCTCCCTGTAGACTAGGTTATGTCGAGTGAATAACATAAACCTGATGTCCTTTTTTTTTTAACCTCCATTTTTTATTGTGTTTTCTTTGTCTATTTTTTATTATTGTGTTGGATTGCTTGTTTTTCCCTACTGACGTAACAATTCAAATGGTGACTTATTGCTCTCTCCACCTGCCATCAATAGGGGTACACCGTGTGGTGATCATACTTTTGACAGATTAAGCCGCTTGGGCTTCGCCCTTTTTCTTGAAGCTTATCTAGTATTCTTTCTTTTAACTCAGACCTGTCCATTCTCACCAAAACCATCATAAAATAGTACGTTTCATCTACATAGTCTTATTCAGATTAAATTTTCCAATAACAACAAATGAGATTACATAACTCATCATTATCCCGTCTAGTCAAATAATAGCGAGGCCAAGCAAACATCATGCTTCTGTAGAAGAAGCGGCTGTCTTTTTCACACGCTGTTTAACTTAACTAATGATTTGGAATCGATGGTCAAAGAACGTCCACGTTGGTCCCATAGAAAAGGTGAAATTTGCCAACTTAGAATTAGAACCTTTTACAGAGAGCAGCATCTGAATAATCATATTTAACTTTACCTTTTCTTCGCTTTGTGGTCTCAGTGCGGTGAAAGCACTTCCCAACAAGGGATGGAATCAAACACATTATAGGCACTCAAATTTCTCAGTAACATAGGCTGCTCTGATCTTGGTGTCCAGTACTTCGTGGTCCGACGGTTTGATGGAGAGCAAGCCCGGCTCATCCAGACCCGACCGCAAAACGACAGAGAGAAACAGGAGAAATCAAATGAGGGCACTCCTCTCCAAGCTCCACTCCCTTGTTCCTCCACAGAGTCCTATGGTCTCTCTCTCTCTCTCTCTCTCTCTCTCTCTACAACACTGTATTTTTTCCATGGTTTTTAGTTATATTACGTACAAAACACCATGTATTTACTTTTCCTTCTTGAGAATGGGATTATTTTATATTTTTATTTTCTTCAAGGTGCTTGTTCTTATGTTAATTGGTGCTGACTATTTGGAAACTCTCATTTTCTGCTCCTCATCTTAGCTAGAAGCATGGAAAAATATCATTTCTTCAAGATTTTCAGTTTACCAGATAGTATTTGTAGCCATGTTTAATTCAATCATGCCCTTTTTTTCCTTTTGTGTAAAAAATGATGTAGAAGAAAATCAAAATTTTCCAAAGCACAAGGCACCTATCTAGGGTTTTTTTTTCTGTTACTGTTTAAGCAAAAGAAGTTGGAATGTCTCCTCATTTGAGTTTGCTGAAAGAAGTCTAGCGTGATGTAGTTTCTGAAATGGTAGGTAGTGTTGACCACAATTTCAAGAAAATTAAGTGCGAGATTGGGGATCCGTGACAAGGGAAGTTTTTAAGAAGTATGAGGTTCGTCTTTGGAATGTGATTGATTTTGTCCACGAGGGTGAGTTTAAATACCATCTTCTGGAGTTCAAAGTCCATAAATGTTTGTTTCAACTATATTTGTCATGCATTTTGATCAAGTTTAAGTTAACAATTGTCCTTGCTTACTTATGTTTTGGTTGTAGGAATCAACGTTGTCACAGCCCGATCAACTAGGCCAAGCGGCCAATTACATAAAGAACTTACAAGTGAAGGTAGAGAAAATGAGGGAGCAGAAAGAGAGGTTGTCAGAAATAGAAAAGATCAACACGAGCATGAAGAATGGACAGATGATCGGATTCAAGTCGCCAGAGATCAGAATTCAAAAAACTGGGTCAATCCTGGAGGTTGTTCTTGTTACTAGATTGGATGGCCAGTTCATGTTCAATGAGGCTGTTCGAGTGATTCATGAAGAAGGAGCTGATATCGTCAATGCCAGTTTCTCTAATGTTGGTGATGCGATGCTTCACACCATTCATGCCAAGGTAAGAATTTTATTATATTTTGAGCCCAAAAATGATTAGGTACTTATACATTTAGAACAAGATGATTACTAGAAAACGTAGAATTTTGTAACTCATACCTAGTGATGATACGTAAAATTAGTTTATAAAGCAAGGAGAGGCGTTCGATTATGATCCACTTATTTTTATATGAGCAGGATGACCAACTCACTAAAGTAGTAAAATTGTTGATGATGAATTATCTCATTAATTTTATGCATTATATAAGACGGGACTCAAAACCTAAGTTTTCACTTGATGGAGGTAGGAACGGAACCTATGCTGCCTGTACAAGTAGAACTAATTCACTTGTTTAAATGCCGGCATGCAATTTGGAAACCAATTCGGGAAACGGGTTTTAGTATGCCTAGCATTAATAAGACTCGTTTAGGAATTTCTCGAACAGGCTTGAGAAGCACAAACTGATTATAGTAGACAAAATCAGTGCAAAGTAGCTGTATCAGTTTTGACAGTATTCACAGTAAGACATAAGAGCCAGCCATGTTAATTCACGCACAAAGTATATACTGACAAAAGTAAAAGCTTCAAAGACCTTTTACCTTTTACCTGGAGAGGTTGACGGAAATTCCAGGCCAACATTTGCAGGAAATATTTTCATTTCCTTCTTTATGTTGTTGTTTTAGCCTTTTAAATTGGCTGGTTTTTCAGTATTATTTCCAAGCTGAGTATACTGTAGGTTGAAGATGGCGATTCTTCAGATGAGAGAGTGTCTCAAAGGCTACAGAAGATTGTCAATGATGCTTATGGAGTTTCATCCTGACATGGTACCATGTTATTGCAATCGTTTTGTCCTCTCACACTCTCTCTGAACAATTTCTTCACTTGCTGACTGTATATGTGGTCATTGACACACTTGTTAGTATCTGGAACAACTCACTGAAATCTTTCATTTGTTTATGTAGTTCATGTCTGAATGCAAGCAGCAACCCTCTTTGAATATTTTCCTTCTGCTCCTTTTGTTATTTCTTTGGAAATGGGTCGATCTTGGACTTGAATCCTCTTGTTGGATCACCTTCCACGGGCAATTTCACGATATCCCAGGCGTACACATGACGTTATGACATATTGTCGTAATTATCTATGAAAACATTGTAAGAAGTCATGAGATTATTTTACGGCGTTAAGGCGATTCGCCGTAATCAAGCGCAAAAGAGTAGTAAGAAATGAGATGGTATGATTCACTCGTGCGTCTTAGAAATTTTCCACCTTCTAATCGGATTTGGAGTTTCCCTAGGATCTTGGTCTTGCGGGTCATATCTAAAAGTATATGAAATGAGAAACCTCACAATGTGGAACAAGTATTGCTCTTATTGCTCAAATAAGAGATCAAATACAAATAAACTAAAAAATATAAAATAAATCGGACCTAATTTATATAGTTTGGGCCATGTGACCTACTACACGAGAAGAGTGGTACAAGATTCTACCATTGATGGAGAGACACAAAGATGATTAGTCACTTAAACACTCTCAATGTTTCCTGACCTTCTAATTACACCACTAATCACACTGTGTTGAGCTCTCCCAATTTCTCAAGAAACAATCTACTCAATCTTGCGGAGAAATACACAAGAACCATACCAAAGATAACTTCATTGAATTTTGAAACAACTTCAGGCCACGAAGACTTAAATGAAGCATGCCTAATGGGATGGAAAGCGAGAAAGAGAATGAACTGCAAAGTAAGCTAACGGAAAATATAAATCAATCCCCTAGTATGAACTTGGCATTTCAAAATGCCAAATGAAATGGGACTCAACTCTTCAAAAAAGAGAAAAAGAAAAGAAAGACTTCATCAATATTATCAGGATTATAACAAAAAATCTTGTACTGCTTGAACATATTTATTTCAAATTATTTTTTGACTCATAAAACCATCAAAATACTACCATTATCCCAATTTTACCATCCCTTACAGGCTTGCAGTTCAGTCCAATTTCACCGTTAAATGTCCTACATGGCAGGTGACAAGGCTGACCGTGTTTGCGTCTCACTCCTAAGCGGCATTCTTTATTAGTAATGATTGTCGCGACCTACCCGCTAAAATAAGTGTCAACAATGATGGTGGCAAAAAAGAATTAAAAAGTAAACATGTGTTTTAACAAATAAGAAAAACTAAGAGAGTACAAATAAAAAAAATTAAAAAAAGATTGAAAAAAGGAAATTATCATCCTCAGGTCATCGCCCCAATTGAAGACACCTCAATATACCATGGCCATTGAAGAGTCGTCCGTGTGTGCCGTCGTTGCCACCATCCCCACTTCAAATTTCAAGCCGGCGACGGTGGCCGCCTCTGATCTGTTTCAGATCGAGGTCGGGCAACCTCGGGTCTGCATCAGATCGGGTCCTATGGCTGCAACATGGGAAATCCATGATCTCTCTGTTTAGAGCACGCATGGCCTCGAGCTCTGTTCGGGAGGGCTGGCGTAGTCGCTGCAAACACCCTGCGCAGAGCTCGCAACGGTGCGAGCTCTGCCCACAGCCATCGTGAGCTCGAGATCTAGCTCTCATGGCCGTTCCCAATTTCCATGGCAACGAGTACAAGCTCGATTGAGAGGAGGGAAACGACAATGGCAAAGGGGTGGAAGGTCTGGTCGATTATGGTGAGGAAGAAGATGCGTTGGGGCAGATAGGTCATTTTCTGGGAAGGCTTCATGTGTTAACATCCACGTGCAATCTATCCTGCATGAGTCTGCCACACAAGACAGACATATAGGACATGATACCTAAAGTAGCGGAGTTGTGCTGGGAAATAAAATTGATACAGGGATACCACTTTGGGGGATTAACAGCATTACAATTGTCATAACTTTTGTACAACGTTCACTTAAGTGTCATAACTTTTTTTTCGATCATCTGGGTATCATGACTAATGTACGAAGCTCGCTTAAGTGCCATAATTGTTTATCAAATCACTTGAGTGCCCTTTAACTTATAACTTTTGTAAAAACATTCATCACAAATGCCATGCCACGTTAGATTTCTGACACTTGGATGAACATTTAAAAAAAAAAATTGATACTTAAGTGATCGATTGAAAGTTGTGACACTCAAGTGAACATCTTTTTAGAAATTATGACATTTAAGTGATCGAAAAAAGTTATGGCACTCAAGTGAATATCGTACGAAAATTATGATACTTGTAGTGTCCTTATCCCCTTTATGAGGGTTTTGTGGGTCGAAAAATAGCTTGGGGGTGAATGCTTCTAAATAGCACAATCTTGAAAAAATTTGTGATATTAATCCATATTGCTAAGTCTGTATTATTGTAACTATTTAGCACAGTTTCCAATCTCGGTTTCATATATGACTACGACTAAGGCACGCTCTAAGAGCGTGCATGAGATGGTTATGCGTAAAAGGATCGTGTGTGGTAACTTAAAGTGGGTGGCTATGGGAGTAATTGGAGAGTAATTTGCAAACAGTTTCCCTCTATAGCGCTTTCTCGCCGCTCTTAGATTTGGAGAACTGTGTATCACTATTATGGGCAAAAAGTTAGATAGGCCCAAGTCTACCTAACTTTAAATAGCTCCTTCACCAAAAATATGTAGTCGTGTGGTGATGCACTTAGTAATGGAATGAAGTGAGCACAAATGAACACATCCGCATAGCTCAGTCAATCGCCATTATTGTCATAGTCACATCCCCATATGTTGAGACGCACAAGTGATTTATGTTAGAAAAGTCCAACATAAGATAATCGGTGTAGTATGAATCAATTATTATACTTTAATTAGCACATAACTTATTAGTTTAAGTTTTTGAGTAAAAGTATATCCAACTGGATATATTGACAAGTTTACATTTAAGTTCTCTCTTCATAATTTCTTCAAAAGAAAGTATCGAGCTTTCTCTGCACGTTCTACCGCCATCCCTAACTCCCATTATGATTTCTCTCTCTGTCTCCTTGCACGAGAAATGCTTAGACTAGATATGACGGGGATCGACAAAAATGCCTCAAAAGTCTCATAGGGACGAAGGCAGGGGCCAGTGGTGGGGTCACTGAAAGCGAGTGTGTGTGAGAGAGAGAGGGAGAACCTATTAAGGGACCAAACGAAAACGACGACGGCGCCTTGGTGGCTTAATATTAGCGCGCGATGGCTCTGGTGGCTGCACATGGTGAGAGAGGGAAAGAGAGAGGTTGGCGACAACTAGGGTTTTGAAATTGTTGGTGAAAAATCATACATAAAAATTTTATGCGTGATGGCGATATCGCCATTTTTTAATGGAGACCCATTTAAAATTAAGGAAACACAAAATTACCCAACTTGCTTCCACTGTTGTGAAGTCAGCATGACCTCCGTCGACGGAGTAATTACTAAAAACTATCTTCTTTAGAGAAACTCCTAATTTCCTTCCTCCAAAGCCTAGAACATCGTGCACTGTCAAGCCGGACACGCTGTATCAGTCGGCGTAACCTCAAGCAAGAAATCGTTCACTCTTTCTTGTTACTATACGAAAGAAACTATAAATCGCCTTTTCTCTAAGTTAAGCTACGAAGAAGTTGGAACAGAGATCAAATGGATTCCGTTCCTAGTTTATCGGAAAATCAAAGATAACTCGTTCCACCATAGAAAATTATTTACTTCTTCCATTTCAAAAGGTATCGTGATTCACAAGAGCAAATCATTTAGGGGAATGATTAAAGTTTCCCACTATTCCTCAGCAAGCCAATTCAAATCATTATGATGAGCCCAGCCTGAGGAAAATTGACATTACCCGTGAGAAAGCACATTACCCAAAGAACGAAGAAACGTGACTCAAATGTCTCTCTCCACAGCCTCAAATTGAGTGTGCTTTCGCTACATCAGACGAGAACTATACTGCACAACTTTTTGACTCTCTTGGTCCTTCTGGCGATGGTGACAATGAGATAACAACTTCTCCTTTCTTTTCTTACGTTTTTTATGAGAAAAGTCACTTTCGACGAAATTACCTCCAAAAGAAGATAGCTCTCTTTTTGAGATGGGCATAATTAAATTGATCCTTGTCGTGCTTGTAGCCGACATTGCAATCTTCATATGTTGCTTGTTTGTGATTTATATGCTAATCCACGTCTAGTTTGTTTCTATATAATTTGAGTTTGCTTCCGCCACTCAATACATAATATATTACAAATTGAATTTAGACCTTTAGTGTAGAATTTAACACACGTTTGAGCAATCCTTTAGACTGTCCAACTTTGTCTATCCTAAACCGTATATTATTAGAGTACACCATGTTTTTCTTAATTTACTAAATTTGCTTGAAAATTTCATCTAATTGTGAAATGAATTGAAATAGACATGGATTCCCCCAAAACCTAATTATATCTTAGAAATTTTACAAAAGATACAGTCCATGTTCTAGAGACTTGAAACTTATGAATCACGCCCGTTGTGCATGTCCATGATTATATGTGAAAACTCTTGGACAAAGTAAGGCGCTTGACGCTTTTCTTTGAAGGACTGGTGATTACTTTGCATTTTATTATTCCAACGTAGGGTTTTATGTTGCTTTTTAAGGTCGACTCATGCACTTTTACGCAGAAAATGGTAATAGGAGACGTCATCCATAACACGTCACCAATAATTCGTCATTAGGAGACAGATTGCTAAGGATGCTACTCCCTGATAATAGTCTCGTCAAAAGCTTAATAATTTATTATTATTTGCTGAAAGGGTGCTCCGTACCTTGACTGTAAGTCTAGCCTAATTTCGAAAAAGAGTTGAGCATATGAACGGACATCATGCTTCTCCTTTCTTATGAGGCCAAGAGTAATCATTACTTTCATGACATTCCCCTTTATGGCTAAAGCAGAGGATGGAGAATAGCCCTAGTTAGCCCATTTGCACTAACTTGGTTTGCTCCTTTTAGCATGGCTAAGATGGATTTCCCGGCCGGGGGACAAATGGCTCGAATGTGGGTTTAGCTTCTAAAGGGTCATTGGACATGCCATATTTGGCTCCGATGACCTGACATCATAAAGAGTTTGGCCTTGTCATAAAATGTTGAGAATAGTTATACCAAATCTATTGGTTAGATAATTCTTACCTTTACACCCCCAACTTAGATCCTCGGTAAAGGAAACCGCTGCCCTGGAAATGACCGAAAAGGAAACTCAAACCTGGGAGTCTAAAGAGCAACCCCTAACACCCGATAAAAGGGGGTTTAACAAATGGTGGGCCACAAAGGTTTCATCATCTTTTTAACTCCCTCGATAAGCTACAAGGTGAATAAAGCAGATAAAGTGAGAACACTAGTCTTCGGATTAAGAACTGAAATCATGCCCAGTCATCCTTCATCTATGATGCCTAAGGTGCCTACATATGGCGTAGGGAAGGCTCTTGTTTGGTATCCAAAAACTATCCTTAACACAGTCGTCCAGGGGCGCCACAGTGAAGTTAGTCATGTCTTTCCATCCTTTTATGTGGGCTCCATCAGGAAAACTTGAGCTTCCGTGGGTGCTTTAGCTAAACTAAATAAATTGAAACTCCAACCAGTTGAAAAAGAAATCACAATAAAGCAACAACTCATTTTTTCATATATAGCTGCATAAGCACCACTACTCGGATTTGGTCTCGTATATATCTCTATCGAGGAACAGCCTCTAAGGCCATTAATTAGCTTGAGAAGGTGGTTTGAACAATGTTGAAAAGATTTCGTCCCGATACTTTCACAATTTTCCTAATCACATATTTTTAATTTGTATAATCAAATTCTTCTACTTTTACAAATTTCCTAATTAAGTCCATCCGACTCCAACCAAATGCAGCTAACAAAACTATCGGACGGCGTCAAAGCACAATGTAAATAAAATACACGAAACCACACGTAGACATGTGTGGAAAAATTTAGCTAATGAAAATAACTTTGGAGTACGATGTGCATAAAATTTAACCAATGTGGACAAAATTTTATCCATTTCATACAATGACGTCAACCGACGGGCATGCTAGTTAGATTTGGTAGGAAAGAGACTTGACTGAAAAATATGCAAAAGTAGAAAGACTTGACTTGACAAGATAAAAGTAGAGGAATTTAATTAGAAAAAACATGAAAGCACAACAACAAAACGTAAAATTTTTCTTTAATTATATTTCCACTGTCCAAGAGCTTTAAATGGTAACACATAAGCAGTGTCAACGCCGGGATGATGGGTCTTCATGTTTATAATTGCGAGATGCCTAGCATATTTCGAGCCCTATTGTAGCAAAAACTTGGGGGAAGTTTCAAATGATGTCATTGAAATCGCAAGGGAAAGATAGCGTATAGCATTATCAGCACATGCCTGAAATTTTCAAAGTTCTTCATTAAAAGAAAGATATAGATAAGCACCTATCAACATTGATTGAGCGTGTATACCGATACTTTATACTTACTCTTGGAAATTTATTTATGACAAGCTCATTTGGATTCATTAATCACTTGTGTAATGTTGATCTAAATACAATGTGGTATATATAGGATGAGTGCATAAACATGATTTAATGTCTTGACCGATCGTCAATTGAGGACTTAACTAGCAATGCTAACACAGAGACCAAAGCGGGAGCGGGTGATGAATTGGTCTGTTAAAACTTTTTCGCAGCTAGAAGAATTTGCAAATAGATGTACAGCGGTTTAGCCTTTCCCCTTTGGCCCATGTTCACTTTTCAAGACTACTCCACCTCTGCGGGCATCTTGAGGGCTCGCTCCCCCGTATTGCTTTGGTGCATTTGGGGTTTTACTCCTGAAATGTTTTCAACAAGACTTGAACCATAATCACAAAAAGAGGAGCAAGCTCCCTTGCATCTGAGCCAACACCTTGTTGATAAAGCGCTAAACTTTCAATCGCATATCTTATGCCCTATTGAATTTTACAGGGCTTGATTGTTCGCACTCAATATTTGAGTGCTGTAAAGGTTTCAGGATTTTTGAATTTAAAAAAATGCAAATTATATGAGCTAGAAGAATTAGATAAACCATAAGTAAAAAGTCAATTCAAGTCATTATATACAAGGATTAATATCACAAAAAATTCGAAACTAGTAAACCTGTGACACATTACCCTAAAGCAATATTTTAACAACTAAAAATCCAAAACTATTATATATGTGATAAATTTATCTCAAATTAATTTTTTTATTACTAAAAACCCCAAATTAGTATATGTGTGATAAATTTACTCGACATTAGTTTCCGTTAAATTAAATTAATACCATGAAAAAATACAAACCAGTATACATGTGATAAATATAGGATAAAATTTTAAACTGGTATATTCGTCAACTGTCACATATCATCAAACTTAGCAATTTAACGGTAAAATTTAATAGAAATTAACGGATGCTAAATTTATTATAGGTATATTAATTTTAAAAAAATTATTATAAATATATCGATTTTGAGTTTTTCGTGATATTTAGCTTATACCGGGGGTTTTAAAATAACGTAACTTAGGGCCATTCAGGGAAAGGGAGATTCAAGAAGCCTTCACCATGACCCTGTATAAAGTAGAAAAAGACAATCCACTTCCTATTCACGTCAGTTCATTCCCCTTTCTGTCATTATGATCCTGCTTGTTGTCTCCCACGCAAAGAAAAACCCATTAACTAGGTTTTGCGTTTGTCGTCTACCTCAAGCCATTCGGGCTCTTGCCCTTTTCTTAAAACTCACTGACTTTTTTGTTATTTTTAACTCATACCTATCCATTCTCACTAAAAACATCATAGAGGACTAAATATTGCATACGGGCTAATTCCGTAAAAACTCCTTAATTAACTTAAAAACCCTCAACTTTCATTTTAGTTCCAAATAGTTCCAAATATGTTCACGTGTCTAAAAATCGCCATTAATTTCTTTAAAATTATTAATATCAGGGCCAGTTAGGAGTTCATTTATTAGAACTCACGATTTCATCAGCACTTTCACCTTCATATAAAACAAGAGGTTCATTATTAGAACCCAAGTCATCATCAATATTTTCACCTTCATATGAAAAACTAGGAGTATCCTAATTTTGATAATTTTGAAGAAATTAGTGGCGATTTTTGAATGCGTGGGTAGTTGTGAGACTAGAGTAAAAGTTAGGGATTTTTTTAGACAAAAATGAGTTCATGTTAGAATTAAGATTCGGCCTAAAGTTTGACAGTTTTTTAAGGAACTATGCCTATTACATACATAGTCTTTATTCAGACTACATTTTCCAATCATAACATATGAGATTACGCATCTTATCTTTATCCCATCTACTTAAATAATCTCGAGGCCAAGCAAAACATTTTACTTCTGTACAAGAGGCGACTGTTTTTGTTCACACACTGTTTGAGTTGATTGATTTTTGGAATTGATGGTCAAAGAAGGTGCACGCTGGTCCCATGGAAAAGGCAAGATTTGCATCTGACATGTTATATCCCATCATATTTTACCTTTACCTTTCTCGCTCTTTGTGGTTTCTGTACGGGAGAAAGCACTCACCGACGAGGGAAGGAATCGGACATGTTATATGCACTCGAATTTCCCAGCAACAAATGCTGCTCTGATCTTGTCATTCAGTAAATTCTAGGTCAGTCAGGGGTTTGATGGAGAGAAAGCCTGGTTCATCCAGAGCTGACCGCAAAACGACAGAGA
Source organism: Syzygium aromaticum (assembly GCA_024500025.1). Lineage (NCBI taxonomy): Eukaryota > Viridiplantae > Streptophyta > Magnoliopsida > Myrtales > Myrtaceae > Syzygium > Syzygium aromaticum. The sequence continues at coordinate 28,117,445 of CM044889.1, read as the reverse complement.
GAAACAGGAGAAACCGTATGAAGGCACTCCTCTCCAAGCTCCATTCCCTTGTTCCTCCACAGAGTCCTAGGGTTTCTCTCTCTCTCTCTCTCTCTCTCTCTCTCTCTCTCTCTCCACTGTATTCTTTTCATAGTTCTCATCTGTCAAGGTAGGGTTGGGTCCTGTAGCCAGATTTTATAATCATTCATCTTCTGAACGGACAAAACACCATGTATTTACTTTTCTTTCTTATGCTAAATTGGTGCTAATTATTTGGAGCCCTCTCATCTTTCTGCTCCTTATTTTGGCTAGAAGCATGGAAAAGGTCATTCCTTCACTTCGAGGTTTTCAGTTCCCCAGATGGTATTTTTAGTCATGTATAGATGCCTTTTTTTTGCCCCTTTTCAGACGAACATGAATAAGAAGAAACTAAATTCCCCTAAACACAAGGAACTCTTCCAGGGTTTTCTGTCTCTCCTTTGGTCAACTACTACTTAAACAGAAGAATTTGGTGATGTCCCCTCATTGGATCTTGCCTGAAAATGTCTAGCAGGGTGTAGATTTTAAAGTGGTAGACATAATTAATCACAATTTCGAGAAAATTAAGTACAAGATTCAGGTTCTGTGTTGACAAAAGTTTGTAAGAGAGGGTCCGGTATGAGGTTCACCATTGGAATGCGATTGATTTTGTTGATGAGGGCGAGCTTAGATGGTATCTTCTTGAGTTCAAAGTCTCTGAATTTTTGTTTAGACTATATTTGTCGATGCAATCTTATCACATTTAAGTTAACAATTATCCTTGCTTACTAATGTTTCGTTGTAGGAATTGACATTGACGCTGCCCGATCAATTAGGCGAAGCAGCCAATTACATAAAGGACTTACAAGTGAAGGTGGAGAAAATGAGGGAGCAAAAAGAGAGGTTATTAGAAATAGAAAAGATCAACACAACCATGAACAACCTTACCAAAAAAAAAAAAAAAAAAAAACACAACCATGAACAACGGACTGATGATCGGATTCAAGTCGCCAGAGATCGGAATACGAAAAAGCGGGTCAATCTTGGAGGCTGTTCTTATCACTGGATTGGATGGCCAATTCTTGTTCAATGAGACTATTCGAGTGATTCATGAAGAAGGAGCTGATATTGTCAATGCCAATTTCTCTTATGTCGATGATGCAATGCTTCACACAATTCATGCCAAGGTAAGAATTGGTTTATATTTTGAGCCCACAATAGTTAGAACTTATACATCTAGGACCAAAAACTTTACTAGAAATCATAGAATTGTGAAACTCATATGCTAGAGATGATTTATCCAATTAGAAAGGAATGAAGTTTTGTTAAGCGTTCGACTATGATCCCCTTGTTTTTATATGACGAGGAAGCCCCACTCACTCAAGTAGTAAAATTGCATTGATCATGAAACATCTCACTAATCTTGTGATCTATAGGACGAGATTCAAAGCCTACATAGTTGAACCAAACGTGAACTTGTAAGCACTTGATGGTGTGGGAATTGAACATGTGTTGCCTATACGAGTACAACTAAGTCTCTTGCTTAGATACTTGCATGCAATTTGTAAACCAATTAGGTAAAAGGGTTTTGGTACGCCAAGCATTAACATGACTTTGTTTAGGATTTTCAGAACAGGCATGAGAAGCACGGATTAAGTTACAGTAGGTAACTCTTGTTAGTGCAAAGTCATTTGATCAGCTGTGACAGTATTGACAGCAAGACATTAGAGTCAACCAAGTCAATTCATGCACCTAATATATACTGACAAAAGCCAACGCTTCAGCGACTTTAACATTTAATGTGACGAGGTTGGCGGAAAGTCGATGCCAATGTTTGCAGGAAATATTTTCATGTCCTTCTTTATGCTCTTTATTGAGCCTTTTCAATTGGCTGGTTTTTTCAGCTTTGTTTCCGAGTTTGAGTATGTTGCAGGTTGGAGATGGCGATTGTTCGGACGAGAGAATATCTCAAAGGCTACAGGAGATTGTCAATGATATGCTAATGCAGCCTCATCCTTGAGCTAGTGCTTTGGATTTTGCAGAATTATTTGAATCTTTTAGAGGATTGTAGAAATGCACGTGTTTCCCTTAGTTGATGCATAGAAAATTGTTTCTTTCATGGACAGATTTGTCACCAAATCATGTGTGTCTATATGATTAAGAGATCTTACAGGATATGGAGTACAAATAGCACGAAGAATGGATGTGAAATTGGCCTGCTGTTAGATCTTCTGATACGGAGAAAGTACAAGCTGCATTGTTTCTGCAGTTTATGTGCGGACTGCAAGCAGCAACCTTCTTTGAATACTTCCTTCTGCTCTTTCTTTTTCCTTTGGAAAAGGGAGATGGTGTGCTTTGCTTGTGTATCTTAGAAATTTCTGACTTTCTACTTGGATTTGGAGTTTCCCTAGGATCTTGGTGTTTGAGTCATATCTATAAATATGAAATGAGAAGCCTCGTGACGTAGAATGATTATTGCTCTTATTGCACATCGATTGCATACAAATAAACCAGAAAATTGGAAATAAATTAGAGCCTAGATTTACTTGGTTTGGTTCATGTGACCTTCTCTACAGGCAAAACAACACAAGATTCCATTATAGATGAAGCAGCGTAAAGGAGATTGCAACCCAAATATAATGTTTAGCCCTTACAATTTCTCAAAAAACAATCAACTCAATCTCGTAAAGAGATAAATAGGAACCATACCAAAAGATTTCTCAATTTAGACACTCTTCTCTTTGGATGTAATTCACGAGCAATGTGCCCCCAATGGAAGGAAATTTGTAATATGTTAAAAAATTTCATCCAATTGAATGAGAACCAACCCTGCACAATGATCTTAGCCTACTGTACAAGAGAGTCCAATAGAGTGGCAGACTGGATCAGCAAGCCCATAGATTAAAAACTTTACCTTACGATTGGATAGTCCCCCAATCGTTTTGAGATTTATTTTGTTATTGATGCTTGGGGTATGAGCTTTGATGTTTGATACTTTCATATTCAATAAATTTTCTTTCCAAAAAAAAAAAATTCTGCACAATGACAGCACCTTCCGCTCGCACGGCACACGATAACAAAACCCACCCCCCGTCTTTATATATAGTGGACCTGTAAAGTTCGTTAGCGGACTTCAACTTGGAAAACGTGGATTCCATGCCCAGCATGTTCGGCCTTTAATAAAAGCGGGCCAACATGCCCTCAACTTTCGCTCGGGTCAAGTTTCATTCATGGGCTTAAAACTGGAAACATACTTGAACAGTTCCAATACCAATTGAAAAAGGACGGAACAAGCCCTGGTACCATTTGACACACTATGCAAGTAACAAGATGGATTTAGAGTTATTGAAAAGGGTTAATACTACCAAAAACCTGAAAATAATAGATTCATGCCATACTTAACTCAAACTAATTTTTGTATCACAAAAACTCTTAAACCGATACATACATACCATATATATCCCAAATTAATTTTTGTGTAATAAAAAATCTCAAATTGATACATCCATATTATATTTACTTCAAACCGATATATTCATATCACGTTTACCCTCAAATTGTGATCAATCTTGGATTTTTTTTGGAGTACATGTGGCACAGGTGCATCCATTTGGAATAGATATGGCATGTGTATACCAATTCGAGAGTTTTTGTGACACAAAAATGAATTTGGGACAAAAAGGTGGCACGTATATATTAGTTTAGGGTTTTTTGTGATATTAGCCCAAAAAAAAAATGAGATAGTAAAAAGAGAGAGAGAAATGTCAATCTTGGCGTGAGAAAAGAAATGCCCAGAAGACAATGGGTGGGTTTGGAAATTACTTTGTGAAGGGGCTTTGGATTCTAAAGTCCCTTGAACAAATGCAAATACGTTAGTCAAATCTTTTGGAAAGTTGTGGGAAGATGTAATTACATTTGCAAAAGCCTTTAAAAGGCCTTTGGCTCAAGGCAGATCTAGAGGTATGTTTGAGCATTGAGCATTTCCGAAATGCAAATAAACTTTTTTTCTTTCAATTTTACCCTTGCTATATTTTCATAATTATGAAAATGTCATAAAAAATCCTAACATTGCCAATGAAGGTCTCAACCACTAGTGAGCTGTCACCAGCCTTGCTTGGGTCGCATGAAGTCATGAACCCTGGCCACTTCATCTGGGCATGCGACACAAGCGGCCGCCACCTAGGTTTGTGTGACCTGGGCCACAACGCCTCAGGTTGCCCAATCTCATGCGAGGCTGTCGGCAACCAGATTTGGCCTCGTTGATCGCCAGTCGGCCCCAAAGTCCTTCACCAGTTTTGAGTTTTTAAGAAAAAAAACAAAACAAAAGTACTTTAGAAACTGTGATTCTTCCCAACACCATTTGAATCAAAATTGTTTTCCAATGCATTTTAAAATTACAATTTATTAAATACTACTTGTATTTCGGAAAATCTATTTAAGCTAAAAAGTATTTGAATTTTCCCAAATACTTTTCCTCAAAACTGAATCAAACGCACCCAATATTGACTGATCAAATCATCATCTAAACTTATTTAGCTTATATTTATAGGCAACCTAGAAGAAAGTAAATCTATGTAAGAGGACTATCCTAAGTCTTAGATGACATTAAAAACTAATGTAAACTAGGAAACTGAATTAGTGAGGTCGTTGAGTGACTCCTGTCCCACACCAGTCTCCCCGACCAAAAAAACCTATGCTCCAACAGGTATGTCTGACGGACTTTCAAAAGAATTTGATAATACATCAGTTTCATCTACGAGGGAGCTCGACAAATCTCCATAGACAAAAATATCAAAATCGTCTAGATCAGATGAGGTCTTACCAATGAATGTTGTAGTAATATTTGGAAAATTTGAAAAATCATATAAATTAATGTCTCTTTCAATCTCAACATTTTTCGGAAGTCCGATTTCAAATAGAGCTTGAGCATAATATACATGAAATTTAATGGACTCCTCAACCTGTGAAATTTTCAAGCCAAGAGATTAGATAAACATCTTGGAAGCCCTGAAGGCACATCAACCATTTTAGAAAAAAATTAAACCTCACATCCTTTCTCCTCCTTTAAAGATTCAATAGATTCATTAAATTGAGAAGCGCCCAATAGAATCTTCAATCAAAGATAGTGTCAACAAATGTATATAAATTAGGAAAATATTTTACTTTTAGATTTAAGTTTTCTCAAATCCTCTTTGTACTCTCAAATCCTCTTTGAAGCCTTTTAGATTAGATTTGATTTCCGATTTTGAATTTTTTATATTCTTCAATCTTATAAATCAGATTGGATAATATGACCCTAATTTGAGCTTGAATAAAGTTCACTTGCCTGTTCAACCAATAAAAAAAGGGTTAATATCACAAAAAATCTCAAACCGGCACACCTATAATAAATTAACCCAAAACTCATTTTTTTTAATAAGAAAAAATCTAAATCGGTAAACTTATGATAAATTTACTCTCTGTTAGTTTCTGTTAAATTGTACTGTCAAATCACTGAGTTGGATAATACATGACAGTTAACAAGTGTATCAGTTTGAGGTTTTACTCTCTGTTTGTCATAGGTGTACCAATTTGTGATTTTTCATGATATTAATCCAATTTAACAAAAATTAACGAATAATAAATTTGTCACAGGTATACCGATGAGATTTTTTGTGGTAAAAAAACATTAGTTTTGAGTAAATTTATCATAAGTGTACCAATTTAAATTTTTTTTTGGTCAAAAAATTAATTTTAAATAAATTTATCACAGGTAGTCATGGTCACGGTTCGGAACCGACCAGTTCCGGTTCCGGTTTTGGTTTCGGGCCAATTCATAATTTAAAATTTTAAAAAATAAATTATGAAATAAAAAAATAATAAATTATGAAATTATGAATTATTCAATATAAATTGTAATTAAAATGTAAATTGTAATCAAATTTGGGGACAAAAAGACAAGAGAAAAAGAGATGGCTTAAACTTAATAAATTATCATTAAGCACATTACAATTCGTTACAACGATCTATAAAAAAAAGGAGTACAATATATATGCCCTAAAATGACCCCTAAAACCTAAGCATTCCATGCACAGGGGTCACATGTTTGCGTGCCCGGTATGAGAAACAAGAGTCCCCGAAATATTTGCCAACTCCAATAGTTCTTTTACCCTCAGTCGTCACTACCCGTTCCGGTACCAATAATGGTGGTATCTCCGTCATTAAAGAATTCAGATTCATTATTCCAATCTATCTCATGTTGTTGGTATTGAGCTTTCGTCCAATCATCGACACAAGCTTGAGCCTCCACTAATTCTGGAACTAATCTTGAACGATATTCATCCAAAATATTACCTCCGGCATTGAATGATTGTTCGACCGCAATTGTGGAACAAGGGGTTGAAAAAATTTGTTTTGCAATAAGAGAAAGGATTGAGTATTGACTTACGTGCCTCTTCCACTAATCCAAAATTAAAAAACCTGTACTACCTTCAGATTCAATAAACTCAAAGGAAACGGTTAGATAAATATCTAATTCAGAAATATTTCCTATTACTCCATTTTGTTTTTTTTTTTGTATATGTAATAAAAGTTGGTACCCTCTACTAATTTACTTGTACTCTCATTTTGTGTCTTAGTAAATTGAAAAGATCCAATATCACTTAAATTATATTTAGTATAAAATTCATTATATAATTCTATTACTACGTTTTTAACCTCACTTATTATGGTTCTAACATTTACCGTATCATAATGTAAACATTGATAATACATATGCAAATAATCACTTAAGCTATTTAATTTGCAATGCGGATCAAAAACACAAACAACTAAATAAATAATGAAAATTTCGCTATAATAATGTAACCACTTCATTTTCATTATTACTATAGTATGTTGTAATTCAACATCATTTTCATATTCATCAAAAACTCTGACAATATTAATACACTCTACTAAAAATAAATGCGTAGTAAGATAATAAACACCGGACAAAGTATAAGTTGCATCATTAAAAACCTTTAAAATATCTAAAATTTTTTTGTAAATATCACATTCTTGTGGATATAAATTAATCTGAGATATATTATTAGAAATGAATACACATAATAAATCTTTATATGCTAAAGATTCACTAAGCAAGTGAAAAGTAGAATTCCAATGAGTTGGAATATTGAAAATCTTTTTGGCTTTTTGCCATTTTCTTTACAAAATCCACCCCATTCTTTCATTTTTTGGGATGTTTCCATAAAAATTGAATCGCCATTTTTATTGGTTCAAAAAAAAATATCGAGAGTTTTCAAACCATCTTGTACATATGAATTTAAAACAAGACAAGCACATCTAACGTGAAAAAATTTTCCGCCAAAAGCGGGTTTACAAATATTTTCTAAATTGGCAATTGAAACAGTATTTGCCGTGGTATTATCAAAACCAATTGAAAAAATTTTGTTAAGCAAATAATATTCTTCTAAATTTTGCCTAATTATCCTATAAATATTATTTGTCATATGCTTACCATCGAAAACTCTAAATGCAATAACTCTTTTTTGAATACTCCAATCGTCATCTATCCAATGACATGTTATACTTATGTAAGAATGAATTTGCCAATGATCACTCCAAATATCATTACTTATATGCACGCATCCATTAAATTGCATAAAAAAGTTTTGTAAATCTTTTTTTTTTCATTTTTGTAAAGATCTTTAATTACTCGTTTAAGTGAATTTCTAGGAACATGTTTTGCTTGTGGAGCACATGCTTTTTGTACAAATTGATTAAAGCCAAATCTTTCTCCAAAATTAAATGATAAATGTTCAACAGAAACAAATTTACCTAATTTTTCATTATAAGTTTTTTTCATTAAAACGAAATAAAGGGGAAGTGTTAGGATTGATGTACCCGGAAATTTGTTGTTGCCCGATATCGATTCCTGTTTGGGTTGGATGTTTGCTCCTAAAGTGTCGTTTAAATGTTTCATATCCTATCCACCTGTATATTTATATATTTTCCCATAATATTTACAAATTATATTATACATTTTTTTTACCAATATCAAACATTTCCATTTTCGTGAAGTAATTCCAAATGTCATATGTAAATTCCCGATCCGTCTCCTTGGTTGTAGATATTTCGGTAGAATGATGAAAATTTTTTTGCGTCGGAACGCACTCCACATCGAGAAAAATATTGATTTCATCATCTTGAAAATCTACATAATCACGAGGATTAAAAGAATAATGGGATTCCATCATGATATTCTTACCTTTGCCAGTTGGCATTCGACTTCCACTTGCTATTTTTCGAGTGGATAGAAAATTGAATGGATTGATTGGGAGAATCAAGAGAATTGTGCAGATTGAGAAAATTGAGAGAATTTAGAGTATAAAGAAAATTTGAGAGAAGAGAATTTGAGAGAATTTGAGAAAATTGAGAATGTTAAGAGTATTGAGAGAATTTATAAGAAAAAAATGAGAAGAAAATTTACGATTAAAAAAAAACTAGATAACCATTGCAATTGCAATGGTTATCTTTTTTTTAAAAAAAAAAATTTTGCTTGTTGCCAAGGTAGCCTAAAAGATGAGAAGAAAATTTGAGAGAAGAGAATTTGAGAGAATTTGAGGGAATTGAGAGTATTAAGAGAATTTGAGAGAATTTATAAGAAAAAAATGAGAAGAAAATTTAAGATTAAAAAAAAAACTAGATAACTGTTGCAATTGCAACGGTTATCTTTTCTTTTTTTGAAATTTTTGCCCGTTGCCAAGGCAGCCTTTCAAGCTGCCTTGGCAACGGGTCGCACCGCAGTAGGGCCTGTAGACGTGCAGGCCCTGCTGCAGGTTTTTTTTTAAAATTTTGTTTTTGGAACCGGGCTCGGAATTGCCGGTTTTGGGCCAATTCCAAAATTTCTGGAATCGAACCCGAGCCCATAGGCCACGGGCCGATTCCGGTTCCGAACCACGGGCCCGGTCAACGGGCCGGGCATGGGTTTGACCGGGCCGATTTCAAGCCGAAACTGGCCCGTGGCCATGACTAATCACAGGTATACCAATTTTACCTTTTTCATGAAATTAACCCCAAAAAAAAGTTTAGTTGTCTGTCGCCAATCAAGAGTTTCAATCAGATTAAAATAATTTATATTTTATCAGTATGTTCATTTGACAATCAAAATTACTGTAGTTGTCCATTTGATTACTACAAACATAAGAGCCACGATAAATTTAGAAATCAAATTATTGGAATATTAATCTTGATAACCTTGAAAATCTAATAATTGTAATTATAGTCACTATTAGAATAGCTTTCTCTACTATCCAATTTTCAATTGGATGTTAAAATAGCGGTTTTTGTAAAATTCAAAATAATATTTAGTTTTTAATCGAACATATTTGGACAATTGATAGACGATTCCACTGAGATTTCAAAGGTCCTGGAGCTTGAATCTTCAAAGTTGGTTCGCCTGATAAAAGTTGCAGCAATCAAAATGCATACCCACCTTTGGCTCTTGATCCAAAATCCCCGAATCGAGTGAAACAAGGCTTTGATATCAATCTGATGTAAAAGCGGTACCACTCTAATATAAATTGATGAAGGACGAAACTAGCTCCGATGTCAATCGATAAAGGACGGATGCGCGTAGCAAGATAGGTTTAGAATCGTAAAAAGGAAAGAAAATCTAATAGCAAGAAAGGGAAAGAAAATAGAGAGAGCTGGAGAAAAAAGATAGAAACACCAATAAGGCGACAAAGAAGAAATGCACAATAAGTAATAATCTATATTCAAATCCTCATCCAAACTTATGACACAATTGATTAGCTTATATTTATAGGCAACCTATTATAGGGAAATAAATATAAATACGAGTTCTCTCAAATCAAGAAAAAGATATGGAAGAAATAAATCAAGGTAAATACCCTAGATCCTATATAATATCCAATAACCAAGAACAACTAGCGAACTGAATCAGCTAGCAAGTTGAGAGACAAAAGAATTGCCCAAAAATTTTTAAACTTATTACATTTTTACCAATTTAGTCTCAAACCTTTTAATTTTTGCCAATTGAGCCCTAAATCTATTCACGTTTTGTCAATTGAATATATCCGGCCAATTTTGGTCAGAAATTGCTGACGTGAACAATAACCGTCCTACATAGTACAATCAACACTGATGTGGATAATTTTTAATAATATTTTAATATTTTTTGAATATTTTTTCCTTTTTTTCTTTTCTTCTCTTTTCATTCCTTTTTTTTTTTTCCCTTTTTTCTTCTTTTCTTTTTCTTCTTCTTTTTTTCTTCCTTTTTTCCCTTTTCTGACTACCGTTGGGCCTTGTCAATGGCCGGCGGAGGTCGCCGACCTAAAGCAAGGGCGAACCTTGCTGACCTCGGGCAAGGCTTGCCCAAGCTAGGGCTGGCAAGGGCAACCGTGAGACCGGTGACCTCCATCAGCCATCAATGAGGCCCTTCTCTCTTTTTCCATTTTTCCTTCTGCTAGCTATCAACATAGCTTGTCGGTGGCCGGCGAAGGGACAAATGGAAAAAGAGAGAAGAAAAGGAAAATAAAGAGAAAAGAAAAGTAGGAAGAACGAAGAAAAGAAAAAAGGAAAAAATTAATAAAATATTCAATAAAATATTAAATTTTCAGGTTGGGTCAGATCAACCTAGTTTGAGCCCGCGATATCAATAATCTTTTTTCTCTTTTTGCTATAATCATAGTTGTTTAAAATAGCAAAAATCTCACACTATGGACTCTTGTTACCAAAGATATTTGTAACATAATGAGTAATTTCTATTGTTTCCCAATTTAAATTGGTAAACATTATTTCAATTTCATCTACATACATTGCTTAAAGGGGCCGAACCTTAAGGTCTCTTGAATTTTTAAAATAATACAATATTTCATTCAATTACCCATAAGTAATTGATGCAATGATTGAAATTTATTTATTACATATTCTTATTGCTGTCATGGATATATTGAAGTTCATTAATCATAAGAACTTAGGGATTCACCCAAAGGCTTTTCGATTTCTTATAATTCATGAACACAATGGTTGGTAATTAATATCTCTTGTTAGATTTGTTTGTATATCCAAAGATAGCAAACAAAGTTTAATGAGGTATATTTATAATTACCAAATAAAAGTTATTTAGCATCATTATGGTTTAATGTATATCGTAGAATCACCTAAAGGAGAACTACAGTGTACATGTATTGTTTAATTTGAATATGATTATATGATATTCTCAAAGCACTAATATACATGTATTGTCTTGCATATTTGTAGTATCTGATTTGTTTCTCTTCATTCTCATGCTTTGTCAATTCCTTTGAATTTTTTTGATCGGTGTGAACAAGTTCAGTTTCACTTAGGTGTCCTGAATCTTGATTTAACACTTCAACTTGAAGAGCTGGCTCTATTATTGATGAGAGTAGTAATAATGAAAGGCATTTACATAAATCTTGAGAAAAATCGAACAGATTAAGCTTAATGTTTATGCAAATAACAGTTGCAAACAACTTAAATACTACTCTCTCCATCATGAAATATGATGGTTCATGTACAATGCATGGGCATATACTTGAGATGACGAACTTAGCAACAAAATTAAGGATTTTGGGAATAGACGTGGATGTGTACTTTTTTGTACAATTCATACTTAATTCCTTGCCTCGTGAACAATATGAGGTCATTTTAGATGAATAGTGAAACGTAAATGAATTGGCCAATATGCATGTTCAAGAGGAAACAAAGATAAAGAATCAAAATGCTCATTTTTATTCATCTCTTAAGTCATCAAGAAGTTGAATCCTAAGAACTAGAGCTCAAGCATCAAGAACCCGGACATGGTCTTTGTGGACCCAAGCCCAAGTGTTGGGGATTCGAGCTCAACCTTTGTGGACCTAGGCCAAGGCGTTAGGGCATTAGACATGAGCATCGAGGCTTCAGGCCCAACCTCGATGGACCTGGGTGTGGGAGCTGGGGGCCTGGGCACATGGACTAGGGTCTCGGGCTCGACCTTGATGGACCTGAGCACAAGCACTAGGGTGCCTAGGTGCGGGCACCAGGGTCACGAGCCCCACCTCGATGGACTCGGCCCAGGTGCGAGAGACCTGGTTTTGGACGTCGAGGACCCGAGAATTAGCGTTGAGGTTCCTGTACCTAAGCGTAGAGTTTCGGGTCCAAGCACTGATATTTAGTCGTATTTTGAAAAATGATCTTTGATTTTTTATAGAGTAAAACATTTTCTTGAATTTAAGTATAGTTTTTTCATGACTAGGAAAATATCTTCCATTAGCTCATCTACATAAGCAAAGCAAACACCGAAAAATGTTTTCTCGAATAATGTTATTTGTGAAACAAACAAAGCATAGCTTTATAATGAATGATTCGTATAACATTTTCTAGAAAACGATGGCTCGTATCATTTGAAATAATTAGTTGATGATTGACAATAATTTATGTCTAAATAATTTCATGAATAATAACATTATTTTTTTTATTTTTATAAATGATTATTTTTAAAAAATATTTTCTAACTCGATTATTTTTTGCGAACTAATGGACCGTGATGAAAGAGAAGCCACAAAAGTGCGTGCTAAAGAAAGACAACACACGCTACAACTCGAATTTAAGTGTCTCTCCCATCCCAAGAAAATTAAGATAACGAAGATTAATCACAAGACAGCCGCACAGAAAATCGGGCACGCCAGCCTGTCCAATCACCAGTCGTGGCTTTTGTCTTTGGATCGCAAGCAGGGGTCTTGTCGGTGACTCTTCTAGCAATTTCATGCCTCTTTTTTCTTATATTTTTGTGTTTGGTGCATTTTGGAGTCAAGATTGGATAACTCTAGATTTTAATTTTGACTCTATATAGTAACATTTTAAATAAAATAAAAATTTAGGTATGCAGCCCACGCATCATTATCGATAAGAATAGTTGATCAATTTTCCGGACTATGACTAGCTAATCAATAGTTATGAATCGTGGATCTGTGTTAAAAAAAAAAGATACAGTGTACAATATAAAGACCCTTTAAGTAATCGGTACAATACAAGGAACAGATTACGCTATCTCCATTAACCTTCAGTGCACAAGTCAAAAAGGACAACCATAAAAAAAATGCTCAAACTTAAATTTAAAATTACACATTACATGAAGAGATCAAGTGCTGATTAAACTAGTACTACATGCAAGAAAATCCGGTACGTGCTGTTTTTTTATTCGTGTAATTAAAAGCATAGTCTTGAAGAAACAAAAAGAGCATTAATTGAGAAATCATTGAAGAGAAAGAGAACCAATTTGATATTGAGATTTGCTGGAGTTTCTTGGATCTCGTGAATGGGATGCGTCGTCCTATTGAAGGATATCAATGAGGTCAAACGCTCGAAATTGCAGTGCAAACCGAGACTCGAGGAGAAATTTGGGATCACTCAACTGGCAGCAGATATCAAGTTTTATTTTATTTTGCCCTTTTACAAGAAATAAATGCTTTGACTTTATTTATCAGATTATTTTGATTCTGGCCTTCACATGGTGATGGCTTTGGACTCACCCTAGCATGTGGATGACATTGACTATGCCTATCTACAAAATTTCATTAAAATGAAGTGAATTTTCGTGGAAATTTGGATTCATGTCTTTCAAATGAAAGTTCCTAAAACAAGGGTTAATGTCATGGATAATCCTCGAACTCTTTTTCGACGTGGTTACTACGCTTTTTTTTATTTGATCAAGTCCCTAAATTTTTAAGAAGTCGCTCATTTCTATCGACATGTCATGTGCATTTTTTTACATTGATTGAGGCAGGCCAAAGTGATATGTAGACTGCCACGTCATTTTCCCAAGTCAACAAATTTTTTTACCCCTTTCGTCCCTTTCTTTTTGGGCCAAATGGTCAGGTAACGAGAGAGACATGATGTGGAAGTCATACATAATGTCAAATCTAATGTTCAGTTAATGGAAATTATGACCACGTCAGCTTACGGTGGCAGAATTTTTAAATGGAAAAACTGCATTGAGTGAAATTTTTAAAAGTTAAGAACTAGATTGAACAAAAAGAAAAGGTTCAAAGATCACAACAAACATTGAAGGAAAATTCAAAAATTACTCATGTCATTATCCCCTAAAACAGCCAATTGACTAGTTCTAATCACACGTAGATCTTTAACTATTTTACGAAAAACAAATTCTGTAATAACTAGCTTAACAATTAGATGATATCTCGAGTCAGTTTTCACGCATCAGATGAAGTCCACATCCTCGATCCTGTCAAAAGCAACTCCATCTACATTGAAGCTAGGGGATCCATAAGAAATACAACTTTCTTGTGGTTTAACCCCAAGTGATTGTGGCTACTAGGAATTGAACTTAAAGATCTGACATTGAAATGTCAAATGCCAATCGTTCTAATACGAAGGAAAATCCAGTTCTTGGGTTCATGGAGTCTATGGCACACTTGAAGGTTACCTGCTCCATCGCTATCATGGGGTCAATTTTCTTAGTCTAAGTGACGCTTTGCTAGTCACATAATATACACTGTGTAAGAAAAATCTATCACGTTATTAGGCGTCCCGATGATGAAACATGTGCCTATCGTTTGACCGTCGCTAAATGCCCAAGTTCTATGAAATTTCGTAACATGGTTTGCGGGACAAGCTTCACCAGCTAAAATAAAAATCCATTCTTTCTCACTTAGCTGTAAATTCATCGTAATTAGCATCTGGGAATATCCTTTGGAGCCGTCTCGCAGAGCTCTTCTTTTTACAAAACCCTAGATAGAGCACCCAACTCAAGTTGATAACATGTGCTGGGCAACCCCGAACAGATCAGAAACTCGAAGTTTAGGAGCGGGAGATAAACGAAAGGAAGTCCAAATGAAGATGGCTCTTGGCCGCGGAAAGCCTAGATTCAACTATGCGGCTGGTGCAGGCAAGCACATGGGACTCTGTGCCAGAAACACCATGCTTTTCTCCCAAGTTAAAGCAAAACGTATGTTGTGCACCAGACCCGCAGATCCGTAACCTCATCATCTGGAGTAAACCTTCGTGATATGTTTACATTTTAATAAAGAGTAGTAGTATCCACGTTAATGCAGAGTCTGAAACACTGCATCGTATAGACCGGAAGGATGCCAGATTAGATAGTCACAAAATCTCAAAACTTATTATGCATGTAACTTAGCTATGTCCCGACGAAAAACGAAAAAAATGGCTATGTTAGGCAACAAATACGGTGTTCTACTTCCATCGTTTTTGGCTCGTCAAAACCGACCATAGCTTTTTTCTTAATAAGCGACGAACTAAGAAGAAGTCTTGGAGAATCAGCGAGACTAGCTCACGGGCTTGAGGGACAGAGGTGAAGTGCATATAAAAATCCGTGATACGCCAAAAAGGTGAAGCACATCAAGCTGTACAATAAGAGTGTCGAAAGATGAAGAGGAGAATACACCCTTTGATTAGCGAACTTATCCCATAATTAAATTAAGTCGCTCATCTTATATTTTGATATTTCTGGGGTCCATTTTCGTTAAGGAGTCGAGATTTGTTCGTGTGATGACTATGAAAAAGACCATTCACAAAACATGGTTACCATATAAAGTGCCCTCTTTCGACATACTATGATATCTCCATAATCAGCTCATTCTCAAATATATTGGAGCATACCCTCATTCAACGAGTATAATTGCCTCGTCCGTCTTATCACTAGCTTTTCTCTTCATTTATGTTCAATAATTGTGTGAATTCATCCATATTAAGCACCTACTGTTGGAGAAATGCCAACTTTTACTCCTTTTAGCACTACACCTCTAAAAGAAGAAATTTGTTTCACCTGCTCAAATCGATCTCAATTTACTAAGCGCTATAAATAATATCGTTTATCTGAGATGTATTAATCAGTTAAGGTGAATAGAAAGATCAAGCTTCAAGAGCACCTAAAGATGTTCAAATAAATAATAATAGTAATATACTTACCTACCATGTGGAATGGTCACCGAAAGGGCACACATAAGTTTAACCTTAATTAATTCCACCTTACCTTAGCTGGCTAACATTATAATGATGTGGTTTTATCAGGGGAAAGAACCATTCAGAATCACTCCACAAACCCTCTATAAATTCTTCCTCGAGAAGACCCAAATCACCCGCTTCTCTTCACACTCATCTTCTATCCAAAAACCCTCAAGAAACACAGAAAAGCAGAAGCCATGGATTCTGTTCCAGGCAAGGCTTTTCTGCTTGTTCAGCTCTTGCTCCTACTCAGCTGCTTCCAAGAAGCCTACTGTTTTTTCCCCCAACCGCCGGTTTACCCTCCGACCCAGCACTACCACCACCACCACCACCATGCTCCCGGCCACCCTCCATTCTACCCACCGTTTCACCACCACGGTCACCCCCTGATCCCCGCACCTTCTGTCAGTCCCATCTATCCTCCGGCTCACCCCCCAGTTAAACCGCCGTTCCACCACCCTCCTTATTCAAGGGGCTTCATAGCCGTTCAAGGCCTCGTTTATTGCAAGTCCTGCAAAAACACCCTCTACGGCGCTACACCCATTTTTGGTGAATTCTCTCCCTAATGATTGAGAAAGTAGTGCATATATATATGCTCATTTTACTTCATATTACACCTTGCAGTCGAAAATGGTTGTTCATAAGAAGTTGGTCGAAAGCACACAAGATAGTGAATTCGTTCACATGTCTAACACGAACTCACCGCATTATTTATTTGACAAAATATTGTGGACCATCTAAGGATGGCTTCATTATTATTTCCAGCATTATTCTTTCTAAGAGAATCGTAGTCAATGACCTCTATGTTGTATTTCATAGAGTTCAAGGACGAGTATTGCTCTATGTTGTCCTTCATTTCCTAAGTTCAATTACTTTAACATCTTTAACTTCCAATAAACGGTTGTGCGATTATTGTTTTGTAGAAAAGTTAAGTCTCTAGCGGCCTTAATCACCATTCTAATGTTCTTTGACAGTATTTATATATCATAATAAATCTGAACTGGCCATTGTAGATGGGAAGAGTGAAAATTATTTCAAAACGGCCATCTTTTCTCCTTTAGCTTCCACCAGTTTTCTCCTCGACAGGCATAATACTTGTAATTTCTGTTTTTGATTCGTTATAAAGTCAGAGGTTGAAAATTAACTTGAAACAACTAATGTTCTTCATTAGCTTCTACAAGTTTCTCCTTTCCCTTAAGAACTATATATACTAACTGGCCGATATGTTCATGGTTCAGGTGCCCAAGTCAAGCTCCTGTGCAGGAACACCAGGCACACGGTGGTGGTGACTGAAAAGACCGACAAGAATGGCTACTTCTTCCTCCAAGCACCAAGGACGGTCACGAGCTTCGCCTCCCACAAGTGCAAGGTCTATTTGGTCTCATCTCCAATCTCCTCGTGCAGTCAGCCATCTAATCTCAACGGTGGATTGACCGGTGCCTACTTGAAGTGGGAGAAGCCACCGTTGATCAAGCTCCCGTTCACCCTCTACTCGGTCGGACCTCTCGCATTCGAGCCCAAGTGCAGAGCCCCATGATCCAAGTGAACTCCCTGTTGTGTGTCTCCCTAGCTTCTATTGTTGTTGAGTGTTATCGTGATTCGAGTTTCATGAGAGAAAAGGTTTTACTTGTGCTTAAAGTATTTGTTAGTCGGTTTATTTGAGTGACAATAAACGAAATAAAAGAGTGGGTTCACACCTCTTACTATAGGTATTATCTTTACATACAAAAAGGTTTTTACTAAGCCGACAAAGTTTTTGTCGGCTTAGGGTCAACCAAAGATGACGGATTGTTAAGTTTTTTGCTTTAGGGTCAACCAAAACAGCAAATTCTTAAAAGTTTATTGCCTTAGGTCAAAGCCTAAGGCGAGAAAATTAGAGTTTCGTTCTCTTAAGTTGGACTTAAGAAACGAATCGTGATTTCAGCCCTTCTGTGACTCTCCTTTTCCTTTTTCACTCTCTTGCCCGTCGGTGGATCTACTGTCTTATGCGCCGTCGCGCCGAGAGTTGACGAGCGTGCCCATGGCCCGTAGCATCTTCCTCATTTACGTACTTAGCTGCACGGGTATAGAATTTTTCCGAAGTGGTGGGTCGCTTCTTGCTGACATGAAACAAGAAGAGAGACATCTGGAGTCCCGCTATGGCAGCCAAAAAGACAGCATCAAAAGGGGGATTTGGGATTTCGATGGCCGCTTCGACGAAGATAATCTTTGACTACGCTCCCCCGGTTGTTGCTTAAATGCTGGTAGTGAATTCTCTATTCTTTTGAAGCGTTGGCTGCTGGAGAAATGGGCAATAAACGTAGTTGCCAATTGACGAAAGAAGCCGACAGATTGCAGTTTCAATCTATTAAACCATACATTGGCCGCCTAGAGGGTCGCCAAGAATGCCCAGCACATAAGCGCGTCTGGTGCTGCTTGCAGCACTACAGCAGCCCAAAATGGTTCAACATAATCCAACCGGTCACCTGAACCGTCATGCTGGTGTAAATTGGGCATTTTGATCCCTTTTGGAAGGGAGCAGCCATTATCTCGTTAGTGAACTTAGGGTCATGACGATAGGAATATGCTCTGATGCCTTAGGACAATTGTTCTCTGGATATTTATCTCCCAGCATGTGCTCCATTTCCATAATTCGTCGATATACACCACTATCGTCCCCTCGGTTCATGGAGCTGGACGTTTCTCGCCGGACTCCATGTCCACTTCCTAAGCTCCTAGGCTGAACTACCGACTCTCCTCCCTGGGCAATGCCAGTTGCGGCTTGACCCTGCACACCCTGCCGGAATGTATGTAAGAGCATATCAACCGCCGGTATGTTTTCCAAAGTGAAAAAATGGTCTCTCATAATGTGCCCTGCATCTGATTTCGAAACAGGCTCCCATGGCACATAGGGTTCGTGAGCAAAGGCGGCTGGCGCGTGCTCACGGCCAAAATGACCTTTACATTCATTAGAGGTGGAGCGTGGAACTGTTGAGGGTGATAATAGAGCATGTCGTATGGAGGCATGTAAGGGTATGGTGGAGGAACTGCTCGGTTTCCCTATTGAAGTCTGGACCATGGGAGATATTGGGAGAAAAGGTGGAAGAAGCCATACTTGAGCCTCAGGTTACTTCTATATGTTACTGTGTGGGGATCATTGGGTTGTACTGGACATGTGGCGGTATATGGATGACAAGTGTTGAAAAGCCGTAATAAATGGCATCCGTACCGTTTTCGAGATCAATGCATATCCAACTTTTAGCTAGTGTTAGTATTATTGTGTGTCCTTAATATAATAACAGTAAAGCGATGTCTTATTAAAATTATCCTGTTGAATAATTCGGAATATTTTTGAAGTCGTATACTCAAGACTCGTTTGTTGATGTTATATGCTCTCATCGACGTAACAATGACACATGTTGAGGATTGATTAGTCCGTTAAAATCACCTCATCAAATGCTATAGTCAAATTTGGGTCCAGGTTCAAGCTCAACGAGCATCGAAGCTCTCTCAAGAGCCCGCTCGCAACTGAGTCCTCGCCCCGGAAGCTCGAGCCCCTCTCTCCTAACATCTTTAATCAGCTCCATCACATCGCTCACGCTCGACATGCTTAACCCATCCAACTGATCATCGTCTAGGGCAACGGTGGCGAGTGCGATCTTGGACCCTATGGCGATGGAGAGGGCAATAAGGCAGAAGGGGTTTTTCGTGTTGAGAAAAACTCTTAATGATTTTGAAGTTGACAAAACTGTCCATATTCATAATCTGATACTTATTCTAAACCATTTTATTCCAGGTATATATTCTGGAAGTTCAAAATGATATATCAGAAGTAAAAGTTCAGACTCAGAACCAAAAGTTCATATTCAAACTTATATCATCAAACTTTATCATACAGATGCAGACGTAGAAGTTACGTAGACGTAGAAGTTATGTAGACACAGAAGTTATGTAGACGCAGACGCAGAAGTTATGCAGATGCAGACGCAGGAGTTATGCAGATGCAGACGCAGGAGTTATGCAGACGCAAACGCAGAAATTTTTCAGACGCAGAAGCAAAACTTATTCAATACCAAACATAACAGCTAGTGATTTGGTATGAATTTCACAGAATGAAAGTTTTGATTGACTCAATTTCAGTCAAATTGATTGACAATCAAACCCTATGACAAGTATAAATTATAACGGATAAAGCTCTACTTATTCTGATTGTATGGGCGATCAGAATCAGCAGGATTCAGAATCTATCATTCAATGGCTACTCAATTCTTTCTATACAAATCTGTCCAAGATAAAGATTAGAAGATGATCCTCTAAAAGCTGTCCAACGGCTAGTTTGGAAGTGGATGAGTATTTAAGGAGATCAACAAGTAACAGACAAAAATGATAGAATCAAGAATCAACAAGTTCAAAGACTGAGTATACTCCAATCCTTTCTCTTGTCTTTCTTGTTCTAAATATTAAGATCTTAAGGGGCATTTTATAAGAGTGATTGTGTGAGATAGAGAGTCCTATCATACACAATGGTACTATCACTTAGAATCTGTATTTCCTCTTGATTACATAGTGAAATCTAACCAGTAAGCTGTCAGCATGAGAGAGTGGACATAAGCTTGCTATAAGCCGAACCACTATAAACTTATGTGCAATTTTTCTATCACTTATCTCTTACTTTACATACTGCACATCAAGAGCACAGTCTACATAAACTATTTTGAATCTTAATTGTATTCAGACTCAACTGCGATATTTCATTTTCGCTTAAATTTGCAAAAATTATTTAAGATCACCTATTCACCCCTTTAGATGATCCCTGCTAGCCACATCAATTGGTATCAGAGCAAGGTTGCTCGTTTATTGAAGTGTTTTACTTATGAGCTAACGATCTATATGGCTAGCTTTGATGCTTCAAGTCTCATTGAAGGTCAAAGTAACAACAGACCATCATATTTCGATGGCAAGGAATACAGCATCTGGAAAAATAAGATAGGCTTTCATAAAGTCAATTGATCACATGCAATGAGATGTCATCATCAGAGAAATTAGACCAAAAATTTCTGACTCAAAAGAAAAGACAGAAGGAAGCATGCCGGCAGATCCTCCATTATCTCAAACTGAGATTTCAAAAAGAGAAACCTTAGATTTCAAAGCAATTTATTCTCTTTATTGTGCTTTAGCACCTGTTAAATATAAAAAAATTTCTTCTTGTGAATCAGCTAAGGAGATCTAGTATACTCTCTACATCACCTATGAAGGAATAGATCAAGCCAAAGAAACTCAAATCAATCTACTACTTAGCTAATATGAGTCCTTCAAAATGAAGCCTGAAGAATCAGTTGCTAATATGTATGACAGATTTACTAATATAGTAAATGGTCTTGCATATCAAGGACAACCTGTTCCAGATGCAATGAAAGTCAATAAACTTCTCAGAGGATTGACGCAACTGTGGGATAATATCAAAACATCTATTCGAGAGACTCAAAAGATTATATCTCTGTTAGGAAATGAGCTAATCGGAATTCTTCAGTCATATGAGACTAAAAAACTGAATGAGGCAAATGAATCCAAAGGTAAGAAGTCAATTGCATTAAAATCCAATATTAATTCTGATGATGCAGATTCTGAAGATGAAAATGTTGATGATGAAGAACTGGCTCTCTTCATAAAATAGTACAAGAAGATGAAAATCAGAGGAAAAAATCTCAAAGGAAAGAAGCCTTTTGAGAAGAAGAAGCCTTATGATGAAACAAAAAAATCAAAGGAAGTAATATGCTTTCACTATAGGAAACGTGGACATATCAAGCTAAATTGTCCACTTTTGAAAAAGAAGGCCAAATTTGAGAAAGCAGAGAAAGCTTTGAAAGCAGAAACCTGGAGTGATACAGAATGCGAAGACAGTGATGAAGATATCTCAAACTTCTACCTGATGGCTAAGTCAGATTCAGATTCAGATGACAAAGTTAAGATTGAGGTAAAGCATCCTGAAATACCTATTGAAGTGGCAAATTACATTGATGAATTATGTTTAGACTTCAAGGCTGCTCTTAAAAGAATCTCTTCCTTAATAAAGGAAAATTCATCACTGAGATAACATGATGTTTCACAAAAAGAAAAATCGATTTCCTTCAAAAAGAATTTCACCAAATCAAGGAAAGTCGAGATTTTCTTTCTAAAGAAAATGTTATTTTGAAAAAGGAAGTTTCAGAAATTACTTCCAAGTTTTCAAAAGGTTTAGAAACCTTAAAGCATATTCTTTTTATACATATTTCTTATTTCAACAAATCTGGTCTCGGATTTGAAAAGGAAAGTGACAGTTTAATTGATTTTTCAAAGGTCAAGAAGAGATTAAGGCAAAGACCTTCTCGACAAGCTTACAAAAATCATTTCAAAAAGAATTTTGTCAAACCTGCTGGTTGAAATGCTCTCAAGTGCTCAAAATGTGGTGATCCACAATATTTTGAGAATGAATGTCCTAAGGTCTGGAGACTTATACGAAAAGACTTTATTAAGACAACCTATACTAACTCTCAAGGACCCAAATAAATTTGAGTACCAAAGAAAGCTTGAGAAACTGTAATTTTTGCAGGTTACCATAAAGAGAAAAAGAAAGTGGTACCTGGACAACGGATGTTACACATGACAGGAGATTCAAGCATATTTGTTGAATTACAAAGTCTGAATGGTGAAAAAGTTTCATTTAGAGAAAATAACAAAGGAAAAATAGTTGGACAAAAGAATTGTTGAAATTGGAGGACTCAAGACCAATGACGTATCATTGGTAAAAGGACTCAACTACAACTTCATAAACATAAGCCAACTACGTGATTCAGGTTTTAGAATCAACTTTCAAGAAGATACATGCTCGAGAACAAGCAAGGATCTTTCTTAAACATTCACTGGAAGAAGACATGGAAATATTTATCTTCTAGATGTGAATCTAGACTCTACTCATTGCTTAATCTCAATCAAAGAGGATGAAGATTTTTGGCACAGAAGATTGGGGTATATCAGTATGAAACAAATCTAAAAAATCTCTAATAAGAAATTGGTTCGAGGTTTGCCAGATTTGAAATACAAGAAAACTGAATTATGCAATGACTGCACTTTGGGAAAACAAGTAAGAAGTTCTTTTAAGTCTATACATCATGTTTCTATTAATTGTGCTTTGCAGCTTCTTCACATGGATTTATTTGGACCAACCAGAACACAAAGTATTGGTGGTAAGAAATTTTGTTTAGTCATAGTTGATGACTTCACTAGATTTACATTGGTGTTTTTTCTTGTTCACAAAAATGAAGCATTTTCATTTTTTTCAAAATTTGCAAAAAGAGTTCAGAATGAAAAGGATTATACTATTTCCTGCATTAAAACTGATCATGGGGGAGAATTTGATAATGAAAGTTTTTTAGATTTCTGTGAGGAAAATGGCTTTCAACACAATTTTTCCACTCTCTATACACCAGAACAAAATGGTGTTGTAGAAAGGAAAAATCGTTCTCTGCAAGAAATATCAAGAACTCTGTTGATTGAAAGCAAGATTCCCTCTCAGTTTTGGACAAATGCAGTTTTTACAGCTTATTATATTATTAACAGAGTTTTTCTCAGACCCATTCTTGAGAAAACCCCTATGAACTTTACAAAGGTAGAAAGCCCAACATTTCATACTTTTGTGTGTTTGGTTGCAAATGCTTTATTTCTAAAAATCCCAATGACCGCTCTGGTAAGTTTGATGAGAAAGCAGATAAAGGATTTCTCCTTGGATATTTTACTATAAGTAAGGCATACATGATCATCAACAAGAATTCTTAGAATGTGGAAGAAACAATGAATGTAAGATTTGATGAAAATATTCAGACTCACAAAGATAAATCTGAATTATCTGAAGCTGAACAAAAATATCTAGATATCGTTGAATCTGTAAAAGAAGAAAAAGAAGAAACAATCCAGACTCAATCAGAACCCTCAAAGCCTGATGATACTCAGAAGGAAAGATTTGACAAAAACTGGAAACATAAATCCAGTCATCCGAAGAACCTCATCATTGGAGAAATAGAAGATGGTATCAAGACTAGATTTAAACACAAAGAGAACATCAGCAGCTTGGCATTAATATCAAAAATTGAATCAAAAGAAGTTGGTGAAGCATTATCAAATGAAAGCTGGATCGAAGCTATGTAGGAGGAACTTCAGCAGTTCAGAATCAATAAAATATGGTAACTTGTACCAAGACCCAAAAATCATCCAGTAATTAGAACAAAATGGGTATTCAGAAACAAACTGGATGACAAAGGGAAAGTCACAAGAAACAAAGCAAGACTGGTTGCAAAAGGCTATTCTCAAGAAGAAGGCATTGATTATGATGAAACCTATGCACCAGTTGCCAGGTTAAAGGCCATTAAGCTATTATTAGCTTATGCTTGTTTCCATAACTTTAAATTATTTCAGATGAATGTGAAAAGTGATTTCCTGAATGGTTACATCAAAGAAGAAGTATATGTGGAACAACCACCTGGTTTTGAAGAACCAAGGAAGATTGGGTATGTCTATGAACTCAAAAAGGCCATTTATGGTCTCAAACAAGCATCTCGTGCTTGGTATGAGAGGTTGAGTAATTTTCTTCCGTAAAATGACTTCACTAAAGGTAAGGTTAACACAACCTTATTTATTAAGAGACAAGGTAAGAATTTTTTACTTGTTCAAATTTATGTTGATGATATCATTTTTGGATCATCTAACGAACTTTTTTGCAAAGAATTCTCAAAGAATATGCAGAACGAGTTCGATATGAGTATGATGGGCGAATTGACATTCTTTCTTGGCCTACAAGTGAAACAAACCAAAGATGGTACTTTCATTTGCCAAGAGAAATACGCAAAGGAGATTGTCAAGAAGTTTGGATTGCAGAATTATAAGAAAATAGACATTCCAATGTCTCACACATCCAAACTAGACAAAGATGAAAATGGTAAAAAAGTTGATCATAAAGTATATAGAAGCATAATAAGATCATTGTTATATCTTACTGCATCTAGACCTGATATATTATTTATTATCTGTATGTGTGCAAGATTTCAATCTGACCCAAAAGAATCACATCTTGCTGCAGTCAAGAAAATAATTAAATACATTGGAACTTATCCAATGTTAGGTCTTTGGTATTCCAAAGATTCAGATTTTACTCTTACTGGTTATTCTGATGCTGATTTAGCTGGATGTAAAGTGGACAGGAAAAGTACTACAGGTACACGTCAACTATTTGAAAATATGTTGGTGTTATGGTATTCAAAGAAGCAAAACACAATTGCACTTTCTACAGCAGAAGTAGAATATGTAGCTTTAAGAAGTTGCTATGCACAAATTCTGTGGATGAAGTAATAGTTACAAGACTTTGCTATTGAAGATTCAAATGTTGTAATCAAATGTGACAACACAGGTGTTATCAATTTAACAAAGAATCCAATTCTTCATTCACGTGCCAAACACATTAAAATCAAGCATAACTTTATTAAAGATCATGTTCATAATGATGATGTGAATATTCAATTTATTGATTCTAAGAATCAATTAGCTGATATATTCACAAAACCACTTGATAAGATATTATTTGAGTTTATTAAAAATAAACTGTGCATTACTTATCCATTTTCCTAATCTGTTAGACAGTAATTTTTTTCAGACCCAAATGTTCTTTGTCTGAATATTCAATTCAGACTCAAAAGACAAGTACGTCATAATTTCAATTTTGGCGGGATTATTTTTTATATTTCTGGTAGGACATTTTCGTATTCATCAAATTTTGGAAAGCAAATCAGGTAAATATTCCAATATATCTGTTTAATCGTTTGTGCTTAAAATATACTTTTGAATGATAACCTCTCACTATATATATATATATACTGTTTTTCTCTCAAAAACCCAATCAGTACAAACCTTTTTTTCTCTCTTAACTTTCACAATACTCCGAGTCTCCTCCTCTTCCTTCTCCAAGATCACATCTTTTGCCAATCACAATGCCGTTCAAGAGACGATCGACAAGAATTCTAAACAGAGACATTAAGTCATCGGAAAAGCCAGAATTCATGAATATTTTTGACACAGATTCAGATCATGACAAAGAATCTTCTGAAGCGACTCAACAAGCACCGCGATCATCATCTACTCTAAAAGTTTCGGGTAAATCTGATTTCTGCTTCTCCAACATCAAACAAGTATGGAAAGCTTATGAACTTTTGATAAAGGGTAATGCATCTGAATCAGCTCTTCGTGAATGTTTAAAAGATAACAACTTTCAATCTGAAGAAGAGTTAGTTCGCTGTTACACTCGTTTGTTTCCTAATAGTATCTCTCAGTCCAAAAGTACTCTCAGTAAATACAAAGCAAAGATTGGAGAATCATCTACTCCATCTCAGAGAAAACCAATTCAGACAAGCCCTAAATCGCCTTCCGATTCTAAGGTTACGGTTGATGAAGATGCTAGACTTTACTTTAATTTCAGCAAGAAGTTAGGCATTGCTTATGGTGAAAAGGGCAACAGAGGTTTGTTTCTATCTAAAGTTTATCATGAACACTACAAATGATGTTGAATAGAGGAATTATGCAGCATCGCATCGTAGATTTTGATTATCTAAATCGGGTTGGCATTCCTGTGCAACATTTTTTGAGAAATTAGATATGACAGAATTCTGCTTCCAATTTGCACACATATATGCAGAACTAACTGCAAATTTTTACTCTAATCTCTCAATATTGTCACTAAATCGTTTGCAATTCACTGTTGGAAGCAAGTGCTATGATCTCATAGTGGAAACTCTGGCTCGGATTATTGGTGTCAAAAATCAAAAATTTACTCCATTTGAAGTGAGTTTAGAGGAAGCTTCTAAGGCTGCATCAGAAAATCCAACATTTGCCAGAAAATCCAACATTTGATCTCTTATTCAGATTTGACTAGAAGAACGGTAATCTTACATATGATCATTATAAACTGTTTGAGGCTTAAGCTGCTTCTAAAACAGACATATCCAAATTTGAAATCAAGCTTATATGGGCAATTTTGAATGGGCAACAATTTTCCCTTCCTCATATCATCGTATTTCATATGTACAGGACAGTTCTGAAAGATAAGGGACAACTCTCTTATGGCGCTCTCATTAGTAGGATATTTAATTTCTTGAATATCCCTACTCCTAATAGTTTATGCAAGACTCTTGCTCCTGTAATGCACGATAGAGAGAAAATGCTCACAAAGATGAGTATGAAGCAATTTGACTATCGAAAGGAGAAAGTTGATATTCACAATGCAGACAAAGAAAAGTCAATTCATTAGTCATAAGCAAGAACTATGAATAAAAGTGAAGAAATTGATAGAGCAACAAAAAAGAAAGCAGGATTAGCAAATGTAAGCAAGGAGAGTGCTTCTTCAAGTCCCTTGAAGGTGTACCGAAAGAAGAGAAAACTTTTTCTAAGAGATGAGAATGAAGAGTTTGAAAACGTTGAAACAGGACATGCTATTGATCCAAATCATATCTCGGCATCAGCTGCACATGGTTTAGAACCAACACCTACTGCCAAAATTTCAAAACCAACACCTAAAGACTCTCATCTGCTTCAGATGACACTATATGTTTCTCTACCTAGGATAAATGTAAGTCAATCTTCTCTTAACACTAAAGAACATGCTTCTGTAGAACATGCACATTTTCAGGGGGAGATTCCAACATAAGCAGACACTGGGGTAAATTAGACCGAACAAGCCAATGTCCAGGAGCAGACTTCAGAAAATCAGACCATTCTCAACCTTCTGCTTGAAATCAAAGATAAGCAAGCTGCTCTTGAAAAAGACGTGACAACTCTACAAATAATTGTTGAGGAAAACAACAAAACTCAATGTTTTCAGATAGTAACAAACAAAGCAAAACTTGAGGAAGCTATTGCTCTGTGCTCAACAAACATGGACAAAAGCTATGGGTCAATGCTCTTCGAAGATTGAGGAAGCTGTTTCTATTTTGGAGAATTTTCAACTTATTCGAACCCCTTCTAAGAAATGACTTGCTTTTCATTCCCTCCTTCTAAAATCATTCTGGATTTGTATTCATAACATTTGCTTCTGATACATTGCTTGAATGGTCTATAACAGTTCTTTATTCTGATCTTTTTTTTGTTGATGACAAAAAGGGAGAGAAATTATGCAGATAATGTTATACTAACACTTTGATTTGCAGGTTAAATAGATTATACTCAAAGCAAGAGAAACACACAGATTGTACGAGACTACACATTTATATATCTATGTTTCATGTACTTAAAATGATAACTTTCTTCAAATTTATTTGATATTTATTGAATTTGCATGGAAGTTTTGTCATCATCAAAAAGGGAGTGATTGTTGAGGAAAACTCCTAATGATTTTGAATTTGACAAAACTTTCCATATTCATAATCTGATACTTATTTTGAACCATTTTATTCTAGGTATATATTCTGGAAGTTCAGAAGGATATATCAGAAACAAAAGTTCAGGCTCAGAACCAAAAGTTCATATTCAGACTTATGATCATCAAACTTTATCATGCAGACGCAGATGCAGAAGTTATGCAGACGCAAACGCAGAAGTTATGCAGATGCAGACACAGACGCAGAAGTTATGCAGACGCAGACGCAGAAATTTTTCAAACGCAGAAGCACAACTTATTCAAAACGAAATATAACAGCTAGTGATCTGGTATGTATTTCACAGAAGGAAAGTTTTGATTGACTCAATCTCAGTCAAATTGATTGACAATCAAACCCTATGACAAGTACGAAGTACAATGGATAAAGCTCTACTTATGGAAATCAAGATTCTGATTGTATGGGCGATCAGAATCAGCGGGATTCAGAATCTGTCATTCAACGGCTACTCAATCCTTTTTATACAAATCTGTCCAAGGTAAATATTAGAAAATGATCCTCTGAAAGCTGTGCAACGGTTAGTTTGGAAGTGGAGGAGTATTTAAGGAGATCAACGAGTAGCAGAAGAAATTGATAAAATCAAGAATCAACAAGTCCAAAGACTGAGCATACTCAAATCCTTTCTCTTATCTTTCTTGTAATAAATATTAAGATCTTGAAGGACATTTTGTAAGAGTGATTGTGTGAGATAGAGAGTCCTATCATACACAAGAGTGCTATCACTCAGAATCTGTATTTCCTTTTGATTATGTAATGAAATCCAGCCAGTAGGCTGTCATCGTAGAAGAGTAGACATAGGCTTGCTATAAGATGAACTACTATAAACATGTATGCAGTTTTTCTATTATTTATCTCTTACTTTACATACTATACATCAAGAGCACAGTCTATATAAACTGTTGTGAATCTTAATTGTATTCAGACTCAACTGTGATATTTCATTTCCGCTTAAATTTGCAAAAATTGTTTAAGATCACCTATTCACCCCCTTTTAGGTGATCCCTGCCAGCCACATCACTTCGTTCACCGGTTGCCACCGAAGGTGGAACTGTGGCTGCTACCGCTTTTTCTGGTGATTGCAACTCGAGCTTCGGGTTCTTCTTCATCCGATAATTAAAAGGAAAAAGAGAGAGAGAATTTACCCATAAAAAAGGAGAGAATTTGAATCTTTTTGCCTTTGATCCGTCGTGTTAGTTGAGACGATTGTGGGATATAATTTTGGAAAATGTTCTCAGGGAAATTGAAAGTATATTTACTTAAAGTGTGCTTGTGCAGTGTTAATTTTGAATTTGATCTTCCTTTTCCGTTTTACTTATAAATGTGAAAAAAAAAAATGAAAACTATTAAATTGTCAGAGCTGCTTTGATTTTCCCAAAACTCAAAAAAAAAAAAAAAAAAAAAAACAGTAGATGACATGACAGAGAGGAAACGTAATTTAATACATTATTGTTGGGCATTTGCTTCTTCTTTCCGATGACAACGATAGGGTAAATCATTGCTTATATCGCATACAAAAAATAAATAATAAAAAATATTTATATCGTTCAAGAAAACATTTATATTTATTGATAGTGAAAATATTTTTATTACTTAATTATTTCAAATCGCACAAGCTATAATTTTTAGAAAAATATTTTTCAAATAATAAGAGGCTATGTTCAAAACAAGAAATTAGCAAATGTAGATAGTCAATTCCCTCACAATGCCTTTCATAGGCCCTACCCTGTCAAGACCGACTTTTAACATCCAACAAAATCCTCATCCCAACTGTAAGGTTTTCTGGCCTTAGTTTCTAGTAGAGCCCTAAATCATTATTGAGAATCCATATATAGTGTATAGGCACGACTTTCAAACTTTAGCTACATAATTATATAAGCATTTGTCACATTTAAAAATGTTTATGAGCAAAAAAAAAATACATGAGATTACCGAAAATGATAATGTTAGCAATGAATGGAACGCAAAGAAGAAAATAAAAAAAAGGGTTAATCTCATAAAAAATCATAAACTGGTACATCTGTTATAGATTTACCCCAAACTAGTATACCTGTGACAATTTTACCTTTCGTTAGTTTTCGTTAAATTTTATCGTTAAATTTCTGAGTTTTGATGACACGTGGCAATTTGATAAGTGTACTAGTTTGAGGTTTTACCCTCCGTTTTGTTACAGATGTATCAATTTGTGATTTTTTGTGGTACTAATCCAATTTAGCGGAGTATAAATTTGTCACAAATGTATTAGTTTAGGGTTTTCGGTGGGCTAAAAATTAATTTTGGGTAAATTTGTCATGGGTGTATCAGTTTAGGATTTTTGGTAATCAAAAAATTAGTTTTTGGTAAATTTATTACACGTGTATAGTTTGAGATTTTTTGTGGTATAAACCCCAATAAAAAAGAGTTGGTCACCGCAATTAGAGACAATCATTTGGCAGGCTTGGGTCAGGCTAGGGCTTCCTCATTATATGCCCTTGCCTAGGCTTGCCCAAATGCCTTCAAGTCCTTCTAGCTCGAGCGAGGCTTGGGTGAGTGCCTAGACCTCCAAATCCATGACTAAGACTATCGCCATCATATTCAATTATTTCCATGGTTGGTGCTGATATATGCTTATTTATGGAAAATGTTTGTGAATTTATTTTTTACTGGGAATGAGTTGAATAAATATTAACATTAAAACTGTAGAACGTCCCCATTGTATTAAAAAGTTGGAAAATGTTAAAATTGCTTTCGATGGCTTTTGTTAAGCCTTATTAGATATGTTTTGAAAATGTAAACATTATCATGTGAAGTTGACTATTTAAAAATGTGTAATTCTTTAATTTACAAAGTCTCTTGAAAAGTGCGAATAAGATAATTAACTTAAATTATACTTTAGGGGCATTTGTTAATAGGTTTAATGCCACGAAAAATCCCCAACTAGTACATTTGTTATAAATTTACCCCACATTAATTTGTTGACTACCAAAAATCTCAAACCGATATGCCTGTAACAATTTTACTTTCTGTTAGTTTCCATTAATTTTTACCATCAAATTTATAAGTTTGATAACATGTGGCAGTTAACAGGCGTACCAATTTGAGGTTTTATCATTCGTTTGTCATAGGTGTACCAATTTGTGATTTTATGTGAAATTAATTCAATATAACAGAGAGTAAATTTGTCACAAATGTATCAGTTTTGGATTTTTTATGATCAAAAAATTAATTTGGGTAAATTTATCACAGGTGTATTAGTTTGAGATTTTTTGTGGTCAAAAAATTAGTTTAGAGTAAATTTGTCATGGATGTACCAAGTTGGAGTTTTTCATGATATTAACCCTTATTAATAAGACCCAAAAAAATTTCGCAACTCATGTGTGTAGCTAGGCGCTCCTCTAACTTGGATTTCTTTTAAATTCACCGATCACTATATTACAGCAGAATTAACGCAAGGATATTGATAACTTAGGTTCTATTCAACTCCTTAATTTGAAGCGATGTTTCTAAGAATTTTCGGGAACGACATGATACTCAAATAAGATAAAAAAAAAAAAAAAGGGAAGATTATCCAAAAAAATCATAAACCTATTATTTTTTTTTTGTCAATCAAGTCCTAAATATTTCAATTTTATCAATTTAGTCTTAAACCTTTTACATTTATGCCAAATCAATCTATCTAGCCAATTTTAGCCGACCGGTACTAACGTGAACACCAATCGTCCAGTCAACACTGATGTGGCATTCTTTTTAAAATTTTAATATTTTTTCAATTTTTATTTATTTTTTTCTCTTTTTTTTTCCTTCTTTCTTTTTTTTTTTTTTCTGCCCTACTTCTCTTTGGCCGGTTCGGCAACTGGCTAGAGGCAAGTGCCCGTGAGGTTGACCTCGCCAACCTTTGGCAAAGGTCACTCCCGCTAGCCACCAGCAAGGTCAAGCCAAGGAGAGGCTAACCTCACCATTGCTTGGCAAGGGAGAGCCCAATGACGATGAGGTCGGCCTCGCCTTGGCTAAGTGAGGCTCGCCCTCACCGGTGCTTTGGCAGAGGCCGGCGAGAGAAGAGATGAAAAAGAAAAGATAAATTAATAAATTAATAAAAAATTGAAAAAAAAAATCAAAAATTCAAAAATTGCCCCGTCAGTGTTGGCCGAACAGCCGGTGCCAACCGCCATCCATGTCAACATCGGCTGGCCAAAATTGGCTTGATGGACTGATTTGGCATAAATGTAAAATATTTATGATTGCAATGACAAAAATCCAATAGATTTAGGACTTTTTGGACAATTTTCTTGAAAAAAAAAAAAGGGGCAAGTCTCATTGATCTATCTGAGAGTTTTTAAAAATTTTTGTGTGTTACAACATTTTGTATAGGAGTTACGAAAAAAAATGCTGGCCAATAACGACCCAAGGAAGTTTCCCTCGATGAACCTTAGAACTGCCCCCTTCAATAGGTTTATGTAAAGAGATAGTTGTGATGCGGCTAGCATAGATCACCTAGAGGGGGTGAATAGGTGATCTTAAACAATTTTTGTAAGTTTAAGTGGAAATGAAATATTACAGTTGAGTCTGAATAAAATTTAGATTCAAAACAGTTTATATAGACAGTGCTCCTGATGTGCAGTGTGCAAAGTAATAGAATATGGATAGAAAAACTGCACACAAGTTTATAGTGATTCGACTTTTGATAAGCCTACGTCCACTTTTCCACGTTGTTAGCCTACTAGTTGGATTTCACTATATAATCAAGAGGAAATACAGATTCCGAGTGACAGCACTCTTGTGTATGATAGAACTCTCTATCTCACACAATCACTCTTACAAAATGTCCCTTAAGATCTTAATATTTAGCACAAGAAAGACAAGAGAAAAAATCAGAATATGCTCAGACTTTGGACTTGTTGATTCTTGATTTCCTTCACCTCCTTCTGCTCATCGTTAATCTCCTTTTATACTCTTCCACTACTAAACTAGCCGTTGGACAGTATTCAGAAGATCATCTTCCAATATTCACTTTTGGACAGATTTGTATAAAATGGATTAAGTAGCCGTTGGTTAACAAAATCTGAATTCCGCTGATTCTAGTCGTCCATATAATCAGAATCTTAGTTTCCATAAGTAGAGTTTTATCCGTTATAATGCATACTTGTCATAGTATTTGATTGTCAATCAATTATAGCCTTAGATTGAAACAATTAAAACTTTTCTTCTATGAAATCTATACCAAATCACTAGTTATTATGTTTCGTTCTGAATAAATTTTGCTTCTGCGTCTGCGTCTGCTTCAAAACTTAGATGAGTATGGATCTTCTGTAAAATCTGAATACTTTAGTGTCTGAATGACTTTTATGATAAAGTCTGAAGATCATAAGTCTGAATCTGAACTTTTAAAGTTTGATATTTTCTTCTAAACTTTCAGAATATATTAACCTAGCAAGAAATGTATGTCAGATTTACAAGTCACACGTGGAGAGTTTTGTCAGTTTTAAAATTCATTTGGAGTTTTTCTCAACAATTTCCTCATTTTTTATGGTGACAAAACTTTCATGCAAATTCAATTAATATCAATTAAAATTGAATGGAATAAACATTTTAAGCACATGAAATATAGATATATAAATGTGCAAATTTGCAAGATATGTGTATTTCTCTTGTGCTTTGAGTATAACCTATATAACCTGCAAATCAAAGTGTTAGTATGATATTATCTGCATAATTTCTCCCCATTTTTGTCATCAATAAAAAGAATAATGATCAGAATAAAGTATTGATATAAATCAAGTAATGTATCAGAAGCAAATGTTATAAATACAAATCCATAATGGTTTTAGAAAGAGGGAATGAAAAGCAAGTCATTTCTTAGAAGGGGTTCGAAAAAGTTGAAAGTTATCCAGAATGGAAACAGTTTCATCAATCTTTGTAGAGCATTGACCCATAGCTTTCTCCATATTTATAGAACATTAAGCAATAGCCTCCCTTAATTCTGCCTTGTCTTTTTCTGCCTGAAGATGTTAAGTTCGATTGTTTTCCCCAACAATTTTGTGAAGATTCTTCACATCCTCTTCAAGTGCAGTTTGCTTTTGTTTGATTTCCAGCAGAAGGGTTAGAATGTTCATGTTCTCTAAAGTCTTTCTCTAGACGTTTTCTGGTGCAGGCTGTTCAAACCTATCCTCTGTTTCTGTTGGAATCTCCCCCTGAAAACCTGCATGATCTGCAGAAGGATTTGCATTGCTGGGTTCTTCAGGATTAATTAGGGATTGACTGACACCTATTTCATATTGAATATCATCCTGTTTATGCAGATGTGAGTCTTCAGAAACTGATTGTACTAGGTTTTGAAATAAGTTTTGGACCAACATGTTGTCATGTTTCAAGGTGTTCATCATCTTCATCTTGAAGAAAAATTCTTCTTTTCTTTCTGTACCCATTGAATGGGCTGGAAAAAACAGTCTGCTTTCTTTTTTGTTCTGTTCTTTGCCTTTCCCCTTTTTCCTTGTCATTCTTCTTCTCAATAGATTTAGTTTTTGAAAGCTGAACATCTTTTTCCTTGGCTTTGCTTGCTCTTCCCTTTATATCATCAAAATTCTTCATCTTGTTAAGCATCTTTTTCTCCAACAAACATGCAAGGTACAACAGTTTTGCGCAACTCATCAGAAAAATTTATATTTAAAAACAAAAAGATGCGAGAGATGAGTGTACCACATGGAAGCTATCTCTTGTCCATTTGGAGTGCTCTGTATATGTGGAAGATGATGATATGTGGAAGAGAAAAAGACTTTCCATTAAGAATAACCCAAATGAGCTTGATTTCATGTTTGGATAAGTTTGTTTTGGATGCTGCTTTAGGCTTCAAACAATTGATGATGATCTTATGTAAGATCACAGATGTTCTGGTCAGATCAGAATAGATGATGTGGCGTTTTGAACCTGAAGCAAGGTTCTGATTTTCTGAAACCGATTTGGAAGCATCTTCTAGACTTACTTTCAAAGGAATAAATTTGAACTTTTTAGTTCCAATAATCAAAGCTAGTTCCTTAGCTTTCAAGTCATACTTTTTATCACTAACAGTGAACTAAAGCTAGTTTGGTGATAAAATAGAAATGTTGGAGTAGAAATATGCAGTCTGTTCTGCATATACATTTGCTGATTGCAGACAAAATTCATAAAGACCCAATCTTTGAAACAGATGCTTCACAAAGATGCCAGCATTTTCAAGATATTCAAAATCAACAGTTCGATAATTCATAACCCCTCGAGCAAGCAGCAACCGATAATAGACGTTGTGCTCTGTGCTTCTGAATAAACTTCCACTACCTAACATACCAGATGCAATTCCGACTCTCATAGCAAAATTTTCAAAAAACTTAGCATCATTATTAGGAATCACAAATTTAGATGCACTGGTAGATTTAGAGCTAATATGAACTGATTTCTTGATAGAGGGAGTTGATGGTTCCCCGATTTTCTCTTTACCCTTACTAGAAGATATCTCCTCGAGAATAGAACTAACTTGTTCATGATCAGTTCTAGAGCAAGACTGAGAATAACTTTGTATAAGACTTGCTTCTGTGAGAAAGCCATTGCTTTTCAGACATGCACGAAGAACAGATGTTGAAGCATTGCTGCATTTCAACCATTCGTATGCTTTCCATACTAATTTAATGTTGTTGAAATGAAAATCTATTTTACCCGAGGGTTTTGATGTAGACAATGGCTACTGGTAAAAGTTATAAGAGGCGATCGTACAAGAAATATATATATGTTAAGCACAAACAATCAAACATATAGATTGAAATATATACCAGATTTGCTTTCCAAAAGTGACAGATACAAAAATATCCTGTTGGAAATACCAAAAATATTCTCGCCAAAATTTGAAATTAGGATGTACCTGTCTTTTAAGTCTGAATTGAATATTCAGAGGGAGAACATTTAAGTCTGAAAAATTCTTGTCTAACAAACACTTTGGGAAAATGGATAAGTAATGCACAGTTTATTTCTAATATACTCAAATGAAGACTTATCAAGTGGTTTTGTAAATATATCAGCCAATTGATTCTTAGAATCAATGAATTTAATATTCACATCACTATTATGAATATGGTTTCTAATAAAGTGATGCTTGATTTCAATGTGTTTGGCACATGAATGAAGAATTGGGTTCTTAGTCAAATTGATGGCACTTGTGTTGTCACATTTGATTGCAACACTTGAATCTTTAATAGTAAAGTCTCGTAACTGTTGCTTCATCCATAAAATCTGTGCACAGCAACTTCCCAAAGACACATATTCTGCTTCTGCTGTAGAAAGTGCAACTGTGTTTTGCTTCTTTGAATACCACGATACCAATATATTTCCAAGTAGTTGACATGTACCTGTATTACTTTTCCTGTCCACTTTACATCCAGTTAAATCAGCATCAGAATAACCAGTAAAAGTAAAATCTAAATCTAAATCAGCATCAGAATAACCAGTAAGAGTAAAATCTGAATCTTTGGAATACCAAAGACCTAACATTGGATAAGTTCCAATGTATTTGATTATTCTCTTAATTGCAGAAAGATGTGATTCTCTTGGGTCAGATTGAAATCTTACACACATATAGACACTGAACAATATATTGGGTCTAGATGCATTAAGATATAACAATGATCCTATCATGCTTCTATATACCTTCTGATCAACTTTTTTTACCATTTTCATCTTTGTCCAGTTTGGATGAGTGAGATATTGGAATATCTATTTTCTTGCAATTCTGCAATCCAAACTTCTTGACGATCTCCTTTGCGTACTTCTCTTGGCAAATGAATGTACCATCTTTGGTTTGTTTCACTTGTAGGCCAAGAAAGAATGTCAATTTGCCCATCATACTCATCTCGAACTCATTCTGCATATTCTTTGAGAATTCTTTGCAAAGTAGTTCATTAGATGATCCAAAAATGATATCATCAATATAAATTTGAACAAGTAAAAAATTCTTACCTTGTCTCTTAATAAACAATGTTGTATCAACCTTACCTTTAGTAAAGTCATTTTGCAGAAAGAAGTTACTTAACCTCTCCTACCAAGCATGAAATGCTTGTTTTAGACCACAAAGGGCCTTTTTGAGTTTATAGACATAATCAGTCCTTCTTGATTCTTTAAAACCAGGTGGTTGTTTCACATATACTTCTTCTTTGATATAACAATTTAGGAAAGCACTTTTCACGTCCATCTAAAACAATTTGAAGTTATGGAAACAAGCATAAGCTAATAGCAGCCTAATGGCTTCTAACCTAGCAACTGATGCATAGGTTTCATCATAGTCAATGCCTTATTCTTGATAATAGCCTTTTGCAATCAGTCTCGCTTTATTTCTTATGACTTTTCCTTTTTTATCCAGTTTGTTTATGAATACCCATTTTGTTCCAATTACTGGATGATTTTTGAGTCTTGGAACAAGTTCCCATAATTTATTGATTCTGAACTGCTGAAGTTCCTCCTACATAGCTTCGATCCAACTTTCATCTGATAATGCTTCACCAACTTCTTTTGGTTCAGTTTTTGATATCAACACCAAGCTGCTGATGTTCTCTTTGTGTTTAGATCTAGTCTTGATACCATCTTCTATTTCTCCAATGATGAGGTTCTTTGGATGACTGGATTTATGTTTTCAGTTTCTATCAAATTTTTCATTCTGAATATCATCAGGCTTTAAAGGTTCTGATTGAGTCTGAATTGTTTCTTCTTTTCCTTCTTCTACAGATTCAATGATCTTTAGATATTCTTGTTGAGCTTCAGATAATTCAGATTCATCTTTGTGAGTCTGAATATTTTCATCAAATCTTACATTCATTGTTTCTTCCACGGTCTGAGAATTCTTGTTGAAGACCCTATATGCCTTACTTGTAGTAGAATATCCAAGGAGAAATCCTTCATCTGCTTTCTCATCAAACTTACCAGAGCGGTCATTAGGATTTTTAAGAATAAAGCATTTACAACTAAACACATGAAAGTATGAAATGTTAGGCTTTCAACCTTTGTAAAGTTCATAGGGGGTTTTCTCAAGAATGGGTCTGAGAAATACTCTGTTAATGATATAACAAGCTGTAAAAATTGCATCTGCCAAAAAATGAAGAGAAATCTTGCTCTCAATCAACAGGGTTCTTGCTATTTCTCGCAAAGAACGATTTTTACTTTCCACAACACCGTTTTGTTCTGGTGTGTAAAGAGTAGAAAAATTGCGTTGAAAGCCATTTTCCTCACAGAAAGCTGAAAAACTTTTATTATCAAATTCTCCCCCATGATCAGTTTTAATGCAGGAAATGGTATAGCCCTTCTCATTCTGAACTCTTCTTGCAAATTTTGAAAAATATGAAAATGCTTCATTTTTATGAGCAAGAAAAAACACCCATATAAATCTAGTAAAGTCATCAACAATGACTAAATAATATTTCTTACCACCAATACTTTGTGTTCTGGTTAGTCCAAATAAATCCATATGAAAAAGCTATAAAGCACGGTTAGTAGAAACATAATGTATAGACTTAAAAGAGCTTCTTACTTATTTTCTCAAGCTGCAGGCATTGCATAATTCTATTTTCTTGTATTTCAAATCTGGCAAACCTCTAACCAATTTCTTGTTTGAGATTTTTGAGATTTGTTTCATACTGATATTCCTCAATCTTCTGTGTTATAGATCTTCATCCTATTTAATTGAGATTAAGCAATGAGTAGAGTCTGGATTGACATCTAGAAGATAAATATTGCCATGTCTTCTTCCAGTGAATGTTTGAGAATCATCTTTGTTTGTTCCTGAGCATGTATCTTTTTGAAAGTTGATTCTGAATCCCGAATCACATAATTGGTTTATGCTTATCAAATTGTCGCAGTGATATGTCATTGATCTTGAGTTCTCCAATTTCAACAGTTCTTTTGCCAACTATTTTTCCTTTGTTATTTCCTCCAAAGGAAACTTTTCCACCATTCAGATTTTATAGTTTAGCAAATATGCTTGGATCTCCTATCATGTATCTAGAATATCCACTGTCCAGGTACCACTTCCTTTTTCTCTTTGTGGTAACTTACAAAAATTATAACTTCTCAAGTTTTTTTTGGTATCCAAATTTGTTTGGGTCCTTGAGAGTTAGTATAGACTATCTTAATAAAGTCTCTTCGAATAGGTCTCCAAACTTTAGGAAATTCATTCTCAAAATGTTGTAGATCTCCATACTTTGAGCACTTGAGTGCACTTTAACCAACAGGTTTTACAAAATTTCTTTTGAAATGATTTTTATAAATTCGTCGAGGAGGTCTTTGTCTTAATCTCTCATTGACCTTTGAAAAATCAATTAAACTGTCAATTTCCTTCATAAAATCGGAAACCAGATTTGTTGAAATAAAGAATCTGTATAGAAAGAATATGCTTCAAGGTTTTTGAACCATTTGAAAACTTGGAAGTAATTTATGAAACTTCATTTTTCAAAACAGCATTTTCTTAGGAAAGAAAATCTCAATTTTCCTTGACTTGATGAAATTCTTTTTTAAGGAAATCGATTTTTTCTTTTTGTGAAATATCTTGTTGTCTTAGTGAAAATTTGTCTTTTTTTTAAGGAAGAGATTCTTTTAAAAAAGCAACCTTGAATTCGAAACGTAATTTGACACTTCAATGGGCATTTCAAAATGCTTTACCTCAATCTCAACTTTATCATTTGAATCTAAATCTGAGTCTGACTTTGCCATCAGATAGAAGTATGAGATATCTTCATCACTGTCTTCACATTTTGTATCACTCTAGGTTTCTGCTTTTAGGGTTTTCTTTGTTTTCTCAAATTTGGTCTTCTGTTTTAGAAGTTGACGATTTGGCTTGATATGTCCACATTTCCTACAGTGAAAGCAGATTACTTCATTTAACTTTTTTGATTCATTGAGAGGTTTCTTCTTCTCTAAAGGCTTCTTCACATTGAGATTTCTTCCTTTGATTTTCATCTCCTGGTACTTTTTTATGAAGAGAGCCAGTTCTTTATTATCCACATCTTTATCTTCAGAATCTACATCATTAGAATAAATATTAGATTTTAATAAAATTGACTTTTTACCTTCGGATTCATTTTTCTTATTCAGTTTTTCAGTCTCATATGACTGAAAAGTTCCGATTAGCTCATTCACTGAAAGAGGCATGATCCTTTGTGTAACACCCCCACCTCGGGGTCATTCACGTGGCATTCCATTCATTATTATCTTTCATTATACACAAGCGGAAGTATTTCTCGGGACAATCACAATTAATTCACACAGCGGAAATAAGACAAACAGCATCATGAGCAAATCTTATGTTTACAATACATGCAAACATGTTTTAACAAGCCTTTTGAGCCATGGCAAATAACACATTTTTCACACGCACTATGAATGTCAAAACTTGACTTGGGTTATCCTGTACCCACTATGGCTTCTCGCTTCTCGCTTCTTCATCTCCACCCCGATCCTGTTCGCTTGGCCATCTCACATCCCACCCGTGACTTTATCCCGGAGCCAACTCTCATCGCAAGCGTCGTGATTCGGCGGTGGGCGAGGCCTTTTCCGGCATTCGTCACGATAAGTACTTCGGCTCTCTGCTCCACGGGATTGCCAACGCGCGCTGGGGAAGATGCCATCCTATGGACCTGAAAAAGGAGAAATAACGGGGGATGAGTCGAAGAGACTCAGTAAGTGAAAACACTAATATCATGCGAGGATATATTGATCGTTGTTAACATAAGTCGGCCCTT
Organism: Syzygium aromaticum; assembly: GCA_024500025.1. Taxonomy (NCBI): domain Eukaryota; kingdom Viridiplantae; phylum Streptophyta; class Magnoliopsida; order Myrtales; family Myrtaceae; genus Syzygium; species Syzygium aromaticum. Next base: position 28,076,311 of record CM044889.1, on the reverse strand, counting down.
ACCGCACCCGCATCGATGACAGATCACTAGCAAAGTTCAACAAGAGAACATCAAGCATGGCTATGACATGTGCACATTGCTATTCAAGTCTCGATTCCATCTCAAAATAACATCAAACATGAAACATGATTAAACCAAGAAAATAAACCAACTACAACCAACCAAACGACCGAGAAACGGTCCAAGCAACCATGTTACAACGCATTTCAACATCCTTTCTCGATATTAGGGAATTCACTTACACAACCAACAAAGCTATAATTAAAAGCGAGATGCATGAGTCTCGGCAATTCTCGGACGATTCTTGGTGGTTCTCGGGCTTAAACACGAATACTCAGGCCTTAGACGTGGCTTCCTCGCTCGATCAAACCACAAGAGAGACATGGGCTAATTGGTAAGCTTTTTCTCTCTTTCTCCCTTTCTAAGCATGAACAAGAAGCAAGGACACAAGAAAGAAGGTTGGTTGGGCCTCTTTGGGCATGAGAGAGAGACGTAGGAATGGCATGAGAGAGAGGGGGGGCTTCCTCTATTTATAGAACTTCAAACTTGCTCACCAAATTGCTAATCCAAGCTTTCCTAAGAAGATAGATGGCCATTATGACAAAGTCTCAAAGTCAAGACTCATGATGGCATGTAATTAATGACATTAATGGCCTACAATGATGAAGAGGCCAATCTTATCTTCTTTCCATTGGCCTCTCTCTCTCTCTCTCTCTCTCTCTCTCTCTCTCTCTCTCTCGATCGACTTCTCTTTCTCTTTCTCTTGGCCGAATGGCCTTCCTCTATTTATAGAGAGACAAAACTTGAAGCCAAAGTTTAGGGTATGAAATCATGGCATATGTCATGTGAAGCATGAGGTCATGGCTTAGGTCATTTAAAGCATGAGGTCATTGCTTACCTCATATGACCATTAAGAACATAAGCCAAAAACCATGATGAAGGTGATAAGCTTTGACCAATAAATGTGACTTCCACAAGAAAATTTAATCCTTGACTCGGTTAAATTCGTTTTCATATCTTTCTCCTTCATTTGACCTCCAATCAAAGCATAAAATATCTCATTTGAAAGATTAGAATGCGTACTTTAAATCATTAGAAGACATCAAGTTGAAATTCCAATGTTCTCATATAGAAAATGCTAAATCCTTGAAATCTGGCAAAACCGAATAGTTTTGCACTGTTCACGAAATCGGACTTAAAATCATAGTAAATGAACTTCAAAAATTCTCAAATTTGAATATGTCATAAACAAGACCTTAACAAACATTTCTCTTGAAGAATACAAATTCGAAATCTTTCTGTAAACACTATTTTTAGTAGCTCAAAAACAGACTAAAAACAGTTCGCTGGAACAGGATTCTAGTTTCTCAAATTAAACTCTGTCCAGAATCCAAATGATCTTAAAAAATTCCCAAATTTATACACATTATAGAAAAGGATGTTCTCAACAACTTTTGTGAATGAAACTTTTCCAAAATCGTTCCAGAAAAGCTTGTAGAAAATCAAGAATGTGGGAACATCACCAAAATACCCATTTTGGGCAGTTTTGCACGGTTCAAAAAATCAAGTCATCGTACCACTCATATCAACTCTAAAAATTCTGAAATTAAAGTATGTAAAACTTTAAGATATTTGGAACAACTTTTAAGAAGAAAGTGTTCGGAAATTCGGATCACAAAAGTCTCTCCAAAAATAACAAAATGAAGGGGTATAAGGGATCCGAACTGGGTTTTCTAAAACAAGAGTAAAAAATTTAGTTCCAGTTGGAAAACCACTAAACTTAAACCATAGCCATTTCCCAGGGACTAAAATTGAGGATGTTACACTTTGAGTTTCTCGAATAGATGTTTTGATATTATCCCACTGTTTCGTCGGTCCTCTCAAGAGTTTGTTGACTTTCATAGCATCTGGGACAGATTATCCTAGATATGCAAAACCATTTACTATGTCAGTAAATCTGTCATACATATCAGCAATAGATTCTTCAGGCTTCATTCTAAAGGATTCATATTGGTTAAGTAGTATATTGATTTGAGTTTCTTTGGCTCGATCTGTTCCTTCATAGGTGATGTAGAGAGTATCCATGATATCCTTAGCTGATTCACAAGAAGCAATTTTTTTATATTCAACAGGTGCTAAAGCACAATAAAAAGAATAAATTGCTTTGGAATCTAAGGCTTCTTTTTTTGATATCTCAGTTTGAGATAATGGAGGATCTGCTGGCATGTTTTCTTCTGTCTTTTCTTTTGAGTCAGAAGTTCTTGGTCTAACTCCTCTGATGATGACATCCCATTGCATGTAATCAATTGACTTTATGAATGCCTTCATTTTATTCTTTCAGATGCTGTATTCTTTGCCATCGAAATATGGTGGTCTGTTGTTGTTTTAATCTTCAATGAGACCGGGAGCACCAAAGCTAGCCGTATAGATCGTTAGCTCAGAAGTAAAACACTTCAATAAATGAGCAACCTGCTCTAATACCAATTGATGTGGCTAGCAGGGATCACCTAGAGGGGGGTGATCTTAAACAATTTTTGTAAATTTAAATGAAAATGAAAGATCACAATTGAGTCTGAATAAAATTCAAATTCAAAACAGTTGATATAAATAATGCTCCTGATGTGCAGTGTACAAAGTAATAGAAGAGGGATAGAAAAACTACATACAAGTTTATAATGGTTCGGCTTTTGATAAGCCTACGTCCACTCTTCCACGCTGACAGTCTACTGGTTGGATTTCACTATGTAATCAAGAGGAAATACAGATTCTGAGTGACAGCATTCTTGTGTATGATAGGACTCTCTATCTCACACAATCACTCTTACAAAATATCCTTCAAGATCTTAATATTTAGCACAAGAAAGACAAGAGAAATGATCATAATATGCTCAAACTTTGGACTTGTTGATTCTCGATTTCGTTCACCTCCTTCTGCTCATCGTTGATCTCCTTTTATACTCCTCCACTACCAAACTAGCCGTTGGACAGTCTTCAGAGGATCTTCTTCCAATATTCACTTTTAGATAGATTTGTATAAAATGGATTGAGTAGCCGTTGGTTGACAAAATCTGAATCCCGCTGATTATGATCGTCCATACAATCGGAATCTTGATTTCCATAAGTAGAGCTTTGTCCGTTGTAATGCATACTTGTCATAGTATTTGCTTGTTAATCAATTATAGCCTTAGATTGAAACAATCAAAACTTTCATTCTGTGAAATCCATATTAGATCACTAACTGTTATATTTTGTTCTGAATAAGTTTTGCTTCTACGTCTGAAAAACTTCTGCGTCTGCATCTGCTTCAGAACTTAGATGAGTGTGGGTTTTCGGTAAAATCTGAATACTTCAGTGTCTGAATGACTTTCATGGTGAAGTCTGAAGATCATAAGTCTGAGTCTGAACTTTTAAAGTCTGATATTTCTTTTTGAACTTCCAGAATATATTAACCTGGCAAGAAATGTATGTCAGATTTACAAGTTACACATGGAGAGTTTTGTCAGTTTCAAAATTCATTCAGAGTTTTCATCAACAAGTTGTAAGAGCCTCTCTATTGATAACGTACAAGATAAAGAGTATCCGATTCAAGATATAGACGAGTATAAATTGTTATTTTTTTTCAAAAGTATGTACCATAAAAAAAATCATATATTGATGCCATTATTATTATAAACTAATTTTATCATTAATCAAAATGGTGACCTATTATTACGGGATTATTTAAATTACTAAATATCATAAAGATTTCGTATTCATTTAACTAAATATCATTACTCATTTGTGTTATTTCATTAGAATTCGTGTTATCCCACCAGCATTGGCCGAGGGTGTTGCAACCCCTGCTGCCTCTGGGCGAGGGCCGCACCTCCTTGTCAGATCTCGGCGTCACGGCCTCACCCAAATCGAGTGAGGGATCGGGCACAAGGGCATCGCAACCTTCAACCAAGCCCTCACTGGTCAAAGCAAGGGCTGCAATGCCCTTACCCATGGCTGGCGAGGGTTGTCGACCCTCAATCTAAACAAAAAAAAGAGCATAGAAAAGAAAAAAAAAAAAAAAAGCTGAAAATTTAGAAAAAAAAATGTCCACGTCATGTCGGCGGTGCCACGTAAAACCGACGACATCTACGTCAGTGATTTCTGGCCTAAATTGGCAGGATGAACTCAATCAGTAAAATGTGAAAATATTTAAGACTAAATTGATACAATCAAAAGGTTTAGAATTGAAATGACACAAATTCAATAAGTTTAGGGCTTTTTTTAGTAATTCTCCCTAATCTTACCTATTGTCACAAAATAGATTTTCGTGCCGATTGGTCTCACCTCCGGCCACAAGATGTATAAACTTACATTATGCGTGTGATAGAAATGCGAGACTTACCAAAAAAATATCTTACTAAAAACCCTTTTTATCAAATGATATAACAAATTTCACATCATTAGCTTCTTTCAAAATCCAAGAAAAGGAATTCCACATCGCTTTATAAAATAATTTTGAAAGATTTCTCAGTACATATAGCTTTTTTAATTCTAGGGTTAATACCACGAAAGCCCCAAACTTATATATCTATGACAAATTTACTCCAAACTAATTTTTTGCCCATCAAAACCCAAAACCGGTACACCTGTAATAAATTTATTCTGAACTAATTTTTTGACCACCAAAAACTCTAAATCAGTACGCTTGTAAGAAATTTATTCTCCGTTAAATTGGATTAAAATCACGAAAAATCACAAATTGATAAACATGTGATAAATAGAGGGGTAAAACTCTAAAATAGTACACCCGTTAATTGTTACGTGTCATCAAATTTAGCAATTTAATGATAAAATTTAACAAAACTGACGGAGGATAAATTTATCACAGGTGTAACAGTTTAGGATTTTTAATGGTTAAAAAATTAGTTTTAAGATAAAATTATCATAAATGTAGTAATTTAGGATTTTTTTCGTGGTATTAACCTTAATTCTAATTATACACAAGTCTAATGGGGTACATCTGAAAGCCTGTGTGTTCTATTTGTAGAAACTATTTCACGTACGAAAAGTGTACGTGCATGGCACAACGAAAACTCTTACTGCGGAGAGAGATCGGACGTCGGGTACAGAGGTCAAAGTGGTTTCCCAGGCCATGCAAATTTAGATATTAGCCGTTCCAAAAACAGTTGAAAAATTTACATTTTTCCCCTTCGCCCTCCTTCGATTCAGAAAAACATGGAGAAATGGAAGGCCCACCCTAAATCACGTTGAGTTCACAGGATAAACACCCGTGGTTTTTCCCCTCCAAGCTCACCACCATCTCTCTGTCTCTCTCTCGTGCACATTCAAGAAGCCAGGCCACCCCTTCGTACCTTGCTTTCTCTCTCCTCTTTCTCCCTCTTCCCTCCTCTGGAAAGGAGAAGGAAAAGAGACCCTGCATTCTTCCAACCCTTCTCTTCACTATCTGATATCTCCTGCGTTTGTGATCTTCTTGTTCTGTGCGCCCAAGAAGATGGAGTTTAGGCTCTGGCTGGTCTGCCTCCTCCTGGCCATGGCTGCCGTGGCCGAGTCCCTCCCCCTTGACTACTCAACCATCGGCCTGGGGTGCCGCCCCGCTCTCGGGGAGTGCGATGGGTTCTATGGCGGCCCGGAGATGGACTCCGAGATCAACCGGCGGCTGCTGGCGGCGAACCAGCGGTACATCAGCTACGGGGCGATGAAGAGGAACACGATCCCGTGCAGTCGCCGCGGCCATTCGTACTACAACTGCACCAGGTCGAAGAAGGCCAACCCTTACAAGCGCGGGTGCAGCGCCATCACGCGGTGCAAAAGGTCCACTAACTAAAGAGAGAAAAACGTATCAAGCAAAAAACAGGAGGACATAAATATCGAGTGCGTTGATAAATTAATATTTGGTTAAATGAATTTGGATACATTATGTCGCGTTTTGCTGGCTTTTTCTCTCCATGTTCCTTCTGAGTTATAAATGATGGGTCGTCTCTCTCTCTCTCTCTCTCTTTTATAAATTTTAATTTTTCGGGGTTATGAATAAACCCTAATTTATTATCTATGAGGTGGGGGGTTGGCGGATGTTGTTGTTCATGGTCCTTTGGGCATCTTGTCCAATTGATCTTATGTTGTCTCAATGCTGTGTACGTACTTATGTGGAGGAAATAATATGGCCAGAAGCCTAGAAATATTGGGTGTAAGTTGCTGAAAGTGTAGAATATTAGATGATTGGTTAGGTCTAATTTGATTTTCTACCTTCCTTTCTCTGTTTTTGTTTTGGAATTTCTCTTGTAGTTTTTGTTTTGGAGTATTAAAATCATTGCCTAGTTCCTAACTTTCGTGCATGCATGTCTCCTCTTCCATGCAAACCTACATACATACATAAGTGAATGATTTTTCCGATATACATTCGGTTCATGTAAGTTCTGTGCATTACAGCAGTTAGATCATGTGAATCTCACGTGAGATCTATAAATAATTAAGGACCGTGATGCACATGAATTCTATGCATCTTAAATTTCTCGTGGTTTTAGATGGATCTATTGTCATGTAACAAAGGCGTACCCTTTTGCGTTCTCCATTTTTGGTGGTTTGTTCATGAAGATGATACGAGCATTAGGGCATAGTATGACATCTGCTAAGGAAGCATGGAAGAACCCTTTGGACCGATCTTCTGAACATTATGCGAAGTTCTTGAAGACCATTCGAGTAGATGTTAGTACGTACCTTTTTCGATATCCATGGCAGATTAAACACGCCACCTTTGAAGCTCATATTGAAATAGAAATTTCCTTTGCTTATCTCTCTCTCCTCTCCCTACTCTCCCTCTTTGTTCCTGCTCAAAGAAGCTCGCTCAGCAACCGCTTCGTCGCCCGACCTCGTGGCCATCGCAACACACAATCTCGCAGCTGCCGCCGTGACCCCTCCTCGCCACTGCACAATCACCGAGCCTCGAGCACAGTTGCCTCTCTCTCTCTCTCTCTCTCTCTGTGCCCCAGCAAGCAAGCGCTTGGTCGACATTCACATGCTACCAGTAGTCAAGGCAAAGTCTGGCTTGATCTTGACGAGGCTCCAGAGAGAGAGAGAGACCCACCGTCGCGGTGGTGGCGCCGGCGGCAATCCTGAAATGGCGGCAACGTAATGGTGGGCAACATGGATTGGTGAATGGCACTGATTATAGGGAAAGTAGCAGATGAAAACGAAGATCGACGGATGAGGAGGAAATAAGAGGCACAAAAGAGTTATTATAACCTCCACCGCAATGCTTTGATTTGTGATGATATGGTTACCAAGAAAAACTAAGTTCACTCATAAAATTTGTTTAAGCAATGACTCAAATTACTAATGTGATGAATGCTGCATGAGAATAGAATGATCACAACTTGCCACTCTAGTTATAACATATCAATAAATTCCATTAATAAATTATATCAGAGTAAATAATTTCATCCGACAATATATTTTCGCACTATGACAGACCTTTATCGATAAAACAAAATATTTCTAATGACACTTACAATTGGCATTCTAATACGTATAGGCAACTTGACTGGTATGATTTACGGTATCAACAATTCTAGACATAATTTATCTAATAATTTTGTTGGTCATGAAGATATACTTAGATCTGGTGCTAGGGAAAATTGTCCAAAAAGTCCTAAATTTATTACACTTTTGCCAATCTAGTCCTAAAATTTTAAATTTTGCTAATTCAGTCCTAAACATTTTTGCCCTTTTCCAATTGAATCCATCTGATCAATTTTGATCGAAATTTACTGACTTAGACAAATTTTATTAAAATTTTAATTTTTTTTCGATTTTTTTAATTATTTTTAATTTTTCTTTTCTTTTTCTTTTCTTTTTTTTTTTCCCTCTTCTTCCTTTGTCGGTCGCCCCACCTCCAGCAACCAACTAGAGGCTACAACCAGTGAGGGTCAACCTCGCTAGGATCTAGCGAGGGACGACCTTGCCGGCCTCGAGCAAGCCTCACTTGCAACTGGCGAGGTTGCCCCTCGGCAAATTCCGACAAGTTGAGCCTCACCCTCCCTTGCCTTCGGTGAGGGTCACCCTCACCAAAGGCCGACAAGGTCATCCCTTGCCAGATCACGATGAGGCCGACCCTCGTCGGTCGTAGCCTCTAGCCAGTTGCCAAAGGCTAGGCGACCGGCAGAGGAAGAAGAGGGAAAAAGAAAAGGAAAAGAAAAGAATTTAAAAATATTAAAAGTTTGAAAAAATATTAGAAATTAATAAAATTTATCCATGTCAGCAAATTTCGACCAAAATTGGCCGAATGGATTCAATTGACAAAACGTGAAAAAGGTTTAGGACTGAATTGGCAAAATTGAAAGGTTTATGACTAAATTGGTAAAAATGCAATAGATTTAAGATTTTTTTGAATTAATTTGCCCCCATGTTGCTTTGACTTAAGAAACGATAAAGTTTGCATTATAGATTGACAGTATGCGTCATTTACATTTGGGAAAATATCACCAAAAATCTCAAATTATGCCAATTGTGATAAATTTACTTTGAACTTTTTTTTGTGACACAAGAAATCTCAAACTATGCCACTTATAACAAATTTACCCTGAATTTTTTTATGATACAAAAAATCCCAAATTATATCACTTGTGATACATTTACCCCACAATACTTTAGCCTATAGGTATTTTCGTCTGTTTTCCTTTTTTTCTTTTCTTTTCTTCTCTTTTCCCTTCGCCGGCGAAGGCGGAGGGAAGCCGGCGAGGGTGGTCCTCGCCGGCGCTGGGGTTGGGCAAGGGTTGCCTTTGCCACATATGTTTTGTCTCAATTTTTTGTAATTATATCAATACAAACCGAAGTATCATATATAGTGTCCTGTCTAGTGAAATTTGGATTCCATAATGTAATAACTCATTATTTAAAGCTTTTATATATATCAATACAAACAGGTCGACCTTTTTTATTCCCATCATTTAATTTAAGGCATATCCTTTTCAAATTTTCCATGAAGGCTATCTTTTCTTTTATATATATATTGTAGATATTAACTTTTGCATTTATTTCCAAAATGCCATTTACAACTTTTTACCCTTATTAAATGGAATATGACTTAAAACTTTCATAGAGGTCAGCATCATTCTAGAAATGAGATAATTAAAAAATTAAAAAAAAAAAGTTCATTTTGACCAAGGGTGGCGTCCCGCGTGGCGGAGGAGGACAAACTGCTTCGCCCGGTCCCATGCTGGAAGGGGACAAGGGGTAGAGGGATGGGAACGTGATTCTCTTCCACTTTGCCGGCATCGGACCATTCCTCTGCCGACAGCGGTAGGTAAAGGTGGTAATTCTCGACCCGACACGGCAATTTGGGTTGAACGCGATGCGAGATTAATTAGCTTAGGATTGATGCTAACCGTGCTCAAATTAATTTCATGTTGACCTGCGACGTAGGACTGATGATCCTATCATGCTCGTGCCAAATCCGTCAGACGGGATTGATTTCGTGTCGGCGGATGGATTGATTTCTTGTCATTGTTGGGTCATGCGATCGTGTCGATCCGTCAGCCTGTTATTTAGTCGTCTTACACGGGACATGTCTTGTTGACCCCGTTAATATTCTGGTCGTGCTCATATCGTGAAGATCAACATTATTGATTGATCGTGCTGTGTTTGAATTAATCTGTTTTGCTGTAAACCCATATGTTGCTACGACATGAATATGAATACGACCCACGAACACGAATTGTCACACCCAGTGAATAGTCCCTCCGTCCATCAACCCGATATTTAATCATGTTACATGGATTGTGTCATGTCGTGTCGTGTCAATCCATTAATATTTGGGTCATGCTCGTATCGCAAAGATCGACATGACTGATAGATCGTATCGTGTTCGAACTCATTCGTTTTATGGTAAACCTATACATTGCCACAATATGAACACACACACGATGAATTGCCAGCCCCATCCGCCCCCCCTCCCCCCGTGAATAGTTCCTCCGTCCCTTGCGCAACAAATGATTATCAAAGCACATAGGTTTTGCAACGAAAATGTACGAACCCGACGGTTCGAACACAAATTTCGCAAGAAAAAGATTTTCGCTAACATAGTTTTGACATTTCAATCCGGTGTAAAAGCTTCCGACTTTAAGAGGGTTAAATTTTAGCTATTTTTTTAAAATTATTTTTAGACATTTGTAATTGCATTTTCCGATGTTTTATAGTCTTATATTCTCAAATGAATTGTATATTTCCATGTCATAAAATAATGTATGGTTCCAAAACGGTGTCGAGTCCTAATTCGTTTGGTTCACAAAATGTCAAGTTTGAGTGCCGAGCGAAAACGTATTTTGTATTTATATATTTTGTTACAAGATAAGGTACGATCTTGACATTTTCGCGTTTATTATATGCGGACGATGTTCACACATAACATCAAACAATGACCTTTTGCTCCTTTTTTTTTTTTTTTGGTCCAAATGACCCTTTGCTTTGACGTGCAATTATTGCTCAGCATTTCTTTAATCTCGCCAGAACCCTAACTCTTTCTTGGCACAAAAGATTGCTCGTGAATATTTTTGTTTATTTTTATTTTATTTTATTTTTCAGTGTTTCCAATGAAAAGGAAGCTAATAGATCTTAATCCTATAGCAAATTGTTACGGTTCATTAATTATTTTCTAATGAATTTCACATGTTTAATAGCTCGGATCATTGCGTCTGCTCTAATATTACATAGATGCAAATTTTGTCTTTGACCCATATTTGGGATAAAACAAATGGAGAAACAAAAAAATAACAGGTTGATCAATTTTTGGATTAATACCTTTATAAATCTCAAATTGGTGCCTAGCGTCGCTAGGTACATTTATTCCAAACGAATTTTCATCTTATAAAAAATCTCGAATTGGTACCCAGGATGTATATACTCCAAAATTAACTTTCATCTCACGAAAAAACTTAAACCTGTACCTATGATCCAAATTCACGCCCTCCGCTAGCATTCCGTCCAATATCCTGTTAAGTGCATACGTTAACAACACACATGAAAAACGACACTACAACAAATCTAATGTAGAAAATAACGAATCTAACATGGAAATTCACATGCGTTGGCACGTATGCAATTTTAAAGGACGGTACAGTTGGGTTGGAGTACTAATTTGAGATATTTTTAATGAGCAGTTAGTTGGGGGTTAACGTGTCATCGGGCACTAGTGTCGAGTTCTATGCAAAACGAAATATAATTCGAGCTGATTGCGTCATAGAAGTGTCGGTTTGGAATTCTTTTAGGAGACGAAAATTAATTTGAAATGGACATGTCGTCGGTACCCGTATGAGATATTTTTTTTCATGATATTATATTTAACCTAGTAATTTGCACCTGGGAAGTCCATTCTATGGGACCCTAGAAGCTTATCCTCTATCACGCGTAATCGTCCATACTCGCGTTCAAAGTTTCCGCCCATTTCTTTTTTATTTTTCTCCTTTTCCGCACCATGTTATATTATTCTTTTCAATTTCACCCCCCGATTGGGTTCTCCTGTTCAACGATTCGCGGATGCAAATGGCAGATTCTGCAAATATTAATATATGATTTTCCGGTCAAAGAGATTACATATTCCACTAATATATCAATCGGTCGTTGTCGGATGCTCAATTGATGCACCAAATCATATATAGTTTTTTTTTAATTAACTCACTGTCAAATTATGTAACTTGAGTTCACACATGAATATGGCTCATGGTACATTCTTTAATCGCGAGATCTTGCCTTTTGTCTTGAGTAAATCATTTCAAAGCGGACAAACATTAATTCCTCGACAACGATCTGATTATAAGCGACCCCTTCGGGTGATTATCCGATCAGAGGCTTACCCGTTCGGCTGTCAGTAAAAGATTAATCGGTCGAAATGATCTCCTTATTACGTGGCAACGGCACGTGAAGGGGAAAAATAAGGAAAAATCAAACGCCGTCCTTAGACTTTCGATTCTTCTAACGTGACCGTTGAATTATTCTTAAACGTTCACGATAGCCATTTTGTTTGATCAAACAAGGGAGAGAGTCACCACAAGCCCCTAAATCATTACGAAACGTGCAATATGATCTCTAGATTTTCAATTTGTTCGACCAAATCCCTCGATCTTTCCTAACAAAGTCAAATCGGTCCCGTGGCACGATTCACAGATCATCACGCATAAAAAATCTAGTTGAAAAATTCGTATCTTCCGGACGACGTGCTTGACTCGTCATGCCACGTCCCACGGTCTATCAGGACGGACATAAATATCTCTTGCACATCGCATGGCCATAATTCTCGAGCTGTCCCTATTTCTCACATGCCGGAAGTCAAATATCTTTCCGCAAATGTGTCCTTCTCTGCAAAAGAGCCACCTGCCTTCCTCGCATTAAATGGGGGCAGATTTCGTAATTAACCACATCTAGGAGTCCTGACGAGTCAAGAAGGGCCTCCTCTGGGGAAAGGAAAAAAAAAAAAAAAAAACCACCACCTCCCCAACCACCCTCCACCATCCGACATTGCGATGGACCTTGCCCCCGTGGATCGAGCCCACCGGAGTGCTCCCCTCCCCTGCCCCGCGGCCCCACCGTACGGGATCTGCTCCCGCCCGGATCGGACGGCCGTGGTTGGCCCATCACCGTGACTCTGCGGCACGCGCCCCTCGGCGAGGGGCGGGGAGAGGCGTACAGTTTTGTGCAGGCAGTGCTTCGAATTTCCAAAAGGACGGAGATGGGGCCTTGGCTTGGATTGCAAGCGACTCTCTCTCTCTCTCTCTCTCTCTCTCTCTCTCTCTCTCTCTCTCCCTGAGCATTTTGGTCAGAGAAACGGATGATGATTGATGATGTGAGTCACTTTAGTTTTATTCCCCCACTTTTGCAATTTGATAATGGTACAAGTTCTTGAATTGAAAAGTCAAGGAGTGAGCAAAGAGAGACCAGGAAACCAAGAAGACAAAGCGAGTAACAGGGCAAGATTGTCTTTGGGGTTGAGTTCTCTCTCTCTCTCTCTTTCTGTCTCACTCTCTCTCTCTCTCTCTCTCTCTCTCTCTCATTCATCATCGGCCACCTTTTGGTTTGTCTGTTCGGGCTACCGAAGCGCTCGCAGGTGGCCCAAGTTCTTCCGTTTTCTTTTTCCTTTTTGGGTTTCTCTCTGCAGTTCGTAGATTCTTTCAGCAACCCTCTCTCTCTCTCTCTCTCTCTCTCTCTCTCTCTCGTACTCGCAAGTGTAAGCTCTTGCTGATTTGCTGGTTTGGCTCTGCTTCCCGCAGCCTGAATTGGGTGGGGTTAGTTACCTAGTTTCAAAGGGATCTTCGTGGTTGATTTTGTTTGGTTGATCCATGTTGTCTAGGTACACTTTCTTGAAAAGTTCGTGTTTTACCTTTCTTGGTTTGAGATCTTTAAGGAGGCATGAGAATTCTCTTTGGTGGGTGGCTGTCTCTTGCAATTAAGGTTCTGTGCTCCAATTCTTTGTGGGTTCTTGGGGACTCTCGTTGTTTTGTGCGATGCTCGTGTCTACTTGCTTCAATGTCCATGGGAAAGAAAATTCTTGTCATGCGTTGAGCTTGCCAATTAGTTGTAGCCAACCAGTTAAAGCCTGATTGCTTTTCAAGGCTTTTGTTTATGTGATCATCTGAAAGAGTATGCTTTCAGTACATTTTTTTTTTGGGTCTGGATGGTCAGAAGAATTGTGAATTCTCTTGCCTTTGTTTAGCAAGTGCTTCGGCATACGACCTAGATGGTAAATCTTTTTATTTTCTCGGCGAACCCTTCCATTTGCTCCAACGCGTTTTGATTGTTCTTAGTGTCCTGAGATCGAGCGGTGAAGAGCTAGGGACAATGTTGAAGGCTTGAATTTCCCCAGTTTACTTGTGCATTTGGGTGATCATTTTTTTTTCTCTCTCTGGTCTTGATGGGGACGTGTCACTGACGTTAACCACCATTCAATTGTCACGTAGGTCATCAGAATACTGCTACATCCTGGAGAAGAGAAAGCTCCTTTGAAGACGTCTTTTGACCCTAACTATGGATGCTAGGCCAAGTGACCATCAGAAAGATCAGAAACAGACAGAAAATTCGCTTGCCGAGGTGAGTCTTGAGAAACCGCGCACTTGTTATGCTCTTTTGATTGCATCTTTGTGGTTAATTACGATAATTCAATGCTTCCAGGTATATAGCACTGAAAAACTGTTATGGGCATCGGTCAATTTGAAAGGTCTATTGCATCCCGATGTCAAACATTTGTATCACCAAGTCTGTTCAGTTTATGAAAAGAGCATCTTGAAAGATTCCGAGCAGGCGGATTTGCAAGATATCGAGTATTCTTTGTGGAAGCTCCACTACAAGCATATCGATGAATTTCGTAAACAAATAAAGAAAGTTTCTAGTTGTATGAATTCTGAGGTGCCACAGAATGTTACCAATGCTCAAAGAAGCACTGATGATTACACTGAAGGAATCAAGTTATTCTTGTCAGAAGCAACTAATTTCTACAACAGTCTCATTGTCAAGGTACAAAGATGTCGTGGAATTCCTGAAGATACCTTGTTCCACAGAAACAGCGGCATAGTAAATAACGTTGATCAGAAGAGGATAAAGAAATGGCAATTTTTATGCCATCGCTTCCTAATTTGTCTCGGGGATCTCGCAAGATACAGAGAGCTTTACGAAAGACCCGACAATCAAAACCGTAACTGGTCTATTGCAGCAGCTCATTACTTGGAAGCATCGACAATTTGGCCAGATAGTGGAAACCCACATAATCAGGTATATCGTCTTACTTTCGTCTATACGTTGTATTTATCCGTGGATTCGATTTGAATTGCATATATTGAGACAGTTATATATTGTATCGTAACCAATTAGTAATGTTTATAGTTGGCATTACTGTCGACTTACGTTGGTGACGAGTTCCTTGCCTTGTACCACTGTATAAGAAGTTTGGCCATTAAAGAACCTTTCCCCGATGCATGGGACAACCTTATATTACTGTTAGAGAAGGTAAAATGTTCTTCTGTTTGATCATACACCTTTTGCCATGATCCTCATTCTCCAGTGTTCCTTGCAGTTCTAAATTGCTTGTTACGACTATGCAGAGCAGGTCGTCTCTTTTGCATTCCCATTCTGCTGAGGCCTCAGCCGATTTTTCGATACTTTCTGAAAGAAGGAAAGTTCTGACTAAGTTGCAACCCGGCGATCTTGTGATGAACTGCTATTTATGTACAGACGAACGTGGTTGCTTAGGAAGAAACTTATGGCATCTTTTCGTCATAATGATAAGTTTCTTCTATGTAAGATCCAGGTACTAGTTCTACTGAAGTGTATTGTTACCATGTGTGTTGCTCCATGCTGCGTTTGTCCTGACAAAGATAAATTTTATGATATCTTTGCCTTGTATTTTGTCAGACTCAGAACGCTTATGTACACTAATCTTTCTTTTACTCTGTCGTTTGAGCAGTTTGGATGACTTTTTGAGAGCCTTTTCTTCTACAAAAGGAGAATTGGAAGCTTTGTTAGATCTGGACGACATTAATCTCGAAGATGCATTGAAGTCATATCAGTTTATGGATCCATCAAGAACAGGCCCGTTTCGAGCTGTCCAAGCCATTTGTGTCTTCATCTTTGTCATCCAAGACCTTACCAAGAACCCAGTAATGACAAACTTTGAAGACAAGAAGGAAACGCCACCGCTCCTCTCTAGAGACCATGTAGTGATGGCTCTATTTACATATGTGAATCAGCTCGTTGATCGAGTTGTGAAGGCCAGTCCCTGGGATTCCTGCCCTCTTTTACCAGCTATTCTTGTGTTTGTGGAATGGTTGGCAAATCTTCCTGAAGAAGAGCATCTTTGCGGGGCCGATGACAAGAGCGAAGCGGCTCTGTCTTCTTTCTGTAAGAGCTTTATTTGCCTAGTAAACCTCATGCACTCTCATGTGGGCGAAGTTAAGTCTCAAGATTTTGCTCTTTGGGAAGATTACGAGCTGAGAGGCTTTGCACCTGCTGCACGCACGCATGTCATGCTGGATTTCTCATCTCATTGGGAAAATAGCACCGACTATCGAAGTGGTAAAGTGTGCCGAGCCCATCGAATTATTGTTGCTGCTGTTAGGATTGCTGAAAGCTCTGGTCGTCATCACAGGTGGATCCAGTATGATAAGCTGAGAAGACAATTCTATGAGCTGGAGTCAAATGGGTCTATGGAGATGAAATGCTCGGAAAAAGATAAATCCACAGCGGGTACCAATCCAGAACTGAAAATTTCTCCACCACAGACAAGTGAAGTCACTGAAGAACGAGGACAGGAAGTCCTCAGAGAAAGTCCGAGAAGATCTTTCACCCTGGAGGAGGAGGAAGTCATTCTGTTCAAGCCTCTGACAAGACACAACTCGGCTCCGCTTCATAGTTACATCACCAAAAAAGGAGACTCCCATGAAGAACTAATGGATCAATCAGCACCGCCTGATGAATGTTTGCGTCGTGCCACATCTTTGCTCATAGCCCAGAACCCTGTGCACAGTGAACCATCTAATTTCCAGCCCAACAACAATAGTTTCAGGCAAAATGAGCCATTCAAGCAGCAGCACCTGCCGCCACCAATTTTTGGCGACATGGCAAACTTGTTTCCTGGAACCCCAATCTCTTCCGGTGCGGGGCCTCCCTCACTAAATGCGTGGGTCCTCAACAGAGGAAGCTTGAACATGGATAAAGAGAAAGGGATCGATTTGGGTAAACGTCACCTACCTCCTATAGAGGAAATAGCTTCTGAATCACTGGCTGATCTCTCCATTAACAAAACCACCGAGCCGCAGAATCCAGTTGTCGGTTCTTGCTATGAATCCGTAATAACCCATTACCCATCTCCTCCCTATTCCACTCCCGTGCCTTCAGCACCTCTTTTACCAGATAATGCTGTTTGGTTTAGCGGAGTGAATGCATCTTGTTTCTCTGATCACAAGACGAACGAGACAATTGGGGTAACTGAGAATTTTCTCAACACATCACCTGGGAAGAGCTATCCAGATTATGCTGTTCCTCTTGCACCTAATGCTTCTAGTATTGGTGCCACCGGCTTTAACTATGTATACCCAATACAATGTGGAATGAGTTCTTCGGAATGGCTTCGCCAGTTCAGAGAAATCAACAATCTCCATCAGGGCAATAATGGTCAGTTGTTGAGTCCTAGTTTCCATGGCCCTGGAAACATCGGAAACGTTTATCATCTCGGTGTCCCTCAAATCAATCCGATCAACTCATGGGTAACTCCCTCGTTCTCTAACCAAACAGTATACTCAAACCACCAGGCTGCGACTCCTGGATTTCCTGCCTTTTACGGAGTGGACGAGCCGAAGGACAGAGTCTATCATGCGTATTATCGAGCAAGTCCTTATGGTTGTGGTGCTGTGACGGCGGAACCAAGAGATGATCAGCAGGTGCTTCTGCAATACCTTAAAGAGAGAGAATGGAGGCTCCAGCAGGATCCTAACCTGCGAGGTCCCACGTTCTAGGAGATGAAGTGGATATATCGACTCTTGAGTGGCTTGCCGTGGCAATTACTTAGCTGGAGCGTGTGCTTTCGTGTGATTAATCACGCCAAAGACTCACTGGTCGCAACCCATTTTCCTGGTGTGCAACTGTATGTAAAACTCATTGTACAGCGGATCTGATACAGGTAGACAAGGAAGAGTCATCTAGGAAGAAAGAAGGATGATATTCTCTCGAAGTGAGATTTAAGGATCTGATATTTGCTTATGTCCCTTTTGGACAATGTAATTGCTGAGAAAATGCCTAGAGAACCTTTTAGTCTTCTGACAAAACGACACTTTCTTTTAGTTGATGATGAAATGATAACCGAAGCATGGCTAGATGTTTCTTTCCCTAGAGGGCATGTTCATTGAATTGATTTCTTGCTGCAGTCAAAGATTAGGGCTTGGTGATGGTTGGCCTAGTATTTGCATTGATATGCAGGTTCCAAGTTGATGGTTCTTTCGGCCGTTGCGATCATAACATAGCTGTATAGTCTTGTTTTTAGAAGTAGAACTAGAGATGGTTCTTTTTTGCCTCGAGTAGGAAATAAGATGAACCGAACCAAGGACTGCAGCACCATCTGCATCACAAGGTTAGTCGTGCACGGATTTAGACCATAGTATCCTTCCTGCACAGGGAAGGTGAGACGTAGAACACCATGCGCTATTTGCACATTAAGAAGCATGAGTCCTCTGCTATATTTCTAGTCTTTTTTTTCAACTCACATGGGCGCGAACGTGCCGGAACACCCTCCGAATATCATAGTTCGGTTAAGTCCGGACCCTCAGATTGTGCTGGTGATCCTGACCAAAGCAGTGGAAATGCTAAATGTCTTGTTTGCCTAGGCCATGAGTAAGCCATTTATGGCCGACTACTTTGGTCTCTAGATAGTCCGGTAGGCCATTGCCCGGAGCGGAAAAACGACGATACAAGGCATACATGAACTCATCAAGCACTCAATTGATGATATCTTACCAGAGACTTTACCTGGTCCACTCTTCTGGCCATGATGTTGAAGCTGATAGGCATGTACACAGCGGGCTTGTTTGGCTTTGCAGAAAAAAATCGGAACAAACAAATTTCAGATCCTAATTTTGCGTATTCATCCGAGAGGTCTCGAGGCCGAAATAATCTTATTTGAAGCACCATTCACTTTGCTTCGCTTCGAGCCGCCACGACGTGCTCCGAACCATATGCTTCGTATTAGGGTCGGCCCATCCTTTTCCGTGGAAAGAATCGGGAGTCGAATGTCACGAGAAAGGCGCCGGAATCCGCCAAACAGTTCGGGCCGAAAATGCGATAAGTTTTTTGTTAGATAGGCTGAAAATGAAAATTTATTTTGGACTTGTGCCAATTTTGCAAATTTATGAAGCTTTTCGCTCGTCCTCTTTGGAATTTCGGCCAATTGCTTTTTGATCAAACCCTCGAAAGCCCGAAGAACAGGATCAAGAAAAGCCCATCGCTCGTCTCTGTTCAGTTCAAGCTGTGCAGAGTGGCATTACGGTTTAACGCTCAGATCGATCGGGAAAATGGACGGCGAGCCTCCGGCGAAGGAGGACGTGTCGCCGGCGACGGCGGTTTTGCTCGGCGCTCTCGCTCCGGGGGTCAACGTACGGCTTCCGATTCCTCAAAGCGCGAGAGAGAGAGAGGGGGTCGTTGGCTTCGGAATCCCCTGTCCCCGGCAGTTGCTCGAGGGAAGTGATGTTTTTTCTTCGTTTCTTGTCTCTGTCGATTTCAGGGTCCGACATGGAACGCGCTGAAGATGGCGTTCGTGATGCTGGGTGGGTCTCTCGCCGTCATGATGGGGTTGGCCTTCTCTTCGAGCGATTCTTGGCTGACCCTCCATGTCTCGTTCCTCGTGATGATCACGCTCGCGCTGTTCTTGCTTCTTAGCTGGTAATCTTCGGCTGCTTGTGGTCTTGGAAATGTTGCTTTCCTGTCTTTTGATTGAGCCTCACTTTGGATAATTGGAGTTATAGAAGGGTTAGTCAATTTACCCATTGCCGTAAACGTTTTTGGTGACGGGAGGATGCTAGTTATACGCTAAGTGATGTGACAAAGTGCAGTTAAGCAAGTAGGTATAGCGGCAAGTTTGGACTTTGTGCTTCCTCTTGTGATTACTACCCCGTATGAGGTTTCGGTTCAGCTTCCTAACGTTTATTTATTTGCTTATGTTTTGGTAATATAGGACTTGGTAGTTGAAACCCGCTTGCAGGATTTGGTTTGCTATTGATTGATTGATGCTGTTTTGAAGAATTTTTGGTTCCCATTGACTAGAGGAAGTCTTGCTTTGGTCTTAGGTTCTCAGCTGGAGAAAGTAGATGAAAACTCTAGAATTCCTTTAGTTGGAAATGTCATGGAATGGAGATGGTAATTGTTAGATCTAGAACCCTTTTAGAGGAAGAGTAATTGATTGTAGCTTCAACTTTAGTGTCTCATTGACTTTCGAACACACTTTTGCTGATAGGCATTGATTCATCTCTTGTTAATCTGTAGCAGACGCGATATCTTCTACTTTTCTAGGGATACCAGCTCTCAATTAATAATTGTTGAAGGGAGATGAGTCTGCCTGATTTAGCATTCCTTTTCAGAATGTAAGGATACACAGTAAAAAGGTTTGATGTCTAAATCAACCATGGTAAATCAAGTTCCTGGGCTACCTTAAAGCTCTGTAAATGTGGGTGGCATTCCTTATCTTCTTCTCCCATATCGGCCAATTTTCTAGGAACTTCACCTGATAAAACCAGGATAGTTATCAAAGACCTTTTGGAGCTATATTCACTATAATTGTTGTCTTGGTATCTGAGAGAATGCTATCCCGATATCTCGTCTGTGGATATGGGGAGCCAAGGATGGTAAAGAAGAACCAAGTATGGGTTTGTCTGATTGGGTGGCCTGCTTGTCCTGCTAATACATAGGAAAATGATAGCTGGTGTGTACTTTGAAATGACAACTTTGAGATTCAATCATGTAACATTCGTTTCAGCTGGTTGAATTTTTCCTTTAGAGAAGTTCATTGGAATGGAAGTGGATGGAAATGAAAGTCCCACACATAATTTGCAGTGAAAGGAAAGAAATGCCCTCTGCTGAAAACTCATTGATATCGTTTGAATATGATTGACCATATTTGTCTGTATATATAATATTTGTTGCTTAGTGGCACTGGGTGAACACTTCATTTAAATTAAGGGAAATTTGGTGCTCTACAAATGATTGATTGAAGTAATTGGTGTGGTGATAGGTGCTGTCTCCAGTCTTCTTGCTGTTTCAGTAAAATACTATCTTAACCTTGAAGTTGGGATATTTGCAACAATAAATTTGGTGGATGTGGAACCGAATATAGTATGTTTGGTTAAACTTGAAGCCATTGTGATGGTTGAACTTGTAGCAGCAAACAGAATTGCTCAAACGCGAGACTTCTTTCTGGTTAAGAATTTAAGATGGAACATGTATAGGCTGCTGAAGGTTCTTGGAGCTTGGATTGGTGGCTCTTTTACTGTCTCTTCTTCCGTTGGTTGCCTCATTATCTTGTGCCCGATTGCTCCTGTTTACTCTATACCATACATGCATCTCTAATTTGTCTTTGTCCAATAAAACAGGCTTCCACTGCACATGCTGCAAGTCTGACAGTCCTAGAGTACCTAATTCCGGAAAAGAAAGCACCTGCTCAAAAAAAAAAAAAAAGTAAAGAAAAAGAAATAAATATATAAAATAGAAACACCTGGTCTGGTGAGAATTTAGATCCTTCAGTTTTGTTCATGTTCAGTCTCATGTCTTGCTTGGTTATTGCTTGGTATGTGAGTGACTCTACTGAAAACTTCAGCTACATCTGGAGTGGGAGCGATTAGTGCAATGTCAGTCTTCCACCTTTTTTGTATTGCCCTGTGCAGTTTGATTCGTTGCTTCTCTCTGCCTCATAGAATACTTGCCTCCAGTTCTGGGGAAATGCAAGATTTGAGGTTTTAGGGCAATCTGATGAGGTTATATAAGTTCTTCCTAATGCATCATGACTTCATAAGAGCAAAACGAAAAATAGGTTTTTACGTGGAAATTCCCAAGTATATGATGGCCTGGGAATGGTGGATCCCTTTTACTTCTAACCCTGTCTCTCCTTTCCTTCATGGTTCTAAACATTAGGAATGGATGCTGAAGTTGGATATTCAGTTCCAACCTTTGATTTAGATGTCAGTTTGCTTTAGTGCTTCCAAGATGCAATGACGGGGCACTAACTGACCACTGTTTTGGACTGCCTGCTGTTATTTCCACAGCTTCAACAGTCATGGGAGCAACTATTGAGCATTTTAAAACCAATATACCAAAATAACGTCCACTCTCTAAAACTGGGCTTTGGGCCAGTTCATTTTCACTTGTCTTTTTATTTGGTTCACTTGCAGCGACCACTTTATAGTTTAATCCATCTGCTCTATTTTCTGCAACCTTATCCTAGCAGAAGGTCAACTCTATTTACTTCAGTAGGAACATAAGCTATATGTGTCCCTTGCCATATTAACCTCATCAAACTAACGCTTAACCAATGTTCCTCCTGTTTCCTTGTTGCACTCCATCTGTCAACACCTCATCAGTCTTCATATCCAAGTCTCTTCTTTTCATTTGCATTTTGCTACCTATCAACTTATTCCTAGATACCACTGACTCAACAATGCTTTGATTATCCCTATTGAGGTTTCATCTGCCATCTCCATACAATACCTTGCTCTGGTACTATCAGTTCATGAGCTGCAAATTGTTATCAGAAACAAATTGAAAGTTTGAAGTGACCGACTTCTCAGCAAAGTTTGGACGTGCTTCAGGAATTAGAGTTTTGATACATGACCATGATGTCCTAAATAAGCTGCCAAAGTCAATCCAGACTTGCTCTAGGTGTCATAAAAAACAATCCATTATGGCCTAAAGTTAACATGCAGATTATTGTAACCCTCACAAGCCCATCAAACTGGTGACCCGGGAAAGGACATTTTCTTTTCCAGGGATAACCTGTTTTATCCCGTTTTCATTATCGTCCAATAAATGCACATCCTCTCCCTTTTCTTTTTGCTTTTTCTTTTTTTTTTTATTACTATCATTTTGTATCACTTATCTTCTGGAGTTGTCCAAACAACTGACACGGATGAATCTGTTTTTGTTATCTAGTCTCGAACTTTATCAATGGCTAGGAGATAAGCTTTGCTTATTTTATCTTTGAAGTGTTGTTATCAGGACACAGGCATGTTTTCTGCAGGTTTCTCGCGCAAACCGGATTGGTTTCAGTTGAAACTCAAATGCAGGATCTCAATTTAGTGCCGAACAATCAGACTGAGAAAGAAAAAGTTCGCTGATGTAGTCCATGGTCTTGTCAAGTGTAAATGCCAGGCCTGACAATTTTCGAGGTTACTCATGCATGACTTAGGAGAAGCGAGACAAGAAAATTGTTTGAAGAACTGCAACGCCAACAATAGGACACCCCAGGTTGTTTGTTTGTCGGTCTCATCTCAGACTATTTTTCTCTCATAGGCTTTACACAGGATTAAAATACTTAACGCATTTATTTTTAATCGTTCAATTGTTTCAGATGTACAAACATGTACTTACGGAAAACTGAATACAGACGCACTTTTTCACCCTGTTATGAGTTCTCTCTTTGATTTTCATGCTCTTCCTACCGTTTATTCTGACATTAATTCACGCCCTATTCTGTCTCTTTTGCTGTTGTCGAAGGCCAAGGGCAATTTACTCTCTGTTATGGTGGTTTATTTTTGCTTTCTGATATTTTTCCGTGGCAGAGATCCTGAAGTAGGACAAAATCTGTGGTAGAAGCATCATGAAATTCACAACGGGGCATCACAGATGGCTTGTTATCATCTCAAGCCATTAGCAGATGAATTTCCACCTGAATATTGCAGTCAGTCTTTTTATCTATACTTTTCTCAAGCGTTCTCAGGCTTCAAAAGTGATGAAATCACAAACTCCTGGGAGATGGTGTTATAATGGAGTTTTAATATCACTATTGCTAGGTATTACTATTCATACTGTGCCTTTCTATCCTCCCATTTTCATCCTCAAAATTTAAAGAGCTTGAATAACTGAAGTTAACGGTTAAATACTAGATAAGCAGCCATAGTTACTAGACTAAATTGAATGAGAAGTGAAACTGAATTGTGGCAGCAAATTTCAATCAGGATTAAAAGAGAATCAAAATCCAGACCTGACTTGAACAACTGTAAAAACTAAATTTGATGAAAGAAAATTCCGGGTACCATTTGGTACTGGATTTCCTTGTAATCGAAGAATTTATGGAGTCCACTTGATTTATCATTTCGATGTTGCACCGCTTTTGCCTATCCAACACGGATCCAAAAGGGAGTAAGTGTGTGGATCCATGGTAGTAAGAGTTTCAAGACCTCTGCAGAAGCCATCGAAGTTGATCTGTTGGTCGTCTCCCGTTGAAGCATCCGGTTGTCCAGAGGTCCCCTCGCTAGCGGCATTGAAGTAGTCTCTGTACGTTACAGAAGAGCCTGCAGAGAAATTAGCCGCCAAGGCTTCGGTATCTTCTTGGCCTTGTTTGAATTGTCCCATTAGCAGTGCCAGAATTGATTCTTCTTCTTCGCCTTCGACAGCACTCAGTTCATTCGAGTATGGTGCCATTGAGGTGTTGAGGTCAAGGTCTGCAATGGCTTGGTATCGTTGGTTCCAGGGATCCGCTGCTGTTCTGGCCACCTTTTCAATGGAGAAGTACTGTGTCACACACAAGCACCAAAACTTTCTGAGGTTAGGGTACACAAAATGATTCTGGCGGCAATGAGAAATTAAAAAGATCATATCATATCAACTCGCTTTTTTGAATGAGGCGGTAAATAAAACCAATCGTTTCCTGCTAAAAAGGTAAGGAAAAGGTGCTTTTGTATGGATCAACCGGCGTCACGCCATGCTTCTTGAGACCTCCACACCCCTTTTTTTTTTTCTAAAAACACACGGTAACTTTATAAAATCTTTATCTTCTTTTCGGATATCCTCTTAATCGAAGTTAGAAGTCTAATTTGCTCAATAAACTATTAAAGAGTATGTTTTAAGCCAATAAAAGCAAGGGCATACGTACAATTAAACAATCGAGGGCATTGTAAGAGGAAATACTCGTCGCAAGAGGACAAGAAGATCGAGATCTCTTAAAAATGAGACACTTTATTTTTCTTTTTATAATCGATACATTTTATCGCCCTCTCTACAAAATGTGAATTCTTATCGCTATTTCAACTTATGTCATCAGCTCGAGTCATTTTGTTTATTACTAGAACAAGTTAGGTTCTGATTCATCCCTAATGAAACAAGATCATATTCTACAGAGGTCGTCTAAAACATATCAACATGTCAATTTCGAGTTAACTTTATTTAAATCACCATTTTAAGCTCTTGATGAACACCTCGGTCTACATTGAGCTCTTCAATATGGTAATGCCAAGAGATAAAAGAGACCTTATAATAAGGTGTGGTTGGCTTATCAAAACTGCACGACAAATTATAAAGAAAAAAAATACCTTAATTAAAGATTTCCTTCATTCCGAATTTTGGGAAAAATGATATTTCTATTTTTTTTCTTGGAAATTTTGTATCTTGACAAACATTTAGACTACTCGTATTAGACACACACGCCTTGTCCTAACTTTTCTTTAGAAATACAATGTAATGACCTTTATCATTTTTTATTTTAGCTTTTTTAAATGGAAGATTTCCTACAAATTTTCATTAACGTTGTAATCCTACGTCCTCATTATGACCTCCACTTTTGTAGTCAATGCTGTTCACCTCCATTAAATTTTGTGGCAATGTCCAAGAGTTTAATTTCGTTGCCTAGCTAAGCAAACTCGACTCTTTTTTATAGTTTTAAATTTGAAATATCATGCTTTCAACGTGATTAATGAAGCATATTATATGAAACCCAGTAAGGAAACAAATAGTTAATTGACTCACGATCTTCTTGCGTTCATCTTCGTAGAGTGTAATGGAATCTCCAATGTCCAGTCCATTTTGCCTCACTAATTCTCCTGTAAGGAATTAGATACAAAGACATAGATAGGAATTAGGGTTTTCATATTGCAATGAGAACATTTCGAGATGATAAGGATGCGCATATTTTCTGCACACCCTCTTATTATCGGAGAATCGCATGCTAGATGAATCCAACGAATGCAATCGTCCCAAAATAGGACATCGGAAAAAAAAAAAAAATCGGAAGAGAATGGAAAAGATACCTGTATTTTCGAATATATACATCCTGCTATTGTTGTTTGTCCAATACCTATGTTTTTCAAGGGGTTTGCACTATTAGTCCAAGAGGAAAAATAAATTCATGGACAATTTAAATTATTATTTGGAGCTGTAATGAACTAAGAACAAATAAAGGGCAACAAAGATCAATGAATATTGTTGCTAACCTGTATCTCAGGATCCACTCATGGTGAGAGTACACATCTCTTATCACTAATTGAATTCCTTCTTTGTCGGAAATGATTGGAAGATTTTCTTCTGCCTCCCTCTAATTTGAAATCAACAAGGGGCAAACACCCAACTTACAAAAAAAGTTAAACTCTAGATGTTGACCATGAAATTATCAAATAAATTTGTGGCTTATATTAGTCTTTTGAGTCTCACCTTTGGAAGTACGATCCTTCCTAGATACCCGACGTCACTGTTCTTCAACTCCTTTTTCAGAAGCGTTCTCAATCTCTATTCCAACCAACACAACATTCGATTCAAAGACAATCACAATCACAAATGTGCCACAAAAAACTTCCAATAACGTTCAGAATTTGAGATATAGTTTAGATTTCCCCACCTTACCATCTGGCATTAAAAAAGTACGTTGATCCTCCCCACCATTGTTTTCCAAAGTTTGATCATCCATGGGATGTTTGCTTGAAATTAACCCATTGCTCGACGGGCTCGCGTTCGTAGGAGACGAAGCCGAAGAGCCCCTTCGGTGCAAATCGAGGCTCCTCTGGCGAGCCATCTTTCTTCTGTTTCTGGCAGCCTTCGTCGCCCGAGCGTCGAGAACCTTTTGTTCATGCCCTGCCAGATCGAACGTGGTTGGTTGCAACGATGGCAACTCAAATCGAACCGGTCGAGGACCGTTGTGATTTTGCCAGAAACAGAAAGGCTGGGGCGAGTAATGAGGTGGGTATGGATATGGATATGGATATGGAAGCCCTTGAAATGAAGGTGGGTTTTGTGTTGGGGCATGAATGATCTGAGTTGTGGGTTGTTCCAATGAAGAAAAATGAAGGTTTTGAGGATGAGCCATGATTGGTTGCCTGCTTATATTGTCAGTGCTTGTGGGCTTGGTGGAGCCAGATGGTGCAAGAAACCTGTACATTTTCCTCTGAAAATGAAACTCAAAACAATAAATGGTGAAGAAGATTTTGCTAATTTTTTCAAATCTCTAGCTATTTGGAGTTTGTGAAAGTGAAGAGGCTTTTTATGGGGCGGTGTCTCAAGCTAGGGTTAAGGCCATATTAGTGTAGGTCACTTGCGTAGGAAAGAAACAAAATCTGGTTTTAACTCAATGGGTTAATTTCTAAGTTGTCAATTGCATAATGGGAAGCAATTAAAGCCTATACCGAATGCTAATGAGGAAAACAGATAAGAATTCCACGTACTATTTGTGTTACGTCGTCCGTAAATATTATGGTTTCTAAGTTGAGTCCTTCCTATAAGTTCTTACCTGGGTCTAATTAACGGTCGGCTTAGAATACGTGTCAACTCTTAATTACTATAGTGAGATAATATGCTTTTTGAAGATAATTAACAGGCATTATAAATGAATCGTCTAATGCCTAGATAATCAAACATGAAACACACATAAAATGTGATGTTCTTTTGCCGAGGTTATATCCTCCAGCAGAAGTTTTGTTTCTCTATAAGCATTATTTAATGAAGGACCAACGTCCATGTTTTGGACTTCAGTTTAGTACTCTCATTATTTGATAAGTGAAACCGTTACGATTTTCCTATACCTTCGAGTGTGAAAAGGATGAGCGGAATGAGAAAATTGTCAAGACTAATAAATTCAGAGGAAACGATGGCTTCAAGGGGAAAAGGCGAGAGAGAGAGAGAGAGAGAGAGAGGAGAGAGAGAGAGAGAGAGAGAGAGAGAGAGAGAGAGAGGAAAATATAGCGTGCACTCATTATATAGACAATGTGATGGCAAAATCAACATCATTTTGAAATTATATGAGAATTCAAGTTCGAAGGGATAATTGTCCAAAAAATCATAAATTTATTGTATGACAAGACTTTTCAATATAGCCAATTTTCTGACAAAAAAAACATATATAAATATATATATATATATATATATATATATATAGAGAGAGAGAGAGAGAGAGAGAGCCAATTTAGTTCTAAATCCTTTAACAATTTGACAATGTAGACCTTTCGGCCAAAATTGATCGGAAACCATTAATGTGGTCCTCGTCCATTCTACATGGTACAGCCGAGACTGATGTGGACAATTTTTGTAATATTTCTAAATTTTTTACAATTTTGTATTTTCCTTTCTTTATTCTTTTGTTTGCTTTCTTTTTTTTTTTTTTTCATTGTTCATCTTTCCAAAATGGTCAATGGGGTCACCGGAGCCTTGACAATGGCCCATAAACCCTTACCGGCTGCGAGCGAGGGCCACAAAGCCATCATCGGTCGCAGGCAAGGGCATGCAGGCCCTCACCCGCAACTGGTCAGGATGCCCTTGCCTCTCACCAACCATCGCTGAAGCCTTGCCAACCCTTGCCAACCCTTACAAGAAGATGAACAGTGAAAAAAGAATGAAAAGAGAAGAAAAGAAAATTATAAATATATATAAAATTATAAATTTGTAAAAAAACGTCTCTGTCAGTACTGGATGTACAACATAGGAAAGCCAACAATCACATTAGCGATTTTTAGCAAGTTTTTATTAGAAGGACTACGGGTGTGTTTGGTTTAGCTCTCCCAAAGAACTTCCAACATCTTAAGTCCCGAGGAGAACCGTTATGATGTTTAGTAAATTTTTTTGGACCAATTTGAGAAAATGCCAGCATTGGCATAGCTGAAAGCTAAAGGTTGGTGTGACTTGCCTTAAGCTTTGAACATTTTCGAAAGCCAACTTTTGAGGTTAATGAACTATTTTTTCATTCAAAATGTGCCCCCATTATTTTTTTTGAATTCCGGTCTTGCCCTCGCTCCGCCACTGTTTTCCGATTGTTAAAGGGTCTCCACCTATGTTGTTGCGCTTGGGTCTCCGCCTGGTTCCTGTGCCCTCGCTCACGACTAGTAGGCGAGATCTAGAGGGTCGTGGCTTAGGAGGAGTAGAGCGGTTGATCTCGAGCATGCAATTTGAGTAGGGGAGGTCCGGGTGGAGTTTTGGGACAACACGAGCTATGGAGCGCTCGGAGAGGTCACCATCAAAGCGAACGAAGAAGAGGTGAGTAGGCTTCCAAGGAGGGAAGCAAGGAAAAGTGATTCGGCTTTGGATTGAACTCGAAAGTCCTGCTGGCATCGTAGACGAAGATTATGAAGTTCCGAAGCATGTCGTCGTAGCCGGCAGCAAAAATGACATGTGATAGATACGGAGGAGCAAAAGGAGCAGTGTACAAAAATTGGATTGAAGAGAGAGAGTGGAAGGAGGAGAAGAGAGAGGTCGGCGATGAGCATTTTTCGCGAGAGGTGGAGAGACGAGCAATTTAGGGCGCGCATAGAATCCATTCTGAAGTAAAAATTTTGCATCAGAATGGATTCCGGAGCAGAAATGCGTTTGTTAAAAAATTTCTGGAATACATTCTGGAGCGATTTTTGCATTCTTGAATAAAAATGCGTTTGTTAAAAATACTTGATTCCAGAATGCATTCTTGATTCCAGAATGCATTTTTTATTCCAGAATGAATTTTGGGCAAGAAAAAGAGAAGCTACTTTTTGTAGTTTCTCTCTTCCATAATGCATTCTCCCTATTTTCTCTTTTTTTCTCACTAATTTTTTTTTTCAGAAAATGCATAAAAATTGAAAATTTTCAGAAAAATTCATAAAAATTTCCAGAAAATAAAAAAAGTTATATTTTGGGAAAATAGGAAATTTGGTAAATTTTTTTCAAAAAATATAAAAAAATAAAAAATTTCAAAACTTTACAAAATAGCTTAGAATACCTTTGGGCACTCACTTTAAGTGGAATTTAATATTTTTGAGGTGTCCAAAAAAATCAAAAAATGAAAAATTTTAAAACTTCACAAAATAACTTAGAATACCTTTGGGCACACACTTTCAGTGAAATTTAATTTTTTTGAGGTACCCAAAAAAATTAAAAAAATAAAAATTTTAAAACTTCACAAAATGGCTTAGAATACTTTTTGGCACCCACTTTGAGTGAAATTTAATTTTTTTTAGGTGCCCAAAAAAATAAAAAAATAAAAAATTTCAAAACTTCACAAAACAGCTTAGAATACTTTTGGGCACCCACTTTGAGTGAAATTTAATTTTTTTTGAGGTGCCCAAAAAAATCAAAAAATCAAAAATTTCAAAATTTCACAAAATAGCTTAGAAGACCTTTGGGCACCCACTATGAGTGAAATTTAATTTTTGTGAGGTGCCCAAAAAAATAAAAATATAAAAATATTTCAAAACTTCACAAAATTGCTTTGAATATCTTTGGGCACCCACTTTGAGTGAAATTTAATTTTTTTTGAGGTACCCAAAAAATTCAAAAATTTCAAAACTTCACAAAATGGCTTACAATACCTTTGGCACCCATTTTGAGTGAAATTTAATTTTTTTGAGGTGCTTAAAAAAATCAAAAATTTCAAAACTTCACAAAATGGCTAAAAATACCTTTAGGTACCCACTTTGAGTGAAATTTTTTTTTTCTAAGGAGGCCAAAAAAATAAAAATAGATTTCTGTTCTAGAAATCAATTTCTAGAGCAGAATTAGTCATGTTTTACTAAACAGATTTCTCCTCTAAAAATCAATTTCTAGCAAGAATTCCATAAATCAATTTCTGGCAAGAATTTGATTTCTGGAGTAGAATGGTTACCACTCGCACCCTTATGTTGTGATTTGAGATCAAAGCAGGATTTTGGGTGTTTTCTATTTTTTTTTTATAGTGACTTGTCCTAACGATATCATTAGTTTTACAGACCAGCAGCATCATAACTTTTCCCTTCACTAATCTTTTTAAGGAACAAAACCTGGCATGACACACCTATCGCGGTTTTATCAAACCTAATCAAGTAATAGAAGATATTCACGCCCTCAGTTATAAATGTATGAAAAGTTACTAGAAGATTGATAAAATGAATATTTTAAATTTATTGGTTTACCAATTATGTATATGCTCTTTGGTATTTGTGATGAAGTGAATATATTTGGATTAATCTTAATTGAGTAATTTTGTAAAAGACTATATATTCCTCAAAACAAACTTCTTCTAACTAAAAATGAGCATTGGTCTCAGTTCAACCCGGGAAATGGACTAAACCAGCCCATTCTAGCTGATTCCTGTGAGAAGCAATAGGTTCTCGATTTTGGGTGCTAAACCCATCCACCCACCCTAGAACTAGTATTGTTCACATCATAACTGTTGACACCTAAATTTTGAAAACCCAATTAGTCATTCATTGCATAAAAATTAGGGATCGATCCAAGTCCCTAGAAAAAAAAATAGTTAAATTGCATATAGATATTAGGAGCATTTCATTTATAGTAATCGGCTCATATAGTTGCATTTGCATTGGACCGACGGTGGATGGACTCAAGTGAACGGCTCTGAACTTAATGAAATTGGACTAAGCCCGCATTCAAGAAAATTCTTGGCCAAGCCCATGAACATTATAAGAACTAAAATTTTCATTGGAAAATATCGAGTTGGAAAATATCGGTTTGTCAATCTTGGTATTATCACGATTCAAATTGAATGAATTGATATTATCACAAAGATATGACAATATTTTCTTTGAATCAAAATAGGAAGTAATTGCAAGCAAAACCCTAAACTTTGCCTATAAATACATTCAATGAGAAATCGTGAGGGGGGCTTCACTGGACACAATTGAGAGAATAGAAAAAGCATCAAAAAAGAAGCATAGGGGGAAGAACACATGTTCGGGGAGAGAGATCAGAATTTTGAGGGGGGCACCCAATTTGATACATGGCCAGAAAGAGAGTCATCGGTGAGTGAAGAGAGCGAGCACATCCCGTCGAGCTTCACCCTCCGTGACAACGACCCTGCTGCCGCCCGTCGTTGCTGCTTCAAGTCCTCGCCTATTGCCCTTGTCGTGACGAGCCTTGCTGAATCACGAAGCAACAACCCTGCATCTAACTTTGTTGACGTAGTTGCCAACGAAGTTGATGGTCTGTTGCTCCATTTGCTACCCCTCACGGCCCACACCATATCGGTTCCACCGTCTCATCAATCAGGCAACGTTGCTGCAGTATACCAGATCGCCAGTGTTTCGTTGATCCAGTACAGGTTCTTCTTATTGCCGTTCAGCAATACTCCTATGAAACCCGACGTTCAAATTGGTCAAATCAAATATCGGGAGCTATATTTGGCGTCACTCCGAAGTTTATCGGTGGCCAAAATAGCTCATTTGAGCACAACAACACTACTGAACAAGGTAAGTACACTTGAATGTTATTATGTAAATTCGTGTACAGAGAACCTGCATGTTTGAGATGCTAATTTCAGCTCGTTAATGTCGAAATTTTGCGAAGCGATAAACCAGAGAGTCGTAAATCACGTCTCAAGCTTCGATTTGATATATTGTATGTCTCAATCAGACTTAGTTTGCTAGGTCAAAACTCTTTCGGAAGTTAGGATCAGAATCTGGAATATGATGTTCAAGTCTGTTATGATGATTTCCTGATTGTCGTTGTGTTGTTCTATGATTTTTCTGATTTTCTATGATCGTTGTTTGAAAAAACTTTCTTCATGAAAGTCGTAGACCATATCTTAATCTGTTCATCATAAAATTTTCATAAAATTCCAAGCATGTTAGGATTGAACGATTTGCAACGCCATTTATGTATTGATCCGATGACATACTAGTTTCAAACTGACCTTCATATGTTTTTTTATTTTTATAAATTCATGTGTTCAAAATATGAAAAAAATTTTCTTCACAAAAGTACACTCTGAGATCGAGATCTTTCCAGTGATACTAATTTCATCAAAATCGGAATTCATTTGGATTTTCAAAATGAATTTTTATTATCTAATCAGATTTGTGTTCAGATCTGATTTTCATTCCTTTGGAATCCAAAAGATGTTTCTTCAAATTTGATAAAGTTAGATTCCTCCTATGTGAAAACTCAAAATTACAAAGTTGTTCCTTGGGGTCTCATTATGTTGACAGGAAATTTTGAGGGCCTAATAGCAATTTTTAGAGGGTCAATTTGCTAAAAATTTCATATGAGGTCTTCTCGGGTTAAAATTCGATTTGCAGTTGAGTCATTTGTGAAAACCGAATTTTGATAGAATTTGAAGATCTCAAAATTCTCTGAATATATCCGGGATTTTCAAGATAGAAAAATCTTTTTAAGATGTGATCCGTTAGGAAAATTTCCTAATCCGCAACCGTACAAATGGGAATAAGTCTATTTATCAGGCTTTAGATAGAATTATTTCCATAACGGGTATTTCGAATCTTTAGGGTCAATCCGTCAGGCTTCGGATCGAAACTTGATTCGAAAGATTTAGCGAATATAATCTTTCTACTAAAAGATTTGCGACTTGGATTTAAATTCGAAGATATGTCATGAAAAAGAAAATTGCATCTTTGAACTCTAAGTCAGAATTCATCAAAATTGCCGAATAGAGTATTTTTCTTGAAATTGGTACCGAAAGGACGTTAGGGTAATCTAGCATAACCAAATCTCCGGATTTATAATCTTTGGTTCGTAGAAATAAAATAGTACTCCTGCTATTTTAT
Organism: Syzygium aromaticum; assembly: GCA_024500025.1. Lineage (NCBI taxonomy): Eukaryota > Viridiplantae > Streptophyta > Magnoliopsida > Myrtales > Myrtaceae > Syzygium > Syzygium aromaticum. Next base: position 28,042,868 of record CM044889.1, on the reverse strand, counting down.
TTAGGTTTCTAATCAACCTACCTTAAATGATTAGTGGCGGCTCCTATTGAAAATATTTGCATGCTCATAATTGGACCTAAGTTGCGAATTGGTAGAGCTTGAGAGAACCCGAGCTAGGTTAGTTAATTTAATTGATCTAGTAATCCATTAGCCTAAAATCGGAAAATCTGATTCTTAGGCCGCAATAGCTTGGCGACTCCGCTGAGGATACACTTGAATTTTTTTGAAAATTTAAGGAGGACTTAGGCCAGAAAATTTTCATGGAAAAATCACTCGATTTGGCAAAATTTGATTGAATTCTCATTCTTAGGTGTTTAATGGTTTTGCAGAATGGGAGTTATAAGGGGAGTAGTAATTGACTAACCCTTTGTTTTGTAGGTTTGGTGGATTGGAATTGCGATTTAATTTTTGTACTATTGAAGCGGTGTTTGCATTTAATTGTTGTTCATGATTTATCGTATTTGCACTGCACCACACACAACTTGTGACCGAACCTGGGTCACACCTGTAGTTTTAAGATGGTATTTAGATGGTTCTTTAACCTTAGCGGTAAGGCTTCGCTAAAGGTTATCCCATTTGGATCCCGAAAATTTTTCAAAAAAAATGGCTTAAGGGCCGTTCTCATGCACATGAGGATACAATGCATGGGGGTTGCCCTTGTCAACCAAATCAAGCCGAAGTGATTGGACCTGATTGGTCATGACTATTGTATGCGAGACTGTGACTAGTCATGATAATTGTGCGCGAGGCTACAACATGTTGTTCCGTTCATCATTTCACTTTGCAAAGCCTTTAGGGTAGATAGATTAAGATTTAAACTCACGATTCATGTGCACGTCTCTGTGATTAACACTTTCTCCCCAAAGGTGGCAAATTCTTAAGCTTTATCTTTGGTTTTCTTCATCTTATTTTGAGTTGGTCCTTGATCTAGGTTGAGTCATTCGGCACGTGGTCTATATACGAATGAGTCGCCTCGATATCCGTTTCGTGCCTACTCCAAAGCTAGAGCTCAAGAAGTTATGAGGCCAGTTGAAGCCAGATGGCCAGCAGTACGTTCTCAAGCGCATTGGATTCATGTTGCCAATCCTAGACATAAATGTTCAGAGCGGGATCATGCAGGCACTTGCTCATTTTTGGTGCCCTGAGACGACCACATTTGTGTTGGGAGATAAGTTTGAGCTCACACCGACTCTAAAAGAATACAGTATTGCCATTGGGAAATCGATTGAGTTGGATATAGTTGAACCACCCATTCGGGTAGATCCTGTGGTAGCGCTTGCCGAATTTTTGAGTTTGACTAAAAAGGAAATTGAAAAAGTGCTAAAGGGTAATTGTCAAGTATGCCCACTATCTTTTCTTATCGAATGTTTCGAAAATAGCTCCATCCTTATGAGATCTAAGATTTTTATCTCAGCTTTTTTTGGACTCCTCATTTTTTCATTCCGTCAAAATGCTATTGATCCTGTGATAGCTTGGACGGTAAAACTAATATGTGCTGGAGTTAGTTTCATAAACACAATTCTGGCAGAGACTTTCATTATCTCTGACACGATTCAAGAAAGAAAAAGATAGAACTTTTCGAGCCCCAATTGAGCTTTTACAAATCTGGCTTTTCTCACACCTTTCTCAATTTGGGGAAAATATGACTGTATTTGAAATGGGCGTGACTAATAACCCTATTTTAAGGTTCAAACAAATACAAGATCAAACTAAGAATTTGCACTATACATAATGGGTCCATCTGTTCAAGGATCCAAACTCTAAGATTTTCCTTTAGCAAGCTGTGTGGTTTCGGGAGGTTGAGGCTCGATTATGCCATGGCGATCAGAAGCCCGTACCTTTGATGGGCATTTACGGGGCAACCAACTATCAGCCTCTTCGAGTTACACGACAATTCCAAGTTTTGCATGATGTCCCACCTTTACTTAGGCCCAATGAATTTCAAGTCCAGTTTAAGAAGGGCAAGTGCTACAGAGCCGAGCTTAGGCGTCATTCCGAGGCTTGGCAAAAATGTTCCACTCAGAAGCTGATTTGGCCCGCAGATGAGCCCACCGGAAGGATGAAGAGTCACTTTGCCACGACCTAGTATATTTAGTATCATACCATCCATACTGAGATACTTCTGAAGATCCCGGTTGTGACAGTACGGCATACCCGTCAAACCCAAATCAAAATCAGTGAAGAAAAGGCGATGAAGGCCCAGGAAAAGGCAGATGCTTTGGCTAAAGAGAATGCACAATTACGGCGTACCTTGAAGGCCCATTCGTCTATAGATCACGTGGCTTCTAAAAAACAGAAGACCATTTGATTTTATGTTCGATTTAAGGAGTTTTTTTTTAGGAGGAAATGTTAGCTTACTATTGATGTTTTTTGGTAATAGATGTTGCCGTTTCTGGGCAATCTTTGTAGGAATTCCTTTGAGACATTTTCCATTTTGGGCAATTCAATGAGAAATATTAAGCTATAATCAGTAAATTTTGGAATTAGTCCAAGTTTTTATTTTATTTTATTGAATAAAGCGATCTGGAATTTTGAAATTTGCTGGACGAATCAATCTTTCGAGAGAAGTTTCGTCTTGGGGGTCTAGAGGATGTCATGGACCGACTCGCTATTCTTACTTGTTATACTTATTCGATCGTTACTTTTTGTAGGTAATTTGCCACGGATCCCCCTTATCCTTATAATACTCAATCAGTGACCAAAAGAAAGATGGCCAATCAAGCCGAGATCGCGGCCATGATTGACGAAAAGCTGAAAGAACACATGAATGCAATGAATGAGTAGATCGCGGCTACTATGTCCAAAATGATGAGTGATCTCATGGCCAAGCAGCAACAGATCAATACTGCCTTTCAATCAGAGATTCCACCTCCAACCCGTCAAGGTCTCCGCCCTGACAAAGCTCCTGCAGTAAATACTAATCCAACCTTTCAACTAGACGATGTCATTTTGACTGACACTAGTGCATCTCCGGCGGCCGATGTTCATCATCCACCCCCCAATGATGAGAATGTTAAATTGCTGGCTAAGCTCGACCAGAGGTTACGTGAAGTGGAGAGAACTCAAAGTGTTCTGCCTATTGATTTGTCTATTTTTACCCAGGTCCAAGTGCCCGATAAATTCAAGATGCCTTATTTCGAAAAGTATGCCAGCACCTCAAACCCAATTCAGTACATCAAGATGTACCAGGGGCTCATGAACAGATATGTTTCTAATGGACCTTTAATGATCTAAACCTTTCAAGCAAGCTTGAAGGATGCTGCAATGAGGTGGTATACCAACCACCAGATCAACTGGAAGGACTCGTGGGAAGAGGTGACAAACCTTTTCGTCAAGCACTTTAAGTTCAATCTCGATGTCACTATTACAAGGGAAGACCTGGAGAAAGCTGAGCAGAAAAAGGGAGAGACTCTAAAGGAGTATGCCACTCGCTAGAGGAACATGGCGGGACAGATCATGCCTGAACCCTCAGAACGTGACTTAATGAAGTTGTTCGTGTCTACTCTACCGCAGCCGGTTCGTTCACGAATGTTAGTGACGATCGTCCAATCTTTTAGCCAGCTGATAGCCATGGGTGAAAAGATTGAGTCTGGGCTCAAGAAAGGATGGTACAGTGAGTCAGGTTCATTAGGCAGGAGATTTGTTAGTAAGAAGGACAAAGAACATGTCCCCGAAGTCAACATGACTTATGTACAGAAGACGCCAGCTTAGGCCCCGAAGCTACAATTTACTACCCAGCAGCTAGCCTTTTATGGGCAGCAAGGCCAGTAGGACCCACGCCCGCAGCTCAAACCTCGCCAATTTACTCCACTTCCTGGGACGTTATCTCAAGTACTAGCAGTGCTAAGGAAGAAGAACTTGCTGGGTTCAGAGCCACAAAGATCTAACGCTGCCGGCTTTACAAGATACGATCCGTCGAAGAAATGCGATTACCATAGAGGTGAGGTGGGACATTCAACAAACGACTGCCAAGTGCTCAAACACCGAGTACAGGATCTACTCGAGACTGGAGCGTTTGCACTACAGCCAGCCGGTAAGCCCAATGTGCAAAACAATCCACTCCCTGATCATTCGAGCAGTGCAAATGTTGTCCTTGGCCCGAGGGTCCAGCAAGTTCGAGACTTCAGGGTCCCTTTTGAGGATATGTTTGATACTTTAGTCCGAGCTGGTTATGTTTCAACTAGTGACGTGGTGTTATTCGGTGAAATAGAAAAGAAGGTGGATGAGTTGGTACGAGAGGGAATGATTGGGATGGCGGATGAATTCGGGGTAGTGGCCACTATATCTCAGGTCATCATTGACTGGAATGAAGAACTCGCAATACTAACCGATGAACAAGTTAAGTTGAATCCTGAGCTAATTGACATGCCCCCTCTTGAGGATGCCTCTGATGATGACCTCGGGATCGTTATACCCAATACTTTTGAAGTATTGGTGCTGGTATCACCTCAGCCCTACGCTTATGAAAGTGACAAGATAGTTCCATGGTCATACAATGTTGATCTAATAACAAGGTCAGGGCGAACTTATACTGATAATCCACCGGCCAAGCCAGTGGCCGAGAAAGAGGTGAAGGAATTCCTAGCTATGATTAAGGCTAGTGAATATAACGTGGTTAATCAGTTGAGAAAGTTACATGCACAAGTCTCGTTATTGGAACTTCTCCAGACGTTAGAAAAGCATCGGGGTGCTCTAATGAAGGTTTTAAATGAGATTTATGTGCCTGAGGCTATTGAAGAAGATAAGTTAGAGGGATTTGTTAGGACGATCCTCCTTAAGGATCAAGTAGCATTTTCTGATGAGGAAATCCCAGTTGAAGGACGTGGTTATAATAAAGTGCTTCATATATCAGTGAAGTACAAGGAGACTCACATGGCTAGGGTGCTTGTTGATAACGGGTCAGCTTTGAATTTATGCCCATTGGCTACTTTGAAAAGGCTAGGCATTAAGCCATCTACCATGCAAGCAGCCAAGACTTCTGTTTGAGCCTTTGATAAAGCAAAGAAGGATGTGATAGGCCAGATTAACTTAGAACTGCGAATCGGACCTTCGGTGTTCGATATTCTTTTTCAAGTGTTGAATATCCCTTCTGCTTTCAATTTCTTGTTAGGACGGCCATGGATCCACAATACAGGCGCAGTGCCTTCCAGTTTACATCAGAATATCAAGTTTGTGGCTGAGGCAAAGTTGGTTACAGTTTATGGAGAAGAAGATCACCGAATCTTCAATGCGACATTGGTCACATACATATAGCCCAATCATGTTGAGGAGGATAGCTATCATTCATTTGAGATAGTTCAAGTTGTTCAGGCCTCCTATGATATGTCGTTGCCCGTTCATAAGATTTCTAATGCAGCTATCATAGTGGCCAAGGTCATGGTCGGTAATGGTTTCAAGCTAGGTCAGCGTCTTGGGAAGGAAAGCCAAGGCATTCATGCCTCGATTGAGACAAATGGACAATCCCACAAGGCTGGTTTGGGATATCATGGGCCGGGAAGCCGCGAACAAGGCTACAATTGTTGCAAAGGCCGAAGAGGAGTAGGTCAAAGTCCTTTACCACCTCCCATTAACCACACATTTCGCTTAGCTGGAGTAGTGGGAGGATATGAGCATTTAAAGCAAAGCCCGATTGAGGATGATCTCGGGCTTATCTTTCCTAAGTCGCCACAAGCCCTAACTGACTCGCCTAAGAAGCACGGTAAAGCGATTTTGGTCAGTTTGTCTGATGATTCTGAGGATGACCAGCCACCCTGTATTTTCAAGAAGTCGGAGTTGAGGATGGTGGACTTTGACTTTAATGATGGTATACCCTACTTCACCGATTGGTTTGCTGAGACCTCCATTGGTGCAATCATTGAAGGACCACTTGAAGGGATGGACGTTGGCTCTCAAGAGTAATTATTTCCAGTTTTCGTATCTTCCCTGCGTGGGAATCTTTGTTGCTTTTTTTTTCGATTTTCATACCAATTCATGTTGCACTTAGGTTTTTCAATCCAATAAGATGTAATGCATTGATTCGATATCAGTAAAATTACAAAAGTTTTTATCATTTTGAATCTTGTTGAAGTACCCCAAACCAACCCGATGACAATAACCAATGATTGAAAAAATTTGTTATCTACAGTAAGAACTGAGGGTTGGGCTTCTCAAGAATTCTTGTCTCAAGGTCTTCGAAAGAAAAATGAATTTAAAAAAAAAAAAGCAATGATCAATTTTCGAAAATTGCATGTGGTTAAGCCCTGTCTTGTCTTTTTGATCCATTTCTTTTATGTTTCAGGACTAATCTCGAGGCATGCGAAGGGACGAGAATCATGGATCCTCATATATGTGATGCAAGTCAATCCGATGACTCAAACGATTTTAATCTGAATGATGAAGAGATACAACAGAACTTGGAAATCCATGAGAAATCCAAGCCTCTGACTGTTAAAGAAACCGTAGTGATCAATCTTGGCGACACAGAGAATCCCAGAGAGGTGAAGATTGGGGCATGTCTCCCTAAAGATGTGGCCAAATGCTTGACCCAATTGTTGAAGGATTATCAAGACATCTTTGCATGGTCATATACTGACATGCCGAGTCTCAATCGATCGATCGTCGAACATTGTCTACCGACTGATCCTTTAGTTGAGCCCGTAAAGCAAAGGCCGTAAAGAGCTAAGCCAGAACTGGCAAAAAAGATCAAGGAAGATGTCATGAAGCTTCTTGACGTGGGATTTATTGAGACTACCCAATACTCAGAATGGGTCGCTAATATAGTCCCAGTGTTGAAGAAAGATGGTCGGATTTGAGTGTGTGTTGATTACCGAGATCTGAACAAAGCTAGTCCTAAGGATGATTTTCCACTCCCACACATTGATGTGCTTGTGGACAGCACAGCCGGGTTGGAATTATTTTCTTTCATGGATGGTTTCTCAGGTTATAATCAAATATTGATGAACGAGGATGATAAGTTGAAAACAGCATTTACCACTCCACGGGGGACATTTCACTACAAAATGATGCCCTTTTGTCTCAAAAATGCTAGAGTAACTTACCAGCAGGCAATAGTCACGTTGTTCCATGACATGATGCATAATGAGATTGAGATCTACGTTAATGACATGATTGCAAAAACTCAGCGTGGAGAAAATCAAATAGAAACCTTGATGAAATTATTCGACAGGCTTCGCAAGTTCAAATTGCGCCTCAATCCGGCAAAATGCGTGTTCGGGGCAGCCTCTGGCAAACTACTCGGCTTCATTGTCAGTAACAAAGGGATTGAGATTGACCTGTTAAAAGTGAAGACCATTTGTGAAATAAAATCTCCATCTTCGGTGAAGGAAGTTCGTAGCTTAATGGGTAAACTAAACTATATAGCTAGATTTATTTCTCAGCTATCTGAGACAGTGAAGCCTTTCTTTAAACTTCTCAAGAAGAATGTGCTGGTTAGATGGGATGAAGAATGTGAGTAGGCATTCGACAAGCTTAAGCACTACTTGATGAATCCGCCGGTGCTTGTTCTGCTGACACCGGGGCAACCTCTGACACTGTACCTTACAATCCACAATGGGTCCTTAGGCACCATGCTTGGTCAGAAAAGTGAGGAGGATGGAAAAGAGCGTGCGATTTATTATTTGAGTAAGAAGTTTACCGCCTTTGAAATGAACTATTCTGAAACAGAAAGAACGTGCGCCACACTAGTCTGGGTGCTACACAAATTGAGGTAATACACTTTGCATTATCATATACTGCTTGTAATAGAGTGTGATCCTATCAAATACTTGCTCAATCAACCCGCTTTGGTTGGAAAACTGGTAAAATGGCAGATTCTCATCTCAGAATTCAATGTTCAATTCTTGTCTCAAAAATCAGTCAAAGGACAAGTAATTGCTAATGTTCTAACTGAAAATCCTGGGAAAAATGAGGATCTAGGTCCGCTAGAAGATAGAGTCATGCCAATTGATGAGTATCTATGGACCATGTATTTTAATGGGGCCGTAAACTTGTCAGGATCAAGTATCGGGGCAGTTTTGATATCCCCAGGCGGTCAACATTATCCAGTGGTGGCGAAATTGATATTTCCTTGCACGAACAATATCGCTGAATATGAAGCATGCATCCTCGGGTTACAAGCTGCAATCAAAATGGAAGTAGCTCAACTTAAGGTGTTCGGAGATTCAGCCCTCATTATTCTTCAGACCGTTGGTAAGTGGCAAACTAGAAATGCTAAGTTGCAGCCCTGTCATGCCTATTTAGAGGAGTTGGTAGAAGAGTTTGAAGACATTTCGTTTGAATACTTGCCGATGACTCAAAACTATTTTGCCGATGCTTTGGCTACTTTATCGGCAATGCTACGAGTGACATGTGGGTTAGAAGTTGAACTTTTAAATATAGAGGTCTTACAAAAACCGGCTTATTGCATGGCCACGACAAAAGAGCTTGACGGCAAGTCGTGATATCATGATATCAAGGTATATCTTCAAACACAGGAGTTTCTTGACAAAAGTACCGCATCTGACCAAAAGTATATCAAGAAAATGGCGTTGAACTTCTTCTTGAGCGGAGAATGTTTATACAAGCGGTCCTATGATTCGGTTTTGTTAAGGTGTGTTAATTTAACCGAGGCTGTTCATTTGATGTTAGAAGTACATGAGGGAGTATGTGGTCCGCACATGAATGGTCATATGTTAGCAAGGAAGATAATGAGAATGGGTTATTACTGGCTCACTTTAGAGAGTGATTGCATTCAGCATGTTCGGAGTTGTCACAAATGCCAGATCCATGGTGACAAGATTAATACTCCTCCGAACGAATTGCATCAGATATATGAACCATGACCGTTTTCTATGTGGGGCATTGATGTGATTGGACCGATCAATCCTAAAGCGTCAAATGGACATCGGTTTATCCTGGTCGCTATCGTTTATTTTTCTAAGTGGATTGAACTCTCCACATCGTCCACAGATGAACAGAGCGGTCGAAGCAGCCAACAAGAATATAAAAAAAAATTTGGATAAAACAGTTGAGAACTATCGTGATTGGCATGAGAGATTACCATTTGCATTTATGGCATATCGGACTTCTATCCGAACATCTACAGAGGCAACTCCATATTCTCTTGTGTATGGTATGAAAGCAGTTCTGCCTGTTGAGGTTGAAATTCCTTCGTTACGTATTCTTTCACAGGTACAATTGTTAGAAACAGATTGGATCCAGTAGAGATTGGACCAGTTGAACATGATTGATGAGATAAGGCTTAGAGCTCTATGTCATGGCCAGTGCTACCAACAACGAGTTGCCAAATCTTTCAACAAGAAAGTCAAGCCTCGATATTTTCAGGTAGGTAACCTTGTCCTGCAGAAGTTATTGCCGATAGTTCTTCTTACAGAAGGAAAATTCGCCCCAAATTATGGCGATCCGTACATTGTGAAGAAAGTCCTTCCAGGAGGTGCTTTGATTTTGGCCGAGATGGATGGTCGTGTTTTTTCCAGTCCAATTAATTCTGATTCTATGAAAAAGTATTACACTTGATTTGTACTCATTCTGACTTTGTCTTAAATTGAATTTCATGAATCAATTGATTTTCTTGTTATGTTGCTAAGCTTTGTTTGAGGAAGGCTTTTGATCTGGCAATCTATTTCTATCCTAATGAAGCGATCATATTACATGAGAGACTTCAAGATGACGAAAGGCAAACCATTTCCATACACGTCCAGAATAATAATCCCCAGTGCAAGTTGAGTGAAAATTCCGTGCTGACAAGATAAAGGATTATCTCACGAAAAGTACGACGACCAAAATGATGAGAGGCATTTATTCCCTCTATCTAAACACTACAGGTCATCATTTGCTTAACTGTTTGAACGGAGTTTCATTTGTTACCCCCATCAGGAATAACCCCATACTAGGGCAATTTCTTAGAAAGCCCAAAATGGTTAGAATTTTCTTACTTTCACTTGCATCAATCTTCAAGTATTTTTATTGCATGCAAATTATGTGTTAGCTCGAGTGCCTTAGATATGACGAAGAGCATTTTTTTCTATATCCTTACACATTATACCCTTTGCATACCCAATTTGAGCGGTGAATTCATTTCAACCCAATTGATGATCATTCTTGTGATAAACAAATGAAATCATCTCAAAGCAAATTCAAGGTGACTTGAGGCAAATAGGAGCTCAAAGAAAATTCATCAGGAAGGATAAAAAAGGACTACATTAAATTGAAGTTCTCTCTCTCAGAAAAAGCTCTCTTTAAAAGAAGGAGAAAAATCTCTCGAAAAGAAAATCTCTCTCTCAAAAAAAAAAATGAAATGAATGATGAGAGATAGAAAGGCTTCGGTGAAAACTGAGTCGATATGCAAAATCATTTTTCAAGGAAGAGACTATTTGAAGGTTCATTTGTGGAGCAATTGCTAAAGATAGATCAATGGTACCAGTAGCATGATTGGATGATCACTAATTTCCATGTTCATAATACCCCCTTTGATGGAAATATGCCATTCATTTCAAACCTACCCGAATTTACGTTACAATCATTTACCGAAGTCTCTTCAGAATAGGACACTTGAGTTAACGTAGAATTTCAAATGCTTATAAATGTTGCTTGAAGAAGTGCAACCAAGATTTTTCTATCTCATTTTTTGCAGCATTCCTGACTTATAAACCCGGAGCAGCTGGTGATATCATTTCTTTCAAAGCCATGACTTTCATGAGTCCTTATTGTGAAACCTTTGACCAAGCCTGCGTTTCAGTCCTTATAAAGACCTCTCGAATTGGTCAAGTCATCCTGATTTTGAGAATATCCGAACCCTTGTCAAGCATGATAAAGTGAGTTTGAGTGATTCTTATACCCACATCAAAGGTCGGGTCAAAAGCCTTTCATTGAAAGTGAGTGGAAAGTCATTTCTGATTGAAGGTCTCTCATTTAATATGATCAAACTGTCAAAAGGACGAAATTATTGTTATTATTGATAAATTCCCTAGTGAAGCTTGGTAATGCAGGTAGATTCATGAAATATGTTTTCTTTGCCCATGCGCATGTGTTATTTTAACCTTTTCTCAGATAAAAACAAGTGCAATGCAATTGGCTCTGTCATTTTTATAACATAAGAAGAATTCAGGTACGTCTGCTAATTATTCTTCATTGTATCTCTTTGTGTTGCCCAGTGGAATAGACAACACACCCCATTTCATGTTTGCCCAGTGGAACAGGCGGCATATTTTCTCATTCCGTGTTCACCCAGTGGAATAGGTGACACAATTAACCTCATGAAACATGTGACATGATCCTTTTCATGATTGCCTAGTGGTATAGGCAACACGTCTCTTTTAATTCTTTCTTCATATCATGCATTATTTCGCATTTGTAGGAAACTACAGGTAACAGATAAATAATCATGTACCTTGACAACTTTACTTCCAGTGGACTAGAAGTTTGGAGATTGAGGGAGTTCATAGCATTATAAAGGTTTCCCTCACTTGGGCGCTTTTTGTGCGATCCGTATGCAATGCTCTTTCACCGAAGCGAGAAGTCTTAGCATACGTTCCTTATTGTTTGCATATCATGCATCATTGCATTTGAAAAAATTGGAATTAAAACCCAAAAAAAGAAGAAGAAGAAGAAGAAGAAGATCATTCATCATTTTGCATAGTTTAAATTAGGTTTTAGTCTTTGAACGAAACCTCTGCGAGCCTCCACTCAAAGAGGGGCAACTGTTGACACCTAAATTTTGAAAACCCAATTAGTCATTCATTGCATAAAAATTAGGGATCAATCCAAGTCCCTAGAAAAAAAAATTAATTAAATTGCATATAGATATTAGGAGCATTTCATTTATAGTAATCAGCTCATATAGTTGCATTTGCATTGGACCGGCGATGGATGGACTCGAGTGAACGGCTCTGAACTTAATGAAATTGGACTAAGCCCGCGTTCAAGAAAATTCTTGGCCAAGCCCATGAACATTATAAGAGCTAAAATTTTCATTGGAAAATATCGAGTTGGAAAATATTGGTTTGTCAATCTTGATATTATCATGATTCAAATTGAATGAATTGATATTATCACGGAGATATTATAATATTTTCTTTGAATCAAAATAGGAAGTAATTGCAAGCAAAACCCTAAACTTTGCCTATAAATACATTCAATGAGAAATCGTGAGGGGGGTTTCACTAGACACAATTGAGAGAATAGAAAAAGCATCAAAAAGAAGCATAGGGGGAAGAACACACGTTCAGGGAGAGAGATCAGAATTTTAAGGGGAGGCACACAATTTGATACACGGCCAGAAAGAGAGTCATCGATGAGTGAAGAGAGCGAGCACATCCCGTCGAGCTTCACCGTCCGCGACAACGACCCTGCTGCCGCCTGTCATTGCTGCTTCAAGTCCCCGCCTGTTGCCCTTGCTGTGACGAGCCTTGCTGAATCACGAAGCAGCAGTCCCACATCTAACTTTGTTGACGTCTTTGCCAACAAAGTCACTGGTCTATTGCTCCATTTGCTACCCCTTGCGGCCCACACCATATCGGTTCCATCGTCTCATCAATCAGGCGACGTTGCTACAGTATACCAGGTTGCCAGTGTTTCGTTGATCTAGTACAGGTTCTTCTTGTTACTGTTTAGCAATACTCCTACGAAGCCCGACGTTCAAATTGGTCAAATCAAATATCGGGAGCTATATTTGGCGTCACTTCGAAGTTTATCGGTGGCCAAAATAGCTCGTTTGAGCACAACAACACTACTGAACAAGGTAAGTACACTTGAATGTTATTCTGTAAATTCGTGTACAGAGAAGCCTACATGTTTGAGATGCTAATTTCAGCTCGTTAATGTCGAAATTTTGCAAAGTGATAAACTAGAGAGTCGTAAATCACGTCTCAAGCTTCGATTTGATATATTGTATGCCTCAATCAGACTTAGTTTGCTAGGTCAAAACTCTTTTGGAAGTTAGGATCAGAATCCGGAATGTGATGTTCAAGTTTGTTCTGATGATTTCCTGATTGACGTTGTGCTGTTCTATGATTTTTCTGATTTTCTATGATCGTTGTTTGAAAAAACTTTCTTCATGAAAGTCGTAGAACACATCTTAATCTGTTCATCATAAAATTTTCATAAAATTCCAAGCATGTTAGGATTGAACGATTTGCAACGCCCATTTATGCATTAATCTGGTGACAAACTAGTTTCAGACTGACCTTCATATGTTCTTCGATTTTTACAAATTCATGTGTTCAAAATATTTAAAAATTTTCTTCACAAAAATTCACACTGAGATCGAGATCTTTCCATTGATACTAATTTCATCAAAATCGGAATTCATTTGGATTTTCAAAATGAATTTTTATTATCTAATCAGATCTGTGTTCAAATCTGATTTTCATTCCTTTGGAATCAAAAAGATGTTTCTCCGAATTTGGTAAAGTTAGATTCATCCTATGTGAAAACTCAAAACTACAAAGTTGTTCATTGAGGTCTCATTATGTTGACAGGAAATTTTGAGGGCCTAATAGCAATTTTTAGAGGGTCAATTTGCTAAAAATTTCATATGAGGTCTTCTCCGGTTAAAATTCAATTTGCAGTTGAGTCATTTGTGAAAACCGAATTTTGATAGAATTTGAAGATTTAAAAATTCTCTGAATATATCCGAGATTTTCAAGATAGCAAAATCTTTTTAAGATGTGATCGGTTAGGAAAATTTCCTAATCCGCAACCGTATAAATGGGAATAAGTCTATCTATCAGGCTTTAGATAGAATTATTTTCATAACAGGTATTTCGAATCTTTAGGGTCGATCCATTAGGCTTCAGATCGAAACTTGGTTCAAAAGATTTAGCTGATATAATCTTTCTACTAAAAGATTTGCAACTTGGATTTAAATTCAAAAATATGTCATGAAAAAGAAAAATTGCATCTTTGAACTCTAAGTCAGAATTCATCAAAATTGCCGAATAGAATATTTTTCTTGAGATTGGTACCGAAAGAACGTTAGGGTAATCTAGTATAATCAAGTCCCCGGATTTATAATCTCTGGTTCGTAGAAATAAAATATTACTCCCGCTATTTTATTTAGGTTTCTAATCAACCTACTTTAAATGAGTAGTGGCGGCTCCTATTGAAAATATTTACATGCTCATAACTGGACCTAAGTTGCAAATTGGTAGAGTTTGGAAGAACTCGAGTTAGGTTAGTTAATTTAATTGATCTACTAATCCATTAGCCTAAGATCGGAAAACCTGATTCTTAGGTCGCGACAATAACTTCTTTTTATTATGTAATTCTAGATCATATCTAGGACTTTTGTGTCGAATGAGTTGTTTTCTTCTTGTGTTGTGGAAGTTTTGGTGGCGTTTATTGATGAGATTGCCTCGAATCAAATCGATTTGTTTGGATTTCTTTTCCCCTTTGCTATAGATGGATTGGATAAAGGGAAATGGCAACGTTTGAGCTGCGTTAGAGGTGGACGATCGGGATGTGCCTGACAGAGACCTTGGCTGAGATGGTCTCTGTTAAGGGAATTAATCAATCACTGAAATTCAAGAAATCTACAACAATCAAGTAATCAACAACATTCTGGTTCCACCAACGATTGTAACACCAAAGAAGGAAGACTGGAAGAATCAAGCAAAGAAGGAAACCCACGACACAATCTCCACCAAAGAAAGAAACAAATTGACAGAATCAAATCCCCACAAATCAAGCATCACCAAATCACTACATCAATTCCTAATCAGCGAATTACATTTCCTTTCAAAACCCCCTTAAGTGTAGACATTGGTCTTCTTGTGAAAGTCTTGTTGCAAAAATTCAAATTGACATTAGTATAAATATAACAAACAATACATAATTGTAAAGAAATGAAATTACAATAACATAATTGAAATCGATACAAATGGATACCAAGGCCTGTGTTCAACACAATTTCTTTAAAATAGATTTGTTTCCTCTAGCACGTGTATGAGGTTTCGCGAACGTCTATCTCCTATGATATAACGGTTGACAGCTAAGAAGAAATCGGCACTTTAAAGCTTTCGGCAAACTTGAACAAACTGGAACCAAACACTATCGAAAAACAGTGCAAAATACAGAGAATTGAAAGAGAGGAATAATTTGATGATTATTAAAATATAATGGGAAGGCATCTATTTATAAGGTCAAGGGGGAGCGTTTCGGGAATAATAACAGCTGATTGAATCTGCCGTTATAAAATTAATACGCATTGGGAATAATGGCTAATTAAATATGCCGTTATAAAATTAATTCCGTAATAGCTTTGCCGTTATAAAATTAATTCTGTAACAACACAATTTAACGCCATTAACCTGCTCTTAATCATACATTACAAATTAAAATTTGTAACAGCTTGAGTTAAAAAGTAAACTTGCAATCATGTACACGGGACGTGCACTCGTGCCTAAGTTTCAACTTGTCGGGCATCGGATTTGCACCCTTTCTACACCTGCGCGCGAGGCATAGTGTTTGTGCTATAATAGTTACCACTTCAAATAAATGTAACTGTATGTAAAGCACTCTATAGCTTTCTTTCTTTTCCAATGTGGAACTAGTATTTTTTTCACTTCCCATTTCCAACTTAAGGGTGTTCTTTAAGCATTAATTTCTCATTCATTCACCCATCAATTTATCCCATATTTCCAACAATCCCTCACATGAATGAAAATTGTTTTAGTTTTGACTCTGTGATAGTGTTCAACAATTGAAACCTGCATATGATATGTAGGTGTTACCCTTTGAACCTTCTCTTGTGAAAGTATATTTACTTTACTAGTTGTCCAATAGACATGATGTCCTTGAATTGTCCAGCTTTCTTGTGTAAATGAACCATATACTTTGCACATGAATCATCTAAAGGTTTGTTCAATTCTCATAATTATGTTCATTTTAGCCATGAACATCAATATGGTTCTACAAGAGTTTCTAAAGAATTTAGCTTTTAAATAATTCTCCTTTGAAGCGGCTCCACTTCTCTATCACATAGGTGATTACTTAATTTTTAAGTAATTTGTTTACTCCACTTAGGAATCATTAAAGAAAAATTGCTATCATTTTCTTTACAATATCACTGATATTTTACGAAAAAAACCACCAAAAACAGCAAACTTTGCCACTTGTGACACATTTATCCCAAACTTTTTTTGTGACACCAAAAAC
This sequence comes from Syzygium aromaticum, assembly GCA_024500025.1. Taxonomy (NCBI): domain Eukaryota; kingdom Viridiplantae; phylum Streptophyta; class Magnoliopsida; order Myrtales; family Myrtaceae; genus Syzygium; species Syzygium aromaticum. The sequence goes on along the minus strand of CM044889.1, from coordinate 28,026,716 downwards.
CCCAAACTATACTATTTGTGACACATTTACCCCATTGTACTTTAGTCCATGGGCATTTTCGTCTTTTTTGCTTTTTTTTCCACACCGGATTTGCCCTCGTCGGATTTGGTGAGGGCCTCGCCTGAAAGGAAAAAAAAAATAAAAAAGATGAAAATGGCCATGGATTAAAGTACAATGGGGTAAATGTGTCACAAATAGTATAGTTTGGGGTTTTTTGTGTCATAAAAAAAGTTTGGGGTAAATGTGTCACAGGTAGCAAAGTTTAGGGTTTTTGGTGGTTTTTTCTCGATATTTTATATATGAATGGTTTTAGGAATAACCCCCACAGTGACATCACTAAGTTTACATAATTAGGTTGTCCCTTTAAACCTATATCTTGGGATCTCCAGTCAACTAGATTAGGTTTCCTTTATACCAACTTATTCTTTCATGGGCTTTAGTCCCATTCCTTTTGTCGATTTCTAAAATAACTCTCTGTTTAACCCTTTGGTTAGTAGATCCGCAATATTATCCCTTGACTTTACATAGTCAATAAAGATAATTCCTGTTGAGAGTAGTTGTCTAATTGTATTATGTCTACAACATATATGTCTAGACTTATCATTATATATATTACTTTGTGCTTTTCCAATCGCAGATTGACTATCACAATGTATACTTATTGGTGGCACAGGTTTTTGCCATTTTGAAATATCCTCTAAGAAATGGCGCAGTCATTCAGCCTTTTCACCACATTTATTTAAAGTTATAAATTCATATTCCATTGTGGATTTGACTATAACAGTTTGTTTACAGGATTTTCAAGATACGGCTACTCTTGCTAGTGTGAATACATATCCACTAGTAGATTTTGAGTCTTTTATATCAGATATCCAGTTTGCATCACTATATTCTTCTAGAACAGCTGGGTATCTGGTATAATGCAGGCCATAATTCCAAGCATATCGTAAGTACCTAAATACTCTCACTATTGCTTTCCAATGGTTAGCACTCAGATTGCTCGTATATTTACTCAATTTACTAACCATATAGACAATGTCTAGTCTAGTATAATTCATTAAGTACATTAGACTTCCAACAACTCTAGAGTACTCTACTTGGGAAATACCCTCTCCTCTATTCTTAAACAAATGAAGACTATTGTTTAATGGTGTTCTAGCAATACCAGAATCATTCATGTTGAATTTTTCAAGAATCTTGTCCACATAATGTGACTGGTTTAAAATAAAACCTTCTGACGTTCGTGTGATTTCAATTCCTAAAATCATCTCAGTAGGCCTTATATCTTTCATGTCAAATCTTGAATTCAACATATATTTGGTAGATTTAATCATTTTATCATCACTACCAATAATTAGTATGTCATATATGTAAAGACACAAAATAATATAGCCATTTGTTGTCTCTTTAATGTAAACACATTTATCACATTTATTGATCTTAAATCCATTGGTAATCATTGCATTATCAAACTTTTCTTGCCACTACTTTGGTGCTTGTTTTAGGCCATACAATAATTTCACCAATTTACAGACTTTCCTTTCTTGTCCTAGAACTATAAAACCCTCAGGTTGTTCCATGTAGATTTCTTTATCCAAATCACCATTTAGGAAAGCTATTTTTACATCCATCTGATGTACTTTTAGATTTTGCAATGCTGCAATTGCAAGTATCATCCTAATGGAGGTTATTCTCATCATAGGAGACTAAGTATCAAAGTAATCTAAGCCTTATCGTTGTTTGTATCCTTTAATCACAAGTCTGACTTTATACTTATCAATGGAGCCATTTGCTTTCATTTTCTTTTTAAAAATCCGTTTAGACTTTAAAGGCTTACAACTAGAATGAAGATTCACTAGCTCCCAAATATGATTCTGCAAAATAGAATCAACTTCACTTTTTATTGCCTCTTTCCATAGAAGTTCCTAAGAAGAATTCACAGCTTCTGCATAATTTAATGGTTCATTTTCTAACAAATAAGTTAGAAAATCATTTCCAAAAGATTTTTCCACTCTTGCTCTTTTGCTACATCTCGGTTCTAATTCATGATCTAAGTCATGAATTTCATGAGCCAAATCATGACTTTCTTCATTCATAGTTTCATTCTTTCATTTAGATGAACTTGATCAATCATTGGATTTACAAGGAAATACATTTTCAAAGAACGATACATTCCTAGATTCCATGATCGTATTCTTATGTATATCTGGAATTTTAGATTCATATACAAGAAATCAATATGCATTACTGTTATGTGCATAACCTATAAAGATACAGTCCACCGTTTTAGGACCTATCTTTGTCTTCTTTGGTATTAGAACTGCCACTTTTGCAAGACACCCCCACACTCGTAAGTGTTTGTAGAATGGTCTCCTACCTTTCCATAACTCATAAGGGGTTTTATCATCTTTCTTTCGAAATACCTTATTTAAAAGGTAATTGCTTGACAATATAGCTTCTCCCTACATATTTTGAGGCAAACCAGAATTTTATAATATCGTGTTCATCATTTCTTTCAATGTGCGATTTTTACATTCAGTAACACCATTTGATTAAGGAGAGTAAGGCGCAGTTATTTCATGTATAATTCCGTGTTGTACACAGAATTCACCAATTGGTACTTCATACTCGCCACCTCTATCACTTCTCTATATTTTAATTTTCTTATCAAGTTGATTTTCAACTTCATTCTTATAGAGAATAAATTTCTCTAAGGCTTCATCTTTGCTTTTAAGCAAATACACATAGCAGTATTTAGTGTTATCATCAATAAAGGTAATAAAATATTTATTACCACCTCTTGTTTGTATGAATTTCAAATTGCAAACATCACTATGAATTAATTCAAGGGGTTCGATGTTTCTTTCAATTGTTTGAAATGATGATCTCGTTAATTTTGCCTAAACACAAATTTCACATTTATGTTTTGAATCAACTTGGAATGAAGGTATATGTTCCAAGTTAATTAATCTACGCAATGTATCATAATTAACATGTCCTAGTCTACCATGCCATAAATTGGAAGACTCAAGCAAATAAACGGAAGACTTACTATCTTTATTGATTATTGTCATTACATTGAGCTTAAAAAGCCCATCAGATACATATCCATTCCCCACATACATTCTAAATTTAGACAAAACAACTTTGTCTGACTCAAACACCATACAAAATCCATACTTGTTCAATAGAGACCCAAAGACCAGGTTCTTAAGAATTTCTGGCACATATAGGACATTGTTCAGAGTCAGCTCTTTTCCAGATGTCATCTTCAGTAGTACCTTCCCTTGGCCTTCAACAACAGAAGAAGCAGAGTTTCCTATAAAAACATTTTCCCCATTAATTGGTTTAAGATTTGTGAATAGGTCTTTATTAAAGCATATGTGCCTAGTGGCACTAGTGTCAATCCACCATTCCTTCATATTGGACCCAACTAAGTTTACTTCAGAAATCATTGCAGAAAGGTTTATGATTGACACGTCTTGAGCAATGCCACTCACCATATTTGTCTCATAATTCTTCTTCTTCGAAAGTTTGCAATTTACAGATCTATACCCCATTTTGCCACAGTTGAAGTATTTTCCTTGAAACTTGTTCTTGAAAACTCCTCCTTTTGGTCCCAAATTTGGCTTGGCAATCTTCTTATTCTTGTGGCTTTGCCTAAGCTCTACAACATTTGCCTTAGCTGTAGTAGGATTGAACCCTTTGCTTTCAAATCCTCTATTGTCTTCTTCAATGCGAAGTCTAACAATCAGCTCTTCTAGGTTCATTTCCTTTCGCTTATGCTTGAGATAGTTCTTGAAATCGTTCCACCAGGAGGTAGCTTTTCAATAATAACAGCCACTTAGAAAGGTTTCACTCAAGTTCATTCCTTCAACTTGAATTTCATGCAAGATCACTTGAATTTCTTGCACTTGACTTATCACAGTCTTAAAATCCACCATTTTATAATCAAGGAATCGACCGACAACAAATTTTTTTGCTCTGGCATCCTCTGTTTTATATTTCCAGTCCAGGGCTTCCCATAACTTCTTTGCCATCTTTATTGCACAATAGAAATTGTACAATGAGTCATGTAAACCTTTCATGACATAGTTCCTACACAGGAAGTCAGAGTGCTTCCTAGCTTCAACAGTGTTGAAGGCTTGCTTATCCGTCTCTCCATCAAATAACTTAGGAGCTTCTTTAGTCAAGAATCTCGCAAGATTCAAAGTTGTTAAAAAAAACAACATCTTTTGCTGCCACCTTTTAAAGTTCGATCCGTTGAACTTTTCAAGTTTCTCACAATGGTGGATAGAAACCGCAGAAGGAACAGAGGATGAGCCAGGCAGTTGGATAGCTGAGGCATAGGTAGAGTCTTTGGTGATGTCGTCAACAGCCACATCCACAACTTCGTTTTCAATAGCCATTTGAATAAAAGCACAAATCTATTTTAAGAAGTCTATAAAAAGAACCTCTGTAATTGTACAAAGACACGACAGAAAAATACAAAACACAGAAAGATTATTTACACTTTCCTTTCTCAGTCGTCTTCTTGTGAAAGTCCATAAATAAAACCTCTGCAATTATACAAAGACACGACAAAAAAATACAAAACACATAAAGATTATTTACACATTCCTTTCTCAATCGTCTTCTTGTGAAAGTCTATAATAAAACCTCTGTAATTGTACAAAGACACGACAGAAAAATACAAAACACAGAAAGATTATTTACAAATAAGCTTTCTGTGTTTTGTATTTTTCTGTCGTGTCTTTGTACAATTACAGAGTTTCTATTTATAGACTTTCACAAGAAGACGAATGTCTACACTTAAGGGGGTTCTGAAAGGAAACATAATTCACTAATTGGGAATTGATGTAGTGATTTGTTGATGCTTGATTTGTGGGTATTTGATTCTGTCAGTTTGTTTCTTTCTTTGGTGGAGATTGTGTTATGGGTTTCCTTCTTTGCTTGATTCTTCTAATCTTCCTTCTTTGGTGTTACCATCGTTGGTGGAACCAGAATGTTGTTGATTGCTTGATTGTTGTAGATTTCTTGAATTTCGGTGATTGATTGATGCCCTTAACAGTTTCAAACAGTCTCGAACGGCACTCATCATCTCTGAGCCTGCCATTCAAGTCCTCATCGATCTCGATAACGTCCGGATCTGGAATCTATCTTCATTTTCTGTTTTTGTTCTCGTAGTTGTAGTTGTTTGTTCATGTTGAGCTCGTAACTGTGAATATTAGTGTTTGACGAAGGCGTTGGAGACCCAGGTCAAGAGCAAGGTCTCTTTTCGATTTTCAATTTGTTATTTGATAATTACGTATTGGTCGGCTTCATACATCATGGTGGGTGATGATTTGCAGAAGCAAAACCATCGGCTAGTTCGTGGATTGGAAACGGACTGGCACGATCAGTTCCCAGTCCCAAAAATTGAGAACAGGCAGTGTGCGAGTAGGTACCACAGTCAGGGTGTTGAACGGGTTCATACTGAAACTGATCACCACTATTTCTCATCACCCTTGCGATTAATGAGTCACAAATTGTGAATATCAATCACATGCAAAATTAACTAAATATAAATGATGTCTATGATTGTAATACACCAACTAGAAGGGTGACTAGAAAAAGTTTCCTTAAGAGGAAACGTTGTTGGAGGAAAAAATGGTCCTCTCATAAATCACACTGACCGATAAACTAATAACATTTTCACATTACTTCCGAAGAACTTACTTCTTGATATGGATCTAAAAACAATAACAAAATTTTTTAGATGCACTTTAAAGCCACCAATTTGACGCAATGCGAATGATAAATTCAAGTAAATCTAGCGAACGAGAACAAAGACAAAATCTTAATATTATGCATTTATGAAAGGGATAAGGGCATCGAAAATTTTAAAACTTGTCATGAAAGTACAATTGAGTCCTAAAAATTTTAAAAAGTACAATTAAGTCCTCAAACTTATCGAATAGTGCAATCAAGTCCTTCTATTGACTCCATTCAATTTGTCTAACAAGAAATTTTAACATGGTTTTTTTTTATTATTTTCCCAATCTTACGTGGCACTGATGTGGTTAAAACGACATCTCTTTGGTCCAAATCTGATTTTTTAATACAAATTTCATTAAATTATATTTAAAAATAAGCTAACTTTACAAAAAAGGAAAAAAAAAAGGGTTAAACCAGGCAAGTGCTACAAGCATTCATCTACTCTCTCTCTCTCTCTCTCTCTCTCTCTCTCTCTCTCTCTCTCTGTGTCTCTGTTAGCTTATTTTTCATTTAATTCAAATAAAATTTGAATTAAAAAAGTCACATTTGAACCAAAATGACATCGTTTTAAGCCTTATACTTCATGTTTAAACTATGTCACCGCCAGGTAGGAGAGAGAAAAAAAAAAGCTACATTAGAATTTTTCATTAGTTAAGTTGGAAAGAGTCAAGAAAGGACTTTATTGCACAAATTAAATAAGTTTTAGGACTTAATTGCACTTTTTGAAAGTTTTAGGACCCAAAGTGTCAGAAAAGTCCTATATCTTTTGCATTTATGTTAATTTAGTCCTAAACATTTTTTTGTGCCAATTTAGTTATAAATCTTTTGAACTAGTGTCAATTCAGTTCTTTCGACTAATTTTGGCTAGATTTTGCTAACATGGATGCCGATCGGCCTACATGGTACAGCCTGCACTGATGTAGATAATTTTTAATAATATTTTAATATTTTTTCAATTTTAAATTTTTTCTTATTTTTGTTTTATTTTTTTCTTTCTTTTTTTTCCTTCTTCCCTCTGCTGGTGACTGACCACAAGCAATGGCCAGGGGATGGAGACCCTCGCTCACCCAAGCCAGGCTAGGCGAGTCCCAGTGTGGCTTGGGCAAGCCTCGGCTAGGGCGGGTGAGCCCCGGCTTGGGTCGAGCCTCGTGCTGGCTTGGGTGAGGCTCGACCCTCACCAGTGACTGGCAAGGCTCGCCAGAGGCCCCCTGTCCTCTAGCGAGCCTCACGTTGGCCGGCAAGGCTCAACCTTTGCTAGATCTGGCAAGGCCATGCCTTGCCCAACCTCCAGTGAGCCTCGCATTGGCTGGCGGGACTCGCCAGAGGCCCCCTGGCCTCCATCCGGTCGCCAGACCGATGATCGGTTAGAGGAAAAAGAAAGGAAAAAAATTCAAAAAAAGAAAATAAATAAACAAATCGAAAAATATTAAAATATTATTAAAAGTTGTCTACGTCATTGTCGACGATGTCACGTAGGCCAACCAACATCCACGCCAATAAAATCCGACTAAAATTTGCCGAAAGAACTAAATTAGCACAAAAACAAAACGTTTAGGACTGAATTGGCACAAAAAAAAAAGGTTTAAGACTAAATTGGTATCAATACAAAAGGTTTCGAACTTTTCTAAAACTTTTTCGTGCAATTTTGTGATAAGTTTTAGGACTTCTAGTACACTTATCCCTTTATAAAAAGAGGTAGCCGCATGTTTTTCGTGAACAAAATAAAGAAGGGATAATCTCAAATCGGTACACCATACCATGTTTACCCAAAACAAATTTTTGTATCACAAAATCTCCCAAATTAGTATACTCGTGTCACATTTACTCTAAACTAGTACAACCATGTTATGTTTATCCTGCACTAAATTTAATGTCATAAAAAATTCCAAACGTGTACACTCGTGTCACATTCAACTCAAAAAATCCCAAATTTATCACAATTTAGGGTAAATGTGGTATGAATATATCAGTTTAAAATAAATGTGTTACAGGTATACCAATTTGGGATTTTTTATAAGAAAAATTAGTTTAGGATAATTAAGGCACAAGTGTGCCGATGTAGAGTTTTTTAGTGTGATTAGCCCAAAATAAATACCTCTGCTAGCTTTATTACAACCCTAACTCTATAAAATCCTAAATAATGTTGAAATCAAACATAAATAAAATAACAGAAAAGGAAAGGAAATAAGATCGAAATATCAAAAAGGCCTAACATAACGCTCAGAGTCGCCTAAAAATATAATACATTCTCCAAAACACACTTAAATGATGGACTTTGACATCTGAAACTTCCCTAATTAATCATAGTATAGCAATCTAATGAACTTTTCAAATCCGCACTTTAAGCCTCGTTACTCTTCTTGGACAAAATATTTTACATGTTTACTGCGCATTTATCAACTCTTGTTTTGAGCCTATACATTGGATTTTTACATATCCTAATGCTCCCAAAAGATTTTAGCTGCTCACGTCACATTCCCAAAATGTACAACCAAATCAAATATTGTTCCGCACTCTTCCAAATAAAATCTGTGTTGAAACTAGTCTTGTATTGGAAGACCATGCTTGCTTGCTGGAGCGCAGGCACACACAAACTCTCTTTTTCTCTCTCTCGATCTCGAAACTAAATGTACGAGGGAAGGTAGGTTTCAAATCAAGAACCTAGAACCATCCTGTCAAAGTTGGTTCTAATTTATGAAACTTAGAACCGACCTGGAATCGAATCAACTGGTTCCAAGATCGACCCAGGAACCAAGCCTATCTATCTTGGTTTAGGTATCAATGGACTTCCTGGGCTTGCCAATTTGAAACCCATCTCCAATATATATTTCTTTTCAAAAAAAAAAAAAAAGAGCTAAAAACAAGTCCAAAATCGGTTCTCAAGTAGAATCGACAATTCGCAATATAAAATCAAACACCTAATCAATGAAGGCCTGTTCTCCAATCTATTACTTAGGAACCTACCCAAACCCTTGTGAATCGACCTACAATCAATCGGATAAGGCCAGTCTAGTTCGGTCCCGGTTAAACCGACCCGGTTGCTCACCTCTAACCACACGTTATATCAGTTTTATTGTTTTTTCATTCGAATTTGAAGTAACTTATATTTTGTACATGAAGTAGTAGCTTAAATTTTTATTTGTACGAATAGGTGATTTGCTATGTAGTTCCCCTTTTGTCTTAATGAAACTACGACTCTTACCAATCCTGTGTGGAGTTGTGAGTTAATCAAACTAGCGAGAAAAATATAAAGAAGCAAATGGTTTTGGTTCGATTCAGGACCAAATATAATTGCAGAAAACAATTCGGTTCAACTTTTTGTTTCAAGCAATAAGATTTTCGTTTGGCTCGATTTCACTTTTCTTCGAGGAACGAGATATGGGCTTCAACCTTTGGATGTGAGCTCTGAAACAAGAGACCTTTTGCCCCAAAATTAACACAATATCTTCATGGGCCACAATTCCTCACTGCTCATCCACAACATATTTTTCTGCCATTATCTTCGGACATGCTATCAAACCACCCATATGGATAATTTTCAACTTTAGTCTTGAGGTAATTTTTCATTTTGGCGCCTATACTACGTACATTTTCGTAGAGGGGTAAGTCCAAAATCAATGTCTTAACGTTTTTGGGTATTGACCAATTGAGTCATCAACGTATTATTCTTCCGGTCAAATTAAGTACTTATTGTTCTGGAAAAACTTCATCAGATCATATTAATTTTATGGGTATGATTTGACCAGAATGGTGAAAATGAGGGCCAGCCCTGTTGATTACCCAAGCTCGAGGTTCAAACCGCATCGTGGGTATGATTTGGCAATTAAGAGCCCTATTGATTACCATGTCTTCATTAATACCGGTGAAATTAAATGAGAAGGAATTGGTATGGCTCAGCAAAAATTGTTTGTTTTTTTGGAAAAAAAAAATATGGTCCTTTCATAAATGGATGGACGTTTATGGCATGATAACAAGCAGATCGATTTTTTTATTTTTTATTTTCTGGCTAGGGAACAGGTAGACAAAGTTAATTCTCTCTCTCTCTCTCTCTCTCTCTCTCTCTCTCTCTCTCTTGTTTTTCCATTTTCTTTGGCGTTCTTTTAGTTTTTTTTGTTGTTGTGGTAAAAATCTATCATATTCATTACAAAAAGAAAACTCTGTTTTGATTTCATTGGGATACAATATGTAGCAATTTGCATATTATTTACCATTTCGGTTATTTATAATTTATTCCGAATCTTTTCACTTCATTTCAATAACCTATCACTTCAATTAACTTAACATAGTTATCTCACCCTTCAGCGATCACACGCCGGCATGTATATTTATGGAGACTGCAAAAAGTGCTGGAAATTGTGAAAGGCGGCTTCAGGTGCCAGCAACGCTCGACACAGTATGAACGCGACGAGATAAACATACGGATCATACAAATAAAAATTCGAATGCGACGCGGCGTGACATTACATAACGTGACGCGTCTAAATTTTCAACATCAGCTCGAACGAAAGACGGAACGGCGTGTGTTTCCACCGCAGCTGGATTATCTGGCGAATCAAGATGTTTGAGACCGACGCGGATGAGTACGAATCGCGAACGCGAGTATCGAAGCAGGTCGATGAAGAATTAGAAATCTTAAAAAGTCCAAGAGAATCTTCTCCCTCGCTGCGTCCTCTCCCATGTGAACTGAAACCATTATTTACTTTGTTGCATCTTGGAAAACTCGAAAGTTGCCGTTCATACTCCGTGGGACCTTCAGAATGTTGGGCACCATGAAATTAAATATTTTAAGGATGTTAGAGAGAGAGAGAGAGAGAGACAGACAGACAGACAGAACATGTGCAAATCTAATCTTTTTGGGACAGAGAGAAGGGACATAAATTCGTGGTTGGCTTCGCTCCAAACTTGTGCGGGTTCCTTGATGCTACTTAAATTAATTAAGGAATTTAATTGGGTCCTAGTTAGAAAAGAGTGTGTGAGCCGAACCTAATGCCTATGCTGCATTCGCACGTGAAAAAGGTAATTGAACAAAACAACGAATAAGACAGGACCCGAAGGTTCACAAGCGGCTAAATGTCCATTCCACGAGGGCTCCACGGTGTTTACGTGAAATTCCTCTTTCTTATTCTTAAGCAAGCCTCCAAGAAAGTTCATTCGAACCACGGCTTCTATTTCATCCTTCGTTTCTTTTTTTTGTTGGTTTCGAGAAACTGTTTTTCCTTTCTTCAGAAACAAGGAAGATTGGACTGGCGATTAAAAAGAAATGGTTGGTTGATGAATAACTCAATTCTTGGTCATCGTTTCCCTTAGCCACTACGAACACCGCATTTACCGTTGGATGGTTGACATACAAAAGAATCCGGTTAGAAAACTGGCTCCAAAAGCACGTGCCACTAATCCAATAATGAACGTGTAGCTTTTTAGTTACATTGAGATGGACCTTATAATAATTCAATGAATAATGAGACAATAATTCTTAGCCCTGCTTGCACACCCCTAGTAATAATAAAAGGGCATCCCTAGAATCACGGATCCACGCTAAAAGTAGGATCAATTTCTTCTTATGACATGGAGCTCCATCTTAAGTTGATAAATTTATGAGTCATGAAACAATTCGCTGATCTGTAATAAGTCTCAGGTGGATTAAAATTGAATTTGGTGATTAAATTCCGTGTTTTTCATAGGGTTTATCAGCGAAATTTCGGATGAAGAGAGAAAGAAAACATGAAATTCAAATTTAGTTTCGTTATCCATAAATAAAACGTTATCGTAAAATTGATTGACTCATACATCAAATTTGAAAGTTAAGTATGTTGCTTACGGTATGACATGATGGCTTGATTAAATTATTTTGTTTACAGTAAATTTCCAGAAAATCCGATCCATGGGGCAATCCCATTAAACTGATTCTCCACTAAAGAGGTGTATCTCAACCAGCACATATTACTAAACTAAGGTGGATATTGTTTATGGTCAACATGTTATTATAGTCCATTTCATTTCCAAAAAGCCACTAATCAAGCCGCATCGCCTCATTCACGAGACCATGTTACTATAGGCTTATAGATACTAGAAATGCCATATATAGAACACTATGGTCCCCATTATTTTTGTCAGATAATTCAAAGTGTTTACTTATTTCCACGACGATTTTGCACAAAGCTGACGAATGAATTTAGCACTAAGTGGTGATGGTTTCACAACAAATTGATGTTTACCGGAATAGGTTGTTCATGTTATAGCCATATTTAGTGGAAAATGTTTTCATATTCTGGAACGTGGATCGGCTTTGACAAAACGAATGAAAATTTATTTTTGGGGAAATACCACCAAAAACCCCAAACTATATCACTTGTGACAAATTTACCCCGAACTTTTTTTTGTGACACAAAAAATTCTAAACTATGCCACTTGTGACAAATTTACCCTGAACTTTTTTTTGTGACACGAAAAATCCCAAATTATGCCACTTGTGACATATTTATCCCACAATACTTTGGTCTATGGGAATTTTCGTATTTTTCCTTTTTTTTGTTTCTTTTCTTCTCCAGCGAGGGCAAACTCCCCCGACGCCGATGAGGGCTGCCCTCGCCGGAGAAGAAAAGAAGAAAAAAAAAAGGCAAAAAAATGGAAAAAGAAAAAAAAACGAAAATGCCCATGGGCCAAAGTGTTGTGGGGTAAATATGTCACAAGTGACATAGTTTGGGGTTTTTCGTGTCACAAAAAAAAGTTCGGGGTAAATTTATCACGAGTGGCATAGTTTAGGGTTTTTGATGGTATTTTCCCTTTATTTTTTTGTGTTTACTACGTAAAAGATAGTTCGCTACTTGAGATTCAAAGGTCTCTCGCCGGAGTCCGGAGTTTGGTAGTGTAGGACCCAAATACAACGTTGTGGCTTCTCCGACTGGCCGTGAGAGACCTCGGACGAGGTGCTCAAGATGGCCTACGATGGTGGTGGAGGTTAAAGTGAATTTAAAAAATAACTGTTAATTTTAAGAATATAAATTTTTTCTCACATTAAGAGTGTAACTTTGCATAAATTGTCAAAATGTTCTCCATCACCTCATTTTCTTAAGTGCGCATTACCAAACATAGAAAAATGAAGAAATTGCCCGAAGGCTTGAAAGCTAAGGTACATAGGTGATCATTGAGCAGGATCGGATTCAGCCGAGCCCGAAGGTCGGGACTAATGTACTGCCAAGCCATCCCTAATATGAAATGTTCATTGAAATATTTGGGCCTAGCCCGCTAATATATGGTCGTTTCCTAAGTTTGTCCATTTACCTTTCATATCCAAGTAGCCTAGATGGAAGACGTCTACCCATTGATCAGGTCTAAGGGTATGAAGGGCTTGTCATTTAAATAAGACGGTGCATACCATAGTATGTAAGGATTTGACTTTCGCAAGTCCACTCCCAAAAATAAAGAATAGGATTTTGATCCTCTAATTAAATTTCGGGGTGTGAATTTAATTTACACTGGACAGCTAGGGTAACAGATAAAGAGAGATTTAAGAAATTAATTACCCTCATAAATGTAAAGAATCTAAATGGAGAAATAATAGAACTGATCTTTGAAGATATGTGCTTCTAGTCAAATATCACACATCTCACAACCCTTCTACTCCAATGCTTAAGGTGTTACATACCCCACCATGCAGCCATCATCTTGATCAGAGTAAAGTCAATACAACAATATATGTTCCATTGGACATGTTTGAGGCCATTGACCCACCATGCTTGTTGGTTGCAATAGTACCAAGCCGCTTGGCTTCTTTAGACTCTACCATTTGCAAGTAAGGCAGAAAGGTCGACCAAGTTTTCAAAAAAAAAAAAAAACAAGCGCTAAAAAATAATTATCCTAAAAAAAATTGAAGCTCTAAACACAACATCACCGCCCCTCTCTTTCTCGTGCGTGCGCAAAATGGGGATTAATAAGGGTAATTACATCAAGATGCATCCGAAAACTTATATCTCGATAATAAGATATTACAGATTACTTGAATGATTAATAATGGTCCGCGGCGGATGGTCTCTCGACATGGACTACTATCGAACTCGAGCATTCTTCTTCATCTGCACCTTCAAAAGGCCCATAGGAAAAGATTATTTGAACTTAATATCGCACAAAAAGATATCGCAAATAACAAAGCGCAAAAGCACGTTGCCAAGATCTACAAAGGTAACTAGATGCCCCGGACTCCAGACAAGGTGCGACCGGCGTTCCGATTGATTCTAGAGTGCCACTCAAGCGGACCCAATGTTCAAATGCCCCAAAGAATCAAAATTTCTTTTCCTAACAATACTTTATACATGGATACAACCATCTTTCTGCCATGTTAATTTACCGAAATTTGTCAGATATTCACCATTCTGGACATTCAAGAAAACCTAAGGTAACTCCGAATCCGAGGGGCTTGTGAAGCGCAAGATCTTTGTCTGCTCCTCGTTTGGGATGAAGAAGAAAACTCTGTGGTCAACCCTTAATGGCCGACTTGGTTTTGGATGTGATGCGCTCTCTCTCTCTCTCTGTCTGAAAACTCCCACGTAACGTGCGCGATGGGTTTCTATCAATGCTTTGCCAAATTGGAATCTCTCTGTCTGCTGCTGTCTTCCTTAGTGGGTGGTGGGGCGCCGGGGCTGAGCAAGTACTGGTGCGTAGTACTGTCTTTATTTTATTTTGCTTTGCCAGTTGCTCTCAACCGTCCGCGTTATTCACCACCCCCTTCCACGCACCATCCTCAATCACCCAGATTTGGTGCCCACTACACGTCCCCCTCCAAAAATCAAGATTCATACATTACGTTCTCACCAATTTACTATACATAATGTGAGAGTTTTGGTGTCGCAAGAGAAAATTTTTATGATAAACGTGTCGCAATGAGCATATCTTGAGGATCTCTCGTGATTTTTTTTTCCTGATAAAAATAGAAAGTTGAATCCGCTCCTTCACAAAAGGATTATCAACGGAAACATAGAAGAAAATCCTCACGCGTGCATTCAATCACGATCAATGCGGATAAGTGAAAAGGCGAGTAAGTTGCGATTGCTTGTAAAATTTACGCACTCACGTGGCTATGATTGGCTCGGAAAATTTTGCGGGACCACTATAAATGACGCAAATAAGGAGTCTGAAATTTGAATTTCGGAATTGTTACTCCGATACCGTGTAAAATTTTTTAAGGCTACTGACAATTACTGTTCCAAAAGTTTAAACCGTTTAATGAATGCGCGGTTTCATATTTAAATATTCCGACATCGTGACCAAACCAAAAGACCGGTTAGTTGCCGCGTGTTCCAAGCTTGTCCAATTTTTATTATTTATTTTTTTATGATGCGTACAAAGTCAGAACGAGTGCCGTTTATTCAGGATAAGGAATTATTGGTGGGGTTGACCCACGCACAACTGCATGGAAATGATAAGATTCGTATGTGCCGTGTGGACTTGTGAGAGTGGCAATTTTGGGTTGCTTGGTCGACATTATTGTCTATTTGGCTTGGCTGGCTCTATTGCTTTTCCTCATCTTCTCTGGTACTTTCCTTAATTAACATTAGGATTTATATCATGCCTTTGTATGCCAGCTCCCTTTTATGATGCTCACGTATAACTCGATTAATCAACCCAATTACGTACGATTCGAAAAGGGTATAACAATGCAAAAACAATTTCACAACTGAAGATAACAGTAGGTATACCAAGATTCGATTTACAAAATTGATATATTGGCTACATTGGTTTTAAAAACTAACTTTGCAGGAAAATATTTTCAAATGAACTTATGTTCAAGGAAAATGATTACCTCTTTCTATGCCTGACTGTATTTGCAAATAATATGGAATTCATTTTCCAACATTTGTTACAGAAAAATTATGAAACACGCATTTGAAATTACAAAAAAAAAAAAAAAATCCGTCCAAAAAAAAATTACAAAAAAGAAGAAGAGAGTATCGAGTACAATCTAGGTCCAGGGGTTTGCGCACTAAGGTCTATGAAATTATTTTTGAAAGAGGGATATGAAAAGAATTTTAAAGAAAGAAGTCATTTTCCTGAATCTAAACTTACAGATTTAGTTAATTATGAAAAGAATTTTTGTGTACTCATTTTCATCAGCGATCCAAATGACAAAACATGAGGAAAATGTTTCCCGATAGAAAATTTTTTGTGAAATAAAACGGATCCTAATTGATGCAGCAAGATCATGTCATGTGGATATCATCAAACTTATTTGCATACTCACCTACGATTTGTCGTATCATTTAAAATATTCGTTTTCAAACTGATCTTACAGGGCTTCCCACTATTCTTATTGGTACTTGGCGTATACATTTTGAGGATTTCCAAATCTAAACTTGAGGATCACGGCCAACAAACTCATTAGGATCAAAAAGATCCAAAACAATGTAATTTCCTGCGATATCGGTGCTGTAATCTAACGTGAATAAATACGTAACTGTACCATTTGAATAATGGCTGATCAAAGGATAAGCGAACTAAGAATGTGCTCAACAATCGTGCAATAATCAAACTAAGAATTTTCCTCAGATTCGAGTGGCACTTCCGTATGTAGGGTGGCGACACAGACACTGCCGTGGAGTAATGGAAAAGAGAAAAATTCAAATGAGTTCCACTATCAATTTTGAATATCTCAATGATTAAAACCAGCCTAGTTTGATATTTGTCATTCTTCTTCTTTTCTAATCCAAGCCTACAAAACCCTCCAAACACGTCAAACGACTGACATAGGATGGTTTAAAAAATATTGAAAATAATCTGACAAGCATAAGATGAAAGCAAGCTTCAGCTAGATTAGATTAAATGATTAAGTAATAGCCGGTTATAATAAGCAAAGTTAAAGTTGAACAACAGTGAATAAAAAGAAAAGGAGAATAATGATGGGGGTATAGGGAGATGTGAAGAGAGAAGGAGAAGATCCCTTGGGGAACTACAAAATCCATTTGTTCCCCTAACCATGCCTTCCCTTCCTCCTTTACCTCCCTTTTTCCTTCTCGTCTGAGCTGCCCAGCACATGGCTGGCTCTCTCTCTTTCTCTGTCTCTTACACGATACATGTTCGACACTCTGTCGCTCTTCGCGTGTTGTGCGATTTTATAAAATACAGCGATATATATTCGATTTTCTGCATCGATGAATATCGATCTCAATCTGGATCTTACACGCTAAGTTTTCGTTTTTTTTTCTATTTAGGTCCCGATTAACTTACAAAGTGGATGAGAGCGTTTAGTGAATTGGGCTCGATCATTATCGAGCTATCAAAAATTTTGTCGAACATCAGGTTGTGCGGCTTTCGACTTTTTACTTTCATGGATAAATTCATTTAAAGCATTGAGCTCACTGAGTTATTGGTTATATGCAAGTTGGGAATTACATTTAAGAAACCTTTAGTTATGCCACGTAACATAATGGAATCAATCTTGCAAGGTACACTAACATTTACCCTAATCTAATGCCGTTAAGAAGTTATAAGATTGAAAGCTGGTTGGCAAACCACCTGATCCGCCGTATAAAAAAAATAAGGAACAAAAAACAAAAAGAAGGGGGAATTCTGCCTAGTCCCCATGTTGATTGATCTAACATGCTGGTCCTCTTTGCAAAAATTCAATTAATGTTATATATTAGATGGGTCAATTGATGCATAAAGGTAAAGAGCCTCCCTGGCTAGGATATACAATAAGGGAAAATTAGTGAACAAAGGCGTGCCCCAATATGCTACAACCTATATATACATATATCTATATAAATATATGTATTTTAAAATATATAATATGAGGGTGTACAACTTCCCACATGATGCTCTCTTGTCCCTTCTCTTTGGAGTCTTCTCCAAACGTACAATTTAGCCATAAAAAAAAAAAATCACTTGACGATGACCATACAAAGGCACGGCACAACCAAGCATGGTTCGCCATCGACGACTTGCAAAAAGCTCTTCGACCTCCGTATGCCAATTGTCCAACTTGGTTTGGGTATTTCGGAAAGTAAGTAGGACCATTGACCCCATTAAATGCTTGCTTTCTTTGCTTTGACTGTAGCACAACCCTTTCCTTTCCTTCCCAAAAATAGGGTGATTTTCTTGCGAAAGATCGTGAGCTGCAATTTTTCATCGACTACACTCCTTCTGGTATGTACGTGGAGGAGATATCTCAGGATGATGCTCAGTTGATTTGGATGGGTAATTAGGACCAAACATGTGGCAGGCTATCCATTAAATGATTCAATAAGAGAAAAAAAATATCTCGAAATATTGGTATTTCGATTCATGTGACTTAATTCACACAGGATAGAGATCCTCGAACCATGCACGACATCATCATTGGTGTCTCTACAAATTTGCAATCATAACCGTGATATGCATTAATAGTTGAGATTGATTGAGACATCCATGAAAGTACAATATACATATAGATGATTCGTGTCTGGCAAGCAAGACCTGATGCTCTTCCCATTTCATATTTTCTCATACAGCATTAACCACACATTAATATCTTTTGTTGTCCAATAATTACAATTATGAGCGTCAGAAACCCTATAACGAAATGGGTTCGTGATAATAAGCAAGCATCAGTCACACATAACATGAGATCAGTTAGTATGTCGAAAACGGCATAATTTCTCATAATTGGTTATTACACGACAGATTTCATCCCCTAACCGAGTCGATACTATTGTTTTCTATTCCATATCACATACGACAGACAATGACACGTATGACAAAATTTTATACGCTTTGAATTATATGCAATATAGATTGAGACACGGTAGGAGCCATAAAAATCCCTCCATAGAGCTGATCACTTTATTCCTAATCAGCTGATTTGGCCTAATAAGAACACAAACCTATGGCAGAATTTAAATCTCACAGCGGTGTAGACGAATCTCTCTGTCTTTCTTTCTTTGTTATGTCTTCATCAAATAAAATAGTTCAATGAGCATATAATATAATATCAAAAGGGGGGGAATATAACAAAAAGAAAAATAGGAGGAGGAGGAGGAGGAGGAAGTGGGATTTGCTGTCTTAGCTGCATCGAGTGCTGCGCTCCCTCTCTCTCTTTCTCTCACTGGTCTCCAGCTCTAGGGATTCCCTCTATTTCTACCCCCATCTATCACCAGAGAATGTTACGTAGCGATCCTCAGTGTCTGCTTCTGTCACGACTCTCTCTCTCTCTCCCTCTCTCGAAGTTGCTGAGATTCATCTGAAATTGGTCCGCTTTACCTCTCTGTCCTCTTCTTGGATTTCGAATGTCCTCCTATATTCCCTTCTCATTATAATATAATAACATCTGTCACTAGTTTTCCATCTTTCGATTGGAGAATGTTAGGAACATATCATCTGTACTTAATTAGAAAACAAATTTTTCCTTTAGAAAAAAGGGACTTGTGAGGAAGCGCACCGAACGAGAGCACGTCTTAATTTTGACCAAGTGTCTTGATAATGCTAAAGAAATTTCGTGACTTTTGATTCGCCCGTGTTATGAATGATCGATATCTTAAAAATTTTAATCGTTTCGTTATGAGTATGCCTAATCCGTGTTCTGTAAATGCTCATTAATATAACCCTTCGTGATATACCGATATCTTTTTATGATGTGTGTGTTTAATGTTTTCCCAACAAAGTTCTCTTTTAGTTTTAATTTTTTTTAATTTTGTTTATTATGCTTAATATCTTCGAGCATTCTTAATATTCCTTTTGAAAGATACTGATTCTAGAATGGATGAATATTATCCCATGCCTCACACCACTTATTTGGGGAGACTAGTTACTCATATCAATGGTGATGGATACGAGAGGGGTAGAAAAAAAGCCTACAATGTGGATTTAATATCATTCCCATATTGAAAATTATGAAGGAATTTAACGTACCAAAAATTGTGGACGTAACAAGTGGTGCAAGGCATTTATTAAATATAGGGTTAATACCACGAAAAACCCCAAATTGGTACACATGTGACAAATTTACTTCAAATTATTTTTTTGACCACAAAAAATCCTAAACTGGTACACCTGTGACAATTTTACCCCAAACTATTTTTTTGACCATCAAAAACCCCACACTGGTATACAGGTGACAATTTTACCCCCGAACTAATTTTTTGGCCACCAAAAATCCCAAACTGATACACTTGTGACAAATTTACTCTCCGTTAATTTCTGTTAAATTTTACCGTCAAATTGCTAAGTTTAATGACACATGGTAATTGACATGTGTACCGGTTTTTGATTTTAGCCCTCTATTTATCACAAGTTTACCAATTTATGATTTTTTGTAATATTAATATATTTTAACAGACACTAACATATGGTAAATTTGTCACAAATGTACCAATTTGGAGTTTTTAGTGGTCAAAAAATTAGTCCGGAGTAAAATTATCACAGATGTACCAGTGTGGGGTTTTTGGTAGTCAAAGAAATAGTTCGGGGTAAAATTGTCACAACTATACCAGTTTAGGGTATTTGGTGGTCAAAAAAATAGTTCGGAATAAATTTGTCACAGGTGTACCAGTTTGAGGTTTTTTTGTTGTCAAAAAAATAATTCGGGGTAAAATTATCACAAGTGTACCAATTTAGAATTTTCCGTGGTATTAACCCTTAAATATAATATTGAACAAAAATTCTCGTACAACCCCAAAATTCTCCCCGACCTAATAAATTCCATTTCTTGACCCGATCCATCACGTGAAATGACAAACATTAGCCTATGTGCTAATTGATAGAATAATTAATCTCACTCTCACTCTCACACACACACACACATATATAAATATAAATATGCTTGGAGCATAATATATATGTCAACCCCATCAAGAAAAGACTCACGTCGCCACCTGCTATTTGTCCGCACCTTCTTTGTTTGAAACGATTCCTTCCTTTTCGGGCTTAGAGAGAGAGGGAGAGAGAGAGAGAGAGAGAGAGAGGGAGAGACCAGGAAATGCTGAGTAACTGTGAGGAGACCATGCTTGTCATCCCTTCAACTGCTAACGAATGGACACAGGTAACCCCCGTTTCACTCTCAAAATTTTAAATTTTCTTTCTTCGTATTTCTTCTCTCTTTTCTTTTCTTTTGTTTTCTTTTTGGGTCTTGGCCGAGACACAGCGCTTCACTAAGTTCACGCTCAATTATTAGACAAGCGAAAACATGGCCCTCCATGTTTTGTTCCGTAGCTCTTGTCAGCGAATCTCTCTTCCTGTATTGTTGTTTTTCACCCCCAAAACACCCCTTTCTTTGTAATTTCTTGCCTCACTTTTTTTTTCTTTCTATTCTTTTGTTTTGACTCTCATTCCCTTCATTTGTGTGTCTACTACCAGGATCAGATGATAGATGAGAAGCGCTTGAACAGCAATATGGCTTCAACAGGTAGTCCTCTCATGGAAAAAAACGCACCACCCCAACAACAGCAACAGCATCAGCCTCTGAAATGCCCTAGGTGTGATTCCTCCAACACCAAGTTCTGCTACTACAACAACTACAGCTTGTCGCAGCCCAGGCACTTCTGCAAGTCCTGCAAGCGATACTGGACCCGCGGCGGAACCCTAAGGAATGTCCCTGTCGGCGGTGGATGCCGCAAGAACAAGCGCGTCAAGCGCCCTGCCTCGGCCTCGGCCACCGACACGGGTCCTTCTTCTTCCGCTAGTGCTACATCAGATCATCATCCCCCTCCTCATCAGACCCACATGGAGAATCTCTCTTCGAGTGGTTCAAACCATAACAGCAACCCCATGAATTTGGGCCCTTTGTTTTATGGTAACCCAGCCGATCAAATGAGCAATAATCTTGCATTTCCTAGGCTCACTCCTCCTTCCTCTCTGTATGGTATGCATCCTCAGTTGAGTGTCCTTGGGCGAGGGTTTTCGTCATCTGCGATCATCCCTGCAAATTCTTGTGCAGACACTAGCCGTTTCCAAGATGGGTTTAATGCTAATAATGCCTCAGGCCTCAATGTTCAAGATATGGCTCAAATCACGAACCCACTTCTTCTTCCAATCTATAGTTCCATGTTTGGCACTTCTTCATCACCATCATCTGCCTCTTCTTGTTCCACCACCACCACCACTGTTCCAACCATGGCTTCTTTGCTTGCGTCTAGCATTCACCATCAGCAACAGAAATTCATCAATGCCTCAGGCCTGAGAGAATCTAGAGGACTAGTCCATGGTAATTTCAAGCCATTGTCTTCAGTGGAAGAGCTTCAAGGGCTGCGCAGCAACAGTGAAGTCAAGATTGAAGAAGGCCAAAGCAGGAATATTGAGTGGAGCGGGAGTATTCCGTGCCAGAACTCGGTGGATCAAATCGGGCTATTGGCTGATCCGGGATCTATTTGTTGGAGCTCATTAAATGGGGGAAATTCTTGGCATGATCCCACTAGTATTGGTCTTCATCAGCCCCTTCTTTGATCTAGCCCAAAGCAAAAAGAAAATAAAAAATATTCATTCTTCAGCTACAAATCTCCCTCTCTCTTTCTTAGTGATCTTGGGCTTCTTTCAGCTTATGAAACTACCCTAACTAGGCGTGAGTTCCTTTTGGGTTTTTTCTTTCTTTCTTGGTTTCATGGTTGGAGGGGTGTTTTTTTTCGAAAATGGGTAAAGAAAAAAAACGAAAATACGAAGAATGTGAAGTGATTTATGATGAGAGAAGCTTGGATCGGAGCGATCATGTCAGCTGCAAAAGGAAAAAATAAAGAAGAAAGGAGGAAAATTTCAGCCTGTTCGGTTTTATCAG
The DNA here is from genome assembly GCA_024500025.1 of Syzygium aromaticum. Lineage (NCBI taxonomy): Eukaryota > Viridiplantae > Streptophyta > Magnoliopsida > Myrtales > Myrtaceae > Syzygium > Syzygium aromaticum. The sequence continues at coordinate 28,004,230 of CM044889.1, read as the reverse complement.
TCGCAGGTTGAGAGAGAAATGTCGTACTTATTGCGCTGAGAGGAACCTCGGATCCTCTTCATGTCTCATCATCGTCAACATCATCATCATCGTCACTGTGGAGTTGCTGGGGAATTTCTTGAAGAAAGGACCTTGGCTTTTGCATCTTTTTATCTAGTGCTGTAAGTCGGTCGTTGGTGTTTCCTTTTTTTTGTTTTTTTTATGTTTTACTACGTGTATATACATTTGCACGACTTAGTTTGCACGACTTAGTTTGCAATTTATTCCTAGTCTTTTGGAAACTTAAATTGGAGGTACACAACGTCTTCAATGGGGTCATTGAGCTAATCTATTCATCTTCTTTATGTTGCTTTTGGGGAATTTTCCATTTGGAGTGAGAAGAGTTGGGTATAGTAGTATTGACAAGAGGGAGATTGTTTCTTGTTTGCAACCTGAACCGTTCCCTTTATGTGATCGATCTTGCCGCTATATATATACTTTTGCCGCACAATGTTCTTACAATGTATGCTTATTCTCAGTAGGTTCTGAGCATTTGCTATTGCAGAAATTGGGGAGTTTTAGTGGTTTTTTAGTGACTTCTTGGTGTCGAGAAAGAGTGAGGCTGACTAAAGTAACATAATGCACCATGTAGCATGAAAAATGGATATTTATATGTGGTGCATGGAGGATAGTGAGTCTGTGTTTTGAATTAGAAGAGAGATGATCTTGTATGTAGTGCCATTTCAAGTTTGGTTTTCAGAGATGAAATCTGTAACGTGATTGGCCTTTCTGTTTTTTTCGAATTTTGCTAATAAATTGGATACTAGTAGTGTTCTGTCTTGACTTCCAAGTCCAATTATTCTCTGGTACATCCTCACATTCCTATCTCCTGGCCGGTTTGGTTAAGCTAGTGGAAATGGTTCATATTCAATATCTAATAATAATCTATCACATCATTTAGTATATTAAATCCGCACATCAATTTAGTGTGTGTATAGCATTATTCAGTGAAAAATATAAGGTCCCTTCCATATTGAATTTTCAGTAAATTTTAGGATGAATCAAGAGCTTATTAAGTTCATATTTTGTGCAAGTATCGCTACTTTCTTTAGCTCTTGAAAAATATTCTCTTGAAGTATCCAGCATTTACTTGATACATAAGCATGGACCACCTAGACAAAAGGAGACCTCAGATGCATTAGACAGGAGAATAATGTTCTATATACTAGTTCATGTAGTTCGTTTGTTAATTGATGTGGTATATGTACTTTTATCGAGTATGAAACATGGTACACTTTTTTGAATATCTATTTATAATTTGATACATCACTTAACAAATCAATTTAGTATATCCGATATTATTCGGGACCGCATTGAGTGGTCAAAAAGATTTGGGGAAGTTAATCTATCTGACTGCTCCACCAATCGGTCCATGGGGAAATTTAGTGGCAATTGGGGGAAGTTTATGAGATCGCAGGCAGACTGGAATTTTGAGAGTTCAATCAGCCTTTTTCCATGTGATGGTTTATAATGATGTTGCTACAAAGTCTTGCTGGTTTTGACTGGGTTAAGACTAAATAGTGCATGGATAATTTCCCTTTGAATATGTCAAAGAAGAAGGATGCAGAAGTGATAAAGTTCATGTCAAGAATATTACTGCCTTCTCTCTCTCTCTCTCTCAACTTCACCCACTGCCCTTGGCTATCGCCTGCCGCCGCTATCGCCACACTCATCTCTCCTCTTGTTAGTCCTAGAGCATTCCCATGCATGTGTGCAAAAATACACACGCGTGCACTCACCCCGCTCGCTCGCTCTCCTCCATCTTTCTTTCTCTGTCACCTCACTCCATCTCTGTGCTTGGTTTTGTCCATCATTTGAGCCCTCGGAACAGCTCGATCCGAGGTGGTGAGACTTCGACCTAAGGTTTCCGAAATCCTAATATCAATTCGGGGCTTCGATATGAGCTCGAGTTGAGGCAATATGAGGTGGACTTTCGTGACAAGCACAAGAGAGCAGGAAAAACCATGTTAGCAACGACACCTGAACTTGTAAATTCTAGTTATGAAATTGTGAGAGTACTTAATACATCTATTTACAGTTACATCCCACGGACATTACATTGAAAAGCCACGATTTTAACTAACAGAATTTCTTTTCCGCATTACTTAGTCTCGTGTAAATCAATGCGCATACAGTTTGGCTCTAGTTACACCTTTTGCAAGAAAATTTACATGCTCTATCAGTAATAAAAGGGATGTAATTGTACGGTGCGGGATATGGACAAGTGTATATCGTCATTTCCCTAGAAAATACATGAAAGAATCTAGAGATGACGTTATCGTAAGTATGCCCTACAAGACCCAGTTGCCGCCCCCGATAGCGCTTCGCCTTCCCACCCTGCGATTGCACCTATCTTCAGAAAAAGATCAAACTAAATAAATCACAATAAAGGCACTTCGAAATCCATCCCGTAAGTCCACGCCCTAGAATCTTTCCTTTCTTAGATCGGGGTGAGCTACAAGTGATCAAATCCTTCAACCATTCTAGGCGTCGCCACCAATCATTCTAAGGTCGACCAGGAATCTAAAACCCCAGGTGTTAAGGGGATGTCAACCAATTATGTAGAGATCAATTGGCCTGCACAAAATCGGAAATTTATGCGTGAGCGGAGGGTTGGCGACCCCCACGTTCCCCTTTCAATGCCTGATCTATTGGCTAATATCTTTCACGCAATATCACAGGATTCCTAATTGGATATACAAGTAAATTCAAAGACAGGGTGCATTTCCTATGATAACGTGAAGTTCCAATAATTCAATCCATGTCGATCGATCAGCGTTCTTGATTGCTCAACGTGTTACTTCAATCAGCGTGATAATTCATAGTAACATGTAAATTCGTAACAGCGTGCGATTCATTGTCAACATGTGATTCGATGTAAACACTTAATTTCAAACAAGTTGCGGATTCGATTGGGATAATGCCATCAGTGGTTCCTCTACTTTTGTTTGAAATTCCAAATTGTCCATCTATTTTTTTTTGTTCTAAATGGTCCCTATACTTTTAAAAATGCCACCTTCGACCCTTCTTCATTTCAATTGCAAAAGTTTGCCGATATGGACTTGCATGACGCAGTTGAAAAATTGCTAAATTATATTTTTAACAAAAAGCTGAAGCGAAGTGTATATGTGGAACTTCTTTTCAGTTTTCAAAACTCTCTCTCTTTCTCCATATTTTCACCATATGCAGAAACTCTTAAGTGTTTTTTTCTGGCCATGTTCGGTGGAGTTCTTCCTCCTCTTCATTTCTCAAAGACATCTTCAACTTCAAAACCCCAAGCCGACCTCACACAAGCTCAGTCTCTTCTTGTCCGCCGCCCTGGCCGCTCAAGCTTCAAGCTCATGGCCATAGCTGCTAGATCCGGAGTCTTGCGGCCATGGACACTCAATCTGGAGTCTCAAGATCACCATGGAGCTCGAGCTCGTGATAGCCATGACTGGCAAGCATGGAGTCGTGCGGCCATACGTTGGATCCCGAGTCTCACGACAAGATCCGCAGCCGTATCTCGAGTTTCAAGCTTGCTTCCTAATTTCATCTTTTGTGGTATGTCAAATATAGAAAAAAGTGGACAAGGGATGCAACCGTGAAGTAGCGGCGAGACACGATGGGGAAAGCGGTAGTGATTGTTTGGAAGCAAAACACAAGGTGTGTGTAATATAAGTCAACAATAGGAAACCTCTCTCTTTATTCACAAGGATTTAAATTCTGATGATGTGAAAGCTTAATTAATAGCCAAGTTTGCTTCTAATAAATCGAATTTTCCAACTTGGCGCTCCTATCTTTATAATTTTTTGCCACTATCTGATTAATTGGCTTTGGCCAAATTTTTAATTCGCACTGGCTTAGACCATCTAATTCAATTAAGCTTGGAACCCACTTGCCTGAGTTGGTCTAATTAAAATGCAACTTATGTGGGCTTGTACTATTAAATGCCCTCATTATGCCAATGCAAATTATAAAATTTTTTGCTAGAGCCAAGGTTGATCCCTAATTTTTTATGTAATGTATGACTATATAGATCGCTAAAATTTAAGTGTCAACAGCTGCAAGACAAATACTTGAGACAAGAGGAATTCCAAACGAGAGAGATTTTCAATTCAACAGCTGAGTTCACATGTATGAGAGCTTAAAGAGAACTTACCATGACTCAAATGAGTGAAATTGAGCCGCTGTTCACTGTGTAATTTCGAAAAGCACAAGGAAAATGGTTCACCAAGGGCCCCCAAAATGCTGGAAATTGGCCAAAACAATCTGCGAAAGGGTTAAAGATTGGGCCGGAATGGGGCCGTGTCGGCCCAATTCCAGAGAAAACCGGGCCGGCCCTCGCCCGAGCACTCAATCAAATTGTGATTAACTAGATCCTCGAAATCTTGATTTCGCTTGAACAAAATGCATACACGTTGTGCCAATGTGATGATAATAGAAATCAGCACGCCGATTTCATCCATTTTAGCTTTGTTCTTCTCGTCAGAGGGCCTTGAACTGGGCCCCGTGAACGAGGATGCCCGGCCCATTAAAGCTATTCGGACCCGCCGTCGGACTATTCAATTTATGTAATTCGGGCTTGGGCGTGCTTCAACGGGTGGGCCTTTTTTACCTCTCTCCGGTGCACATTCGATGACCTCAAGATCAGCCGGTCAAACATCCCCAAAAGAAAATCTCTTGAGAGACGGGAGTAGAGAGAGAGGGTATGGAGTTTTTAATAAGGCTTTCCTTTAAAGCGCGCGACGTTAGCTGCACGCATGCGGAGAATTTGAAAAAACGAAACGGGCCGATCGAAAGCTCGAGCGCATCGGTGAATCCCCTCCCGCAAGAGATGGGAGAAAAAACCAGAGCGAAAGGGAACCCGCCGCGACTCCCGATCTTGGCTCGCCAATTCAAGCGACGAGTCCTCGGCGAGCGAGCTGTGTCGATTTTGGTGTACGAAGATGGTGGCCGAGCCTTCCCAAACTCACCGTGACATTGGGTTTAGTCGTGGCCCCTTTGCTCATCAACCGCAGGGACAACTTGGGGACTCGGCCCGACCAATCGAAGGCGGACACGCGCCTCCTTGACGCAACGCCCGACCGCGCTCGATAACACCAACCCTAATTCCTTGGACTCTCCCGTCTCACCTTGTCGTTTTCTCCACGCGTGTATGCTCAAGGCGGCGCCATCGCCACTTTCGCTAAATGAATACGCGATTGATTTTTATCAAGCAAATGCTTTCTGACTTTCGCATTATTTTATGAGATTAGTCCCATCATCACATATTAAAGAAAAATAAACATTAGAAACTCAAGTTCTCGAGCTAAAAAATTGGTACATAAATTAATTTAATGAGATCAGACCCACTATCATATATCAGAGAGCAGTGAAATTCTTGTTGGAATCATCACAATTATACAAATTCGGGGAAATGACACCACAAGTTCCGTTGACTTTCATGCGACGCTCGCTTTACCGCCATAACCTTTCAATTGATCACTTGACCCTAGGATAGCCCAGCTGTGTCAAGGAAAAGAAAAGAATAGAAGGACTTTCAAAGAAAGTCCAACACATGCGCCACGAATTTTAATGCCGCGTATTATTTTCCGGCACTCGGTCAATTGATCGAAAGTTACAACGCCAAAGTGAACGTCGTTTATGTAGAAATTCGCGACATTCAAGCGGTCAATTTGAAGAGTCACCGTACCATAATGAGTGTATTTAACTAGTGGCCCTCCCCAGGACTTGAGCCTTGCAAAAGATACGTCACTAGTGACGTCCCCTCTCTCTATAAATTCTTACTAAGTTCCATTCGTCACGTCATAATATATATATATATATATATATATATATATATATATATATAGTTTTCCCACCACCCATGTAGGACAACAAAGTTAGCAACTCGCTCGATAAAATGAAATTACCAAACATATAGTTTTGTTTTGTGGTGCCATATTTGATCTGGATTCGTAGATACAATTTCTTTTTCCGTTCCCAAGGCAGGGGGCGTCGAGTCCGACATTGTTCCACCTCGATATCGTGTGAAGTTTTGGCCGGAGCCAGTCGATAGATATTGTTGTTTTATCGCAACGTCGCACGATGTGCTGTTCTCTTCCTTGTCCTAATTTTCTCTCTTTTTATATGTGCAAATGCGTGCACATCTTGTAATTTATTAAGAGTAGGTAGGTAGGTAGGGATCCTACAAAGATGGAATGAGTTTCCAATACCATTCTACGTATTCGGTGGCCAAGAAGTACAACGGCCGCGGGCCCTTCCGAGAAGTGAACGGTGAAGGACAAGAAAGAAAAGAAAAAGAAGTAATAAAATTCATACAAAATCGGGAAAATTTCTATAAAAGAAGTTGCAAATGTTATCAACGTCGGCGCCGGCTATGCCACGTAAGACGGATAGCCTCCATGTCAGCGATTTCCGTTTAAGATTGACCGAAAGGACTACGTTGGCAAATTATCAAGAAGTTTATGACTAAATTAGTATAATTAAAAGGTTTAGGAGTAAATTGGTTGTCAGATAATAGGTTTAAGATTTTTTGAATAATTATCCGTAATTTTAGGAGTAATCGATTCCCGCTCCGATCCGGTTTCACCCATGACCCAAGAACCAAACTAGGAGGACCAGTTCTCGATTTCTGAAACTGGCGACCGAATTGGACCACCTTGGGATTTGGGAACCGGTCGCTTATTGTATATAACTTAAAATAGTTGTTGTAATTTGTGTTCACATCAAGTCTCTTCCTACTTATAGGGGCTTGGTATCTACATTTACCCTCTTTGAAATCAATCCAAAAGTTTTGTAATTTTTCAGTAATTGTTCTAGTGGAGAATAGCTCACAGACAAGTTAAACTTGTTCGTGTTACTACTGAAAACGACGTAACTTATGGAAAATTTCGAGGGAGGAGGACTGAAGTTCACTTAGGGTTTCACTTTACTTTACTTAATTTTTTTGAAGAAATTTAAAAAAATTTAAAATATATATAGTTTGTTAGTTCAGTCCAGTTTTCCCTTGGAACAGGGAATCAGACTGCCCGGACCCCGGTTTTATTTTTAAGAATTGGGAACCAGATCGATACTTCCGGGAATCGGACCGAACTAGCCGATTCGGTTTGATTCAGGTGATTCCTGGTTCAGTTGGTCTGTCTTGCTCACTCTTATCTAATGCTATGCTTAGCCCATCTATTTAAGTTTTGGCTCATGTACTGTGCCTAATTTTATAAGGTTTATAACAGGATACTTTAAGGATTCGGGGTTTACTTACCTGTAACTTTCTCTTTGTAATAATTTTTTTGAGGATTGTTTTGGAGTACTTAATGCTCTAAGGGATAAGGGTTTTAAGGGTAAGCAAATTGCGAAGAATGGGAGCAGCAATCAGGACAAAGCAAGGGACACGCTCGAAAGTGTTTGTTTGGGACCAATTAACCAATTAATTATCACAACTTTCACATGCACACCCTATGGTTCGGGTGTTGAGACAAAAAAGTTAAAGTATGCCGGGAAAAGTCCTCTATTCCACATGGGTTACTTCACTTGGTATCGTGGAAAATTTCAACCGTCATGAAAGCTTCATTTTTACAAATTAACGATTGAGATTTATCGAGACACCAAAGAGAGCACCGTACCATATAGAGGATCCATGCCACCATAGCCACTAATAGCCACCACCTAATAGCAGCCACTATAACGAATGGCCACCGACACCCAACTGCTCGCCACCAAATCATTCAATGTAAAGACGGTTTTCGATGCTAATTATGCAGTTACAGAAGATACCCCACAGGCTTTCACTTTCGCATCTCTCTAAAATTGCAATCATGGTTAAATCCTGCCTATGAGAGTTAGCACTAATCTTGCCCTAATTCCAATTTTAACTTCTCCTGTGTGTTTTGCCACATCCAAGTTGATGGCGACGAGATTTGGCTCATCGCTGTTGATGCGACTGCTAGTGGAATCGGCCCCACTATTTATAGAGAGAGAGACGAAGACAGAGCAGTTATGTCAAGCTGTGGTGTTTGGGTAGCCATTAGCGGCGATGATGAAAATATGACGTGGCATGACACTTATGATGATTGTTTTTAAAAATTTATGACGTTCAAGTTATCAATCTTAAAATTATATGATACTCAAGTGATCGGAAAAAGGGCTATTGCACATAAGTAAGCTCTATATATACTTTATGGCACTCAAATAAGTGTCTTACGATAGTCATAGCACTTGTGATATCATTTTCCTCATCTATGTTATTTTGTTTTAGTAGACTTAGGATAGGCAATTAAAATCTCTTGATTCATCTGTCCTTGTCTGCGAGGGTGAGTGAATTGGACCAATCAGTGGAGCTTTAGAGCTTATATAGAGGTTCGTGCAGTTCATGTCCTTGGTGAAAGCAACTGCATGTAACATAACAGGATCATAGGAAGGACAATATGGATGAACGTATAATGAATTGTAGCTGGGATCTACCTATAGAAAACCTACTTCATAACTCATTTAGGAAAATTAGAAAATATATTGCAAATTAGTATACTACAGTAGCTACCATGAGCTGACTGTATTTCCTCCATTAATTCCTTTTTCTTATCTTGCTACTTATTAATGTTTTGTACTTGAAGAAAGTAATGTTGTTATTCTTCTTCTTCTTCTTTCACTTCCTTCATCGTTTGATTCATTGGCTATCAACAAATAGGTTCCAACCAAGGTTGATCATCTCTTAGTTTGCAGACTGAGGCTCCATTTGTTTCATAGAAAATATTTTTTAAGAAAATATTTTGCTCATTTTCTAACAATTGGATATCTTAGGAAAATGAGTTAAAGGAAAATGTTTTCCTAATCGACGGGAAATTAATATTTAAATTCAAGAAAATAATTTCCTTTTTAAAAAAGCGAAAATCATTTTTCAAAATATAATTATATATCGGTTATTGAACCAAAAACTCTGCGCTTCAACAAAGGAACCCCAACGCTCAAACTTTGGCCCTTGGAAGGGGGATGAGGACTAGAGGTCAAGGCTAGGTCTACCAAGGTCCACTGAAGGCAAGCTTGGGCTCATTGAGGCGGGGCCTAGGACCCTAGTGCCTCCGCTTGGGACTTATGCACCTAGATCCAGGTCTATCAAGGCTGAGCCCGCCCCAACTCTCCAACCCAAGTCCATTTAGGTCATGCTCGAGACCCCAACCGCCGCGCTTGGGTCCATCAAGGTTGGGGCGTCAGGGAGCCAAGCATGAGCACCGAGTTCTTGGGTTCAACTTGGCTAGACCCAAGACCAGAACTTGTGCTCGTGCCCGGGAGTTGGGGATCTAGGTTTTGAGCTCTCATTGCCTATGCAGATTTCTCTAGTTACATATGTGCAAGTCACTAGTGTCCACATGGTGTATGTCTATTTTTACCAAACTATGGAAAATATTTTTCAATTTATTTTTAGGTTTAGCCAAACACCGGAAAATATTGTCGTTTTCCTAAAAAATGACTTCGCGAAAAATATTTTTCAAAAATATCACATTTTCCTATAAAACAGATAAAACCTAAAAAAAAAGAAGATTGGAGTCCGGGTATTATAGCCCAGGGACAAGATTCCATTGTGGCCAGATGCGTTGAATTACGTATCTATTCGAAGAAATCACTATTTTAAATAAGACCTTCCCCTGTATTTCCTTTTTCTCCTTCTCTATTTTTGATCACTTATCTTCAAATTCCCCAGCAAAATTCATAACTTAAGAGCCTACAGCATTTGATCAGTTAGCTCCACACAGATTCATCAGCGCTGGTCGGCTCTCCCTGCCCTTTTTTTCATCACTAAGAAAAGTCGCTCCATGTTTACTCTCCTAATTGACCATGTTCAGAAACACCCATGTACAGCAACCCACACACAGTCACACACAACTTCACAAACTACAAATGCCTCAGGGTCCTACACAAACATTGTTGAACCATCCTCATCACTTTGGATGCCAAAGAGAAATGATCTTTTTCTCAATTGATATTTAACATGTGTCCTACACAAAAACATAATGAGTTCCCTCGTACCACGGGGACCAACCTAAGACGATAATGTTGAGACATTGTGGTCCAATTCGTGGGCTGATGGGTGTACTGATAAAACACTCCCAAGGAATAGCTGGCCAGGCACTTTGCTGCATTTTAGTTGGCTCGTCTGAATTTTTATTTTTTTTATTTTTGGATGAACAATAGAGGGAATGTGGGATAAATCGTTTGGGCAGCGACATAAAATATACTTTGTGTTATTGGCCTGTCAATTTATTATTGGTCAAGTTTTCTACATCATTGGACCCCCCAAAAAATACTGAGTTGTCACCTCACTTTCTCAATCATACACTGTGATGCAAAAAAATTAAAATAAAAATAAATTATCCCCGATTAAGAATGTCAAAATATATTTATGGATATTAATCAATAGTTAATAGGTAGTCATAAATAAAGAAATTAATGTTTTGTTAGTCTCTCTTTTACTCTGGTAATAGAGCTATCGATGTACTTTTTCATCAAGTTATTGAATAAACATGTAGTTTTTGACTATTTTCTCTCTCCCTTTATCTTGAAAATCATAAGTATTTACATGGTGTTGGAGCCATAAAAGAAAGAGACCCAAATAAATACCCTTGCTTGATCTTTCTTCTTGCCGTCAATATTAAAAAAAAGAAGAAGAACCCTTGTCTTTTCCATTAACGTGTCTTACCTGACACTAAGATTACCACCATTCGTCGTTCCGAGTCCATATTGTTTTCTTCCACCGATCTTCATCAACGAAAGCAATCACAACCAATCATCTTTAAGAGTGGCATTATTATTCTCTGCTTGTGACGGTCTCAAATCTACTCCAATTGTTTATGAGAGCAGCTCCATCTTGTGAATTGCTAGTCTCTCCGCGGTTGTCAAAAAAATCTGTCATTTCCTACGGCCTCATTAGTCCTTGTTGCCGGCATCCTTGGACTGGTGAAGTCTGAAACAAGTCAAGCTTCTCTGTTCTCTAACCTCATTCTGCTACCCATCCTTTTCGATCATGGTCATTGGTTCTGCTTCTCCATCAAAATCAAAGCTATTGTCCCCATTAGATTGCTGATTGTAGTCTTACTTTTCTCTCTCTCTCTTTTCCATTCTATTCAATTCCTAGAGAAGGAACAAAAAGAGGCTTTCTATCGTGTTATTAGTGTTCCAATCTACAGCACCTCCTCTATAGAAACTTCCCCATTTTTTGCCAATATTTAACAATGCCAACCATCGATGTTTTTCGTTACCAGTCTCTTTCAATTTTGAGCGTCATTAACGAGCAAAGTCACCATCTAGTATCCAGGCAGCTATGAGTGCTAGTGAGTACACCTTCATCAGGCAGCCAAAGTTGACTATGTTTGGGATACATTTATGTTTGCCGCGCTTTAAATTGGTTTCCATACGGCTTTTATCAAGGTTACGTGAGAAATACGTGTCAACGTTTATTCAGCACTAGTCCTAAATCAACTTCGATGTATCAACACCCTTTATCTAATGTAAGGAGATTTACATGACGCTTTGGTCAGAGTCTTTGAAAGAAAGTTGCACTTGTCATCTGCAAGCTGAATGGTCCAACTTGAGGAGGAATGTTCGAGTATATTTACAGATATTAGTCAATAATTAGTAGGTGGTTATAAATAAGGAAATTAGGGTATTGTTAGCATCTCTCATGCTCTACAAATAGATCGAGCCATCAATATATTTATTTATCAAGTTACTAAGTACAGATGTAGTCGTTGACTATTTTCTCTTTTCTTCTCTCTTGAAGATCACAGGATACTAACAAAATGGGCTGTTAGGAAACATTTAACTGTAACAAAATGCTTCATGCACCACATATTTGCTTAAAATTGGTATATTAGATGACATTATACTATATATTGCATTTTTCTGTTTATTGTTTTACTTATTTAAAACTCGAAATATTGGATAATGATTAAGTGACGGTCTTCAATGTACTGTAAGATTAACATCATGTTTTGGACCCAAAAATAAACAAAAATAACAAATAATTATAAATTGTTGTTGGGTCCATCACGCCTTCAAGAATTTGTAGCTCACAATAGCCCAAAAAAATGTTATACTAGTCAAGTCTAAATATGTACTGTATACTATTACTAGAGAGATCTTAAAAAATGTTGGGAAAAATTCAAAAAGGGGCCTGAAATGGAGTCATTTTCTAAAATAAGAGTCCAAAGTAGACATTGTCTTAAACAATGACCTGAAGTGGCCAAATCGTCTCAAATAAGGACCTTTGGTCGGTCGTTGACTATTCCATCGTCGAAGAAGAGGAAAAAATGTATAAGTATATATTTTTATTTTTTTTACTTTTTTTTATCTTTTCCTTTTCTTTTCTTTTTTCTTTTTCCTTTTGTCTTCTTTGCTACCCAGCCGTCATTGCGCCTGGCCGACGACCTTTGCCAGCCTCAAGCAAGGGCTACCCTAACCGGCGTCGGGCAACGACCGCCATCTTCAACATCGAGCAAGGGTTGCCTCACCTGAGCTGGACGGAAGAAGACGAGCCTCGCTAGATCTGGCGAGAGCAACCAAGGCAACCCAAGCCTTCGCCAGCATCGGGCAAGGGTCACCCTTGCCTAGGCTAGTGAGGGCAAGGGTTTCCCTCGTCGGATCCAACACCGGTGAGGGCGAGGGCAACCAACCTTGGCGAGGGTGGCCTTCACCCAATGCTTGCGAGGGCAACCCTCGCCCTCCCAGGTGAGGGCGACCTCCACTGGCCTTGGCGATGGCCGGCAGAGGGAAGAGAGGAAGAAAAAAAGAAAAAGAAAAAAATAATAAAAAGCAAAATACGAAAATACCTTTTGACTGATGAGGTCAGGTTCTTATTTAATACTTAATTGGCCAATTCAGTCTCTTATTTGAGAAAAAATTCACTTCAAGCCCTTATTCGAAAAAATAAGGATACTTTAAATCCTTATTTGATACAAAATTCACTTCATGTATTATTTAAAAATATAAAGATACTTTATACTTTTATTTAAAAATTTTCCAAAAATGTTTGAAGTGAATTCTGTTGCAAGAGAAGTCTTAGTCAAAAACTTGACCCTCTCAAAGAGGCTTGACTTAGATTCTGACATAATGAAACTCCGGTCGTCAGTCGTTTACCATTACATAGCAATAAAGAAGGGGCCCCGCCGCCGTATAATCCGTAGCTACAAAATTACCTAGGCACTGCCCCGGAATTAGGGTTTCACATATATATATATATATATATATAGAGAGAGAGAGAGAGAGAGAGAGAGAGAGAGAAATTCAGTGTTACTCAGGATAAATCCTACCAAAACTTTAAATATAAAATGGTAAAAACGTTAATTTGTTGATGTACATGACTGAACATGATAGACGATGTTAGATAAATTTCTCGAAAGAATGTAAGTCATGTACAACAAAAATCATTGGGTGGCTTGAAAACAATAAGATCGTGATATTTCCGATAGATGAAACTCATTTGTGTTTTTGAAACCATTTGGTGAGTTCTGAGGTCAATTCCAATTTGTGTGTGTATGAGAGAGAGAGAGAGAGAGAGAGAGAGAGAGAGAGAGAGAGAGAGAGAGAGAGGGCGCCGGCGGTTGGGTATAGAGCTCGGAACTAGAGAAGTTAGGATTTTGAATAAAGGGTTTTTGGTGGGTGAGTGAAGTGGTACTTTCGAATGAAAATTGGTACCTTTATATATAAAGTGCCGACATTAACTAACGACTGAGTATAATTTTTAATAACACTAAACTCATGATGCAAAGTGATGGCTTTAGAAGTTGAGGATGTAGAGTGATGCCGGGGTAAAAGTTGGGTAGTATTTCTTGAATTCATCCTGATGGGTGATGAATATATGCTTGATGTAGATATTGGACTCCTAGATAGTTCAAGTTCTTTTCGAGGAAAATCATTTGTCCAACATAATATTAGAAGAGCTGAGGTCAAAGGTTCAAGTAACGACAATCTTTCTTGTTGGATTGTTAGTTTTCTTGACATTGTCTACTATTGCTTGTTTAACATAGTTTCATTCGTATCTTAATGGAAAAATGGCACTACAAGTGTCATAACTTTCATACAATGCTAACTTGAGTATCATAATTTTTTTTCAATCACTTGTCATAACTCATGTATAGCGCTCATTTTAAGTCATAATTTTTTTTTTTCGATCATTTGAATGTCATATAACTTTTCAATTAACCACTTTGAGTACTATAACTTTTTAGTAACATTCGCTATAAGTGATATGCCACGTCTAATTTCATGCACTTGGGTGAATGTTTTTTAAAAAAATTGGTGTTTAAATGATCGATTGAAAGTCATGATACTTAAGTAAACTTTTTTTAGAAGTTAGAGTACTTAAGTGGTCAAACAAAAAAGTTTTGACACTCGAGTAAGTGTCATACAAAAATTATGACGCTTCATGCTTGCACAAGAGGAGGGTTAATGGATATGTTACATTTATAAATCCATGATAGGTTAAACTTCTAAAAAAAGGAAGTTTCCCAGGACAATCACTATTACATGCTCTTCTAGGCCCACTTCCTAAAATAAAAATAGAATAAAAAGACTTCCTAAATCCTACCCCAGCAGTCACGTAAAGAGTCTGAAAAAAGTGGTGAGGCTCACGGTTCACTCACTTGGTTAGGTACATCTGCTATAGCTAACTTGAGAATAACTTAGGTGTTTCCTCATTGGTAGACTGAGTCAAACTTCATGTGGAAAAACTTTTACCTTCATAAGCAGCCTCAAAAACCTTAAAAAATAGAGAGAGAGAGAGAGAGAGAGAGAATCGTATGTACAGAGTACCCAGTAGCTGTATATATCAACTCTCTCCTCTTTTATATTTATGTAGGCTTCATGCGTGACCTCTTTGTCTCTCTCCCTCTCTCTCGCCCTCTCTCTCTCTCTCTCTCTCTCTCTCTCTCTCAGTATATGACTGAGCTTAGCTCTCTTGAGTAAAAGCCCAAATGGCTCTTGTGGTCCGCATACTCACTAACTGTGCTTTTCATCTCCTCTATATCTGAATCTTGCTCTTCTCTTGTTCTCTTGCTACACCAATCTTTTCTTTCTTCTCCAAGAAAATGGAATCGCCCAAATTTGGCGAGGACAAGAGGAGCTTGAAGGACCAGAAGATGGAGGACGAAGATTTGGAAGAGGAGGAGGAAGACGAAGACGAGAATAGCGAAGCCGATAGGAAGAGATCGAGGTCGGCCACTAGGTCTAGCAAGAAAGGCGGATCATGCAGCGGATATGCGCCACCGCAGTTGTGCCAGGCGGAGAATTGCTCCGCCGACATGGCCGACGCCAAGCGGTACCACCGCCGGCACAAAGTGTGCGAGTTCCATGCCAAGGCCCCAGTCGTCGTGGTCGCTGGTCTCCGGCAGCGGTTTTGCCAACAATGTAGCAGGTTAGAAACCCTAAAAACTCATGTTTGCATCAAAGATCCTCCGACTCATTTCATTGATGAATTCTTGGTTTAGAACCAGAGTTTATTATTGAATTGGGTAGATCTCCCTACCCTAGATCGGAAATTTAGAAGTAGATAAACGGTTAGATTTTTTCAACTTTCGCTCAATTTCTTGTGCGTGAAATCTTACTAATTCATGAAATGAAATGAAAAGTTATTGCTTTACATCTTTGAGTGCTCATCGAGTCTCTGATAATTTCCACATCTATGATCTTGTGTGCTCTTATTTTATACTGAATACCACACACTGGACACCTTAAATAGTAAACTTGAAAAGGCCAGAGATCTACAATTTTTGAGTCATTAGATTAGCCGAAAAGTATTCATTTTTTAACAATGATTTGAACCGTAAGAGACTCATGCTTTTCGAATGGGTCAAAGAGTGAAAGAAAGTCCTCTTAAAAGCCAAAAATACAACTAATGCTGCAAGAGAGAGAGAGAGAGAGAGAGAGAGAGTGTTGCTTGGAGTGAAACCTCAAATTCCAGCTTCACCACTTCAAAGTAAGCCTGTTTTTTTCTCCGAGGCTCAAAGCTTAGTGGCTCTTCACATGATTGAACAGGAAAGCTAAGAGATAGGGTACGTTCATCTCACTGTCACGCCTAGTCAAGGTTTGTATTCTAGGAAAAAGGAAAACACTCACAAAGGTCGCTCTTTTGTCATGCATTTTACGTTTTTTTTTTACACTTTCTCTAAAGCAGAAGGTCTTTTCTTGGTGTTAGTTTTGGTTCGTTTTTCATGAGTTTTCACACGGATCATGTTGGAGACCAAAAAATTTACGAGAGAAATTAATCAGAGAGCTAAGCAAAGAAGGGGGTTTGTTTGAATCATGTGCAATTTAAGAATGTGTACATGTGAGATTGACGACAGTTCCATGGACATAACATGATGCCTCCGACAGAAGGACTAAAGTTGTCCTTTGAGAGGGTACACACCTTATTGGCAACGGAGAGTGACAATCCCAGAAGCTCTCGAAAGTTCGCATGAAGGCGAATAGCCAAAAGTACGAAACTTTGAGATGTAGTAATTCCATACGTATATGATTGAGAGGAAAATCAAAGATCGAGACATCACTTTTTGTGAGAAACAGAAAAAATAGATTTCCTAACATAATATTGTCTCGATATTAGGATATGTCACCCTTACTTTAAAAGTGTGAAGTATCATAATACTATCCGATATAATATTAAAATAGAATCTACTCGAACCCCTAATTTTGAAATAATGCATTCTACATTCGAAAATTCAAAAGGTGGATATTTTGCTCCCTCGTAACTATATAGGAACATGACATTTTCGTTTTTTGAAAAGGAACACTTTTCTATCCTTGAGTTTCATTTTTATCTGGCGAGCCATTTCCCGAAAATGAAACTTGAGGGAAGTAAAAGTCCGACTTCTCAAAATGGGTCTGAAAGTGCAAAATAATGAACATTTGAGAGGATAAATTGTGGACCTTTTGAAGGTTAAGGTGTCAAGTATAGCATCTCCAAGATTCAGGAGACCGCAAATTGAGCTTCCCTATATTTCCCGCGATTCCTTGTCAAATTTCATATGGTTATTATGTCTGCGATCATTCGAATACATTCATGTAAGAAATCCTGAGTTTGACACCATGGACAATTGTCTTGTGGAAAACTTCAAAGCCCTCGATGTGTTTATTAATGCAAGATGTTTCCATGCTTTCGAATTTAGCATCTAATTGATCGGTCGTGGCTAAAGTCGTACCTTCAAAATGTTTATTGAAACAGACAGTCAGAGAAAACCACAGAACTCAATTCCATAGTGGACATATACATTTGTTCCTAATCAAATCTCTTTAGAAAGAAGATCTTTTATCTCATGGTATCCTGCTCCTATCCTGTGCGGAACTTTCATTCATAGGTTAGCCT
The DNA here is from genome assembly GCA_024500025.1 of Syzygium aromaticum. NCBI lineage: Eukaryota > Viridiplantae > Streptophyta > Magnoliopsida > Myrtales > Myrtaceae > Syzygium > Syzygium aromaticum. The sequence goes on along the minus strand of CM044889.1, from coordinate 27,986,862 downwards.
AAGCAGATAAAGGTGAAGAAAGAACCACGCAACTCTTCAAAGGAGAAGCCGCATCAAACTACTTTCTGTACCCGATTGAGACTAGAAATGTACCGTCTGTCTTGAGGAAATGGAGTGAGTTTGTTTGGGATTGCATTAATCTTTACATGTTATTAGTTCTCAAGCAAGTTGAAGCTCCGGCCAGAAAATATGTCCATTTCCTTAGCCTAATGTATATTCCTCTTGCTAGTTGTTAACGTTTGTATGGGTTTTTCCTTCTTAAAAAAGGCTTCTGCTCCATGTCCTAGGTTCCACGAGCTGTCAGAGTTCGATGAAGCCAAAAGGAGTTGCCGGAGGAGGCTGGCCGGGCACAACGAACGGCGGCGCAAAAGCTCTTATGATTATCAAGGAGAAGGCTCAAACTGAAAAATAAGAAGCAAGACTTATATGAAGCCAGAGTTAGAGCAAGAGGGGAAGAATCTCTTCCCCTCCTCATCAAATGCTTCCTTTTACAACCGAATTTGGGTTCGAATGAAGATCCAAATTTCAGTTATGTGATTTCTAAGCATGCTCTCTCTCTTCTGTCAATCCTTGACCTTTCGAATGCTACGATGTTTAATCAATATTCTTAAGCTAAGAGTATGCTTCAAGTATCATTTTGGCCATCTGTTTTCGCCATTTTTTTTCGCAAGCGGTTTAAAATGAACATATGATTTCTCACGACCCCAATGTAATAACGTCTTTTTGTAGGGTTTCATCTTATTCGTGAACTCATTATGTTTAACTACACTTATGGTGCCATCGTAAAATTTCAATAGGCATCGTACGTAGTTGGCAGATATGAAAATATTTAGCACGGACGATCCCTTTTTCTCTGAATACATCTACATCACACTGATTTAATGGTGGTCGGAGATATATCTATAAATGGACCTAATAACAAAACTTATTATTTGTTATGGAACTATGGTTCGAAGATACAATAAATAGTTTTTCATTCAAATTGACGTCGATTATAACCCCTAGCCTTTCAAGCTAACGATGTAGGTTCGCTTCTTGCCACCCGCCCTATTCCCCATTCCAAGTTAGGCTATAGTTCTTTACAAATTTTTAATGTTTGTGCGCATGTAAACATTCAATTTCTCTCTCGACGCTTTCCTAAGAATGATTTAATTTTATTGGAAAACTTGCAAAATTGTGGATTGGTTTGATTGATGTGATTCCACCTCCTTCATCTTCACACAGTCTTTTATATTTCCCGCCCATAGTTTCGCACTTGTTCCTAAGCTAGACCTTAAAAGGTTTCATCTCGAATTTCGTCTGGATATCGGAATCACCGGAATATGAAACTTTCAAAGGATATTCCCTCTCCCCAGGAAAGAAAAAAACTCTAGGGGAATTGGGGGTGCAAGGCACATGAGTAAAATAAAGAACGCATCCGAGAAAATCACCCCATAGGATGAGGACAGTCCGTGGAACCCTCGTAGGAGTGAAATCTCTCTTTTTTTTATGAGGTTAACTATTAACCAAAAATTCAAGAAAAAGTTACACTATAGTTTTCCAAATTTATAATGCTTGCGCATATGCGATATTCGATTCCTACCTCGACACTTTCCTAAAGGTTAACATTTTTTTGGGTAAATTCATTGGACAACTCGCATGATTTTGGATTGGTTTGATTGATGTGATTCCACCTCCTTCATCTTCACATAGTCCTTTATTTTTCCCGCCCCTAGTTTCCCACTTAAATCACAAAAAGCTACAGAAATGTACGGATGAAGCACTTGACATGATAACTTGAGAATGAGAGAGAAAACTGAAGGATATGCACGAAAAAACGACTGTCTTCTGTTACTTGCTTTTTCAGCTTCAACAGCAAGTTAGACAGCTTACAGAACTAGGTATCTGTCCTCTGGTACTTGATGTGATAATGCTGAATTAGCATATCTTATTCCATTTGAGTAAACATAAATCTTTATGGTTCTTGTGGAAGCCCTAGAGCATGTGCCTGTATACTTTATCCCGCACAGGACATACAATAATCTACACAAGGATCTTGAATTTTGGTTGGTCTTATTTGTTTCCTTGTAACACCATGTTGTCGATCTAGCAGTTATGGAATCAACATGGATGTGCAATTTAAGCGCACGACACAGAGCTCGGATCTCCACATCACCAAGCAGAAACTATTTCATATCGAGGCCACCACCCTTTAGTTGAGTAAGTTGGCTGCATTTTCACAGTTACAAACTGTTTTATTGAATTATTACTACATTTGTTTGATTGATTCACCAACATCACATTTGATTAAGTTATTAGCAATGTTTATTTCAGTGAACCCGTTAACTTCACATATGATTAAGTTAACCATTCCTGTGAAGTCACCAACTCTTATTTGAATAGCTTGCCAACTTTAATGTGATTTCTTTGACATATATGAGCCTTTTTATAATAACCTTTAAGCTTTATTTTGTGTATCTTATAAATCTTTATTTACGAAACTTATCCACATTTTGAAATTTTACTAACTTATGGAAAAGTTGATAGCTTAAAACTAGTGATATCTTAATTAGGAAATAAAAGTTAGTCACTCAAGTTAAAGTTGATACTTTGATATAAGGGTTAGAAATATTCAAAATGCTGGTGAGTTATGCAAACAAAAAAGTACATTATTAGAAAAGTAGGTAATTTACAGACAATCAAATAAGCATTGGTGTTCCCTCTCTCCTTAAGCTGCGTTTGGTCATCATATTCTGGCCATTGTTTGGTATAAACAGCATATTAGTGCAAATGAACCTAAAAATTGTACAAATGGAGATGCTAAGAATCTCTCATGACACCCTTGCCTACTTCATTTTTAGTTGCTTCTTTTTTAATTTTTCCCTCTTTTTTATTTACTTTTTCCTCTTCCATCATTCTCAAATAAAAATTTATTAAATAGTAAACTATACTAATATACCTGTAATACTAAAATATAAATAGTACGTATGTATATTTATATACATCGAATTTATAATATAAGATAGAAAGAAATTCAAATATATAACTAAAATAGAAATTAATAAAAATGAAATTGTTTTCATTTTTTGTTTAATTTTTAATATTAGAATTCAAATATTATTTATATTTGAATGTTATTTTAATTTTATTAATTTAAGAGATTATTATTCGAGAAAAATAAATTTTGTATTATGGATATTAGAAATCATATCAACCTTTATCCCACCTTCCCCATGTAATAATTTTATTCATATTATATCTCTCTTATATTCGACTTTATCCTGTCTTGGGCAATAACCACACACAGGATAAGAAAAATTTACAATATCCTGAATTTATCCTGACTGCCAAACGTAAGTGTTGCTTGTAACCTATCGCAATAGTCAAAATCTGCATTAGGTGCTTTAACCTTGGTGTAGGTTATTTGGTAAAGAAAGCCAACATTTGTAATAACTCACATAGAGTTTGGTGATGCACTAGTTAGTAGCTTAATCAAAAAAAATTTGTGAGTCACTTAAATAAAGTTTGGTGATTCAATATAAGAGTTGGTAAATTTAAATAGATGGTAAGTTATGCAATTAAAAATTATTAAATTATTATAAAAGTAGGGAATCAACCAACCAAAGAAATGTTTGAAAATAACTCAAATAAGAGAGAGTAACATAAAATTCATTGGTAAATTGATAAGATTTGGTAAATCTACAAAGTTGGTAAATTATGCAAATAAAAGTTAGTAAGATATTTGAAAAACTAGCAATTTGCAAACAACCACATAGATATTGGTAAATAACTCAATCAAATTTAGTTGGTAATGTAATTAGTTAGCAACTTTATTGGAGAAAAATTGGTAAGTTACTTAAATTAAATTTGGTAATTTCATATAACAATTGATATAATGTTCGTAAGCTACACAATTAGAAGTCACTTAGTTGTTTGAAAAGTTGGTGATATACAAAAAGGATAAGTAACTAGAATAACAGTTAGTAATCACAAAATTTAAGGTTGGTAATTTGCTATAAGATTAGTAAGTACTTTTTTAGTTTCCTGCCAAATTTATGATATTATTCAAATTTTTAAAAAAATAGGAAAAATTTATATGTGAATCTACTACTACATGTCATAAATTATATGTTGTAAGAATTTTGAGTGTTTTGGGTTAAAAAAGTTCAAAGTGCGTCTGTCACAAACTTTAGATCAACAAAAAAGCAGTAAATAAAAATCTATTCAGACATGCTCTACAAAAGTAGGTAATTTAAAAAAATTGGTATAGGTGGTAACTTAATCGGAGAAGAGTTTGTAAGTTGCTCAATTAAAGGTTGGTAATTTTATATAAGAGCTTATAAATTTAAAAGTTTTTCAGTTATATAATTAAAAGTCAGTAAATTATCGAAAAAGTGGTTAGTTACAAACAATTAAATAAACATTAGTAAGCGACTCAAATAAAAATTGCTAACTTAATCGAAGAAAGTTGGTGAATCACATAGATTAAAGTTTGTAATTGACATAAATAAATTGGTTAATTTAAAACATGGATATATGATGCAAATAAAAATTGCTAAGTTATTTGAAAAGTTCGAATTTATAAATGGCAAGCAAATATATGCTAATAAGCACTATGATAAGAGTTGGTAATCCAATGTTCATTGCTAATATAACTGGAAAAAAATATGAAAAGTCATTGAAATTAAGGTTGGTAATTTGATATGAGAGTTGGTAAATTCAAAAGGTTGGTAGGTCCGAAAATAAATTTTGGCGAATTACTAGAAAGGTTTTCAATTTACGGATAACCGAAAATAAACGTCGATAACTAATTCAAATATAAGTAAGTAACATAAAATTTATACTTTATAGGGGAAAAGCCACAAAAACCCTTAAATTTTGCCCACTATAACATATTTACATTAAACTATTTTTTGTGACACCAAAAACCACAAATTTGTACATGTGTGATACATTTATTCCAAACTTTTTCCTATAACACCAAAAACTTCAAACTCATATCCGTATGATACATTTATCCCAAAAAAATTTTGTGACACCCAAAAAACCCAAATTTTTTTCTGTGATACCAAATTTTTGGGATAGATGTGTTATACGAATATAAGTTTAGAGTTTTTTGTGTCTCAAGAAGATATTTGGGGTAAATATGTTACACTGTACAAGTTTGGGGTAAATTACCACATAGGTACAAGTTTAGGATTTTTGATGTCACAAAAAAAAATTCGGATAAATATATCACAATGGACATAGTTTAGAGTTTTTCGTGGCTTTTACCCTACTTAATATTCAAAAACTCAATAAATCATGCAAATTAATGTTGGTAATATCATTTAAGAGTTGGTAAATTTAAAATGTCGATAAATTACACAAACAAAAGTTAACAAGTTATTAAAAAATTTGGTAATATACAAACAACCTAAATAAACTTCGGTTCGTATATGAATTGTGAACTAACAAGTTAGCGCGTGGCCCCTAAAAACCAACTAAGTGGAGGAGAAATAGTTGGCCAGTGACATTGTTTTACCGACAATATTCGACGACTACGGAAAAAAAATTTCTCGTTTCTTCAGCACGGATCGATAGGATTTTGCTCGTCATTACCGTAAATACGAGGATTTTTACAAAAAGCAAACCGTCGTCGGACCTACGGACGATCCCATCTTGGTCAAGTGAAAAGAGACATCGATCCAAGTTGTGCTTGATTGATTAGACACGTGAAGAGATCTTTGCCAGAATCGGTCTCTTTTGGACGGGATAAGGTGACGTTATCCACCGTGTACTTGCTGGTGAAATACTCGAACATGCTTCGTATAGTTTGGCTACTCTTCTTCCTTTGTCAGTTTCATTGGCCAAACGGTGACAGGAACGAAATCCTCTGGCGTCGTACCGCGTATCGAAGATAAGAAGACAACGAGAATCCATCCTCGAAGCTATTTCCGCGCATCTATCCGTGCATCTATGCCCCGGCCATGCAGCATTCGCTTAGAATTAACACACTTCAATCTACCGGCATACTCTATCAATAGATAAAGCAAGAATGACCCTTTTAAATTTGACGCCGCCAAATCTTCGAAACTGTCTTCATTATAGAGGTTCGACGATTGCGAGTATAAGTTTGGCGAATGCCTTCAATTATAACCGCATCGAATCCTTAATCTTACACTATCCCGCGGCAAAGGAATCTCCATCTCCAAGTCGACGGTCAAGACTGCTTTGCATCGTCGCTGACGGAGGGCGATTACTTTTCCTGATCATCTCTGATCTTTTGAAGTAATATACAGATTGACTGAACTTCTTAAAGTTTACAATCCCAGAATCAAGATACCGGTAAAACACACATCCACCTAACCAAATGGTTAGTTTAAAAAGGTTGGAAACCGTAGTCATCAGTCATAGAATCAAACGAAAAAGGGTAAGGCCATTCTCCCTCCAAATAAATTCATTATTGTCAAAGAACCTCCCATGCTTTTGCAATCAGTAGCAGCAACCTAAGTACCTGAAAATTTCCACCCAATGAATGGATACCCCTCAGTCACGCCGAATACCTAAAATTTTCATGGCCAGTTCCCAGGAGACAATGGCAGCTGCATTAGCGGGAAATGCCCGAACTATAGTCGGACCAAATCCTGCATAACACCCTCTAAGCCCTGCTCTCCCATAAATCTACAGCCAGAAAAAGATTAAACAATAGAAGTCCTAACTTAAATGAAGGAATGCCGGATTGTATAGTGACATGACATTGACAGGCAGCTAGATGAATACGATTATGATCACTTACTAAGCTCAAGACTCTGAAAGGATTTCTTGGATCATTTCGATCAGGGGCAGTCTGAATTATCGTCTTTGCCACGTCCAAGGGCAAAACAGCACACCAAAACTGTGGAAAGTAGAGAGACTATGAGTAGTGGCACCGCTAATAAATGCCAATATAGATGCACATAAAAGAATGCTCAAGAAAATCACTCATTTTTCCAAAAGGTAACTTACAGCTATACCACCAAGACCACCGGTCACAACCCCAATACCAATATCAACGAGATGTCTGCGCTGAGATGAATCAGAGTTCTGATGCAATTGCAAGTGCATGTAATGGCGAACATACTCATAAGTGCTAAAGAAGACGGCATTTCCTATGGATTCCCTCAACAATGTGGCAAAGCCTCCACGAAAAATTCCTGTAACCTGAAAACTTTCCCGTTACTTGATGAATATAATTCCGATTGATATATCAATTAAGCGACACGTGCTCTCACCCCTTCAGCTTTTACAGTTTTGATGGCACAATCTAGAGGATCGCTGTATCTACTGGATTTTGGAACAACCGAATCAGTACCTTGGACTTGCATCCTACACTGAAGATGCAATGTCAAAGTAGGGAAAAGAAAATCGGAGACAACTGAAATAACAGGGCAAAATCTATGTCCTGCCTAAATCATCCAAGTCAAGTTACCTTCACCAGCTCAGAAGGACATAATACAAAACTGATGATTGCTCCACCATAAGCTGCGGCAGGAATGATAACTTGGGGTTGAGGCAAAACAGTTTGCGAGCCCCTCTTTATAAAAAAAAAAACAGATGGAAAGTAAATACAAGCTATAAACACATCCAAAAGCCATTCAATGTGAACAATTTCTCAGCAAATGAATGGCTATGCCATAGAAGCTGCTCACTTATGTTCTTACATGCCTGCAAGGACTGTTTTGTTTGTGAATAAATTCCAAAAAGAAGTGAACTCTCAAAGGCCATTCCAACAAAGGATGAAGTAGCTCCTCTATACAAACCTTTAACCTGCAAAAGATTGTTCCAAAATTCTCTTAGAAAAACAACTTCACAGTTCTCTTAGAAAAAAGAAAGATTTGAAGTACAGATAGAAGTAGTACTGCAGTCATCATCAGCCTACATTAGTATAAAACAGAGATGACCCAAAAATAAGGTCTTACCTTATCTTTTCTAAATGCATTATACATTATTCCACCAAATAGTTTCATTTAGAACCACAATGCAATGTTGAGCATATACCATGATATATCAACCCATGACAATCCAACAGCCACAATTTACGAGATAGAACACTTAAATGGACTTAAGGTCAAGTTTAAGAAACATACTCCTTCAGTTTTTAGGACTCGTGCAGCACAGTGTAAACCATTTCTATACTTGATTTCACCAACTTCAGTGTTGTGTTTTTGAAGCTTCACCTGAAATAAGAGATGAAGAAGAAGCTTGCATGTAAGCAAGAGATTAATAGAACAAATTATCCAAACTATTTTCATTGGCATTGCATCTAAGCCATTAATTATGCTCTTGATACAGCTTTGTGTTCACAAACTGTTAGATAACAGTTGTGTATTTGAATATACACCCTTTGACTTATAGTGAAGCATAATATTAACTGTGTTACAACTTGCCCACGTTACCCAGGTGGAAACATGACTATATGATAAATCCTCCGAGACATATACAGGAAAAGATAGAAGAAAAATATAATAGAAGACGATGGATAACACAGTGTAGATGTCTTGCTAATTCTTTCATATGCCAAAAAGCAGATGGATTGACAAGCTATATTAAAAAGATTGTGTATTCAAGAGAAATTGCCAAATCAGTACGCGTACAACTCCTATATCATGCAGTCAATGGTGAACGTTGAGTAGACATCAAGCTTCTGTACCAATGAATAAGGCAACAATGACAAAGCAATGAACACTATTTCCTTCATTCAAGCTTCAAAATGCTGTGCATCACTATATGAGAAACACGGCGGCATTATCATAAAAGCACTTGAATAAATTTTCTATTTTCAGAACAGACACAGGGTCTAAACCTGCAGGGAAACTGATTTATGATTTTGATAACCATCACTTTCAAATAAGACTTCCAGTAGTTTAAAAAAACTAAAGATTCTCAGTTGTTTTTATTTTTTGTTTCTCCAACAATTGAAACTCATCGAATGTAATTAGACAATTACCCTGATTCTTAATATAAACAACTAGATAAGGACAGTTTCCACTGTCTTTTTCTTTTCGTTATGAAAACTATAATAGCGTTTAAATCTCCCAAACATACTTTTGGTTCTTAAACAGCCAAACTTGTTCTTTTCCCCCTCTACACTTGAAAATGCCTCTTTTCTAAACAAATCACTTAAACATTCTGGAACAAGCACCAGGACCCTACAAAACCATACACCAACGGGGCACCAAGCAATTTTTCGTATAAGGGAATGAAGCTATGCATTCAAGCACAATGTCATCATTAAAAATCTTTTCAAGTAATTAATTTGAGAAGTTTCAATCCATCCATCCCTAAAACAAATTACAAGGACAAGCAGACCGACCAAAAATATGGAATTGTATGAAACTAAGACTTACTACAATTTCACTCCCGCAACTTTTAGCCACCAACCAATCCAAGCAACTAATGCCTCGAGAATCAAGGAATGCCCAACTCGCGCACTCAAAAAATGCAAAGATAATGCACTTTCGTAGCCTTTTTCTTTTGGTTGGACTCGCCAACTCGTGATGCCAACTCCGCCATCAAGAATGGATCAAAACTCCAAAATATTGCATCGACTGGAACGATAAGCGACTCCAACGAGCGACCCTTCATCTCTCAAGCAAGTTCAGATCAAGCTACTAAGTTCCAAGAGCATTTTTGCAGCATTTTAATTAGCCAGTCAAGTATGTAACTTGCCACATCATCACAACAAGACGTCTACAATCGAAAGATTTCCAATCAAGAAAGCTCGAAACTTTGACAACAGAAGGGCCGAATTGGATTCGCTTTCCCACCATTCAGGGTGAAGCCACTGATTGAGCGAACGACGAGATTGACTGCATCTAATTCACCGGGATCTTGACTCAGGGCAACACCCACATGGAAGCAAAAGGCGAAAGCGCGGTGCAAGCGGGGAGCGGAGTTACCTTGACGGTGTCGAAGGGGTGGCCGGTGACCACGGTGGCGACGCCGGCGACGAACCCGGCAGCATACTCCTTGTAGCCTGAGCTCGCCGCCATCTCTCTCCCTCTCTCTCCCTCGCTCTCACTCTCACAAGACTACAGCTTTCAAGCTACCCTCTCTCTCTCTCTCACAAGATTACAGCTTTGGAGCTACCCTCTCTCTCTCTCTCTCTCTCTCTCTCTCTCTCTCTCTCTCAAGATTACAGCTTTCGAGCTACCCACATCTCTCTCTCTCTCTCTCAACTAATGGTGGGATCGTCAAGGGCGGGGGAGAGAGAGAGAGAGAGAGAGAGCTTCTTGGTGGGATCGTCAATGGCGGCGAGAGAGAGAGAGAGGACGAAAGTTGCAGAGCAGGAGAGAGAATCTTCTACTTGCACAGCACCATTGTTATTATCACTTCAATTTTCGGTCCGCCAACTTTTTCTTGCTTTTCAATTGAGTCCTCGAACTTTGGTTTTTGCTACGTTCGTGTTGATCTTTGGTGCTCATTTTAGAGTGCATTTGCAATATTTTTCTAAAAGTAATCGTTTACAAAAATGAATAAGTGAATAATATTTTCTCCATCCATTCAAATGTGTAAGTATAAATTATTGTTGATGATGAAAATATTTTTTATCGATTAATTATCTTGAGCAACATAAAAGATCATTTATGAGAAAATATTTTCCGACGTACCGTTATTCCACCTCACCATTTGAGTCCAAATAGCACAAACACAATATTCCAGGTCAACATTCTAGACATACTTCTATATCAAGGACCAAGATGAACACACACAAAAAAATCATAGTTTAAGGACTCAATTGATCAAAAAAAAAATTCAGCCATGGATTGAACATGCCCGCAAAAATTCGACGAGTAATAGTGCCATGGTCCCTTCCATATATATCGGACAAATTAATCCCGTCTTTACATTATACTAGATTAATTAGACTAATACTCACGCCGTATAATATGAATCAATATAGATATGCTTGATTGAAAATTGAGTCAATAGACCGAGAAAAATGATGTGATTGTACCTTTGGTACTCTGATTTTTTTGTTTCATTATGCAAATTTAATCGCATCATTAGAATTATGGGTTGTGTATATTTATAAGGTTAACGTAAGATAGTTTAATAATACGTCTGTTTGAAGGAAAGTTATTTTAGGAAAATTATTTTCGGACTTTTTAGTAGTTGGATAACGGAAAACTAAAAGATGTTTTTTATGGACTCAAAATAACAAGCTTGGTTTCGAGAAAAACAACTATCCCTTCTAGCAAGAAGGCAATCATGTTCCTTCTATCACCAAACATATGAGAACTGATCATTTTCTTTAAAAATGATTTTCATGAAAAATAATAAAGTTTTCAATAAAAACTAGCATACCCTTGTACAAAAGATAGGAATACCTTCATCTTTTTGGACAGGTTGGTCAGGAACCATTTCATGCTTGTTCTAGATGAGGAGACAATCTCTGTAAAACATAGAAAGCTACACAAGCAGTTGATCTGTAAAGTGTATGTATACCTTTGATTGGCAGTTCTACCTTCAATTTTTCGCCATGAAACAAAACTTCGAAGAGCGAAACGAGAAGCATACCGATCCAAAGTTTCTAAAATGAGTAAAGAACATGCCCCCAATTGCAAGACCAACCTACGTTAGCCGAAGGAAAGGAGCAAAGACTACACAAACCGTTCGGATGAAGATGGTCCGATGCCATCGCCACCAAAAAAGGTATGCGACGATCTCTGATTTTTGCTCTTGGAAAAAATGTAGGAACGAAACTCAATAGTCTATACTGCAAAATTCAGGCGACTCTGATTATGCCAACCAGTATGACAGTCGTTTTCGCAACGATGCAAGGGAAAAAAAAAAGAGGAATTGGGTGATACAAATGGGAACAAGACTAAATTGCAGAAACAATCACCGAGGAAAACATTTTTTGAGTACACTAGAACATCTACTGTACTGAGACTGAGATTGAGAGCTAAGATAGTCCAGCTCTCAATAAGAGGACCGTCTTCCGTGGACCATCGAATCTCTTCCTGAAGATGCTGCCACAACTTAGTCCCGAAAATTTTTGGTAATGTCACATCTATGGTGATTGGTGACCCGAAGATGTAGCTGGACATCACAACTTACTTCGTATATTCTGAAGAGGAAGTTTTCCTGGTTTGCTATCTCCAGTCGAGCTTTTGAATATGTTGGTGTCTGATATAAATTTGGCAAACCGAGAGCCCTTCCCTTCTTTCATGTTATCTTGCGGTACTGAATGAGGCAAACCAGGGTGTGATTTGGGAGCTAGTGACGGCATCAAAGCCCAGATGGAAGAAATCTCCGCATTTGGCCGATCAAGATCTTGCAAGACCATGGGATCCTGCATGTCTGTTAGGTTGAGAAAGTGAAATTTGACGAGCATTTTCCTTCCGTCAGCATATGCAACAGATTCTTCGGAAAATAATAAAAACTCGACTCCCACCAAACAGAAGAGGCCTTAGCACAGGTCCAAGTCACAAATTTTTATGCAAGCCCACTTATTATACCAGCTTTAGCCTTTTTCTTTACAAATTATCATGATAACGTGAATCATACTTCAAGATTTATCCCTCCTGCTACTGTATTAAAGCTATACTGCGAAGAGTGCCAGTAAGAGGCATGTTATAGCAACAATATCAAGAAAAGTTACCTTGTGAAAACTTGAAGATTGGAGCCAAAGCCGCGCAAGGAATGCTGAAGTTCAAGTGTGGTATGACTGTGCCTCCACCATGTCTCGCATTGCTACATAAACATTTGTCTCGTTAAGTATTATTACTCAACATTCAAAGATCCAGTAGTCTAACTAGCAGAGCTAGCTGAACTCACATCTGAAAATGACGTAAAAACACATACAAAAAAAAAAGAGTTGATCACAAACAAGTTTGATAATGATTTGCATCTTGGATCCTAACATCCTTTTCTCTGCCAGGGGTAACATCACAGCCAACTAAACATATGTCAGAATTGAGTCATGCAATATCTGCCTAGATGTGACCATGAAAACCAATGTCCCAAACCAAGTCCTTTCCTAAGCCAAGTCCACACTCTTCAGAATAGCAATTTTTGTAAAATAGCACCCTAATGCACACGTGCTCTTAGATATTGCCAAACCCAAACTTCTATGAAGAATTTGAAAGGGGGAAACATCAATGAACTGCAATGCTAACAACTAAGATCAGCAGGATGTCCAACTATTGTTTCAAAGTTCAGAGTAATCCATCAAATGGTCATTATTTCTTTGTTGTCATACCTTGTAATAAGTCCGATCATACAACCATCAAAATTGACAACCAAACCGCCACTAGCACCCGGATGAACAGCAGCAGTTGTTTCGAGCATTGCTGGGATGTCTCTTGCATCTTCCCTTATCACTGAGAGAGAGGAGCACGACCACTTTGCTTTGACTACTTTTGCCACCACACCAACAGATACAGATGGGAACAAGCCTGATATAGACATTTGAAACAAGCACAAAAATCCAGTGTCAAAATGAAAAGGTAGAAAACTATATCAAAAAGAGACACAACCAATGATGAACAATAACATTTAAGGCAATCTCATTCTGTGATTCTTTATCTACTGTCTTTTGAAGACAGGCACCCTGGAACTGTGCATGACGTAACAATTATTTAATCAAAGCATGCTACATCTGAAACTCCACACTGTAACTAGATCAAGAAAACTTTGTAGGATGAGGAACTTTTACACAGAAAGAAATCAATATCTACAGCCCAGAGGAACTTGAGTTGCTAATAATTAGAAGTCGACAATGGTAATTCTCACCATTTTTCAGGATGGCAGGTAGCGGAGCCAACTTTAGTTGTAAAGCCATAGCAAAGAAATCATTCACAGATTCATATAATACTAATGACAGGCCAATAACAATCCAGAGGGGTCATTTAATGAGAGCATGGAGAGCAAGAAGAGATACCATGCACAAGATGACTTCCAAGTTCCAACATGCCCAAAAAACCAAGCAAGTTACTAATATACATTTTAAGTGCAGAAACAGAAGAGATAACCGAGAAAATGTACATACCACATCTTGGTCCGAATAAACCATGTCCGATGACACATGCCTTTGATCCTAAAGGTGGGGATGCAGAATCCATAATAACAGGGGACAGCTGATCTGGAGCATGGACAAGCTGTAATAGGGCAACATCTAGAGGCCCTTTACTAATATACACTACTTTAGCATCACACCAAATCCAAGGTCTAGTATGATCCAGGCGAACGCGTATATTCTTATGACCACTGTAAAGTGAACTTGTGCTGTACTTTGCAAATTTATCTTCTGTGAAACACTCTCCAAATCCTGATATACTAGGCCCCATATCCTCGCTCTCCTGCTTTTCATTGCCACCACTTGGCCTAGGGCAACCTGATTTTATTCCATTCTCTTTACTACTAACAGTTGCTTTCCCAAACCTCCATGGTTCCAACAAGTGAGCATTGGTCATTATGAGACCTTCACTATTCAGCAAAACGCCAGAAGCCCATGCAGCATCATTAACCGTAACAAGACAAACAGAAGCCATTGCTTTCTCAAGTGTTGCTGACGAAGGGCAAGAAGGATCCTCAACAATGGAATTCACAGGCCCATTCAGGTCGCTGTTATAGATAAATGCCTTCCCCTGATTGTTTGGATTTTCCAGGTTATGATGGTTCCCCAATCCAGCCTTCTTAGGCTCCTCTGGAAGCACATCTGCGCAAGCAGTTGCAATGGCTTCCCATGGAACCAAAAGCTGTTAACAAGGCTAGTATTTTGCATGATGCATCAACTGCAAGACTGTTCAGGAATTGGAAAAGAGGAATGAATATATATTTTATCAATTTACCTGAACTTCTGCACCACTAGCTTTTTGCCTTAATGGTCTTATGAGAATACCAATTAGATCCGCGTTCTTGTCAAGAACAGGACCACCTTCCATGCCTGATAAATTGTAATCATAGTGGTGTCTGAGTCTAACGAGAATGAATAATAATGTTTAATTCGAACTAAAGAAATGCTCGCACCAGGAAGACACCGAATGTCAGCCATCAGCAATGATCTGTTGGCTGAACCAGGTGGATAGATGTTGGCAATAGTTCCCACTGAGATACTGCACAAAAAACTAAAGATAAGATCTACAAATAACCCAACTTCAAAGAATTATAGGAGTCAAATTAAGCAGTAGAGATTCAAAAGTTCAAATTATCACTTTTGATATGCAGAGATCCATGCAGTCTGGATTGCCATACATAGAATAGACTAAACGAAGGAAAGAATTCCAACATCTGTTATTATTAAGCCTATATAAATCTTGAAGATAGAATAAGCTCTCTTTGCCAAGGTAGAAGGATTAAACTATCAATTATATGTATCGTTGGATTATCACAATATCATGCTGAATTACCTTTAAACTATCAGTTATATGTATCGCTGAATTATCACAACATCATGCCGATTACCTAATTTTATACAAGAATAAATATTTTAATGATGTACTAGTACGAATTACATGTCAACATCTCATAATCTCGGCATGCATGATCTTTTAATGAGTCAAACACAATATGAACAATAAAGAGTTCCCAAACACTTTCCCCTAGTGAAGTCAAATGGCACCAAATAAAGATAGCCACGTATCTTTATTAAAAAAAAACAAAAGAATGACAGAATAAGGGGCAAAGCCAGGTGTTTTCTGGTGATGCCAAGCCAATAAAACAATGACAGCGAATTGATACAGTCTTCATGATGAAAAGTATATAACTCAGCCTTTTTTAACAGAAAACACCCTATTTAATAAATATCGGGTTATTTTGGCTTGTTACAATGACAGAAGTATATAAAACAGCCTTTTTTTGATAAGGTAGATAACAAAGATCAAAGTTGAAAAGTTTGTGATGTTAGAAGAGAAATTGCCCTCTCAGAGATTTCAAGGCCTTGATTCACTATAAATAAAACAATGACAGCAAATTGATACAGTAATCATGTGACGGCTAACATCATCACAAGTCGTAGTAAAGATCCAAACAAAGATTCTCCAGGAAAATAGACAAACATTATGTGAGATTTAAGGAAATCATTCTGAAATATCACCTGTTGATGAAGTGAACGGGTGAAAGGATACCGAATGGAGAACCTGCTGCTAAAAGATAATCCCCTCTCTTAATTGAAGGCGATACAGCTATGTTTGGCAAATTCTAGTAACATGAAAACATATATCATTGTCACTTTTATAGAGCTGGTAATAGCAAGGTCAGAAGAACAATGGGTCGGAACTCATACCATCCCATGAAAGATCTGGCGATAGCATGGTAATAAAAACTAACCTCGGGAAATAGGGGAACCCCAAGTACAGCAACTTTAGTGAGAGACTTGCCCATAAGACTTGGATTTGCTGACTCCTCAAGTGCCATAGGCCTTTGGCTCTATATTAAATGTGTCTTAAATCTCAATCAGATAGGTATAGCTAAATGTCAAATTTGCAGAAATTATAGAACTTCAACATGTAATTTAGGTTATACTCTGGATATGAAACTGATGGTCTATTGATACATGATCTCACTTAATTTCTCTCTAATTCCCAATATACAACTATCACAAACCACGTCTGCTCAAATACACAACCACCTCAAACAACAGAACCATCAGAAAAGAGAAGTCGTGTTCTCCTTCTATTTCTGCCTAAGGGACAGGAAAAAGCAAAGTAACTGGCTTTCAAATTCTTTCCATAGTTTTTAAGCATCCAATTGTGCTGCTTCTACAATGAATTGATTTTACAAATCAGCACGACTGCTATCACAACCTGAGAACTCTTAGAGAATGCAACAATTTAGTATAGGTTCCAAAAGAAGACCTCACAAAAATCTCTTGAAAGTAGACAGTCAGCGATAGTCACATCCCTTTGAGAAGAAGTTGGCAAACGTTCACATTTCATGGTTTCCAAATGTCAATGACTTCATCAAAGCACATCTTAGACAATGCCAAACATGTTCAAAACCAATTGACACACTTGCCAAAGAAAATTGTCAGCTTTAAGTGTACATTGAAGGCATCAAGGGGACTCTCCTGCCTTGTGGCACACACCAGTTGAACAAAGTCGTAGATGAGTTGTCCACTACTTAACCTTGTGGCGCATGCCATATAGACACCTCATGTGCACAACAAGGTGAAAGCATTGACAGCTGTGCCAGCATCACGTCTTGTAGAAAAGGCCAGGTGGGCTAAGTCATGGTTAAACATCATGCTGTTGGCTATGGATGTCCTAATGCACAATTAATAAGATCGTGCCTCCACAAGCAGGCATCAGCTAAGCTTTTTGATCATGGTAAGTACTTAATCCGAGCATATACTGTTTTCAATATAATAAGTATCTAACCCTGTAATTCCACTAGTAAAAAACCAATGACAAGATGCTTCAGGAAGAAAGCACCTGAATCCCCGTAAAGTTTTGTGCACTGCTGTCAATAGATGCCAGAGACCAACCAATTTCCCAACCATGACCCACCAAGCCAGATGAAGCTTCAACTAGCGACTGCAAAGCAAGGGAGGAGCCAGGTACATCAACCTGCACAATAGCAGATTATGCCCTTATCATGCCTGTTGGTGTGCGATAACAAATAGTGAACCAATCAAGGCAGGCGATAACAGAAATGATAGATATGTCACACAGATCACCCAGTGAAAGTGACCAAAGGCATCAACGTGACCAAAAGAGTAGCCCTGATGAAGTGAAAGGCAAAGTCCTCCAATTGTCTAGAATTTTCTATAATAATCAAAATATGTTTCCCCAACAGTCCATATAAATTCAAAGCGAGGAACTTTCAATTCAGTAAAAGTAATGTAATTTGTCAAAAAAGAGCTCTCACGTCAAGCTTTCATTAGATTCTTGACAACACAGAAAATTACTTCCCAGCAAGTTTCTTCAGTTTCCAATTAAGAACATTAGTAGACTAGGTACCTACCAATGTTAAAAGCTGGGCACTTAGCCAACTAGGGACTTCTCTATCCAGTCCTTCAGTGTCCTCGGCCCTCATGGTGTTCTTCAATAAGTTAGAAATCATCAAATTCAGGACTAAGCATCGATTTCAAAGAAACATAATGAAATCTACAGAAGAAATGTGAAAAATAGTCCAGCACTACCTCCACCAAAATGTCAATCTGAGCACCAGAAATCAACTCAGGCTGGCCCTGCAGTAGAGAACGAAAGTTTAGGTTTGGAAGTCATCCAATGTGAAATTAAGCAACTGTTAGAACAGAAATAGGTGTGTTTGGTTGCAGCGAATATTTCTGTTTTCAGACAACTGCTCAGAAAACATGTTCTGCGACCAGCGGCCTTAATCAAATTCTCTGAAGGCTCAAAATAGAATTATCATAAAACTGAAAACCAAAAAAGCAATTTTCAAAATGTTTCAATTGAAGGGAGAGAAAACAGGATAATCCCCGAGGATTCTCATGTTAAATACAAATGCAATAACAACAAAAGTGACTCTATGCCAAATACACAGTCCATTGAATGTAAAACAATGCAAAACGGAAAATGGAGAAGTTAACACAATAAGTCAATGACTAAAACATTTCTCAAGAACCAAACGCACCCCACAGGATATTCTCAACCTTCGAATTGTTCTCCCTGTGCCACAATGATAGAAAAGGCTCGACCACTGACGCCACGGTGATGACCAATGCTCTGCTCCAATTATCATCGCCAAGAACTCGACTCGCCAATCCAGCGCCGTAAAGACCCTTGGGCACCAACATACCCGAAGCTGACAGTGTTGTTATCCCAGACCTATGCACGTACAGACTCACATCAAACTCTCTTATGCCATGATTACATCAACTGAACTACAAATTGAGAGACTCGAGAACAGAAAAAAAACGGAGAAGTTCAAAAATTCACTCACTGGTATTGATGGAAAGCATGGTTCCGCATCTTCAAGCCCTTTGGGTCCTGAAATCGAACGAGTAAATTGCACCATGTAAGAGCAGCTCCAACTTACATTAAACCAATCGTGGGTACCCAAAAAATGAAACGAAAGAGGCATTGACTGAGAGAGATTTGCAAGCAAGAACAGAGAAAGAGAGAGAGAGACTCACAGGGCCTTGAACTCGGACCATGACCGAAATTTCCCGGGCAACTAGGACGATTTCCGGCAAACCCATTTCAAGAAACTGGGGTCCGACGTTGTCTCCGGAAGAACTCGCTCCGAGGTTTCCTTGTTCTCCCCTCGCACAAGCGCGAGGTCGCCGTCAACTTCTTCTTGCTCCGCCCACGGCTTCGACAGCGAGTACGGATGGATTGGTTCTGTTGCGTAGAAGCTCGCTTGTCGAGAAGACTGATAAACAATTTCTACAGAAAATATTTAAAAATTGTTGCTTTCTTCTAAAAATCTCAAAAAGATAACATTTCTTAGATTTTAAAAAAGAAACTTGAATTATGGACCAAAAAATAAAAATTGGGTTAAATGCAAATTTGTCCTTTTATATCAATATCTCGAGATGGTTTTAATCTTAGATTGGATAAACTTTAGAGATTTGAAATAAAAAAATGGATTAGAAAAGTTTTATTGATAAAGAAAATATTTAGTATTTGTTACCGATAAAATCTTATCAATTGTATTGTCTCTGCAACAATGCAAGCAAATGTAAAGTGAAGTGAGTTTATACATTTTCTACTAGATGAATTAACTCCATCATTCGACGAAAAATAAAACAAAAAGACTTAATTCCGTTACAATATCTGTTACAAGTGAACTTAAGCATGTCTTACTTGCTTTATTTGTAAGGATAATGACACAAATGAATCTCAAATTTTAGCTCAATGTCAATGTGGTAACTCAATAAGTAATGTGATATCTGAACTTTTAATTTATTCAATTTGGTCTTTAAATGTTTGGTACATATTCAACGTAATTCTTAAATTATATAAAAATATTTAATATTATTATTTTATTAAATTTATTTAATTGTCAATCATTTTCTGACATGGCATCACATGAATAGAAAAGTTAATCACATAGACTTTTTGTCTATGGAAAACTAACGTGGTAGGTAGAGAGCTATGCAGCGGACACAAGGTTTTAGGCTTGATGTAATGCTACCATCTTTGGACACGTGTGATGTGGTATAACTTCTCTCTCGCGTGTTATTCTTATTTTGTTTTTAAACGATTAATACTATTAAAAATCTCAAATTAATATTAAATGGCACATTTACTTCATATTAATTTTTATCTCATAAAAATATTCATTTCTATATGATGACGCATTTACCCCCAAATTAATTTTAATCCAACAATAAAAACATGTAAATTAGTATCCTTGTCAAAAATTTACCTTCGATAACATTCCTTCCGGCATGCAATTAAAATGAATACGTGTCGTGGTAGATAGCTGATAGATGAATTTGATCTTAGAAAATGACAGATGCAACATGAGAAGTGCACCTACGAAGACACGTATAAGGAGGGTAAATTAGGGACATAGGTATAGTTTTTGGATTTTGGAAGAGAAGTTTGGGATAAATGTTATGATAGGTACTCATTTGATATTTTTCACGCAACGAAAATTAATTTTGAATAAATTATTTTTGGATATCGGTTAAAGATTTATTACAGCCATGTACCTTTTGTGTAGTGACCAACGAGGATTGTGGCGATGGTCAGAACGGTGCCTGGTCTTGTGTGAGCTTTCCGGCTTTGATCTCCGCGGGAGAGGTGTTGAGATTGATATCTTGTATTCTGTTATCCAAGAGATTATGAGGCGATTTCAAAAGGCCCCCCTGGGGTCCCGCTCCCCGATGAGCGGACGGGAATCCGGGGGCTCGCCCCGAAGGGGGTCGCGGGGGTAGCACCCCTGAACCGCCAGAGGCATTTTATATTCTATCATAGAAAGATTTATATGGAAAAGCTAAATATTTTAAGTTATGTGGACAATTTTATAATTTGTGTCATGTAGGGTTTCATTTTATATATTTAAAGTGAAACAAGTCTCTAGGAGTGAGAAAGAGTAGTTGTACATTTTTCTACATTATTAGTGAAACGGATTTCTTCTCCCTGTGGACGTAAGTAGACAGAACATCTTTCTTGCTGAATCACGTAAATTCTTGTATTTTACGAATTTTTCTTATTTTTTTGCATCGTTAATACGATCGAATTTATATATTCGACTGGAGGAACGAGACTCTTCTCCGTCCACTTCATCCATCCGAAATGCGAGCTCGAAAGCGCCCTCGCCAAGCTTCGAACGGCAACGTAGCGCACCGCAACGCCACGACCAACCATGCGGAACCGCCTCAGGACGATCAGGGTACCCGCAAACCCCGGGAAAAAACACGCCATTCTTCTCAGAGATGCTGTAGTTGCTTCATTTTGCCAGATTTTTCGTTTTCATCTTGATGGGGTTTGATGAATGTGTCCTTCTTTGTTGTTTCTCTCCTCCCCCTTCTGCTTGTCCTCTTGGTCTCGTAGAATTTCAACGGAGCTCTTCGTACCGTGACGTGGACAAGGACGGGTATGAGTATATTCTCTTTTATCTCTCTGTTTTGGGCCTTCACTGTTTCGTCTAACTGCGCTGTATGTGTTGGCGAGCTCTGCGTGTCAACTTGTTAGGTGTTGCGTTTGTCATAGGGTGACAGGGTCACAATTTTTCACTCAGGCTATGAAACGTGTGAGTATCTCAGGAACACTCTTGATTCCGAGTTTGAGTTGTTCAGACTATATTCGTGGAACTAGCAACTCTCCATAGTAATGTTGGGTTTCTGAAATTTGTGTCCCTGGGTGCTCTGGGGATTAGTTAGAACTGGATAAATTCGAGCATTTTATTTATATGTGCAAGGTTTGCACCGCATAATTCCTGTTAACTCCACAGAAGTGACAGTATCATATTGGAACTACTGTTCGGTTAATGGGCCACATCATTCTCGATATTTTCTGGAATGGTTGTTTGGCAATATGCAGAGTTCTTTTTGATAAGATGGATTTTCCAAGAACAAGACTTTATGAATTGAGACAGCAACCCTTGATAGACGAGTAAAAGTTTTTGCCTTCAATTATTTCCCATTACATCAGTTTGGAGGATAGGGATCTAAATAATGTTGGGATCTAAGTAGTGTTGAGCTGGTGGTTAAACAATATGCTTTCCTTCATCATCTAAAACTACCCCTCTGTTTTGAACATCTGTTTGGATTATAAATTGACCGTGTGAAACTGCTTTGTTATTTACTTTCCAATGACTCTCGAGTGCAATTTTGGCAATCCCAGGGATGCAATCTTTAGCTAGAAAGATCAAACCATTTCCATCTGCTGGATTTTGTGCCCCAGGTCATGTCATTTTGCGATGCACAGATAATAAACATGACATGGCTACAAAGCTTCCATCTACATTCCTTGCAAACATTTTTGTATCCCTAGTGTTGCACAGTTTCTTGTACTAGTAGTGCAAGCACTATTCGAAGCCAAAGCTAGGGGATTAGTTTTTATGTTAAATGCATACTTTCCAATCGTATACCTGTTTGGTACAGCTTCCATACAGCAATTACAACTGGGAAAAGCAGTGTTGTAGTTTTCATAAGGTGCTTGATAAAATTTTCACAACTGCAGCACCCTCAAACTGCAACAACTTGTAGCAGCTTTTAGTAAACTGCCTCACTGAGTTTTGAAGTGCTGCAACCATATATTGCCAAGCACATAAGTTACAACACTTCATAGTACAACCATAACATTGCTACATCTATAACAAACAGACCCTAAACAGCATAATAGGAGCTGCAGCTGCAGCAATAATGACAACCACCGAGCCTTTTTCTGTATGTTGAGTTGGCCATTAGTTTGATTCTAGAAACAAAATTATGCAATAGCATCTTGAAATATGGAAACCAAACTGCTGCATTTGAAGATATTTCTTAGAAAGCGAAAACAGTCATTACTTTCTTTTAAGACATCCTTTGCTGGATCCATTCACCAAGAAAATTATTCTCTACAAGCATCTTGTATAGGGAAATCTGTTTGTTGATGAATTAATTGATATTATAGCCATGTTATATAATCGCACTGGGCCATATGGGTTTCAGATACTCTTAACTTTCAACTAAATTATTGATGGCAAACTGTGATTTCTAATTTCTGGTCATCTGATAATGTGTGATGCTGATTAATTGAGTTCTCTTCAGTTATGTTCAGGTGGAATTGGCTGAAATAAGGGAAAAAGTGCAATGCCCGATATGTCTAGGTGAGAATGTGGGGCATAAATCCACTAGATGCTTTAAAATCCTTTTGTTTTTAGCTAATTTAGAAATTCCATTTCAAAATTGATGAATCTATTGAGTAGACAGTTGTGATTAGCCATCACAAACTGCCTGTCTGCATGAATAAGTTCAAGTCCTAAAATCTCTTCGAAGGTTCTATTGTCAAGCAGTTGGATCTGACTCTCACTAAGAAATACCGTATTTGGCATGAATTATGTAAAGACTTGCTTTATTCTCGAGAAACTCTGGTACTGTATATACTTGTGGCAAAAGTAAGAAACGAAAGAACTTTGATTAGATGATAAGGTCCCATTGAATTAGGCAGTAGGTTTAAATTTAGTTTTTACTTCATGTGCGACCTCTATGTAGGTTTATTATTCTTTAAAGGGAAAAGTGCTTGGACATTTGGCTAGATGAACAGTTAAACATGGTATCCTGGGAACTTTTATTTTCAAAAAGGAAATCAATACGTGATCAAATGGCCATACTTGTGAGTTCTAGATACTGCAGTGGCAGTTTCGTCTTTCTGAGTTAAACTGCGAATGAAGGATAAAAACCTATAAACCTTTTTTATGCCACTTTTTTTGCTCATTAAGTCTATGCATGAGCCTCAAGAATATCATGATTTCTTTTTCTGATCTAGGAATCATACGGAATACAAGGGCAGTAAAGGAATGCTTGCACCGTTTCTGCCAAGAATGCATCGCCAAATATATGCTGCTTGGGTGTGCCATACACAATCCACTTCCTTTTGACTCCTTACAAACATCATAATTTTCTCTTCAGTTGGAGATCATCATGAACTCCTTGTTCAAACAATCTTTTCATTTATTCAAATTAATTAGTGGCATTCCTCATTCAGGAGTAATGCATGCCCTGCTTGCCACGAGCATTGTGGCAGTGATGCTCTCCGTGCTGATCGAAGATATGATGCTCTGATAGAAGCATTTTATCCTGATGTTGGCAAGTCTAAGGTATATTTTGTTTAATATGTTGCACCAGTGCTGTGATATATTCGACAACTCCTACTGCTGGCGTTGACTGTTGAAGCTAATCATGAAACATCTGGTTCAGGAATTTGCTTTTCATGTTACTGTTGCTGAAGACTTGACTCAGGATTCTTCTGAGAAGGCTACCAACACTAACACTGATCATGTTGCCTTGCTTCACAACACGTTTGTTCCTACCCCAATTCCTTTGACAGAGCACGGTAATAATTCACCGATACCGTCTTGTATTTGTGCACTTCATCATTATACTTACTGATATTTCTTTCGTGTTGTCAGATCTAAATGCCACTCTTCCATCAATTGGAGTCAATGTCAGCATGTCTGAACTCAGGCTTGAAGATGAAGCTATGGTTATCAGTACAACCATTGAATGTGCAGTTGTTGCTGAACAGAATCAATCTGAAGAAGCTGTCGACGTGGCTACTGGAGGTTTAGCATCCCAGCACTCACTTGTTCTTTCATTACCCATGGTGCTGGAACAAGGTATTAAACCTCTCCTTTAATAACTTGCAACTTCCATATTACTTACCAGCATTCTTATCGGCATATGCTATGTCTTTTCCTTATTTGACTTGAGAGTTTCCCTCTCTGCTTCTCCTTCTCCGCCGACTCAAGTGACTGGTCCAGTGTTAACTCCGGACGATGGAAACAGAGTAATGAATGAAGATGATCCTGCAACTGTTGGTATTCAAAAATCTACTCCTGTCGATGAATCTGAGACCCTTGATGCTTCTACTCTTGGCTCTAATCCTGTTGAGATGATTGATCCTGCCCCTAATCCTCCAGTTGATCCGATGCCCAGATTGCCTCTTGATCAACAACTAGCAACCTTCTGGACGCCACAATCAACACATCAGATCGTTGTTGAAGCTGTATTAGATCCGCCAATGATCCACACGGTGGATATCAACATCTTCAGGACTAAGCTTGAGAAGGTTAAAAAAATTTTACGGTCCGAAGATGCAAGCTCTGTTAATACTTCATTGGAGTTTTGTTGAAGCTGTATTAGATCCGCCAATGATCCACACGGAGGATATCAACATCTTCAGGACTAAGCTTGAGAAGGTTAAAAAAATTTTACAGTCCGAAGATGCAAGCTCTGTTAATACTTCATCGGAGTCTGGATCGACATCTATTATCACTGACGAGATAGTAAAGGCCAAGTGGTACGAATTTCTCGAATTCTCGAGGGGTGGCTATCTATCGATTGTCACTGACCCGTCAGTTGGGGAGAAGGTTAAAACTCTGTTGAGCGAGCTGCATGGCGGTAATATTTGCTTCACTAGGTCTCCTAGGTTTGGAAAACGCTGTGAAGAATTCTTGGCTCAATTTCTTAGTGGAGTTGATACTTATAAGCAGGATTGCGAGAAAATAGCCACATTGGCATTATGGCAAAAGAGACGTAGGCTTTCGCATGAGTCTGTAGAGAGGAATAAAGAAAGAGTGAAGACCGCATACGATAGTTTGCGAACTTGTTAGATGAAGAAGCCAACCTCATTGCTCAAGAAGGGATCTTGAGAAGCAACTCGCTGAAATCCGACAATGGAAGAAATTCAACGGGATCGCCGTAGCTCAATTGAACGAGCTTCTAAAGAAAGATCTTGATGATTATGAAGTATCGGTAAAGGAACAGGATCAATATAACAAAGAGGCAGCTAGGCAAATACATACCATATGCCAATTGGTGCACGAAAGTAGCTATCTGGAGCGTGATTTGTCCATTTTTGAGAGGGATGTGAAAAATTTGTTGAATGGTCTGTAACATACATCACTTCTTACTGATGAAGTATTCTCTCTATCCCCACCGACCTTTTTAGCTCCTTCTATCTGGCTGGCGATTTGTGAACACGTAGCCAATCGTGTCCTGTCACGAAATATCAAGTTGGTCTCTCAATCGTGTCCTGTCACGAATTATCAAGTTGGTCTCTCGAGGGCAAGCTCTATTTAAACCGTTTCTCCTTTTTGAAACGCTTCACATTTCCATGTTCCCGCCTCCTAAGATTATCTCTTTAACCCTCTTCTGGACCCATCACCTTTGCTTTTTGCCTTTTCTCCTTCAGATTCTACATATGGCGGGAAGACCGCGATCTTCCATGAACTCCGTCACTTGTCCAAGCGTGTTCTTCAGAATTATGAACATTACGGCCATCGTTAACTTTCATGAATGATGTCTTTGAAGGTGGTCGGTTGATTTTCGGTCCATGTCTCAAGTCAGTTGCTCATCCGTTGGAGTTTGTCGAATGTTTCCCTCAACACGACGCCAAAGTTTCTCCCATCAATCGCAGCTTTATTTGTGACCATGTTTGGTCTAACCCAAGCTATCGATTCGGCTCCTTTTCAACCTTCTACGAATGATTCTTTCAACGGTATCTAAGGTTGAAATCTCAAATGTGGCCTAAATGGCAGCAAGCTAGAATTGACTCGGCTTTGGAATTTTGTTGCTTGCCTCTCATCTCTTTTGAGTTCGACCTTATCGATACTCTCTGCTATTTTCGGTCCCCGTTCAGCACATTGCTTCTTTCTTGTGCTGGAGCCAGTACCTATCACTCTGTTGGACGTGTGGACTCTCGCCGGACTATGTCCTTTTGGTGAGCATTCTGAGACTAATGTTGTGACATCCGGAATTTTCGTAATTATATTTATATGACATTCGGAAATTTCCATAACCGATAATAATACTTAGATTATGAAGCTCGGTATTAACTAGTTTAGAAATAGAGTGGACACGTAGAAATCTTAGTTAAATCGTAAATTTTGTGAGTTATGGGAAACGCCGAGGATGACTATCGCAAATGTAATCGTTCCGAGTTGGACATGTTGAAAACACATAATCCTTTTGTCAAGAAGAAAACCGCTAGCTAAACAATCAAGAGGGAATCCCCTCGGCAGTCATGAATATGTCACGGCCCTAAGAAATGGATCGTTCTCGAAGTTTTCTAAACGAAGGACCGTGACTAATCCATGAACGAGCGGGCGGACCCTGAGAATACTAAGTCCTAGGCTGTGTTTGGTCATGACGCAGCATTCAGCGAATAATTCAAGCAAAACCTTGCTTAGAGAAAGAAATCTCGAAATTCAATATTTATGATAATGTTATGTCTTCAAAACAAACCCTAAACACCCTTTTATATGAGTTAAATCTAATTACAATAGGAAACTTAATCATAATAGGAAAGTTACTTAATCTGAATTGAAAGCCTAATCATAATAAGAAAGTTATATAATGTGAATTGGAAACATAATCATAATAGGAAAGTTAATAAGTATCAAATAGCAAAATTACAAAAACGACCCTTAAAATTAACTCATAAAAAATACTAAAATAATAGAAAAAAAACCATCTAAAAACCATCTAATCGCATCACCGTTTTGCTTTCCGTTTGGACTTCTGTTTGTCCAATTGGTTCAGAAACGCACCACTAATAAATTCTGCATCATTCTCCTCCACTTGAAAAGAACTCGTTCTCGAGTTAAAATCAAAATCTGGATATAGCAGTTTTGTGGACTCATGAAACAGTGACAAATCAATAACATTAAAAGTGTTGGATATGCTCATGCTATATGGAAGGTCTATAACATAAGCATTATCGTTGATCTTCCTACTGACAGCGTAAAGTCCATACTTCTTTAGCTGCAATTTATTGTAAGATCCAGCTGGTAATCGCTCTTTACGAAGAAAAATTATGACTTGATCACCTACCGTAAACACCGCTTCCGCTTGTGCTTAACTACTATAGCTTTATACTTCTGATTATCTTCCTCCAGCTTCTATTTGACTTCATGATGCACCTCTACAATCTGTTTAGCCATATGATCTGCTGTTATACTTTTATCAGCTTGCTTAGGTAACTGTACTAAATCCAGAGTATGCTGAGACGCCTTTGTATAAATAACAAAAAAAGGCGACCTGCCAATAGAACTATGAACTGCATTATTATAAGCAAATTCTGCTTATGATAAAGTAACATCCCATTGTTTTGACTTATCTCCACAAATGCTTTGAATCAAGTTTCTCAGAGTTCTATTAACCACCTCTGTTTGCCCATCAGTCTACGGGTGAGCAGTGCTACTGAAATTCAAAGATGAATCAAATAGTTTCCATAAAGTCCGCCAAAAATGCCCTAGAAATTTACTATCCCTATCTGAGGTAATAGATTTGGGCACACCATGTAAACGAACCACTTCCTTAAAGAATAATCTGGCCACACTTATTGCATCAGAAGTTTTCCTTTGTTCTTCAATGATAGCAACGTATACTTCACTCCATCCTTCACGAGGTTATACTGATTGCTTCTTCCCGAATGATGAGCATCTACATCAAATTGCCACAGTCTCCCATATGACATATATCCATGTCTACTTCATCACAATACAGCTCATCATGATATTTTTTAATTTAGAATGGAATTTTGCATCGTTCAATCACCTGAATATTTTCTACTCCAGATTTAATCCATCCTAATGTATAGAGATTAGGATACTTCTCCACGAGTATTCCCAACTTCTTCACTGCCTCCTTCCCAATAATATTCTCCATGCTTCCACTATCAATAACCACAGCAAAGATCTTTTCCAGAATGGTGCACCTGGTTTGGAATAACTGATAGCGCTGTAAATCATCTTCCTGTTTTGGGGCCAACATCATTTTGCGCACCACACAATTTACTTACTCCTCTTCTTCATCTTCAAAATCATCGTCATCACCATCCGGCACACAGCAATATCCATCCTCCTCCTTTTTCTCTCGCTACTACATTTACGGTCTTTCTCTAAGGACATTCATTAGATCGGTGCACAGGCTGATTACACTTATAATACTTTATCGCGGCTGGTTTAACATAAGGGTTAGGGTTCGCAGTTTTCTGTGCTTGCGTTCCCTTATCTCTCGGCTCGTTCATAGGGCACTTTTCTACCGCATTATCTTTCTGATTTCACCCTGCGTTAAAGCGATTATTGAAATTGCTCTTCTTTACTTAACTGCTGGAACTGTTACCTCGATAATTTTCGTAGCCTTTTCTTCCCCTATCTTACTGCATCAATTCTGCCTTCATCGCCATATTCTTGGCTTCAGTTAAATTTCGCAGAAACCGCACTCCAATTTTATCTCGAATGAATGGTTTTATCTCGAATGAAGGGTTTCAAACCATCGAGATATATGACCACTTGTTGTCCCTCCGTCTCTGATAAATTATTCTGCTCTGCCAATCTCATAAATTCGGCCGTATACTCACGCACAGTCCGATTGCCCTACTGGCAATGTTGATACTGCTGGAACATAATCTGTTCATAATCAGGTGAAAGAAATTATTGCTTCAACAGCCTTCTCATTCCAGTCCAAGTTCGAACTCTATCTTTCCCTCCTCGCTCCCTCTTATTCTGCAATCTCTCCCACCATGCAGATGTACCCTCCTTTAATCTACAGGTTATTAATCACACCCTTTTCTCACTAGGGGTCTCCATATAATCGAAAAATCTATCTATATCAACAATCCAATCCATAAATTCTTCTATGCCCAGACTTCCATTAAAATAAGGTATATTGACTTGCAATTTAAAGTCGTTACCTTCATGATCATCGTAACGTTGTCTTCCAACTCTCCGATCATACCCTCTTTGAAATCCTCCATGACGACGTCTACCACCATAATCAGCACCTTCCGCTTCAAAATAATCGTTTTCTTCTTCTTCCGAACTCTCTGAAAACAGCGGGTTATGCAACTTGCAGACATGAACAGGCCTATCAACAGGATTACCGCGAGCAAGATCTGCACCCGGCCTTCTGTCGTTCTGCTGATTCCGGTTCACATCAACGCCAAGACCTTCGAACCGATCTGTTAACTCGTCAAATCGTTCTTCGAAAAGACGAAGACTTTGATCGAATCGTTGATCCAAGCATTCCATTAAACGCTTCTCCAAACATTGCAGAGCGTCGTCCCCAAAGGTTGAGGCTTCATTCTCCTAAGCATCCTCACGAAGACCACCGCTAGTCGTCATAGGCTCTGATACCACCTGACGCAGCGTTCAGCGAATAATTCAAGCAAAACCTTGCTTAGAAAAAGAAATCTCGAAATCCAATATTGATGATAATGTTTTATCTTCAAAACAAACCCTAAACACCCTTTTATAGGAGTTAAATCTAATTACAATAGGAAAACCAATCATAATAGGAAAGTTACCTAATTTGAATTGGAAACCTAATCATAATAAGAAAATTATCTAATTTGAATTGGAAACCTAATCTTAATAGGAATTTTAATCATAATAGGAAAGTTAATAAGCATCAAATAGCAAAATTACAAAAACGACCCTTAAAATTAACTCATAAAAAAATACTAAAATAATAGAAAAAAACCATCTAAAAACCATCTAATCGCATCACCGTTTTGCTTTCCGTTTGGACTTTTGTTTGTCCAATCAGTCCAGAAACGCACCACTAATAAATTCCGCATCAGGTCATCTGGATTTCTACTAAGGATAGAACTAGATAAGATAGGATATGAAATCTAAGGGATTTGTTATATCATATCTATTGTTTGGTGAATCATAGTAATAAAACCGGAGATTTTTCATATATTATTATATCCATTATTTGCTATGAATATCATATTAATGTAAATGAACATAAAAATTCCACAAACGGATATGATAAAAATTTCTCATGACACTTTTACCTACTTTATTTTTATTTGCTTTTTTTTTTATTTTTCCCTCACTTTTTTAATTAATTTATTTCTTATTTCTTATTTCTTTTTTATTTCTTTTTCCCCTTCCATCATTCTCTAATAAAAATTTATTAAATAGTAAACTATACTAATATAGCTAAAATATTTAATAAATATAAATAATTAATGTATTTATTTATATATATGAAATTTATATCATAAGATAGGAAGAAATTTGAATATATGAATAAATAAAAGAATAAATAAAAACAAAATAATTCTTATGATTTTTTATTTTAAATTTTTTATTAAAATTCAAATATTATTTATATTCATATTTTAGTTTAATTTTATTAATTTAACAAGTTTGATATTCGAGAAAAATAACTTTTATATTATGGACATTAGAAATCATATCCACCCTTATCCCACCTCCTCCGTAGGATAATTTATTTGGGCTATATCCCTTATATATCCGACTTTATCTTATCTTAGGCAGGTACCAAACATGAGATAGAATAAAATATATTATATCTTGAATTTTATCCTGACTACCAAACGTAGCCCTAGGGTTTTCTTGATGTGTTCTAGAATACTCCTGGGGGTGGGTGATATTGTAATTGTACAACCTTGTAGAAAATACTGCCAATTGGTAGATAGAGAGATACAATCTCCACCATTGGATTGATGAGGGATCTACGAATATGGTCGAGCATATACTTGTATATAAAGGGGTTTCCTCCCCTCATTTATACAACTCATTCTCGAGTAAAATACAATGCAAAGCTTGTCTCTCTAAGATTCTTATATGTGAGTGAGGGTGGGAAAATTGACTTGGGAGGAAATAACCTGTTTACCTTCCATACGTCTTATATCATCTTTTGCAATGACTTCAGAATCAACCAAAGTCACTCCTCCAAGGATTAGGAAGAAGGGATATGCATATCTTCAAATTTCTAAGGAAGAAGAAATAGATGAAAACCTTGCCCCAATAATCAAAAAGAAAAGAAAAGTATTACATGTTTTGCCAAGCGTTGATTGGGGTGTAAATATCGATACCAAAGTCAACGTCGTTAGTGAAGATTCAACTCAGGTCACTTCTAAGGAGATTGTCAAAGCCAATGACTTTGTCAATTCTGCAAATCATGAAGTTATCGGAGACCTTGCTGATATTAATTATGCTCATCCTGTTATTGTTGCTGAAGACTTGACTTATGATTCTTCTAAGAAGGCCACCAACCCTGCTTCGCATCACATGTTTGTTCCTGCCCCGATTCCTTTGGCAAAGCATGGTAATGATTCATCGATACTAACTTGTATCTTTGAACTTCGTCATTATACTGACCGATATTACTGTCATGTTGACAGATCTAAATGCCAGTCTTCCATCAATTGGAGTCAATGTCAACATGTCAAAACTCAAACTTGAAGAGAAAGCTGTGGTTATCAATACAACCAATGAACATGTAGTTATTGAGACTCAGGAAGAGTCTGAAATGGTGAAGTTGATGAAGGAAGTTGAGGCAAAACTAGAAGAATTAAAGGGGAAGGTAAAAGCTATAAATGAAGATTTGAATGAGGAGGTTAAAGCTCTAGAAGAAGGACTGAATGAGAAAGTTAAAGCTCTAAAGGATGGCATGGCAACCCTTAAGAAAGGTTTTGAAAACTATTTGATAAGCCTTAAAGCCAACCTAAATCCTTCATTTTTTACCAACACACCTTCCTCATCAAAGTAAAGCTGAATTCTACTTTTGTATGTTTGCAGTTTGTTGTATTTGGAATGTGTTTGGAGTCTATTTGGACTTGAATGTTGTAGGTTGAAATACTATGTGTTTCTGTTTTCATGGCTCAAATCGAAAACTAACATAAGGTTCCGTAAATACTACAATAATGAATGCTTCAAAATGCAGACAATTTCATTCTTGAATATTTATTCAAAGCATATTCAGTAATAATGATGACTAATAATGAATTGCGTATTTCAAATGCAACAACGAATTTAAGAGATGTCTTTCACATTAAGAAATGATTAAGTGGCAATCCCTAATCTATTGTGAAATTAACAGGATGTTCTGGACCACAAAAAAATAAATGATAAATAATTATAAATTGTTGCGGGGTCCACTCTTTTAAGAATGTGTGGCTCGCAATATGTTACTATTACAGTGGCCCAAAAACTGTTATGCTAGTGTCACGGACTGTGATTCTCTCATACCGCGTACCCTTATGAGCGGAGTTTGGGATTATTGAATGAAGAGTGAGTAATACAAAAAGAATAAATACAACTAATTCGTGGGAGTGGCATCAGGACGATTGGTGCTAAGAATTCTAGGATGGAATAAATACACCCTTAGGAGTTCTAAAGGCGGGATTGGCCTCTCGTGCACAAACTAGTTGGAAGTTGATGCCGTTATCCTTACAAGGCCATAGCAGGTTAAAACCAGTTGTTATACTTAAAATATTCTACATGTATTGCTCGATAGACTAGATGCGTAAGCTATATTGGACGTGATATGATCTGATATGGATAAGCTATTCACCATGCGGTTCTTTGGAATAACTATAAAACGAAAGCTAGACTGGTGCGAACAACCCACCAAGCGCCAAACGGGCTATTCCCCGACCAAGAAACTACCGGCCCATAACACTAGCAAAGCCCTTTCACATTCAGTAACTGACGTTCTACCAAGTGTAGCATTTTATACAAACTCCTTCATGGGTCACATTATAAAAGCCCTAGAGTACAGACTCGAGACTTCATCCTTGACACACTTTGACGTCTAAGCTATTATCATTCTTGTTTTCTCTTACTCTTCACGAGTATCACCAAGCCTTCTTGCTTTCTACTCCATTCACTTCCCCTTTGTTGCAATAACCCCGTGACTACTTTTCTGATGAGTCACTGGCTGAGTGGAAAAAGAGTTTATCATCTCCTTTCCTTGGGTTATCACTTCATTGCAAATAACCCGATGTTGAAGTAGGACTTAGGATCCTACTCCCTAACTCGGATATGGCCCATATTGATGGTTCTAACTTTCATCGGATGTAGGAAGAATTATCCACTCTCTTTGCTCCTAGCTTGGAGGCTTTCAAGTCGAACGTTCATAGGATCAACAAAGCCAGATCTATCGAGGATAACTGCATCGACAAAAGAGACTGGGCTATTGTGTGGCCAAAGTTTGGATCAGCCAACAAAAAATCCTTTCTATGGTGGCAAAGCAAAACTCCAAGTTGCTGAAAGATGGGCAAGGTTGAACAACAAGGTTGCTCAAATTACTGAGCAAAACAATATGAAGGATCTCTTGGAGTAGCAAGAATCGAAGATGAATGATCTAGAAGATAACCTCGACCGTCTTTTTTCTTGGTCCTAGAGACACAACTTACTCAGCTCTCACTGCAAGCAAGAGAATGAGTAGACGGAGATTCACTTCGGAGATTGATTTAGGGCAATCAAGGGACAATTTAACTTTTCAAATGTACTCATTGATATATACATACATACATATATATATATGAGAAGAACTTTCAATGGCAAGTTGGGTTTCTTTGGTTCTTGTTTTTGCTCATATGGCAATTCTCTCATTTCCCACATAGTTGGGTAAAAAGTCTTTTTAAGTATTTCCTATTAATCAACCAAGGCAACTCTTCCCCATCAATACTCATCAATCGATAGGCATTGCCATTCAAGACATCTGTCACTCGATACGGCCCTCCCTACGTTGGCGACCATTTACCCAATCTTTCATTTTTTGTATGAATCGGTAAAATAGTCTTCCAAAGTAAGTCACTAATGACAAACTACTTTGTTTTAACATGTTTGTTATATACCTTAGCCATTCGTCTCTATTGAGCAATGACATGATCCAACACTGATGATTTTAATTCATCAAGCTCATCAATATTTAAGTACATTGACTATTGATATTCCTCTAGTAGGATGTCACTTTGAAAGCATACCCTCAAAGATTGAACAGTCATCTCTAAAGGAATGACAATCTCTTGGTCGTATGTCAACATGCGAGGGCTTACATCTGTCCTTGACCTTTTTTAAGTCCTATAAGCCCACAATACCATCGACAATGTTGAATCTCATTTTCTATGATTCTCCTCAAAATGTTTTTCATTAAGGTTTTCTATAATCTTATTCGAGGCTTCAACCTCACTATGATTCTCCTCAAACAAGGCCTTGAGTTCATCTTGATTCCTCTAGACCTCACAAAGTCCAACACTTCCTTACAGGTAACGACAGTCTCTTGGTCAACTATTATAGTTTCCAGTATATACAAAATCAGTGAATAATATGTTCTTCTGTGAACTACTTCACTGTTTTTCAAGTTATATTCTTGCCACTTTATAAAATGATCGGTAGCAACTAAAATGAAACTATGCTTCTTGGTAAAATAATTGTTATCGATCATATCAATCGCCCAACCTGTAACTGGCCACGGCTTGACGATGGGCTTTAACATGGAAGTGGGAACATGTTGAATCGGCGCATGTATCTAGCACGACTTACGTCCTATGGCGTAATTGATGCAATCTTGAGTTATCATTGGTCAGAAGTAATCATGATGGCGCAACAACCACTTCATCTTTGTTCCTACTTGATGCATGCCACAAGTGCCTTCATGGACTTCAACCATGGCTAACATTGATTCTTCTTTACTTTGGGCATTCTTCAACTATTTGTCTAGATAGCTGATCTCCTAACATGATATATTTGAATGCTTGTCTTTTGAATTTCTTATCTTGAGAACTAGGATTCCTTAGATAATTGACAAAAGGTTTTCTCCGGTCTTTCTCACCATCAACCACGCCAATGTCAACCATCATAATTCGTTTTTCAATCGACTGCAATATCTTGTCTCGATAGCTATAACTTGAGCCAAATCCCTTGTTATTCTATATCCGGATGCCATCCGTGCTAACTCATTGGCCAACGTATTTTAATATCTTTACTAATTCTTTTGCCAAACATAATATCCAATAATATTTTCATTCAAACATTGGTGGGGAAAATTATCTAAAAAGTCATAAACCTATTACATTTTGCTTATTCAATCATAAACATTTTAAGTTTGCCAATTAAATCCTAAACATTTTCACTCCTTACTAATTAAGTCCATCCGACCAATTTTGGCCAACCGACACTGACGTGGCTGCCGGCCAACACGGACATGGCAATTTTTTAAAATTTTTTTTGAAATTATTTTTTCTGCCTTCTTCTCTCAGGCTGATTTGGCGATCGGCCAGAGGCGCAAGCCAACGAGGTCGATCTCGCCGGCCTCTGGCGAAGCTCACCCCCACCAACTTGCCCCCACTGGCCACTGGCAAGGGCGAGCCTCGCCCTCTGTCGCCAGGCTGACCTCGCCCAAATCCGGTAAGGTCGAGCCTCGCCGAGCCACGGTGGGGCCAACTAGTGCCGTCACAAGTCAACCTCACCGGCCCACGCCTCTGGCCAGTCGCCAAATTAGCCAAAGGGAAAAAGGTAGAAAAAAATTATTGAAAAATTTGAAAAAAATACTTTAAAATTGCTACATCAGCGTTGGCCAAACAGAAAGCGGCCATGTCAGTGCCGACCAGCTAAAATTAATCGGATTGACTCAATTGGCAATAAGTGAAAAGGTTTATGACTGAATTGACAAACGTTCAATAAGTTTAGGACTTTTTGAACAAATTTCCTAACATTGATGTTCCCCTTTTAATTGTTTGACAATCAATTGTGAATTGCCCATCAAATTGATAGACTTGATGTGACATCCTTAATCCGACGCCACTTAATTACACATCGTTGGATTTATTTGACCTTGATTAGGCGCTAATCAAGAGGGTAAGCCCATCTTATCACATTTGACTTGGTTGATTTTTGAAAGATTGCACATTAATGTGATTTGTGCATAATTAGTATTCTATGTTTATTAACCTATAGTTTAGCTTCCAACGCAACTTCTAGAAGCTTTGTTTGGGGAAAGACCAAATCGGGTCTTGTTTTGAATGGTTTTGGCGCCACTTTGGGGAAGAGGGGGAAGAGATCAACTTGGTTGGTTTAAAGTTTGATTTCCTTAACTAAGTACTTGAGCCTACTTTGTTAGTCATGATTGCGTAAGGGAGAGACTTGTTGAAGAAGACTTTCAAGATGACTTCTTGTCCATGAAATTGCTTGATTGGGAGCAAATTAAGGAGCTAGGCTGGACTTGGTAGTTAAGCCATTAATGCATTGACATTATTGAGGTCTTCTTTCAAGAGCACTTAAGGAAAAACCCTTCTCACTTCTCTCATTCCTCTCTCTCTCTCTCTCTCTCTCTCTCTCTCTCTCTCTCTCCCACGCCGCTTGTCACCATCCACCGCGACATGCCGTCCTTGCCACCACATCGCTGCCATTTGCCAATGCCGTGCCGCGCTGTTCACCACCGTCCGCGCCACACCGTTCGTTCGTCGCCACGCCGCACCATCCACTTGTCCCCACCCATCGCCGAGCCAGCTCACGCCACCACGCCGTATGTTCGTTGCCGCCACCAGGTCATCCACTCAACATCGTCGCCGTTCATTCGCCATCATCATTTGTTCGTCTTCATCCGTATTCCGGCCAATTTCGTAAGTAATTCTTCTAATCAGTAAATAGGACATTATTCTACACATGTCAAACTTAGGTTTAATATTGTTTGAGCTTGTTCCATCATGTGTGTGGCTATCATTGGCTAGAAATCATTATGGATGGATTAGGTAGGTATGGAAGGTTAATTAAAACCATCATTGGGTGATGTTAATGTTGTCTTGCTTTGTTTTGCTTGTTCTAGGAAGATAAAGCCCATGTATTAATTTTGTATAGTTCGCTCATGAAATACTTTCGATTTTCGTGCATTTTATGTGTGCGGGATTTTAGATATTCCAACCGTGTAAGCATTAAACACTCGCATTAGCTTAAGTAAAAGATATTAAGTGGCTTGAGTGTTTTACATGTTTTCGTGATCACATAAAAGGTTCCGTATCCGTATGATTGTGGATGACGATGCCCGATGAATTTCGGATGCCAAATGGATTTCGGTTGCCGTTC
Source organism: Syzygium aromaticum (assembly GCA_024500025.1). Taxonomy (NCBI): domain Eukaryota; kingdom Viridiplantae; phylum Streptophyta; class Magnoliopsida; order Myrtales; family Myrtaceae; genus Syzygium; species Syzygium aromaticum. The sequence continues at coordinate 27,948,945 of CM044889.1, read as the reverse complement.
GCGGATAAATTTTGGAATGATGCTCTTAAGTGAATGCCATATTCGAGTGAGGTCAAGATGTTGCTGTGCCCGATGGGGCAGGACGATACTTGATTACGTCGGATGACTACCGACACGAGTGTTGGTCGTGGCCTTGAGCGGTCATAATAATCGAAGCACTTGTGATTGCATTGTGCATAAATATGTGATGTGAAGTGTTCTTGAATACTATGTGCAATTGTCGCATGCTAATTGGAAGTGAAGCTTCACGTGTGATTATTTGTGTGAATTGTATGTGCCGACGGGAGGTAAGTATTCATGTGTGACTATTTGATTGCATTTTGGTATACCAAGAGATTGATGTTACCGATCGTATTTCTGATATGAGGTATCCTCCTATACGAGGCTTAGAGAATTTACTTATTGAGTTATACTCATGTGTTGTTGCTTAACCATTTTCAGGCCCCTAGTATGGATACTTGGATTGTACGTTTTGGTGTCCTATAGATCAAGACGTAGAAGTTGTCGAGTACGTAGCATCGAGGACGGATACGACGTACAAGGAGTATACGACGACCGTTTGGGTCGATGAGGGGCTTTCCAACTTGGTTCCTCATCATTTTAAGACATGGTATATTTGGTTCGGGGGAAAGTTATTTGGACCTCTCTGGGGCCTTGACGGACCCCCGGGTGCGCCAGGCGCAATCCCATGGGACCCTATAGTGTTAAACGTCCCCGATGGTGTCGTCAATGATCTGGAGTCGGATCCAGATTACGACCCCTAACCCAAGCCATAGCATGCTCGAACGTGGAGGAAATCATATTCTTTTTGGGGTAGCCCTTGTAGATAGAAGAGCTAAGTAGACCCCAACCCCCTCTCATTTTTGTGATGTAATCGAAAAAGGGCCCGTGTAGTGAGCGTGTAATTATCCTTACTTCCAATGTGGGTCATTAATACATATATATGAAGCATGCTTTTATGAATGTGTTTCCCATGCTATCCCTTCTGTGTTGTTGGTTGGGTGATTTGGATTTTGCTTCCGCATATGCTTATTTGTTAGATAATAGGATGGGTCAGTGACGCCTTCTAGGACGTCGCAATTAAATGACCTAAGAAGGGAAATCACATGCCTAAGCCTTGGTGGATAGGACTAGGGCGCATCACTTGACATTCACATCGTCCAAGATTTACAGGCCAACAATTAATTAATGCCTTGTATTATGCTTCGTTGTTGGAACATTCAAAATCTAGTTTAAACATAAATTTTGTCTTATGTCCTTTCGGGAAACTATCAAAATTTCAATACCCAAGATCGACTTGTATTAGACTCATTAAAGTACAAAGTCCATGGGACCATCTGCACATTATTTTCATTCCCATACTCTTCATTCGCAGGCATGGAGACTTAGCAATAAAATCGGCAACTACTTGCCCTTTGATTGTTTTCATCGGTACAGATATCAAGTCAATTTCAGACAAGGCAAATGCCAATTTGACGACCATACCTTTAACGATAGGCTTAGTCAGCATATATTTGATAACCTCTATGAACAGCGGTCGGCAACAAATAGTGCCATAACTTAGTACATGCGAAATAGAAAAACAGACCAATCTTCTCAATGGCAGTGTATCGCCTCTCGACACCGTTTGGCATCCTTATAATAATACATCACATGTTCCTTGCTTTCGGCATTCTCTTGTGCCACCATACTTCCAATTGTTATATCAGTCGTTGACAAGTAGAGTTGCAATGGCCTACCCGATTTAGGTGGCATTAAAACATGAGGATTAAATAAGTTATCCTTTATCCTATTAAATGCAAGATGCTACTCTTCTCCCCCAAATAAACTCTTCCTGATTTTTAGCTTCAATAATGAAGAAAAGGCTTCTATTTTACTAGATAATTTTGCAATGAATCTATGCAGAAAATTTATCTTTCCTATCACCATTAGTAACTATTTTTTGGTTGTAGGGACTAGCAATTATAGGATTGCTGTAGCCTTATTTCTATCAATTTCTATTCCTTTTTATTAACAAGAAATCTTAGAAAATTATCGGCCTTCACACCAAAAGAACACTTAAAAGGGTTCATTTTTAATTGATATTTCTTCATCCTAATAGACTATTGTTCAACATAGTCAAGATGATGTCATCGTTGTAAACCTTCATGAAGTTACCAATTATATCATGAAAGACAAAATTCATGACTCGTTGATACGTTGCTCTAACATTCTTCAACCCAAACGGCATCACGATCCATTCAAAAGTATCGATTGCCCCTGGGCACCTAAAAGTCGTCTTCACACATCCTCTTCGGCTATGAAGATTTAGTTATACCCCGTGTGAGATTTTGTGGAATCACTGTCAACTGTTCCAAAAACTTAAACTGTTATATAAAGGCGTGGTTTAATATTTAATTACTCTAACACTTTCCATCACACTTAATACTATTTTAAAAGCTTAGTCTGGTCTTTTTGCCTAATACTAAGCATGGACATATTTAATTGGGGAGGCAAATAGGGCTTGGAAATATTTGAACTCAGGACCTCCTAACTCTGATACTATATGAGATTTTGTGGAACCACTGTCAACTGTTCCAACTATTCTAAGAAGGGGTAAGTACAACGCAAGTGCCATAACTTTTGTACGAATGACACTTAAGTGCCATAACTTTTTTTTGACTCACTTGAGTGCCATAACTTCCAAAAAAAAGATCACTTAAATGTCACTTACAAGGTAGTCGTGAGGGCCCAAAACCGCAGCTTTTCTGGCCGAACGGTAACCTTCCCGGCGAGGTGAGCACCACCAGCTTGAAGAGGAGGTGTCAGTGAATCATTCCATGGCCTCCGTTCATCTCGAAATTTCCGTTTTAGCCTCCATTGATGAAGATAAAAGTGTTTCATAGTCACACAATTTATCGAGCCGATTTGTGCAACTACGGAACATTTTTACCTTCGTCAATGGAGGTCAAAACGAAAATTTTGAAACAAACGGAAGCCATAGAATGATTCACCGACACCCCCTCTTCAAGTTGGTAGTGCTCGCCTTTTCTGGAAGGTCATCGTTCGATCGGAAAAGCTACGGTTTTAGGCCCTCACGACTAGCTTGTCAGAGGGGTTGGTCGTGAGACCCGAAACCACGGCTTTTTCAGCCAAACGGTGACCTTCTCGGCAAGGCGAACACCATCAGCTTGAAGAGGGGGTGTCAGTGAATCATTCCATGGCCTCCGTTCATCTCGAAATTTCCGTTTTAACCTCCATTGACGAAGGTAAAAATGCTTCGTAGTCACACAAATTGGCTCGATAAATGTGTGACTACGAAGCATTTTTACCTTCGTCAACGGAGGCTAAAACAGAAATTTCGAGATGAACGAAGGCCATAAAATGATTCACCGACACTCTCTCTTCAAGTTGGTGGTGCTCGACTCACCAGTAAGGTCACCGTTTGGCTGAAAAAGCCGCGGATTCGAGCCTTCACGACCAACCCCTCTAACAAGCTAGTCGTGAGGGCTTGAAACCGCAGTTTTTCCGGTCGAATACTGACCTTCTCAACGAGGCGAGCACCACCAGCTTGAAAATGGGGTGTCGGTGAATCATTCCATGGCCTTCGTTCGTCTCGAAATTTATGTTTTAGCCTCTATTAACGAAAGTAAAAATACTTCGTAGTCACACAAATCGGCTCGATAAATTGTGTGACTACGAAGCATTTTTACCTTCGTCAACGGAGGCTAAAACGGAAATTTCGAGACGAACGGAAGCCATGGAATGATTCACCAACACACCCTCTTCAAGCTGGTGGTGCTCGCCCCGCCGAGAAAGTCACCGTTCGACCGAAAAAACCCCGGTTTTGGACCCTCACGACCAGCTCGTAAGTGACACTTAAGTGATCTTTTTTTTTAAAGTTATGGTACTCAAGTGAGCCAAAAAAAAGTTATGGCACTTAAGTGTCCTCCGTATAAAAATTATGGCACTTACGCTGTACTTACCCCGTTCTAAAAGCTTAAGCTGTTAGATGAAGGCGTGATTTAATATTTAATTACTTTAACACCCCGAATGACTATCCATCAACAACATCATCTCATTACCCGATGCCAAATCGACTAACATGTTGGCTATCGGCATCTAGTACTCACCCTTGGGCATCACTACATTCAAATTTCTAAAGTCAATGCAAACTCTCAACTTCCCATTCTTTTTCTTCATCAGGACAATGTTTGAGGGCCAGTCAACATATGGGGCGTTCTTTATGATATCGGCCTTTCAATAGTCATTCCATCGCCTTTTTCATTCTAGAATTTAACAATGGAGCGAATCGCCCGTGGAGGTTGCAAACTCTTTGCTATTGTTGTTAAACATTAATAATAGAAACCAGAGCTGGTCATTAACATATATAAGCTGCCCAATGAGCTGAACCAAAGTAACCTCTAATGACCAGAAAGCCCGCAAATGAACTAGAAAAAGCATAACATGATAAACAGAAGAGGCTTGCACATATTCTTTTTATCTTTATGCCAGCTTTTTTCTAGGCAGAATTTTCATGGAAAAGGAAATTAAAAGAGATTAATTAGCTTTGATTCAATCAGTCAAAGTACCGGGTCGACCAATTTATCCGACAGGACTTGCTCACCTCCTTTGTCTCTGAAGCGGACCATACTCAGGTGATACTTAGCTGGGTGATCTCATAACCAGAAGGCGTGCAATTTGAACATCAAACTTCCATCTCGGTAGCTTTCTTCTTCAGCTACACGATCGATGATAAAATCCGATCCCAGACAAGACTGGCCATAAAGCACATATCAGAAGGAGGAACAAGGTTGTGAAAGCAACTGACTTGATTGAGCAAGCAATAAAATGCAACACCAATTACTGACCTTCCCAAGAGACTACACTGATTAAGAAAAAGCCGTGAACCCGAAGGCATGACTGTCATGAGATCCGGTGGGAATAACGGTATAGAGATATGTCCTAAAGAAACCTATTATCATACATTGGTACTGCTTCTCAAGTTCGGGCATGGATAGACGTTACGCATTGTCAGACTTAAGATACCATCTTCACTATATTTTACAGGAATCTTCGCGTCCCTGGAATGAACTCATTGGTTGAAGCTACTTCTTGCAGTCTCTCCACGACTCGTTGCACTGTTTAAAGGGCAAAGCTACAGTCAAGCAATGCATGTTTTCCACTTTATACGATCCGTACTACAAAACAGCAGCTACAAGATCATAAAGCATATAATCCCAGCATCTGCCAAGGCAAGACTAGCACAAGAAATTATCACAGGGAAATCTCCCAGAAACAAGGACAATGAAAATAGTTAGGACAAGTTAAAGCCGCAAGCCATGAGAAAGCATAAGCTATGCAATAAGACGAATACAAAAGTGGCGGAGCCGTCGCATACTCCTTTTCCTTCTTGGAAGAAGCACGCGTCCAAACAGGATTTTGGGGAACAGATTATTTCTTATGTGCGAAAAGCTATTCTTTTCTTTTTCTTCGTGACTCTCCAACCAACCAATGAAAAAAGGGTGGGTATACACGGGGAAATTACGTTTTTTTCCCAACCATGTGACGAAAAAATCGATAATTAATATCATTAAAAATCTCAAATTGATACCTTGTAACACATTTATTTCAAGCTAACTTTTTATCTTGCAAAAAAAATTCAAACCGGTGCCTCCAAACACTTTTACCCCACACTAATCTTCGTCATACAAAAATTATCTTGCCGGTACTCCTGACCCAAATATACCATCTATTAAATTGGGCACATGTCTAACAAATGTAGATTATTCACGTTTGATTTGTCATTCTCCATGTTAAATTAATCTATCACATCCATTGACAAATATGCATTTTACCGAATATTGGATGGAATGGGGATGGAATGCTAGCGAATGGTGAATGTGTCATGGGTTGACAAATATGCATTTCACCGAATATTGGATGGAATGCTAGCGAATGATGAATGTGTCATGGGTACCAATGAGGGGCTAGCTATTTAGGATATTTAATGATATTCACCAAAAAGGGGAAAAAAACACCAGAAGTGCCAAAACTTGTATACAACACTCACTTTAGTGTTAAAAGTTTTTTTCAAATCACTTATGTGCCACTTTTTAGAAAAAAAAAAAAACGATCACTTAAATGCCAACTTTAATTTGGGTCGCCGGAAATCTAACGTGGCTATATTTTATTAATTTCTTAGTCCTACATGGTACGTCGGCACTAACAGGAACAATATTTAATAATATTTTAATATTTTTTCAATTTTTTCAATTTTTTTTTTTTTTTCCTTTTTTTTCTTTTTTCTTTTCTTTCTTCTTCTTCTACCTTTAGCTGGTGGCAAACCACCAGCCATGGCCGACCGCCTAGCCTCGCTTGGACGAGGCCGCCATCGCCCGCCACAAGTGAGGCCTGGCCGACCCTCGCCTAGGTGAGGGCAAGCAAGCCCCGACGAGGGTCGGTCTCGCCTCGCTTGGGCAAGGGCAAGCGCCAGTGAGGCCGTCGTGGCTTGAGCAACCTCGCCGGATCTAGTGAGAGTCGGCCTCACCCCGGCTGGGCAAGGGCAAACCCCAGCAATGGCTCCACTCGCCAAATCTGACAAGGCCAGCCGTGGCCTGGGCGAGAGCTGGCCTCACCGGATCTAGCGAGGCAAGGCCTTGTCGGGGCTTGCCCTTGCCCACACGAGGCGAGGCCGACCCTCGACTGGGCGACTTGCCCTCGCCCAGGCGAGGGTCGGCCGGGCCTCGCCTATGGCAGGCGATAGCGACCTCGTTCGGGCGAGGCCAGGCGGCCGACCATGGCCAGTGGCCAGTGTCCGATCACCTGCCATGGGTAGACGAAGAAGAAAGAAAAGAAAAGAATGAAAAAAATATTTAAAAAATCGAAATATACACATGGAAATGCCATGTAGATTGATTTTTTTAAAAAAAATCCAACTCAGATTAAAAATTTTAATTATAAAAGCCACGTATTAATTTAGCTGGAACTTCTCGACGTTGGCACTTAAATAATTATTTTTCCTCCGATTTGTCACTTAAGTGAGTCGACGAAAACTTTTTGCACTAAAGTGAGCGCCGTACACAAGTTTTGACACTTTTAATGTTCTTCTCCCACCAAAAATCAATATATCCTTTGCCTACCTTAAAATAGTTTTTTTTTTTTTGGTCGTCATAAATTATTCGTCTAGGATGCTGCTACAAAAGTTTGTGTCTGATTCTGAGGTAAGGTGAGCTGCTGCCGAAAGTTGTTGGCAAGTAACACCTTCCTTGGAAGTCAATTCTTGATTGGGAGTTTCTTCTTCTTCTGCAAGAAAATCTTGATTGGGAGTTAAGCAGGGCTGTATTCGAGTCTTCGTGAGTCAGACATATCTTCCTACTCGAGCTGAGCTAAACGATATGGTTACGACTTTTTGTATGCCGACGTTGGTGCAAAATTACACTAGGGCGAGCTAACTCTCAAACGATTGGGAGAACAAATACAAAATCTTTCTTCTGATTTTAGCTCGATCGAACTTACACAAAATAAGTTGTTCAAAGATTGTTTGAAGTGATGCGCATGCACGAGGCGTGCCGGTTTCGAAAACCGAAGGAAGTAGAGTGGTCGATTCAAGTTGAGCGCAAGAATAGGAAACTAGAGTGCAGGACTGGAAACTAAATGAAATTTGAAAGTAAGAGATTGGAAATTGAAGGAGGTGCAATTGCGATGCTCAAAAGTACTGGGAAATAACTCGAGTACATAGAACGGAAATAAAATTGTTCGAATCCAAACACATGTCTAGAACAAAAATTGGAACTAAAATTTCTACACAAGTGATGCTCAAGAAAAGAATAATGTTGGAAGGAGAAATGTGAAGTTTTTGTATATTTCTCTGTGAAGGGTACGTGAACTTATTTATAAATTTTATTATATGACTATCTATGATAATATATCAATAAAGAATATATATAATCAAAGGAAGATACGGTGAATCTCTTAGATACATCCACCGTCCCGAGAGATATGGAATATCAAAGGAAATAGCCTAAACATGCGTGTAGGGGATTTTTGAATGAACAGAACATTTCCAAGGTTTTGCTTTTGGTCAAAAATTTTCAAGGAGTTTACGCGGCCAGAGTTTGTCACGACAAACAGTGATCCTGACGGCCGAAGGCTGTTGCTTGAAGGGAACACACGCGAATTTTTAATGAGTCTACTAACCAAAGGCAGTCACGACAGATGGTAATATTCAAGATGCTCCAGTATTTCTCGTGGCACAGTAGATATCCATTCCTGAAATCCATATTGGACAACTTATTGATAGCCCTCTGCATTTCCTCACTCCTACAAAGAACAGTTCCATGTTCTCTTCACTTCCTAAGGCTCCGTTCATTCGGCGAAAAATATTCTCCCAGAAAATATTTTCCGGATTTTCCGGCGTTCAGGGGACGGAAAACGTTTTACGTGAGAAAACATTTTCCTTCCCCCCTCACAAAATAGCTTAAGTCTATAGAAAATAACTTCCGCTTCTGAAAAACGGAAATCATTTTCCACCAAACTCCTCCTTCCCCCCTCCGGTCGCCCGCTGCCACCGCCGGCAAAAAATATTTTCTGAAATTTTTCATATTGATTGCCGAACACCAGAAAATTATGTTCCAAAGAAATATTTTCCAGAAAAATAACTTCCGAAAAAATATTTTCCAAAAACACAATATTTTCCACCAAACGAACGAAAGCTAAGTCTACATATATTGTCCTCGTTAGTGCAGAAGGTTAAGATGACAAATTGACCCTGTTAAGTATTCTAGTTTCAGTTACATCTTGGGAGCTTCCCGAGGAAAAGTCACCCAGGAATCACCATTCTCAATAGCTAAAAGAGCGAAAAAGAAAGAGAAAATAAACATAGAAAACAATCAACATAGAACACAAGCATGTGGGTTTTCTTCCTTATCACGTGGCCAAATGCAGTGAGACAGGCTTTTATTGTGGAGAATCATTTTTAGAAGCACAAACGGATCATTTTTGCTTGTGGAAGTGCTAACATCATTGGCCTAATAAAAGAGCAACATGATATGACTGTCACATAATAAGCCTTCAAATGAGAGAGCTCATGCACTGCGGATGATGAAGCACGGTACTTTTTTATGGAAAAATGCAGTGTTTGATGGAATTTACATAACGCGGAATCAGGATTAGCGTATTGGTTAGAACAAAAATAAGACGATTACCCATTTGACGCTAGTTGGCAACACTGACACGGGTAGGGGAAATGCTTTGTTCTTGCTACTTTTGAGTTATTAACATCAACTAAGATCAAGAGTTAAACTCGGCAACACTGAAACTGTAAACCCTCTGTCAATCTTTTAAGACTGGGCCCAAAAAGGAAGGAACAGTATGTGACTCCAAGCATCCGCGCTCAAGTCCCATCGGCTTATCTTCTCAACGTGCATCCACTGGCCCTCAAGGCTACAAATCTCCCATTCAAACAAAAATAGCCAGCCACATCTCCTCCATCAAGTAGTCTTGCCCCATCATCACTCTGATATTGAGTATCCACCTAGCCCAGCCAATAATGACAAAAACAAGGAAACAATAAAGAAATCAAAATGCCATTAAAGTTTCATGAATGCAAGCAGAAAGTACCAGCAAATTAAGCACCGCGTATGAGGAACATTCGAGGACAAGGTCATAACAGTCAGAGAAGGCACTAAAAAGGGCTGCCTAGTGCACAAGGCTCCATGCACTGTGAGGGGCTGGGGAGGAACGTGGATCAGCTGTCCCAATCCATGATCCAATCCTCTGTCAACACGGAAGGAGGTGCTGACATGTGGGAGTGAAAATTTTAACATAGAAAGCTGGCTATGGGCTGTGAAAATGCTAGCTCTGCATGTGGGCTTTAATGAATTTTTCAGGCCTAATGTTTAACCTTTCTCTAGTCAGGCCCGATATCTTATCAACAAGGAAACAAGTCATACAAAGTGGAAGGGTTTTGGTCATCAGCTTCTTCTCCAAGCCGATCAGTCTTCTTATTAGCCCTTAATTGCCGATACCTTCTTTTTCCAATCATATGAAGCAGTACCCAACTTTAGCTCCCTTGTGCCTGGGATAAGTAGACCCAATTCTTTTAAGATGTTAGTGTTTGTTCGGGTCTATATGTGTACCCACACACTTATCTTTGTTTTTTTCATTATTCATGTTGCGGGCACAATATCACAGAAGAAACTACGAGGTTGTGCATTGAAGAGGACATTTCCAAGGAAAGAGGATAATGTGCCTAGACATTTTCCCCTCTGTGAGTTGATGATAGTTTTGTGAATATGCAAGCGTAAGGTTTTTGTCTATTCCTTCTTTGTTAACACCTGTAGTGGTCCCAGCAAGATTTATTCATATACTTGTCCTTAAACTAAGTTTTGATACATAGAATGATTATCTGGTGCACCTATAAATTTGGTATTGATATTATGTAATATCAAATTTTTTTGTTTGTTTGGTGTTCCGGTCACTATTATGTGTTTTCACCAAAAGAACAAAGGAATAAAGAGAATAAAGAAATTAGAATCAAAATTAGTAAAAGAGTTCAGAGCACAATTAATGTAGCCATTGAAACGGCCAAAAGAATAAAAGACGGACTGGTGCATCATGGAGTTGTACAGACGTTCAAGTCAAGGAAAGCAAAAAGTAGCAATACTTACCTTTAAAAGTCGGCTCCAACTTTTCTTGAAGATGATGGAATGTTCGTTGTGCAGCAAGATCTTCACTCATAAATCAGAATCATTCTTGAAGCAACTTCCACAATATTCTGACCATAGATGAAAGCAACATATCTGCCAATCATTGTTCTCCTTGTGATTGCACATATCAACTTTGAAATTACACTTTGTTCGATCTGGTAATTCAGTCAGTGAAGGGCACTTGAATAATGTGAGCTTTCTAAGATGGGGCAAATTTTCCAGCCATCAAGTGTTTGCACACTGCAGTGGGTAATTTTCAGAAGATGCAATAGCTTTAAATCTTCAAATCTCTGCCAAGTGGCAGCATTTGAGTTCTAATTCAAACAAACCTCACTGGAAAATATTGTGGGACTTGAATCTTGCAGTGCCAAAGACACGATGTCGATAAGCTAGAGAGTAGCTCTTGGAGGTCAAGCAAGTTTTCCTAGTGCAAAACAAGTTACGAAGTTGAAGTGCACTAAAATTTTCAGGTGGCGCCGTAATCTTTGAGAGGCAGATTCCAGGGTTTCGAGATTCACTGGACTTTTTACCCATCCAATTTGTGGCGGCTTATTGGAAGATTTGCGCATAGGATTAGTAATATCACCCAAGTTATCACCCACGTGCAGCTCTTTCAAGTTTCTCGGGTAAGAAAGATTCAACACTGTAATCATTTTTGTGGATCCAAGCGAAGACTGCTTAAACTAGATGGAACTCTTCGCAGAGCCAGAACTTGGTCACATTCACTGGAGTTTAGCTGTTGGAGATGAGAGAGTAATGAAAGGATTTGGCACCCAGAAAACCTGTCCTCACTCTAGCGCAGACCAAAAGTCTAGGTAGATAGTAGTCCCAAGGTTTTCAAAGAGGCTAGTCCATTGATATCCCAGCAAATTAGCCAGCCCTTCAGAGATCTATCTCTTCCAGTTTTTCTAGATTTTTTAAATCTTTGGGGAATTCTCATGAGTGAGTATCCTCTGTCTTCTACACTTCCAAATTTTTCAAATCCTTGACGGACCTAGGTAATCTAGCAATCATGGTGCTTGACATATGTATGACTTCCAGCAACTCAAGCAAATGACCAAGTTCTCCAAATGCAAATAAGTAGTTCAGAGACCTCGCTGCACCCTTGCCAATCAAGCCACCTTAACTTTGAAAGAACATTCTGAGAACTCCCTCCAATAATAGCCTAATCCAATCTCAAGATCCTCAACCTCCATAGATGGCCAAATCCTTCACATCTAAAACAATTTACTTTGTCCCTCATTAAACGTGAGACCAAGGGCTTCCACATTTATAGCACTCTGCAAATCGAGGGAACTGAATAAATAGAAAGGGAAACATATTCTTTTGGGGAAGAAAAATTAAGGAAAGGAAGTATCTTCAAAGATTGTTGACTGTGCTTACACTAAAAGATTTTGTGCTGGGAAAGTATACCTCCTCTCCACTAAGAGTGGAAAGTGCATCAGTGCGATTCCACAAACAACTGCTCTTTCGAGGCTTTTTGAGATCTTTCATCTTCACAATTTCCCTGCCAAACTCTCTTAATTGATTATGCATCCATAGTTCTTTGTTTTCTCCTGTCTTGCCCAAACACCCGTCACGAAGGAACTAAATTCCTCTTTAAGGACAATAACCGTAGGCACTCATACACATGCATGAGGGTTTTTTTATTTACCCATCCTATGAAAAACATGCTATATCGAGAAATTTCTGTCTCGTCTCTTCATCTAAAGAGCCATATCTTACCTTGAACGCTTTTTCGACATCATTTTCGAGCTTCCTTCTTAATTTATCCGATGCCTCTCGCCATATTTGTATTCATCCCTTATACACATATAGGTATGAAGCTATTACCTCAATAGCCAAAGGAAGGCCTCCAACGATGTCGATAATGTCTTTTGGACAGAGAATCATACTCTCCTCTTTGGGAGATATCCATAAAAGCATGCTTGCAGAAAAGTTGACAAGCTTGATAAGGTCTCATTGGTTCATCCTCATACTTATCAACCATTCCATCCCCATAATTAATAAGAACATCTTTTCTTCCAACTTTCATGTGAATGCTACTTCCTGGGGCCAAGCGAACTGAGATTCCCAAATGAAGGCTTGATTAGTTCAAAATCATGCACATCATCAACTAAATGAATTTGCTATGACATTAATACCTTGGTCAGGAGTCCTTAGACTTCTATATTCTTGCTTTCGGAGGTTTGAGAGTACTTGTTCTTGCAAGCCCATGAATATTCATTTTAACATTTTCCCAAATATCCAAAAGGAAACTACAACCTTGAAAGAGATGATGGATTCATCTTGTACACAACCTTTGCAACGGTAGTCTTGCCAATCCTTGGCATTCCGCATATTCCAAATACTAGGGCATCTTCGTCACATACTTCCATTGATTACTCATTAAAATAGATGACACCAAGCTCTTTCATAACCTCCCGTATGGGGTTCAATGCCCGCTAAACTGCTAGTTACAATTAAATCATTCTTCTTCAACAACAGTACAATATCTGAAACAACTCTCCTTTTGAGTTCACCTTGATGCCTGCCAAATGTGAACAATAAAAATGAGGAATCGCAATGGGACTATAAAACATTTAACTTCAGCCTAAGAAAATTACGAAGGAAATAATCCAGTTAAACCATACTAAATTGACCAACAAGGACGATGCAGTGGGCAATAACAAGGGCACAGGAAGTACATTTTACCTCATAATCAACTCTAGTCCTATCCAATAAATGATTTCAAAAGCATTTTGCTTGGCAAAATTCTAATAAAGTTAAAGCTAATAACATTAAAAGGACAGCGGAAAGCTGATTACCCTTTGTTTGTATTCAGCAGCTCATACCCTATATCTCAGCAATCTCTTGGAGAACCTGCTTCCATTTAGCAATGTCCTTGCAGTCAATTCCATGGTTCTTGTGCTCACAGGACTCCCCAACACATCCACGTTGGTGTTATAAACCAGTGGGGTTAACATCATAGAAAATGGGCACGATGCTTTTGAAATCATTTATTGGATTGGGGTATCCCGAAGAGGAGTATAAGTATGATTCTTTGTCCATAGACATTGTTGACATTATTGGAGGGCTTCCTTTGGCTATTGAGGTAACAACTTCATACTTATATGAGAATAAGGGGAAAATACAAATATGGAGAGAGACATTGGATAGATAAAGAAGGAAGCTAGAAAATGGTATCGAAGAAGTGTTCAAGGTAAGCTATGGCTCTCTAGATGAAGAGACATGACAGATATTCCTCGACATAGCATGTTTTTCATTGGATTGGATAAGAAAATTCTCTCATTCATGTGGAGTGCTTCTTGCTATTATCCTTGAAGGAATCTAGTTTCTCGGTGACAGGTGTTTGGTCAAAATAGGAGAAAACAAAGATTTATGGATGCATAATCAACTAAAAGAGTTCGGCAGGGAAATTGTCAAGATGGAAGATCCCAAAAAGACTCGAAAGTGCAATTAGTTATGGAATCACAGTAATGCACTTTCCACGCTTAATGAGGAGGAGATATACTTTTCAAGCACAGATTTTGAGTGTAAATATAGTCAACAATCTTTGAAGATCCATCCTTTCCTTGATTTTTCTTTCCCAAAATGAAGTGTAAATGGCCATATTTGATCTGTTTGTGATGAAATAATCCCAAGATCCAACTATGGGAGGTGATTGACACTGAGCAACAAATCTCTTCCCTAACATCTACAATGACCAAAAGAGGGAAATTTCACATCAGTGATGCAACTATTTTTATAATAAGATGAAGAGAGATTGAGTGGTGCAAATTATTTTAAGGGCAAAATGAGAGAGAATGAACTTACAAAAGCTGGAGGAATTCTCACATCAAAGAGCCGCAACTATTTCTCATCAGTTTCAAGAACCGCGCTTTCCACTATACTCATATTGGAGACAGTAATCTTCTCGATTTCACTAAATAGAGTCGTGTGTATTCAAAAAGGAACCACGCCATAAGTGCAAGAGCAAGTGTGCCTCCTAGAAGACAGCTTTGTATCTACCATGTTCCATATAAAAGACACAGAGTTAAAATACATAAACCGTTGTTCTAACAGTTTGTATGAATTCAAAGTCAGAAAAATATAGGCAGAAAGGGGTATAAAAGAGACTTACTCAATAGATAGAAGAAGGAAAGGTGGATCAAAACCAAGAAATAAGGAAGTCAACTGAGATAAGAGGGCATCTTCTGCATAAAGGAAGAATCATAGAACCTACAATAGAGATAATGAAAATGGAAAAAAAACAAATAAGTATATGACAGTAAAGATAATGAAAATAGAAGGAGTATTATTCTTTAACATTAGCTGCACAATGGAGCTAAAAGTTCCAGCGAATGGCAAGAAGAGGCCAAAGCATACCAGCCATGTAACAGTTTAGGAGCTGGTGAAGTATGTGTAGTTCTTTGGTTCTGCATTTACTGTGAGATGTTGAGAGTGATACCATCATTGAGGACAACCCCACCAAAAGTACCTGTCAGATGGTAAGAAAATCCGTCCAATAAAAAACTGATACAAATTCCAAAGAGAAGGTAGACCTAACTACATGCACCTGCAAGAGGACGAGCATGGACAACTTTTGATTTTTTCATGTCACGACTACAGATAATTGATCAATACTTACTGCCTTCAGCATGCTTGTCTAGCCACCTTGCAGCTACTCCTATAACAGTGATCAACACTCTGCTCGATATCCTACACAAAATAGTCACAACGCCCAACATAGGAGCAAACTCAGCTGATGTCAATGCAAAAGAGAGTTAAGGTAAACTGGGGATGACAAATATATACAGGTGGAGGCATCTTTTTAACTCTTTCTATGGATAACTTTAAGTTGTTCATGTCAATGCCTTGTACAACTTAATATCAGTGGTTAGTCATCAGCATATCCTAGAACAACCACACCAAAGATGACAAGCCTTCCATTTTCCTAATTGACAGTGACATGGGTAATACTTTTTCATGGTAGTTTCAGCATGCAAAAGCAATCTGCAGATGCTCCAAACAGAATATGTGGCCTAGAGAAAGAGTGTTTATATTTTTTTTTTTGGTAAGGTAGAAAGAGTGTTTATATTAATATATGCGGTTCTTGATAATAGTAAATAACCCAAAGCGGGGCCTTCAAATTGCGGACATTGAAGAAAAACAGTAGATAGAGAGATTACAAACCCCACCCCCCTCCAAAAAAGAGATATCAAAAAAAAAAAAACTTAGAAGCATGTGAAAGAACAAGTGCAGACTTGCTACTATAACGCTCTGAAAAAATAGTCATGGTATGGTAAAGCGACATACACCAATGGATTATCATCAGGATTTCAGCTAGCATCGGTGCGAATCCAGACATGAACCAACAGTCCAAGCAACCAAAAGCTGGTATCTGAGATCTCCACGGCATCAAGTAGAATAGATAAGAAAACGCAGCAAACCCGCAAAAAGGAAGCACCAAGTACAGAGCTTCCTCTCGGTGAAGCTGTTAACCTGATGAATAATCAAATACAAAGATGCAAACTTGAGGTTCAATTTTCAACAAGGTTCAATTTTCAACAAGCAAAACACCGAACAGGTGGCGGGCAAGTCACCATACCGACGAGAAGACCGAGGCGCCTGGCGGGTACCCCGAAGCGAGGAGCGACGGGATCCAGGGCCGTGGACAAATGGGATTCTCGAAGTAGATCTCGCATCTGCTCAACCATGTACACGGCGTGAAGACCCACGCGGCCAGAACCAGGACCCACCTCCCTCGTCTCTTCAGCCGCCTCCTCCGCCGGCCGACGCCTTCTCAGGCTCGCTCATCGCCGATCCCCAAGATCCCATCTCGGACACCCACTTCTCTTCTTCTTCTTCTTCTTCATCTTCTTCTTCTTCCTGGGTTCTCTGCTGCTGGTTCTCGCGGCTTCAGATTGCTGCCATAACTCGTTCTGGTGACTCAGTTGGAAGCAGAGAGCTCAAAGGGAAGGCAGAAGAAATAGGCGAGCGGCGAGAGGTCTCACCGGAGAAGGAAGGACTGGGGTGGTCAAAAAGAAGAAAGTTGCAACCTTGTAAAGATACCTTGTTGAGCTGTCGAGGAACGTTAGTTTCACCTAACAATATGTCTGGTTTGCCTTCAAACCTACGCAAAAATCTCTTCTCCTTCTTCTTTTTTGGAATTTGCTGTCAAAAGATGAAAAGTGATGGAAATAATGAAAAGATACGTGATCATTTGGAATCATCTCCTTTTTGAAAACTTTGATGAAAAAAAAAAAAAAGGAAAGGCAATACCGCCTTTATTTAAATAATCAGTTCAAATTTGACTCGATAAATCTCAATTGTTAATATCAAGCTAAGCTCCCTTGATTGTTACGTAATTAATCGATTTGATAGAGTAAAATAAACATGACACGAATTTTACTTCTAGATCCTCACTTTCCTCTTCTTCTAGTTACATAGTAAATATGTAAAGTCGTCATCAGTATATACCGTATTTATAAGAAGGATGTTAAAACTTTTAAATAACATATACTCATGCGCTAGTAAAAACTTATTTTTAATCCAAATGAAAAGGAGCTTAAAAGAATATTCTTAAAAAAATGAAAGCAAACAAAATAAGACAAAATTATAATTTTCAATGCACTGATCACGACCATCGCCGAAGAAATTACATCTTCGGTTGCATGTATACATGTACATGACACGTAGGTATTTCTACGGCTTTCCACAAGTTTCACCCAAGGTTGAATACCACTTTTGGCCAAAAACCTAAAAAGGACAAAATCCAACATAGCATTTCTAGTTCTTCTCACACTGTAAACAGCACGTGGGTACTAGGAATCAGACTTGGAATGGGCATTCCATTCCACCTAATTTTAAAAAACCAGACACACCAAACACACCATAAGTGTCTGGTTTTGTGTCTGGTTTTTGAGTTGAGTTCTCTGATTGAGTTGATTTTTAGGTTGAGAACTCTGATGTATATGAGAGTGTTTTTCGGCTCGAGAACACTTCATTCGAGGTCCTGGAAGTGATGGGATTCTAGAAATACTTGAGAGAAGCTATGAGATAGAATTTATATGTTTGGCGATAGATATTCTAAACAAGGATCCTCTAAAGAGATCAAAATTGTCTGTGCTTCTTGCCAAAATATGCTTAGGTTGCTGCTCGAATTGCAGAAAGACAGTTTTACCTGAAACTTTGTATGCTGCTGTCTTTCATACTTTGCTGCATCAATTAACATCATCTGCTCCCTCTCCAGCTGGTCTGATGCTCTCGCAACTTGCTTTTTCTGGTTCATTGGGTTGGTGTCTTTTTCAACTTTAGTTTAAGCAGAAGATTTGAGTCAGTTGTAATGCCTAGTGGCGACGCACTTCTTGCCGCGACCCAGTATAAATTGTCGGAGCTTGCTTCACAAAGTGCTTTGTGATTTGCGATGCGCTCCTTCGTGACAAAGTGAACCTATTTATTATGTATCTACAAAGTGAACCAAATTAAGTTCTTCGATGTTTAATCTTCTGGACAGCTCCAATCTTTCATCACCAAGACACTACAGCCGCAGCCCAGAGCTTAAGCAAGGCAGAGAACAAGAGCTAAAGCCTCCACAGCCGTATTTGTCGGAAGATCATGGCACGATTCTGTAGACAGTCGTCCTTGAGGGAGAAGAAGTCATTTATCTGGTTAGCTTCACCGGTCTGACAACTGTGGTATGGATTTAGATGGTCATGCTGGAGGTAGCAGCGCACGAGAAGAACCGATTCTTTCACAGGTTTGAAGTCGAAAACCCAACTCGTGAGCCGTACCTTTCCTCTTCTCATCGTCACACTACTCGGTAAGGATGCTACTCTTGCAGGCAGGTACCAACTCGTGCCGCCTACTCGCCATTACACGTATCAATTGCCTGCTGCAGAGCACGCTTCCGAGGCTGACGCTTCATATGAAATCGAGTCTCAATGTCGGCGCAAGTCCTCGGTTTTCTAGTCGAGTTTTCTAGTTCAGTTGGATTTCAAGTCGAGTTCTCTAACATGTCCAAGGGTGTGCTTTTGTTTCAGGATATTCCACTTCGGATTTTCGGAAAGACGGGAATCGACGAGTATTTGCGCATAGCCATGACAGATAAGTCGAATTTTATTCATTAGTCAAACTCAGATTCACCATTAGATCAACAGCTGAGTGCTGTAAACTACGAAATCACAGCGCCTCCCGGCATATTACATCCAAAACGAGAGCTTAAACAAGGAGCCTTTCAAGCAGGAGCCAGGAGAGACCCACGCGACAAAGCACTGAAACGACGAGAAATGGAAGCGAAATCGACGATATATTTACAATCCCACGAGAGAGTTGAGTAGGTCACTAGAGCGTCCTCAGCGATGCTTGCTCCTTGTGTCGTCGCTGTAGAGCCTGCCATTTGGCAAGGATGTGAGGACTTGATTAGCTTTAATATAATCAGAAATCAAAGAAGCGATTAAGACGTCTGATAAGAAGATCAACTCGATAAGAAGATCAACTCGAAGTCACCCTCAAGGTCGACATCACAGAGATCAAAATCAACCAAATTATTGATCAGCGGATCCCACATGACCAAAGTTCAAGGTGAGCGCGAACCACAGTGGTCTGTGGAGTGACGTGCACGCGCCGCGCATCGGCATGCACAGTGCATCGGGGAGGTGAGGGGAGGAGGGGATGGTGGTGTGGCGACCACGTTACGTACCAGTCGTAGACGGTGGGGGAGTTGGGGACGGGCTTGTCGAAGAGCTGGCCTCCCATGGTCTTGGTCGCCAGGTTGCTCCCCGGGTGGAACACGCTCCTCCACACGTTCTCCTTCTTCGCCGTCGCGGGCGTCGTCGGCGTCGTCGGCGTCGCCGGCGTCCCGGGGGTCGCCGGCATCGACATCGACCGCTGGTACTTGCTGCTCTCCCCTTCCCCTTCTACGCACACACACGTACACGCACACCCACATGGAAAAAACCAGCAAATATCAGCGAAACTGCGTCTCACAATGCAGACATCGACGTAGAAACTCGTGATCCAAAGCAAACAAAACCGCAACACAACACAACACACAGACGCTCGCTCCCCTGCATCAAGTACGTGCATCTGCCATTTTTATATAGCGAGATCTCATTTCATGGGTCGATCAAGAAGATGGTGATCGAGTCAAAACGATCTTTAGCCAAAGCCCAGAAAGGGGAACGGACCTTTGACGATGACGGTAGGCTTGGTCGCGAGCTTCCTCAGCTTCCCGAGGCCCCGGTCCGGCTGAGGCCCGGCCACCACGTCGTCCCACAGCTTCTCCAGTAGCACCATCTCTCTCTCTCAATCTCTCTCTCTCTCTCTCTCTAGAAGCAGTAGGTCCCGAGCTCAGTGCAAATATCTGCGTTGCCATCTGGACTATAAATAATTGAAACGCACTGATCAAGACGATGAGATCGGATGGTTTCCCCCTTTTGCTATTTCCACGCCAGGGTTTGTCCCCAGCGAAAATAACCACACAAATAGTCCTTGAACTTTTACCTAATATGAAAATATCAGCTCCGAACTTTTATTTTTTCAATTTAGTCCCTAGACTTGTTGAATTTAATCCCTATACTTCATAAAAGTTTTTGATACTGCCCTTATATTCATTTAAGTTCAGGAATAATATTAAATATTCCATACTGTTTGTGAACTAAATTAAGCGAATATAAAATTCGAAAATTACTATTATATATTGAGTAAAAATTCGTTAACTATTTATGTGATTTGTCTTTCCTACGGTGCGAAGGTTTTCAGGACGTGAGTTGAGGTAAGAGGAGTGCCAAATAGCAAGATCATGGGGAGTGGAAGTGTCAAAAAGAGATTAGAAAATCTTCGGTGGATATGGATAAGAATGGACGATGACGAGTCAGCAGAAGCGTGGGGCCCGCACGACGTAATTGTCTTTTGGCGTTTGCTTGAGATTGGTTGAGATAGTTACGTTGATTGTCGCTTCTCCCTGTGGGGCCTCTCTGTCCATACCTACATAAAAAAAATTATTACCTTTCATTGGTATTTTCTTTTCATTTTTATGGAATTTTTTTCGACCGTCTATTTATCAATTTCGGTTAATTATATAGAATATTGTTAAGGGTTTATATTATGATACTTATATAAAAGTTAATGAAGGACGAAATTTGGGAATGATGGATTACAACGCGACCGAGCTGGTTTCGAGGGACCGTTCCGAGCCGTGTCTTCCTGCTCGTGGACGAGCAATTCGCAAAAGGCGATAAAGCGGGCGGTGGATCGTGATGGCTAGAGAAAGAGTTGGAAAGGCTAGGGCCGCCCATAGGAATGAAATTGAAACAATGGTCCGGATTGCTATAGTGTAATATAAAATATAGGCGCATCGCTAAATATTTATGGGATCGAAATTACGATGGCCGGACCAAGGATGGAAACCCCGAGTCGGGTTTGGAAGCCGATCCAAGAAAAATTAGGAGCGAACCGAACTAGGCATGGTTTCAAACTAAACCAAATAGGTTGGCTCAGCTCGATTTAGTTCCGAAATAAAAATACCCGAATTTCCGATTTGATGCATGAGTACGGTTTAATTGCTGGTTAATTAAGCTAATTAGTTTTTGTGTAATTCAGTAGACGTGATAGAAAAAAAATCGGGCAACAGTATCGGGTTCATCAGACCAAGTTGGGTCATCGGGTTGGCCAAGCCCAGTCAACTTATGGGCTGGCCCGTCTGCTGAATCTTCTATTAGGCCGCTACTGTTTTTCGGTCTCCCGATTTCTGGTTGAAGGCCCGAACGAACAGACGAAGGATTTTATTAACGGGCAATCTCAAAAGAACGCTCTTTGCACTCGTCGAGCAATCTGAAGCCGAAGTTAGTAATTTCATAATCGAGACTTTCCCTGCCGTACATGCTCAACGAGTGCCCGGGCACGCTCGGTTTAATATGAACCCCCTTATTCGAGTCGCGAATAAGAGCTGGTCGAGTTCCAAGCCCGTCCTCACGACACCCGGCCGGCTGCTCCCAATGAAGTCCCCGTCCGTCCCTGCATCAGTTATTGTATTCTAAGTTCCAACATCAAATGAAAATCTAGGACTTGATTAGATTCTATACCAGATGCGAACGAGATCAACAAATGTAATACGCAATGCATTAAAAGAAATATTCTACGGACCCCACTATGCTCACATTATTTTATCAAAGTGGTTTGCATGGACTCAACCATTCCAAAATCAACTACCTATCGAGCACCCGGCATTAGATTAGGAACATTAGTATTAAAATCGGCTTACCCGATAATTTCATACAACCTTCATGATTAATGGAAGCCGGACATCTCGTAAAATGATAAAATCATGAATGTATCACAGGGAGGCCTTGCCGAGAACGCACTAAAGAAAAGGCTTATCTTACTTCATCCACGATTCTAGACAGAGTATATATGCCCAGACGGCAGTTCCAGCACAAGGTCCAAGACATCAGCAAATAGCAACCAAAGTAGCTCAACAGCTTAAGCCTCATCAATAGATGCCCTAAGGTAAGGTCCACTGAATATATAATAGACACAAACATTTGTAGAAGAGTCGATTTTATCTCACCTGCTTCAACAAAATGACAATGCAGACCTGGACTGACGGTATCTTCAGGTTGAGGAAACAGCTATAGCAGTCCCTTGAAAATGACTGACAAAACACGATACATTTTAATACGATATTGACCTTCGTAATATCCACCCTGCAAGTCCCAGCAATGTCATTTTGCATGGAGGTTTGCTATTAAATGAGAGCGAGCCGACTCATTTTGCTACAACAGCCAGCAATCCTCGTACATATCAGATAATATAAAAACGTCCAAACACATGGAAAGGCAATGGCTGGAGTACTACAAGCTTCATGACAAAACTATGACAAATATCAAGGCCTGCTCAGGCATGAGGGCGATAAGTGGATGTTTCGGATATTTTATAATTGGAGAACAACCCTTTGAAATGTCCACCATGTGAACAGACAATTCTCTAGCACTTGCATATTATGAAAAGGACTTCAACCAAAAGATGGAGGCCTATCCTTACACATACCATCCTACCTGGACTGCGGGAAGATTTCTCCTTGCTCTGACTTCCAATCAGCCACTTCAGCTTTGCTCATGCCGATCTTGAAGCACAAACAGTGTGTTAGAGTATTTTCACAAATGTCTCGCACTAATTCATATATTTACTTAAAGCTAACATTTTTCATGACTGAATTAACTGCATCCCACGGTTCACCAAAAGCAGCTCCAAGAAATTTATCTTCTGTTAATACCATGTGGAATAATAGATTATGGATCTCATTAGATTTAGTTTGGACACACAGAGAAAATTAACCTTTTTTTCTACAATCACACATGTTCGATCAAAGCATATCAGAATAGGGCAGAAAAAAATTTATGTTTTTCATATTAGATAATTGTTCAGGGCAAAAGGCAAAGAAGAAACAAACAGTAGAAACAAGCATGTGCATCCAAATACTGTTGAATTTCTCCATATATAAAGAGCAAACTCCAAAGCCAACTTATCCAGGAACAATGGGCACTCGCCTGCAAAACAAGATTTCCGTGGATGTTGCAGCTGACAACAGTTCACTCGATTCACTCTCCTTTGCAGGCCTTGCGTGCATTCAAGATCAGCAAACAAAGCTTCCCCCCAACAATGCCAAACACGATCGAGAATTCAAATTCAGTCCCCCCACACCAGACAAAACTGCCCTTGATCAATTAAGTCACACCCCGGCCGACATCTTGATCTCCAATGGCCAGCTTCTTCCACACACACTTCTCTTTCAGGCACCGCAATCTCAGATAGCTAGCCACACCTACTCCAGAGGGTCACCACAAGAAACTCAGAAAAACAGCAAGAACTTCAATAAGAAGAATGAGGGCTGCACAGAGGATATACGTAAAGCAAATCGAGGAACAAACGAGCAAGCAACTAAGGAGTACACCTCTTCAAGCTCGTGGATTGGCCGCAAAATGCATTGTGTCATCTTCCCCTGCAGAGAATGTCACGCCACCAACCCAATCGCTAAGGCTAAATCCAAGCAAGGAGAGAGAAAGTAGATGAGTGTGGAGTTTTTTCCGGTTCACATTGTTGTGTTTATCAACTATTCATTTCTGCAAAATTGAAATTGAGAGTAAGTAACGGTTGGTCATAAGGTAAATTTAGTTGTAGTCATGGTCAATGCAATGACATCAATAAGATATCAAAGGAACCTTTATCAGAAGTACCAGGGAGGGAAAAAATGGTTCAAACAAGTATAGTTTGATTCAAGAGGATTTTTTCTCAGAAACGTTTCACAAGCCAACCAAACGATTCCACTGTTAGTTTTAGACTCAACTATTCGAAACTAGACCAATCCACGAAATTAAACAATGTCGCATGTTGTTCTAAATTTTTTTATTATCTTTGTCATTCAGCTTCCAGATAGTTGATTTTTATATTTGAAGTAGCTCCAATTTTCATTTTGAGTAAATGAGTGATTTACACACTAGTCTCTCTAAGCTATTCCGATTTAGTGCTGATTTACGAGTTCATAAAATTAGCAAGAGCAAACAATGGGAAGAAAATGGTTTGGTATGGAATTGAACAGGACCAAACCTCAAAAAACTGGTTGGTCCAGTCAGTTTGGTCCCAAACCTTGTCTTTTCTTCAAGCAGTATTAATGTGGATCAGTTTAATTAATTAAAACAAGTATCCCATGTAATTCAAACCAATGTGACTTCCACCAAGCCACTGTAGATTGAAATTTTGAAGAAAGGAGTTTTGGCTCAAGTTAAAAGAGTAGCATTGATAGAATATGAACAAGCAGACTCATTATAACAGAGACGTCATGTATCTTGATAAGATGGAGTGGGAAGGGGAACCGCATATCACATGTAATTCATACCAATGTGACTTCCACCAAGCCACTGTAGATTGAAATTTTGAAGAAAGAAGTTGTGGCTCAAGTTAGAGAGTAGCATTGATAGAATATGAACAAGCAGACTCATTATAACAGAGAGGTCATGTATCTTGACAAGATGGAGTGGGAAGGGGAACCGCATACTGTCTTCTTTGGTTATAACATGGTTAAAGAAGCTGACAAATATACGAATATATACAGTTCTACAGTCTAGTGAAAAAGATACACAAATCTTACTGTTGCAAAGAAAAAACTCTAGCATGTCTCCAATCATCTTTTGTACGTGCGAGAGCTTACTATATTACACATCATCTTAATCTCCATGACTA
This sequence comes from Syzygium aromaticum, assembly GCA_024500025.1. Taxonomy (NCBI): domain Eukaryota; kingdom Viridiplantae; phylum Streptophyta; class Magnoliopsida; order Myrtales; family Myrtaceae; genus Syzygium; species Syzygium aromaticum. The sequence continues at coordinate 27,924,037 of CM044889.1, read as the reverse complement.
CTTCTTGCAGAACCTTTCCCGCACTTTTTTCTAAGACTGAGTACAAATAAGACATGCAAAGGAGACTCCTTTGGGGCGACTTAGTTCCTAAATATTTTTGTGTATCCACCAAACCTTTAATTTAGAATCATACTGCCAATTAGGAGGATGGATACCGCCCAAACCTCTCTTGAGAAATGTCTATTTCTAAGACGTGAAAAAGGTCATTGAGATTGTAAGTAGAAGGAGGAATGGAAGATTCCTCATGGGGAGAAAAACACAGACCAAAATATGCAGGTTTCAGGCATGTGAGAAGACTCCTACAGTGTGATCTCACAAATGGATTGACAGGGGTATTAAATTGTTATATGGGAGAGCAAAAGACAACATTTTTTGCACAACAAAGTGGCCAGAAACTTTGCTCACAAAAAAATAGTCCTTGGACTTCCAGTTTCGGAGATATGAGGATTCATTCTGTGAGTCTACATCTTCAAAAGCATATTGCAGTTTCCCTTCATGCAGGATGGTATTTGTAACCAGAGACTTTCTCAAAAATGCATTTGACCTCCTTAGGAAGGCAACAACATACAGGAAAAAATTCAGCCAATGGCTAGATTCAATACTAGATAGGCTTGAGAAATCCTTTCTGCCATCACCATACAGACAGTATGAACCAAGTGAGGTTAATAAGCAGACGGTACCCTCTGTTAGGTATTCCTAGGCATGATTTGTCCTCTTTCTACAAGGGAAGAGTCCATGCGTTCATAGGTTCCCTTATAATAAGCACAGCTGACCGTGTTTATAACATGCTTCACCTAAGTGCATGACACATTTTATTCATCAGTTAAATTCACTTTTTGCCAGCATGTTTAAAGTTGTTCCAACTAGGTCAGTCAACTTAACATTTCATTAATGGTAGACGACAAATTAAGACAATCATCCGCTAGCTTAAGAGAACAACTGCCATCATCTTCTGGTAATCAATGAAGGGAAACACCTAATTGAAGCAAAATACGAAATTGACGACATAATCAGAAAGGATTAATATACAGAAACCAGAATGAAATAAAGTCAATGGATGAATAACCAAAGGTCTGTTTTACCAGCTTTTCATTAGAGAGAACCACGGATCTCACGTTCACTAAGAATACTAACCATACACGACAAGGTTCGACACGACCATTAAAACATCACCCGAGAGATTAGAGACGGTTTTTTGCATTTATTATCCAGATCGCTACGCTTCCAGAAAGAGCACATCAATCACAGTTGTAAGCATGAAAATATGAATCTAAATATCTCACAACTATATGATCTAACATTTGAGAAGTGATTCGATCTTAAAAATAGATTTTTTACGAGGATTTTTCAGTGTATGCATCGTAACTGATGAAACCGTAAGATTGATACGATCCAACCGAATTGATTATTCATTTTCCAAATGAGCCTGATATATTTAGACTTTTTTTTTTTGGTTAAAAAAAAGGCATGAGTTCCGGTACTGGAAATGATACTGGCTTACTACTTCTTTGACGTTTTGGTCTTACCAAAACCATTTTTTTTATTGAGTGTTGGCATGTTATATATTTCCTTTTGGAAAGTCTAGGATTTCACAATCCTATCATTAGACGCCATCATCAATCCAAATTAGGATCTCAATCTTAACAACATTGATATCTAATGAAATAAGTAAATACAATTTTCTCCTGTCCCATAATATAAATACCCAGCTCAAGGCAAACATTAATATCCAAATTACCCGGAAATATGCATACAGTCACAGGAACTATTCAGCCCAAAGAAAATCTCACTTTTACTCACACTAGAAGAATGTACAACCATCTACTATGGCTTCCAGCAGGTAAAACACGGCAAAACTTGAATAAAATGCGTTGGACTGGGCCTTTCAATCTTTCCCATGCTTGTCAACATATCCCTGCAAGTTACAGAAGTAAATGTTAAACTTCAGTGTTAAGCATGTGTGCCCTTTCATTCTTTTTGCAGTAAATACATCTCCAAAATCAAGTCATTCACCTCAACCAGCTTTGTGAGTTTAAGCTGCGAAAAAGAAAGAAAATGCTTTATTGACTCCGGGTTAGGTGGAATTTGATGTGGCTGTAAGGTGGTAAGAACCTTGTCGACTGCTTTTTTAACAATCAAATTATGGGCATCCTTGCTGAGACGACCCCCTTGCCAAGTTGGTTTCAATAGTTCCTTTACATAATCTATAAGAGCAACTCGAAAATGTCTCAATGCCTTCGACTCCTGGTTCACATCTGCAGCCTTCTTCTGCGTGACATCCATTTCCATATCTTGTCTAACTTTGTCTGATAGGAAGTCCTTTTTGTGGCCTGCTACATCACTTCCAAGCGCAGAACCAAGATCCATACTACTTCCACCAATGTGGGAACTATCCTTGGCATGATCTGACTGCTGGTCATTCTCTTTGGACATGTCATTTTCAGTTTGGCTGTCAACAACTGAATTCTCTGCTGTCTCAACCGCAGATCCATTTACATCTTTTCCATGTAAGTAGCTGCCCTCATCTAACCTCTGCTCATTGAATCTATGATGTGAAGATGAATAGCTGTTGTTTACACGTTCTTCAACTAGGTTCCTTTTTGAATCGCTATGGACCAGCTGCTCTGCTTTATTAAGAACGGATGCTCCCTGACTAGAAAACGACAATCTGAAAGATTCATCTCTTGTTTCATGTTGCTCGATGCTAACACGGAAAGGGTCACATTTACTCCCTGGAGATGATATAGTCGTCGCAGTTTTGAGGAAAGATGATCGAAAAGGTTCAGATGGCTCCCAATCATACGAACAAAATCTCCTCCTATTTCTAAACCATGGCCGTGAATCTGCGGATATGTTTGCTCTAGATAAATTTCCTGGATCATAACCAGCTAGATCAGATGAACTTCCCAAGAGAGAAGAAGATCGATGGCCAGCATTGTCCACGTCGAGAATACTCTGAGCAGGAAGAGGATTTGAGACTTCAGAGAAAGTATCAAAGATCCTTGAAGAACCTGTCAGCCTTGAGGTGTTTTGGGAAGGCAATATTGCAGTAGTCAAAGGATATTTGACACTTGAATTAAGAGTGTGGCTTATGATAGGTGAAGAATCACCAATAAATTTTCCCCGGTAAGTAACTTGGTCTTCTGAAATGGAAGCATTAAAAGAGGTTTGCTTATCTTGGCCTAGGTCAAAAGATCGTAATGAACCACTCAAGGGAGGTAACCAACAATCCCTCATTGAACCAGAACCGCCACTACTAAGCTTTGAAGCATGCATTCTGTAATCATCAGCACTCCAACTCCTTTCCTGCAAATCTCCCCCTTTGTCCATATCTGCAGACATATGTCCATCATGATGCTTGAATAAAGGCAATTGATGGGAATCAGTTGGAGTGCTAAACAATAAATCTTCAACACCACGGGGTTTGGAAACAGCTATTGAATGGATTCGGCGCACGCTTTCCTTTTCTCTAACCACCTGCGACTGAATCTGTTCCAAAGAAGAACCAGAACATAATGCAGAATTATTGGCAACTGAAGAAGCATGCTGCTTTGGCAAGCCTGGTGATTTTGAGAAATCAAAATCATCGTTTCGTCCTGACACAAGATATGAAGCTCGTAAAGAACACAAGGTGCAGGGTAAGATATTTACATCTAAAAACTAAAGATATCATACCTTCATCATGGGCAGCTTCTTCTATGCAACTTGAAGCAGTACCATGTCTGCGCACCAGCTCAGGAGTACTATTCAGATTATCTTTGATGTGCAGAAACCTACATGAATCTCCTCTGATGCACCATCCCTTTGCAAAAAAATCACAGGCGATTGCTACTCGTTTATTTCGTTCTGACAACTCCGGTCCTGGAGACAAACTTCTCAGCCTTGCACTAGAAGTGTTCAACTTAGGACACCTACAGACAGCAGGGATTCACTCAAAATATAACACAAGAAGGTAATGGAGTTTTGGTGGAAAAAAAGACAATTAGCTGGCAACTCCAAGAGTTTCATTTTTTCTCTTTTTGTTAAATTTCAGGGTCCTAATAGCCAACACCACCATACCTTGATGACATTTGCATGCCATCCGCGGGTTGCAAGTCTATTTGCTTATCCTTCTCAGAACAAGGAGCAGCATAAATATCAGGAACAGTTAGGCTGCCATATGGAAGTGAGACATCTTGGTTTTGAGTAGTCCCAACACAGTCAAAATGAGTATGGTCTCTAGAAAGTCCACTGCAACCAATAGGAACTTTCCTCTGTAGTTGTAGTTGAACCCAATCACCTTTCCCATCCACAGCAGACTCTGGATCTTCAACATCTTCAGGAGGACCTCGACATTTTCCAAGCTTTGGAGAAGTAGAATCATTGCCAACGGAATCAAACCTTTTCACTGGTTCTCTCACTGGTCCATGCCAAATGACAGCAGTTCCAAAATCACAATTCCTGTCCTCTGAAGTTCTATTAGATGAAGAATTGGCTTCAGATTTTCCTGCTGCAGAAGAGCAAGATCTCAAGCGCCCAAATGTTGCCTTAAGTTTGTCATCCCGACGAGCTTCTAAATCGAAAAATGAAGGGATTTAGGAATAATATGAAGTGGTTGTCTAATAATGGTGCTAGCAGCCAACACATCACTATCCGATAAGGTCCCAATACATGAGTCCTTGTCTAGAAGACCAAATAGTGTATCATTAAGCCAGATGAATTTTCATTCTGAGTTAGTGACCACATAGTTGCAGACTATGAGATTTCTAATAAAAGAATAAGAACTTTTCACAGAATAAAATGTACTACCCTAGCAATTGTATTGTCATTAAGATAACTGACTTTCACAATTTGTCCTTCTGAAAAATGCAAGAACCTTGAGTGTATAAAAAATCGAACATTCTCTAGAACTAAGGGTAAGTGCCTATCATGGCTAATTGTAAAGCAACGGAAAATCCTGTTAGGCAGAGGAAATGAGTGGTAGATAGCTAAACACTTCCAGCAAATCATTCATTGAAACACGCAACTATGACAATATAACAGTTGAAAATGTGTTGCAGCTAAACTGAAACTTCTAGATATTATGTTTCTTAAGAGAGACAACATATGGTTTGACTAGCAAACCAAAGCCATAAGTAGGTAGAAAATCATGGAGAATGGACAGGATCCAAATATACATAATTGGCTGAAGCCTCAATGTCCTCCATGAAGAATCACGCTGCGCCCATGTTAAAAGCAGTAAATATTAACAGAGAAGCACCGAAGAATCCATAAAACCGTAAATTATTACTTCTATCATGTTTGAAGAGGAAAACATAAAAAGTCGGTAAAAAGTAGTTTTTGTTGTGTCACAGTGAGAACTATTTATGAAGAATGATATTACAAAGACATGTGACTATGCTATGTGGGAAACTAACGATGCGTAAAGTTACTTCATACAACCAATTTATTTTGCTGGATAGAATTTGCCACATGACCGTTTACTTTAATTATGATCTACTCATACATGTCAAGCCGCTTTCCATTATAAAACGCCTCAAAACCATTTGTAGATTTACAAATGCTTAATATGCTAAGAACATGAATTTGTCATTTCCCTTCCAGAATTAAGAATATCTGTCGTGGTTTTCCCTATGGTAAAGCACTAAATTTTCATCAAGAAATATTTAAAACTAAAAAACGGTCTATAGGTGGATCAGCCGCAAATCAAGAAACAAATGATTACCATCATAGCAGCATCACCCTATATCAGATCATCACGCTCATTTTAAGATCACCATTCAGCTCAAAATGCTGTTCTATCCACGAAAACATATTGAACGAAAACCTAATTTACGCACGGCACCACAGAAATCCATATAAATTCACTACTCCGAATTGACCAGAGGCGCACAGAATTCAAGCCAAATGCCGTTCGATCGCTCGCGACGCCGTCGATTACCCACCATCACCAAACAGGAAATGGCAAAGGACGTAAACCCCTACGCTAGAATTTCCGCACACGACTCAAAGTCTCGAACTTTTTCCCCTCAAACACATGCATGCACCTTCAGGGGGAACAAAGAACAGCGCAGTCATCACAGATACTTGCGGCCGAAGCAAAGCACGCAGAGCAGTGTACAATCGAACAATCTTAGCAGCAAAGCAACGCAGCGATAAAATGCAGAGACAATCCCGCAAGCGATCACAAAAGCGGGTCAGCGATCGAGTTCGGGTACTCACCATTTCGGTCCTCGCGAGCTCCCTCCCCTCCTCCTCCTCCTCCTCCTACTCCTCTTCCGCCGCCCGGTCCTCCGCCCGCTTCCGCCGCCTCCTCTCGTCCTCCGTCCTCCTCCTCCTCCTCCTCGACCACGATCCCCTCTCCTTCCTCCGCACCCTCGATCATCTCCTCGTCGCGACCCACGCCGCCGCCATCCTCCTCCGAGACGTCCTCCCAATCGCCGTCGTCGCTGTCGTCGCCGGCGGCGGCTGGGAGCGGCGGCGGCGGCGGCTGCATTCTCGCGGCGGGGGGCACAGCGGCGGGGGGAGACCTGGACGCGAAGCAAAGTTCGGAGCTTTTTCCGTGCGTGTGTTTTCTGCTGCTGCTGCTGCAGAGCGAGACTTGGGAGCGATCGGTTTCGCGTTGACGCGACAGGTCAGTCGTCGCCTGTTTTGGTCTTTCTTTACACTTGCGCGTACCCCTCGGGATACTCCAAGGTTTCGTTGTTTTTATATACTCATGTTTTCCACCCCAATATTTCGAGCAAATTAGGGAAAGAGCACAAAATGGAGCAAAAATCATAAGGCCTTGATTTTGTTTGAGTGGGGGGGGGGGGGGGCGTGGGGGTGGGGGGCGGCCTTGTATGGTAATGCCCATTCAATCCCTTGCCCTAAATTTCGAAAGAGGGGGCGGCGCAATCTCGACCGTTCATTTTCTCCGGTTACCTCGCCGCCCTATCCTCTGGAGACTGACCGAGCCGTCCACATTCGCGACGGGATCGATACGCCGACAGAAGCCGCTCAACGGTAATAACGAATCAACAGTAATGACGGTACCCGTTGCGAAGTGGGTAGGTTCGAAGGCGCGCTCGGTGGTCCTCCGTGACTATAAGATTTACTTGGCGGCGATATGACTTTTTATGGTATGGTAATTGCGTCCTCTTTTCAGTAAGATAAACATCGTTATCTGTATTAAGGTTAGTCGATCAAAGCACGGTGACTTTCTATAAATGAGAGAAGAGGGATAATGACATAAATAGTCCATGAACTTCGGCTCAATGTATAATGTGGTTCTTGAAATTTTAATTTGTTTAAAGTAGTCCATGAATTTTAGTCCAATGTGCAACGTGGTTTCTAAACTTTTAATTTATTCATTGTAATCCCTGGACTTTTGGAACATTTTAAATTTAGTCCCTAACTATATGAAAATATTCGATATTGTCATTGTCGTATAGTTTATGAACTAAATTGAACATATACCCAAAGTTTAGGGATCATATTAAATAAATTGAACTATTGCACATTAGGCTAAAGTTCGAGGACCACAGTACGTATCGAGTTAAAATGCATAGACAATTTGTATCCTTTTCCTTTTTTGTAATTATCCCGTAGTATATTAAGGTTGGAGGCTGGACAGTGCCGATTTGTCCTAACTGCCCCGGAGGAGCAAAATGAAAGGATCTGGCAAGCCATTCCCTTGTCGTGCGCACCCTCGGACCTACCTTGGATTCCATCAATTTATTGGACAATGGATGGGCCTAGGCTTACGAGTTTTAGCCTAGATACTATGATCAACCTATTTGTGTCTACAATCCACATATAGTAAGTCATGCCATCCTCTCCCATGGTCAAGCCCACCCTGGTGGGGCTCTCTCTTGTTTTTTTTTTTTTTTTCCGAGAAGATATTTAATCTTACTAATGTAATAGGGAGTTAATTTCCATGGTTAGAAAAGTTTGAACAGTTAGATAAAAATGTGATTTAATATTTAAATATTCTAACGGTTTATAAAAAAAATGCATTGTCATACGAATAACTCATGATACGATACATATAGCTTTCTGAACAAGAGAGTTCCTGTCGTGGCCATGCAATTACTAACCACCAAATTCTATAGTCGACCATTCTTTCTAGTAAATCTTCGAGATGAGAAAAAAGTTGATGATAAATTCGGGCATTTCACTCTCCACAAATGATGGGTTTCCAATGGACCTAATTATTTGGCGGGTTCGAATGGGTTCAGGTTCATATCGTTGGGGTTCGGTCAACATAGGTTTGCTTTTATAATAAATGTATGGAGATTTCATCAATTCACATCCAAATCTATAAAAATCAGGTTGACGCACATTTTGAAAAATGAGTTATACCTAGTATCTATAAAGTTTTCATGAATGTGTACCTATCCAAATAAAGTTGGTGAGTCGCATTAATTTAGGTTGATAATCTCTAATAGGAGATTGTAAATGTAAGGTGACTAATACAGGCAAGTAAAACTTGGCAACTCAATTGTAAAGTTGATAAACTATAATAAATAAATAAAAGAACAATTTAACATTGGTAAGTAACTCAAATGAGTTATTTAGCGAAAAAAAAAAACTCAAATGAGAGTTGATGACCCAAATATAATTAGTAATTTAATATGACAAAAATTGGTAAGTCACTCTAATTTAGGATCGTAGTCTCATATAAGAATTAATAAATTCAAAATGATAGAAGGTCATGTAAATAAAATATGGTAAATTAGCAAAAAAATTGTCAATTTGCAAACTATAAAAAGAAGTTGATAATTTCATAAAAGTGTTGGTGACTCACTAATAATTTACATGAAAAGAAGTCAAAAGTCATTCTTTTATCAACAATTTTTTGACATTTACCAACACTTGTAGAAATTTACAAGCACAAAAAGGAAAATTATATTTTTGGGCACGGAATGATAAAATTCAGCTGAAGATAGAATGTTGCGTTCCATCATTAAAGAATTTATCTCCTAGTTAATAGGCCTCTATATTGTTAACATATATATAGTCACTAAAAATCAAATGGAGAAATGACATAAACAATCTATGAACTATGACCCAATGCACAATGTAATCTCTGAACTTTTAATTTATTCAGTATGATCCTTAGATTTTTTGCACATGTTCAATTTAGGCTCTGAACTCTATGAAAACATTCAATATAGTCATTCCATTAATTTAAGTTCAAGGACTACATTAAACATGCATTAAAAGTCCATGAACTACATTGAACAAGTTAAAAGTAAATGGACTATACTACACATTGGGTTAAAGTTTAGGGACCACAGTATATATTAGGCCAAAGTCCAATGACTGTTTGTCAACCTTCCATGAAAATCAAATGTTGGTAAATTGAGGGAAATAATTTGTAAATAATGGATTTTCATGTTTTGGTGATACGCATGATTTGATTGTTGAAACATTTGCTTAAGGAATTCGCCCCTAGACTTTACAAACCTAGGTAGCAACTTTTAAAAAATGGCAGAATCATGATTATATGTATCAACTACAAGACTCTCACGTGCATTCTCGATATGGGCTTTCAAATGATTTTGATAGTGACACTTTTATTTTAATTTTTATAGAATCTTAAAAAAGATTGCATGCTTTGTGTATATTAAAAAAGAAACAAGTAAATTTCAGCATTTACATAAAAAAAACTGAAGTCCAAGATTTAAATATGAAATAGAATGATGAGATCATAAGAACTCGAGTTTTGCTCAATGATTTCAAATTTGAGCCTAAATTATTTTTTTCCATTAAGTATGGTGCTCAGCTAAAAATTAGGCGACGTCCCGATAATGTCGTCAAGTTGCCTTTAAACTACATATGCATGTTGTCATCTTCGTCCGGCCTATCACATTACAGATCCTTGCCTTCTACTACAATTCATTCCAGTGGCGGAAACACCACTCGGCTACTAACTCTAGACACATTGCTGCTACCATGGCTCCAACCCTAGCGCCGCCACGCTCGCTGTCACCATTGACATAAGGAACACTACCGGCAATGGCCAAACTCCACTATCACCATCACCAAACCACACTACAACCAACGCTGCGACAAGGGTGATGAAGATAGCAACGCCACCGGTGGTGATAGGCGGCCTAGCACTGGCGCAGGAAAAGAAGAGGGATGAAGAAAATAGAAGATAGGACACAAAATAAAAGGAAGTTTGCCATTTATTTAAAATTGAGCCGACACTTATAATTAATCAAATAAAATTCGAGTGTTGAATTGGATATCGAGCAAAATTTTGGATAATTCCGAAGCTCAAGCTCAAGGGCTCAACATCTCCGACGACACCTTCTTGTCTTGTCTTTGTCGTGGCCGTCACTTGTGAAGGTCGTCGGCCTCAAATCTACTGATAGGGCGCAATGCAAAGAGGAAGAGAGACAGCTATTGGCAGACAATGGTTATGGGATTCATAAGTTCCATAGTCAATTTGGCTAAAGATGAAAGAGAGAAACAGGAATCGATGATGTCTGAGCGATGTTGCAGCAACTTTTGACCCGCGCGACCTAAAGATGAAGTGGGTTACGACTTCGATCGATGATCTTTTGCTAACTTCATTTCCCCAACTGAGAATTTATGTTAGATTAATGTCATGCCGGTTTTTCCAACGAAGGGAAATTCCCGACTTCACTGTAGTGAACATTTATTAAAAGTATGTAGCATTTACTTGACCGATTAATACGTTAAGATACTAAAATAAGTGATGTATGAAGATTTTATCACACCTGTGTTGCCATTGTCTGTAGATATAAGTTTAACATCCAAATGAAAGGATAAGGGAGAAAGAAAGGTGCCCAAATTTTCCTAAAGTAGTCATAACAACCTTGAAATTGTAAACGACAGAACAATGCCCACCAAAACCGAGCTTTTACGCATGACCTAAATGCACGACGGCCATAATTAATGCTATGCTGTATTATGCGCGAAAGCAATGCGCAATAAACAAATATTTTGAGATGGGACCTGAACCCGAATTTTCAAAAATTATGCAAGAAGGATCTTCGGGCGGTGACTTTAGTGCCAAGAAATTCTATCATATGAATTTTTATGAAAAGATTTTGAAAACAAAACTCTCCTGATCTCTGTTTTTCTTTTTGGTGAATAAGTGAAAATATCTTCGGTATTTTTTTGGAGACTTACTCGAGTTAAATTTTTTTTTTCCTGTAAGTTCCTCTATTTTTTTGAGTTTTCAAGTTTCGAGTTCATGAATGCTCTGTCTTTCTTATCGTGTGATTTGTCTTCTGATACTTCAAATCTCCTTCCGATAATAAGACCAACTTTTTTATGGTTTTTACTAACTATATTTTTTTTTTCATCTTGACAAAGAAAATCTTTTCCTTACTTTGCAACGTGCATCTTTAGTTTCTACTTAAAGCGCACACAATTCGAGCAATCAGAGTGCGTGGCTTGTAAAAGAAACTTTCTACCTCCATAAAGTAAAAAAAAAAAAGGGGCATAGAGGCCCCTGAACTTTTTCAAATTGGTCATTGGATTCTTATCTTTCTTTTTGGTATAATCAGGTTTATAAACTCCATGCTTTATTGTTTAAGTTGGTCATACCGTCAAAATTATGGACGGAAATACTAACATGGTTGTTAAGCCGCTGTTAAATGCTAGTGTGGCGTCACACGTGACTTTTTAAAAATAAAAAATATATATAGATAAAACTTGGAAGAACGGAAAAAAATCGTGCCCGGGTCGGGGTGGGTGACCCCGACCAAGCCTCACGGGGGGTCACGTAATACCTAACCACACTTCGAAATTGGGGTTGTGCAACCCAAAATGTACCTAACCGGGGACGCATGACTTGTTTCTTTCTCCTTCTCTTAGGTTTTGTATTCTTTTTTAATCTGCTAATACTTCATCCAGTCAACACCTGAAAATTGCATGAAAGCGCCATTTTTTATCCGGAGAGCAGCGCCGTGGCACTTACGTGCCGGTCCACAGCGGCATTTCCGTCTTCGTTTTAACAGAAGGACCAGCTCGAATAAGAGAACAAAAATATTTACTTTAAGGAACCAATTGCAAAAAAAAAAAAAATCAAGGACCTGATTGAATAATTTGAAAATTTTCATTATGAGAATCAAGATAAAGTTACTGACACACGGATTTTTTTATGACCAAGTCTTACTTACACGGGTTTTCCTCGTATAGCTGATTTTTTTTTTTGGTCACCGTGTTTACAATACATGTCAAGTCATTTTTTCCTACTTTCAAAACAAATTTCAAGACAAAACCGTACGTGTCCGTATACAAATTTCAATCGTCCCGCCCACATTGCATGAGTTCGATCCTAGTGTATTTTCGAACACCGCTTTTTTTATAAAAAAAAATTCCATTTTTTGGGGTGTCACATGAAGTTACTTCCTCCATCTTCTCTTTGAATAAACGGTGCATGTATGATTAGTTGTCTTTTCATTTGTCAAGCAAGATGTAGACACATCTCTTTCTACTAAACCCAGTGTGCGTGAGCAAGTAACTGTAAACTATAAACTATAGTACCGCTCTTGTAAGAAAGTTGGCCGGTCACAGTTCACACAGTTCACAGGCAACGCAAGTCCAAGCATAAGGACATTCTCACACACACTCACACGCTCTCTCTCTCTCTCTCTCCCTCTCTCTCTCTCTCTCTCCCTCTCCCTGTCTCTCTCACTCTCTCTCTCTCTCTCTAAGATCGAGATGGAATGTGCGTGACAATGTCGTAGTACCATCAGTACTACCGAGGGAGGCGGGCGCAGCACGGGTAGCGGGCCGCAATGTCGTCGAGGGAACTTCTCCTCCTCCTCCTCCTCTCGTCGCTCCTCACTCTCCTGTTGTCTATCCCCGCTTCGTTCGCTCGGCACGGTGAGCGCTCTCGCTTTGCGATTCTCTCTAGGGTCTCTCGAGTTCGAGGGTGATTGGTCGAGAGGCTTGGAATTTGTGGGTGAGGAGTGGATTTCGGAGTGGAGGGTGGGAGTTCGATTTGGTGGAGTCCGTGCTTAGCTTGAGTGCTGACTCGGGTTTTGTCTTTTCGTTTGGTTTTCTGGTTATTTGGGATGTTTGGGAGCTTAATCCGGGATAATTTGTTTGGTTTCGAGTTCCGGGTAGCTGTCGAATTCGCTCGAGGATTCGCATTGGGTTTGGTTTGAATGGTCATGGGCAGTTAAGTTGTGATGATTCTGCTGCCTCAGCTGAGCTGAAGAGTGAGAGGATTTGCTGTTGGATCTGCGAGGTTGCTGAGAATGGAAACTCGCACAGGAACTCTGGAAACTTGATTGTCTGTTTTAGTTATGACGGTGACATGCATGCTTCCGAATTTAAACCATTAGTGAGCGGCTGTAAGACAGTGAAGCATTGACCTTGCTGCAAAATATTCTATTACGTGTTCACGTAAGGCGTGGTTGCAAATGAAGATCCCATGTCGAATAACTAAGAGATAAGGAGCAATCCTTGTATCCAATTAGTTCATAACTTAATGCCTTTATATTTTTGAGTGAATTGGAGCCAACTATGTATTATTGGGATAAATTATCAATGATTTTATGAGTAGACACAACCAAAAAATATTACGAAATAAAAACAAGCAGACAAAAGTAAAATGTCACAAGACTAGACGGTATCAGAGCAAGCCGACCAAGACCAACTATGTACGATAATGGGCTCGAACTGACATTCCCTCATGTCCTTCCAACACGAGATATTTGATTTTCTCCTTTGTTTCCAAATTATCTGGATCTTGATTTAAAAAAAACAGCGTGTTTGCCTTTTCATTCACTCCAGGCAGTGAGAAACTTAAAGGCATCCTGATAAATTATGTAACAACACCTTAACAAGTCACGGATGCATGTTGGTTTTTAGATATTGGTTGGAAAAAGAAGTAAACAAAGATATACAGTCATTAGAATGATAGAGCAGAGACGTGAGATGTTCAGTTTTTTCTTTTTACAATTAAGCATTTGTGCTCTGTATAGGAAAGCCATTTCTCTTACTGGTTTTCTCTGACTCTTTCCCGTCCAATTGTTTGAATCAATATCTAAGTTGTATCCTTTTGCTGCAGCACCTTTTGCTATGCGCATAAGCTGTGGAGCTCGTCAGAATGTCCATACTCCACCAACCAATACACTTTGGTTCAAAGATTTTGCTTATTCAGGAGGAATTCCAACTAATGCAACGCGTACAAGTATCATCAGCCCTCCTCTTAAGACAATTCGTTATTTTCCTCTCTCTGAGGGTCCTGAAAACTGCTACATATTCAATAGAGTGCCAAAGGGACGCTACTCTGTGAGGATTTTCTTTGGATTGGTTGCACATCCCAACTTCGATGACGAACCCCTATTTGACATTTCAATTGAAGGCACTTTGATTTCTTCTCTGAAACCAGGTTGGATCAGCCAGGATGAGCAAGCATTTGCTGAAGGCATCGTGTTTCTTACAGATGGTTCTGCCTCTTTATGCTTCCATAGCACTGGTCACGGAGATCCCGCTATTCTCTCCATTGAAATTCTTCAAGTAGATGAGAACGCATATAAGTATGAATCTGACCAGGGCCACGCGATGATCCTTAGAACAGCCACAAGACTAAGCTGTGGTACTGGGAAACCAAAATTTGATGAGGATTACAGTGGTGATCATTGGGGTGGGGACAGATTTTGGAAGCCCATTTCGACTTTTAGTGTGGGCTCTGACAAAGAGATATCTACTGAAAGCAGCATCACACAGGCCTCCATTGAGCCAAACTTTTATCCGGAAGCACTTTATCAGTCAGCGCTCGTTGGAACTGATAAGCAACCAGAGTTGGAGTACATTATGGATGTGGATCCTAACAGGAACTATTCAGTCTGGTTACATTTTGCAGAGATTGATCCTTCCATTACAGGCGCAGGGCAGCGAGTGTTCGATATCTTGATAAATGGTGACTCTGTCTTTGAAGATGTGGACATCATTAAAATGAGCGGGGATCGACATGTTGCTCTGGTGCTAAACAAAACTGTTGCTGTGAATGGTAGGACCTTGACGGTGACCGTGCAACCTAAAAAGGGAAAAGCTATCATCAATGCTGTTGAGGTCTTTGAAATTATCACAGCTGAGTCAAAAACTTTAGCAGATGAAGGTGCGCAAAGTCTTTGCCAATGTGGATTTTAAGTTTGTTTCAGCTATGACTGTTCTCTATTGACATTGCTACGTAGATATGTCGGTACATGTCATTCTGGCCGATTTCATTTATGCAGGTTAATTTTAAGTTTCTCTGCAAGCCACGATGCAGTTTGTCATAGCTTAAAGTGTCCTGCTTAAATATGCTTCTAGCAGTATTAGGCTTTGAAGATAAAATGCATAGCTGTTTGCTGCTTGTTTGGCCATATGGTGCATTAGGCATTGAAGCCATCTGTACAAAAGTATCACTCTATTTATAGCAGGATTCATTTTATTTTTTCTGGCCGTACTTATTATAAGAAAAGGAGATAATGAAGGAAAGAATGTAAATCTTATTATGTCAATCCGTAGCCTATGAGCAGGGAGGGTTAGCATGAAATTTATTATGAAGCGAGGAGTTACAAGAACCATCTCTCAAACATGAATGGCCATCTCTCACTGTTTTATGGTGTTATCACCAAGAGAAACCTTAGCTCCTGATTGAATTATGCATTAAAAAGGTCCAGTCAGTGCTATGCCTTGAATCCCTTGGCTCCACTTCGATCTGTACTTGTGTCTCAAAGGGGACCTTTCTTTCTTACATTCCTGCTATTTCCTGCTTTGAAAATCTGCATTGGGTGTCTGGCTACTTTTTAAAGCAGTTGCTTTTTGTCCAAAGAAAAAAACTCAAGGGTTCTTTCTTCTGGCTCTTAGATATAATTTGAAGGAAGATGTCAAATGGGGGGGGGAGAGGACAACTTGGGAAGGCCAAGTTGAACGGGAAAAAAATACTTTAAAATGGAATAAGCTAATAAGATAAAGAAAGCTTGAGGTATTCAGTGGAAAAATTCTGTGGAAGTGCAGCACTGTGAGCCCCTCAATCTTTTGAGATATAGACTTACCCTTTATTCTGAACAAACTTGAGGCTCAGTTCTAACCTATAATTGTCATAATAATTGTTTGAACCGCATTGTAATATTCGTGGTGAACACTTTAAAAGAAAAAGAAAACTATTGTCTATGTATAGTCAAGTTAGATGAATCCATATATGTTGACTTTGACTCATTTAAATTGTATACTATGTTACTTTAATATATAGAGATGAAATTTGGCAAGAAGAGCTTCGGATTAATTTATGGGACCTTGGGATGTAATGATTTCAGGAAGGTTTTTTGGTGGGCCATGGTGTCCATTGCATCCACCACCAGTCTCTAGTAATGGAATAGCAAAGCAAATCAGAACGTGCCTTTGTTAAGTTGTATTTTTTTTCAGCTCAAAGGTTTTTCTTTTTAAGTTTATTTAGCAATATTTTGCATCTTTAAAGTGCCAATCAAAGAAAGCCACACATAATGAAGAAATTCAAGCACTGCTGAATCAGAGGAAAAATCAGATACTTGTATTGTGCTTTTCTTGAGCTGTTTTATTGTGTGTCACACAAAAGTTTGAGCTAGCTTGTGGATGGATTCCAGCATAGAAACTTTAGAACTGATTTCTTGATGAATTCTGATGGAACCTCAACTTGGTAGTTTCCCAAGTTTTAAATTCTAGATTTTGTCGTTTACATATTATTTGCAACTTGGAATATATTTTGGCTGATGTTTACTTAATCATCCTTCTGCATACTAGTTAGGGCTTTACAGACACTAAAGGCTTCACTAGCACTCCCCCGTCGATTTGGGTGGAATGGTGACCCATGTATACCTCAACAACATCCATGGAGCGGAGCTGACTGCCAATTTAATCAGACAAAAGGCAAATGGGTCATTGATGGACTGTAATGCCCTAATCTTCTCCTCTTTCCACTCTAAAATTTCTTCTGTTACAGTTGTACTTTCGTTGTTGAACAATAGTAATTGTGTTTGATGTTTCGAAGAGTCTGGCTTAGTTTCATAAATGTCTATGAAAAAGCTTAATGTGTCATGAATTTATCCAAATTGTAAGTCTGAGAGGCTTTCGGTTCAAAGTAGTTAATGCTCATAATCCCTATGAATGGTGACAATGACATTGTGTTCTCGCTTTGAATAGTAATGCTATATTTCAATTCATCTGAATCCCATTAATGCATGTGCACAAAGAATCCATGTGGAATTTCAACATTTTTAACCAATTAGCATTCAGCTAGTGGCCTTTCTTTCATTTAATGTGATCATGTGGCCATTCTCATGCCAGGGCTAGAAAAGCTTCAACCTTCTAATCTTATAACTTCTTGCTGATTGTTCATTCAATAAAGTCCACAAGTCTACTGCAGGTTTCTTTGCTGCTGTCTATGGATACGTTGCCTTCTTGTATCTTTCCTTAATCTTGGGATGGATCATGTCCCCATCCTGGCTATAAATGTCCTCCACAATCCATACCTTCCGTCCTTCCCTTGCCAACTGTTTGATCTTGTCCAGGCCCCTCATTGTCCTCAGTCACCGGTACCGTAGCTGGAATTTTATGTCACTTTTGGAAGCAGTGAACAGCTTCACTGTCTTGCCATTTCTTATTCTGGCTGTTGACTATGGCAACTCAAAACATGTGTTAGTGTAACCACATTCTCTTTATGACTCGCCTCTCATAGAGTGGTATACTTTATCCCCTTCCATCTAATTGTTTGCAAACTTCCGAGTATCATAGCCATCTCCTTTTCCTGCAAAAACTATCTTTGTAAATCCTGGACCAGGCTTTGCAGACGATTAAGTTATAAGCTCAACTTTAAGAAGGTTAATGAGACTCTTATGGGAGATGGCTCTCTGAAAATCATCAGATATTTTATGAGGCAAAGTGCATAGCATTTAGGCTTTTTATAGGTGATGGAGAATTGTTGAATTGGCATTTTCTGTGTCACGGTGAAAAGTGAGAATAAACTTCCACCTGTTGAGCATGCCATTGCCCCTTCGACCAAAAAAAAAAAAACAAAGAACATGCCATTGCCCCATGCATTGGTCTTAAATCGTACATAAAATCCATCTGTTTCGGGGTAATGATGGACCAGAAGTCAGCCTACCTTCAGTTTTCTATTTGATGGGGAGTGACACTCTGTGAGATAACCAAAAAGATCAGTGAATGAGGATTTGGAATATGATATAGGATAATTTCGAGAGAACTGAGCCTTGTCCAACACTTATCGCAAAATTGCTTACAGAATAAGTTCATTTACACTGGCAGAATTTTAAGTGTCACTTTGTTCAGATATTTCAGAGGGCTTTCGTGCTTCAGTATGGTCATATAAGTCAAGGTTGGAAAACTCTATGTGTCTAGTTTCAAATTTATCCAATTTCAAGCAATTTGGAGTCTTCTAGAGGAAGTTATGCCCAAATACCAACAGCAGGTCAGGAAATTCGAGAATGAGTCTTTTAGTATATCTTTGTATATTGAGTGTTATGCATTGTATCTGTTTCTAGAGTCGTTTGTGTGAAGAGTCAATGATCTTATTTACATATTGTCGAGGGATTGGTGGTCTTTGTCTAGGGAAACAAAGGCTAGTGTCTTGGGATTTGCCTATACTTGGAAGGTTGTTCCAAGCTGTGTTTACATAAAACCCCTATGGTTCCCTAAGGATAAGTTAGTGTTTCGAGGAATTGTTGGAATTGAGCTCTTGGATTAAAGTTTAACCTCAACTGGGCATCTCATTGGTTAGCATCTAGTTTAGCGTATGCCCTGCCTGAGGTGGATTCCTTCGGTCCTGAGCATTTTTCTTGTTGCACTAATGTTACATTCTAAATCTTCAACCCTTCCAGTATCAGAGTCACTTGGAAAGTTATTAACTGTGGATATAAACTCTAATAGCTTAATTGTGCACTTTCATGTAGTTAGAAGATTTTTTTCTACTGTACAGCATTGACCTTGAGGTTAGTATAATCCCTGACACAATTCTTGATTCACCTCCTGTATTTCTCAGTGGTCTGGGCAACCAGGGTCTGAGGGGATTCTTGCCAAAAGAGATATCTAGACTGACCCATCTGCAAAGCATGTGAGTTTAGCATACTGTCTTCAAGAGTTCCTTTTCGGCATATTCAGCAGCTAGATTGTGTTGTAAATAACTCTTGTTCTTTTTCTTTTGCGGTTATTTGTTAGGTTCAATTTGCTAAGTAGAAATTCAGGCTGGACAGCCATGATGTCTCTTTGTTTTTTTTTTTTCTTTTCTCTCAATCAGAAACTTGAGCGGAAACAGCATTCAGGGGCATATACCATCCTCTCTAGGGACCATATCTGGCTTGCAAATTCTGTAAGTAATAATCGCTATCATGTGTGCCTTGTTTATACTTTTAAATGTGCTCTCCCTCTGAAGGACACAGGCAATTCCAATGTCCTTGTTTCATTTCTTGTGCGACTAATTCTTCCCAAGCCATATGCTCTTATCCTTATATTTGCTTTGCACCATTTTATTTTTCCAAAAAGAGAAAAAAGACCTCTAGATCATTCAGTTGCTTTGCCACTTGCAGACATTAACTTTCAGGTTTACTCCAATTTCTGTGTCTCCTTAGATCTTTATGTATGCTCTTCTTTGGTGCTGTGATAAGGTTGTTTTGGTCCAAGTATGGTCATTTCGCTTTTTAACCATGTGGGAAGATATCACACTTATTTCTGCTAGTGAAGCTCATTCCCCATGATGCCGACCTTGTCCAGATAAGTTGTAAGAGACTGTAGATGCAATTCTGAGTCTTTGAAAATGCTGAGAGCCCTAATTTGCTTCTTCTCTTTTATTTTGTCTTTTCCTTGGGTATATATAGGGGGATGGGGGTCTTATCACATTGTAATACAACTTATATGTTAAGTCAAATATTTTTTGGACACAAAAATTTATTCTCCTGATATTCAGCTCATTTGGTCCTAATCCCCTTGATTGAGGTCAAGAGCGACCAAGTGCTGCTAAGCGTTGTCGACGAAAGAAGCCACAAATATAATGTTTAGGACACCGCAATATATAGATTAAGAAGACGAAGCTGCCTTGTCATGCTCCTTTATCGTTGATGTTCTTGGGCCTCGTGTAGTACTAGTATCTTCACAAGGACAAAACTTCAGTGGTTTCTCTTATAGATTTCATCGATTTGGTAAATCCATTAATTAATCGATTTTGATAGAAAAAGAAATTCATGATCTGTCATCTTTTGATTGAAACTTCTCATGGCCGATGCTGAAATCATGGTGACGAGTTTCTTTCTTTATCTCTTGATGGAGAAACACCATTTTTGCTCCTGATTTAATGATTTGTGATCTATCCATGGTAGTATATTATCCTAGTGTGCTGTAATGTTTTGTTGCAGTGATTATCTTCATATGCAAAACAGTAGTAATCACAGTTTGAAAACTCTCTATATTTTATACTCTACAAAAATAGCAAGCCAAGCACGATGTACAAACAAATTTAACTAAGAAAAGTTCAAAGTAATTCTTAAAAATAGAGACGATGTAATAGATATTATCTATTTATGAATAATTAAACACTCTGTAAGTGTGATTGCAAAGTCTCTAATAAATGTCATTAACCTTCTGAGGTTGAATAACAGCGAAAATGCGGGTCCACTCAATTAATGTCACTTCAATAGTCCGAGATTATTTAAATGGCTATTTTGTGAAATGCATTACTGGACATCCAACTTGCATTTCCTGATGGTGAAGTATATTGAGATTTAGTACTTACTTTAAGAACCAAAAAGAGGAAAGTTTAGATGATTGCCATGGGAGGACTGGCTCTTCCAAAAGCAATGCATTAGCTTGACCACTCTAACCTCCCTGCTATTGTGTTTTCCAATATGACAATATTATCCAGAGGATAGTGTACACATTGTTAAAGAGCCTGCCAGAATAGTTAGGGAAATCAACACCCAACATGATGCTAAAAGTTCAAAATTTTACAGGTCTTAGTTTGTTTATGCTCATAGGTTTCCATCCTTTCCTTAACATTTTTCAGTTTTGTGGGTAAAAATGAAAGAAGAAAAAACATTTATATGTCGTATAAGATTGGCAAGCAAGGAGATTGATGTTTTTGTATATTCATGCTCCCAACAACTTGAGACCTAATGATTTTCTGAAATATGAAAGCATGTACTCGTGTTTAACTCTTTCGTCACATCCTCCACATAATTTATGTTTCCACCCGGTTGCAGCTCATCTTCCATGTTGTCTTGACCTCTATTTTCTGTCTTCATCTTTATGAGGTTTTGACTTAATGCAGTTCCATCGAGTCTCTATGTTGGAGGTACCCCTCCAAAGTGTTCTACCTATAATCCTCTCATCTTCTCTATCCAAGAAAATAGTTAAAATATTCAAACTGTTGCATCTGTTGCCATATCTAACTTCTGGGTCTGTTAGCATGGCCTCTTCAATATACCCATTTGAAAGCTGATAATTTAAGCAATAGAATGATATAAATTAGGAATTGAGTGGTTTGGAAAATCACAAGAAACTCATTTAGGCACACGTGTCGTTACCAAGCAAGCTGAAATATGTGTTGGCATCATTGCATTTACATCGAGATAGTCATTTGCCAAGTTATGAACTGTAGTTTGCCTTATGTAGCGGACTGTACGACATCCATGCAATTCTTGTTTAGAAAATTTCTCTGAGAAAGGGATGTGAAAAACAGAGCAATCCTGTGACCTGATTAGTCTTTACAAAAGGGGACTTTGATGATGAGATTCTTTAAACTTCAAAACATGCCTATGGAGTTTTGTTCTGTCTGGTAAAACGAAGGAACTAGTCAACAAAACATACAATCTGGTCATAATAGTAAATATTCATGGTCGTGGACTATGACGGCAGTAACACAATATGCAAAATAATTGATAACTGTTTTTTCGTCTTAAAATTGTGGACGAATATTTGCAAAATAATTTATAAGGTGTGGTTTTATTGTATGAGTGATTTTCTCTGACAAATCCCTTCAAAATTTGCAAGTTTGACTTTCGGACTGTCTTTCTAGTCTATGGGCATAAAAACCTGGTTTTTAATTCCCGCGTCTTTTAAGATAAGTGTCTTTTAGCTCTTAGTTTTGAGGGTCACAGTTATCTCATGGATGTAATGCTAAGAGATAATGCTACATTGCAGGGACCTTTCTTACAATTTTCTCAATGGATCAATTCCTGAGAGCCTTGGACAGTTGACATCACTGAAAAGACTGTAAGATCATATAAGCTTTTGAACACCACGAGCTCGAGTACAGAACAAGACAAAGGGTTTTCATCAACATCTACATTGTGCAGGAATGTCAATGGGAACTCGTTATCTGGAAGAGTCCCCGCAACTCTAGGGGGAAGGCTTCTGCATAGAGCCAGTTTCAAGTATGTAATAAATGGCATTGTTCAAAGTTTGCAGGAGGTTTCAAATTTCTCTTGCTTTTTTTAATTGCAATGTTCTAACTTGTTTCGTGATGGATGCATGCAGTTTTACAGATAATGATGGCCTTTGCGGTATACCCGGACTTCCTACATGCCGGCCTCATCTTTCAGCTGGTGGCAAGGTTGGAATTGCCGTAGGCGCTGTGCTGGCATTGTTTCTTCTTGTTATGTTGTCAATAATCTGTTGGAAAAGGCGGCAAAATATTATTCGTGCACAGCAGATTCCAGGTAACACTATTGCAAAGCCATATTAATCTAACGACAGAACCCACGTCTAGACATATGGGGAGTTTCTATTCTTACCCAGCATGTCACACGGCATAGTCTTTTCACATAGATAATGGAAATTCTGGATGAAGAAGAAACTCTTTTAATAGCTCCTCTTCATGATAGTGAGTTGAGTGGAAAGCAGCAAAACATCACATCGACCTGCCAATTTAGAGTGCTTGGATCGATTATACAAGTTATCAACTCATAATCGCTAAATTTCTGTACTTTGCGCAGCAAGAGAAGCTCCCTACGCAAAAGCAAGAACCCAGTTTGTGCGCGACATCCAATTGTCCAGACACAATGGCCAAGGCCAAGCCCGGCTGGCTGCCGAGAACGGGCCTAGCTTGCTCTCGTGACAGGACCAACTTCTCCGTCAGGTTTTCCCTTTTCCCCCTTTCGGCTTCTCTCGGAAAGCCTCAGAAATGTCATAGAAGGATCGAATGTTTTCATCACTGTTGATATCGTGTTGTAACGAACCGACTGTACATTATTACCGCGGTCTCTGTAACTCACATGCTTTCAAAAGTAGGGTTCCAAAGGTGTTCAGTAATTCAGGGTTTAAGTCATAAGGATTTGGCACAGTTCCTTTAGGATGATGAGAGGCACAACCCCTAGATTTCCTTGTGTCATTGTGCGTGACATGTATGCATGTAATACTGGAAACGAGGTATAATTGAACTGCTTGCCAGACCTTGAAAGCTAGCTGTACTTGCTGAAGGATTCTAGACCTGCATAGTCATGCGACTTTCAGTTGTATTCGGTGAGTAGGATACAGACGCTAAGCCTAGATATGATAAAAAATTTTCCTATCCAACGTTCAGATCGTGATCCTTCAATTGAAATATATCTGGATTAGTTTGGATTAATCTGGATTAGTTCGGATTAAATTCGCCACGAGATTATTCTTGTCCGAAGTAAGGGGAGAAGTCGAGGAAAGAGAGCTGTGTCAATGGTGACCATCTGAATCCTGAGGATTGTGACTGTACGCGATGGTCGGCACCTTGGACTTGACGATTGTGGACGCTGTGGTCGTCATTGGGTCTGAGGGTAGCGATCAGCGGGATGCGGTTGCCGTCTTGATCTCGTGATCACGCAGTCTCAATCCCGGATGTCTTTTTAGGGTTCTTCTAGCAAAGAGCTTATCGAATATTGCTTTCGATCCTATTCCGAGGATAGCGACCATCACACATCAGCACCTGGATTTGACTGCCATTGACACGATAGCCGTCGCTCGGGTCTGAAGGGTGGTGTTAATCGGGATGCGGCTGCCATCTTGATCTCGCGGTCACGCCCTCTCAATCCTAGACGTCTCTCTAGGGTTCTTCTAATGAAGGGCTATCCAATGTTACGTTCAATCCTACTCCGATCGAAGCGTGCCAAACGCTTGATAGGAGAGCCATTTTCCAAACAAAAGGTAGAAAGATAACATTACAACTAATCTCGGCCGACACGGACGCAAATCTGCACTGCCAGGAAGTTCAACAACGATTGCTGAGACTTTAATGACAATCTTTGACAGCAATGTCTTTTCTTTTGGTGAAAACTCCACCAAAGATGGCATTAATGACGTCATAAATCTTGCTCTTGTGACGTGCCTTAAGCACGCGTAGGCAATTCTTGGGGAAAGCCCGCCACCATGATTTTGGGACTTGATTCTGTCGTTTTTTTATTTTGGTTTTTATTTTATTTTGAATTGATGGTTGTTTTTTTTTTTTGGTCTGCCATGACTGTAGCTTTTATTTCATTGCTTTCCGTGCTTCGCCCATTTCTCAGTATTTACTATGCCTGATGGCAACTGCACGAAATAATGCAATGGGCAGCATTATTTTGATGGCCCCCCCCCTGCCCATTTATGTGTCCAATTATTACCTTTTTATCATATCTAATTGTAAAATGTAGTATTTTATTTCGATTAAAGGCGTCGCTCTTTGGGTACGGATCATGCAGTATAAATTAATAAGTAGAAGGAGAGCACATGTATGAGAAAGAGCCTATAAACTCCGTATACAGGCCGTGCGAGATATTTTCAACACCCGCTCTCGCGAGTGAGGATACCATATTGGACAAGTCCGGCCGAAAAATATATCTAAAAGCTCGTGAGTGAAGTGTAGGATTGCAGAACTAAACGATTTTGAAAATGTAGGTCTTGTGTCGAGATAGTGAAAAATATATCCGAAAGAAAAGTTGAGGATGGCCCTTAGGTGATTATTTTTCCGATTTGCTTGTTCTCATTTAAAGCTTCAACAACATAATGGGTCATTAACCTTTGGCTTTTTCTGTTGGTGTAATTCGACCTTTTGAGATTAAAATGGGGTCGAATTTTGTCTAATTAAAAGTTTAGCGGGTTCAAACTTGAAACGTATATATCGACCCGAGGCGGTCCGAGTCCAAGGAGGAAATATCTCGCCAAGGCTCACTAATAAAACATGTGCCGGGCATAAGCAGGACTCAATCCAGCCCAAGCGAGCCTCCGGATCCGAGATCTCCTCTGGGGAGCGACACGCCTTTCATCCAACGCTTCCCCCCATTCCGCACTTCCTTTTCTTGCGTCTCCCCTAAAACACCGCGTTCGTCTAATACTCAACACACGATCCATTTCAAAAAACACAACAACTATCTAAGAACAACTGTGTTTAACATTAATCCGCCGTCCAACCCTTTAATAAAGCTCACACAAATCAGACACGCCCTCCTAAAAGAGGGGCTCCTCTATTTCCAATCTTGGGTCTCGAGGAAAACGAAGGAAACCCAAAAGGAGAAAATAATAAAACAAGATAAAAAATTCGAAAGGAATTCCTTTTTCGGTTCGAGCCAAAAAGGGAATGAGAAAAAGAGTATAATAAAATATTCCTTTTCACGTGAACATCAACATTGAAGAAAGGGGGTTCCTGCCGCTCACCCACCACCGCACTCCACCAGAGGAAAAAGGTCAGACAGACTCTCAGCAGCAGCAGCAGCAGCAGCAGCAAACTTGTACCATCTTTCCTTCCTTCCTTCCTTCTCCTTCCTCCTCCTCCTCCTCCTCCTTTAAAATCTCTTGCCTTTCTTTCCCACCACTCGCGTGGACCACTCTCTTTCTCTCTCTCTCTGTCCTCCCTCTCGCTTTCTCTCTCTGTCTGTCCGTGGCGTTTTCTGGGGTCGCCCTCTGATCAAGCCCGGTCAAACACGCCAGCCTTTAAATTTCCCCTTTACCCATCTCCGCAATGCGGCCAAGGAGCACGAATCAATGTCCTGTCTTTGCTTGGTTTGCACACCTCAGTTCAGTTCAGTGGCAGATGGGTTCTTTTTTAAATGTGTGCGTGCACGGTGGCTCCAGACCAATCATGCGCGCGCGCGTGAATGCACGAATGCAAGAAATCCCATCTTGTTTTTTCTTGTCTTCTTCTTTCTCCTCTGTTGAGAAAAGACAGCCTGACTGCGAAGATCGATTTAAAGAAGTATTCGAGCTCGATGCGCCGACGTTTCCAGTTGAACCCACGTTCACTTCGGAATCTAACCCATCGAGACATGAGTCGATTAGGATATGAAGTGTGCTCCCCGTTGCACCACGAATTACATAACAAGTGAAAAGTTTAGTGGCGATATTTATGTTCGAGATGAAACGAGTTCCATCCTCTCTTTTCAATTTGTTTCTTTTGCATTTAAAAATTGTTGCCCTGTGATTTGGAGTGTATTATTTATTATTCGATCATTTAATGAATTGGACATTGGCCAAAAGAATTGCTTGGGCCGTAAATTTTCCAATTGTGAGCCTAACCGAAGGGTTAATAACAAAACAAGTGAATTACGAGGGGCTGCTTAAGCAATAAGCGACTTCGTCCGAATAATCGAACGAGGACATTCTCTCGGGGTCACCTCAAAAGAACAAATCCGTATGTCTCCAGTAATTATTGAAAGTATTTGAGGCGAAGAGACAACCATACTCGATGAAAATTAGTTAGGTGTTCGAAGAGTTTCGGGCATCCATTGATATAAAAAGAGAGAAACTATCGGAACAACCGAATTTTGAAGGTTCCGTTCTCGATCAGACCAATTCGACCAGTTAGTTCAACAGCAACTCGAAAATGTTCACAAGTTTTCATCAAAATTAAAAGAGACATTCACATCGGACCGAGCCAAACCGCCAATACTTCTACTCAAGTCGCTTCGATTTAAAAAAAAAAAAAAAGAAGAGTTAATACCATAAAAAACCCAAAACCGGTACACCTATGATAATTTTACTCCGAACTAATTTTTTTATCACCAAAAGCCCCGAACTTGTACACCCGTAACAAGTTTACCCCAAGCTAATTTTTTAACCACCAAAAACCCCGAATTGGTACATTTGCGACTAATTTACCCTCAATTAGTTTCCATTAAATTGAATTAATACCACAAAAATTATAAACCGGTACGCCTGTGACAAACAAAGGGCAAAACATAAAAATGGTTAATCCGTAAATTGCCGCGTGTTATTTAATAAAGTAATTTAACGGTAAAATTTAACGAAAATAAACTTAGAGTAAATTTATTACAGGTGTACAAGTTTGAGGTTCTTGGTGGTCAAAAAATGAGTTCGGAGTAAAATCATCACCGGCATATCAGTTTGAGATTTTTTCTGGTGTTAATCCGAAAAGGAAACATAGGGTCAAAAGGTAAAAAGAAAACCGGTAACGAGTAATTCATGGGGAAAAGGAAAAGGGCAAAAAAATACCCAATCCAAGAGTAAAAGGAAAAGAAGAAAAAACAAAAGAGAGAGAAGAGAATAAAATAAAATTAAATTAAAATTAAAAATAAGGGGGGGGGGGGCGGAGGGGAGGCAGGAGTTGAAGCTGTCTCCTGCGGCCGAGACAAACCCCTCTGCGCTGCGGTCAATTTCTCCCCCCCCTCCCCCCCGCCCCCCATTTTCCCACCAAAAAACACACTTTTTTATATTATTTATCTAATAATAAAAAAATTAATGAAATTAATAAAAAGCGAAAAAGAAAAAGACCGGCCAATCGCATCTCGACACACGCCCCCCCCCCCCACCCCCCGCCCTGCAAAATTTCAGTCAGCGGTCACCGCCCCACTCCCAGATTTCGTTATTTTTACCCATCCACTTTATCATTCATTTTGTTAAATCATTACTTCTTTTTTTGGAGCGAAAGTAATATTAAAATTTTGTGCTCTCGATACGCCTTGGGATATATCCTTTTTGGGGGTTTATTAAAAAAAGTTTGCATTTTGGCCCCAAAAAGAAAAAGGTCGTTTCGGGAAATTGCCACCCTTCTTAATTTATAAATAGCCGGGAAAATATAATTGCGCGTATCCATAGTGACCGCGATGTTCTAGCACGAGAACGAGAGTATGCCGTTCGATTCTGTCCACAGATCGAATTGACGGTCGACATGGTGAATAGTGAATAGAGTCAATGGAAGCGTAAAATACCCTGAGGTCGATGCGCGATGGACGGATTTCAAAGTGGGTTAATTCGATACAGCAAATTTATACATATAATAGCCGAAAAAAAATTAGACTTGTTGCGAAATCACCCGTCGCAACAATATATTTTTTTTTTAAACAATTCTTATCATTATTTGCATTTTCTTTTGGGTTTTTGATGAATAAAATATGAAGAAAAAGGAACGAGTCTGGGAAAATGAGCAGGCGCCGTACGAACACCGAAAGGAAGGGGGTGTTTTGGGGGGGGGGGGTGGTAGGGCTGACGTCATCCTCCTCCGCCCCAACTCGCGTCTAATCAGGCGGCGGCTTCCACGTGCGCGCCCCCCTGGCTCGAATCGCGGCCGTCCGTTCCCTGCACCGGCGCTGGCTTGCTCCTGCGCGGATCGGACGGCGGCGGATCGGCCCGCGTCCGTGACTTCGAAAATTGCAGCCCCAACGGCCAAAAGAGAACGAGACGAAGAGGGGGAAGCAAAATAGGAATTCCACTTCTTGTTTTCGGCGGAGAAAATAGTACAAACAGCCCTTAAATTTTAGCCTAATATGTAATTTGGTTCATAAATTTTAGCTTAATATTTAATGTGATTTATGAACTTTTAATTTGTTCAATGTGGTCCTTCCAAGTTCGGGAACTATATTGAACATTTTCATATAGTTCGGGGACTAAATTGAACATTTACTAAAAGTCCAAGGACCACGTTAAACAAATTAAAAGTTCATTGACCACATTGAACATTAAGGTAAAGTTCATGGACTACATTGAACAAATTAAAAGTTCATGGATTAAATTACATGTTGGACCAAAGTTCGAGAACTGTTCGTGTCTTTATCCCTTTTCGATACTCTTGTTTCGAAAAGTTCCACCAATTTGTTACTTTTTAATCTTTGGCTGAATTTTCATTTTGATATCTAAGTTTTTGCATTAGATATCTTCACGTGATAGTGATGACGTGATCGTTGTCGTGTGTCGTGTGTTGCGAGTCTTTCGATCATACCCGACACCGTGCATTTTTGCATCTCGTTTTCGATTGGTATCACCCGTTCAATTATATCTTAAATTCACTTCCATTCGATGCAATCTAGTAGACCCTCGACCAAATAATTTATCGATCGATCCCTTTTTTCCTTAGCGCCAACATAGATGTATGTATGTATACGCATATGTTGAATCCAAAAGTAAGGGACTCGAGAAATCTAATCGAAAAGACAATTATATAATCTCTGACTCACCAATTTGTACCCCGCATCGGCTATACATTAGGAAAGCAGCACACTTTATTTGCATGTCGTAAATTACCAATAAACAGCGTATAAAAATCATAATAACGGGATTGGCGCAACCAGGCCAATAAAGCGGTAACTTGAGCATGAGGAGGTGGAAAATGACTTGATGGGCACCAGGCCCGCCCCTGCCACGACACCTCGCTCGGCACCGGGGCAGGGCGGGGCGGGGCAGGGCGGGGGCCAGCCCTACTATAAGTCATACAATGCTAGACCGCTGCTAAGCAAAAAAACGGAGTGGTGGAAACGGCGAAGGAAGTGGAGTTTCAGGGGGCTGCTTTTTTGACGACATTTCGTGGGGTCATAATATATATATTAGGGGTGTGCATGATCCGGGTGGGCGGTTTCCGCCTTAGAACCGTGGACCGCCCGTTATAGGACCGGTTCCAAAAATTGGAACCAAGATTCACCCGTCGGTTCCATGGATCCACCCAAGAACCGGACCATCAGGTTGGTCCAGTTCCCGGGTAGGTTTATAGAACCGGTCCCAACAAGTTTTCCTGGACAAATAAAAAAAATCTATGGACCAACATCGGATCAACAGAACAAAAAGAAAATAACATAACTTTCTATATAATTCATACACCATGATCGGTTATATTAACCACATCATGCATAAATCAAGTGGGTATCCATCAATTATTAGGAAAAATGACCAAGGTTATCCTAATTACACAAGATCTTTATACATGATAACAAATTTTCTTCTTTTTTAAAATTTTTTTTGGTCAGATTTTTTTAGTTAAAAATTTAAAAAATAAAATATATTACTATTATATTATCAGTCCGGTTCGGGTGGGTAGGTGGGCAATTTCACACCAGGAACCGGGAACTGAACCGGTACCCACCGGTTTTAAAAAATTGAAATCGGAAACCACCGGTTCTGGTCTGGTCCCGGACGATCCGAATGAGTGCCGATTCTTTTGCGCACCCCTAATATATATATAAAAGGAAAAAACTTAAGAAGGAGGCTTGATCTGATTGCCGTCCTCAGCCGACGATTACGGGGTGGGGGACTTGCACGTGGGTCCCTCCTCCGCCCCTTTTTATACGCCCCCACTCTCTCTCTCCTCCCACTATTTCTTCCTTCCTCCTCCTCCTCCTCCTTCAGATTGCTACTGTAGTTTCTCTCCTCCACCACCACCTCCTCCGCCGCCGCCGCCGCCGCTTCCTCGTCGACGTCGTCGTCGGTCCATGGCGTCGCCGTCGCCGTCGTCGGCGCCTCGGGAGGGCCACTACAGGGGCGTCCGGAAGAGGCCGTGGGGGCGCTACGCGGCGGAGATACGGGACCCCTGGAAGAAGACCCGGGTCTGGCTCGGCACCTTCGACACCCCGGAGGAGGCCGCCCTCGCCTACGACGGCGCCGCCCGCAGCCTCCGCGGCTCCAAGGCCAAGACCAACTTCCCCCCGCCCCCCGCCCCACCTCCCCCTCCCAACTCCTCCTCCGCCTCCGCCGCCACCGCCCTCTCCCTCGACCTCAACCTACCCTCCGACCACCACCACCACCCCCCCCGGTGGCCCCCCGCCTCCCCCCACCACCACCACCGGCGGTACGTCTTCAACGAGTTCATCCCCGCCGCGGTCCTGGCCTGCGGTGACGTCAAGCGCGAGGTGACGGTCGTCGGCGGAGGCGGAGGAGGCGGCGGCGTAGGAGTCCCGGTGCTGGCGGCTGAAGGCCCCGCCGTCGGAGCTTCGTTCCTGGGGATGGCCACGCGCGGACTGCCCATCGACCTGAACGAGCCGCCTCCTCTCTGGCTGTGACGTCATTATCATGTTCTCTCCCCCCCCCCCCCCTCACCTCCGTTTTTCCTTACTATCGGAGCTAGAGAGAGAAAGGAGGGGCCAAGAAAGAAAATTCGGAGGAAATGAGGCCCTTTTCTGTAAATACATTTTTCTTTTTCGGGTTCCCGTCCCACGTGGAAACAAAGGCGATTTTTCCTTCATTTACTCGTTCTCGCTTCTTTGCTCGTCCGGCCGGAAAATCTAATCTAATCTCTCTCTGTCTGTTCGATCGTTCGTTCCGTTCCCCCCCGCGATCGCCGGCGACACGACACCGGCCGGTGGCGTGCCGCGCACGCGCCGCGACAGGGGCGCGTGGGGGTGGGGGGCGGCGACCCGCGGCCGCCGGACAGTGGGAAAAAAAAAGCGTACGAGCGGGGGCAAGCGTGCGCGCCTTCTTTTCTCTTTTTTTTTTTAATAATAAAAATTAATAATTAGGGATTCAATCGGATAGAGATGGGCAGCTGACAGACAGATCTACGGATCCAGCCTCCGTCTTTTTTTTTTTTTCTCTTTTTCTTAATTATCGTTATTTATTTATTTATTTCTCCCGCATTATTTTTTTATCAGTCCGTGGATATGACGTCAGCGGTCGTGGTCGGGGGCGATTTTTTTAGTGAGGTGTGGGAGTGACGCGATGGGAGATAAAGCGGCTTTAACCAATTGATGGTTTTGATTTAATATAATTTAATATATTAAATTAATTAATTTAAAAATTTAAAAAATATATAGGATAGAGATGGGGAGAGGTCGGCGTTGAGGGGGTGGCTTTTGTCAAGGAAATGGGGCGCCGCTGCGGAGGATGCCGGCTTTGGGTCGCTGTCTGGGTTTCGAAATACGGGGTATCTAGTTCAGCATTTAGAATACTGAACCTAAAATTTTTATCCTCAAACTACCCTCATTTATTTTGGCTTATTTCGATTTTGCCTCTCGTGTGTATTGTTTATCTTCTTGTTCGTGAGGTGGCCGACGAGGGTCGCGGGACCCAAGCGGCAGCTTGAGTCGCGCGACCCAGGCGACAGCCGCCTGAGATTGTGTGACTCAGGCGGCCGCTTGGGTCTCGGGACCCTCGCCGAGTGTCGCCTAGCCTTGAGCGACGGCCGCCAGTGCCAGATCTAGCCTGCCGGCGATTGCCTGACCTCAAGCGACGACTGTTAGCGCCAGATCTGGCTCGCCGGCGTCGGCTCCGGCGAAGGGTAAATTAGGTTTTTTTATTCTCAAAGCCCTTTTGAAAAAAAAAATTACCGAACACTATTTGGCCCAAAGTAGTTTTATAAAGAATTTTTTACCAGACGTCATTTACATTTCCCCAAAGGGCTAAAGGTATTTGCATTTCCTCAAGTAGTATTTTCAAAGTTGAACCAAATACACCTTACCTGGGGGCTGGTTTTTTCCATGCCCCACCCCCGCCCCCAGTTTTTGTACCCCTCGAAATTTATTGCCCGACCCGACCCGATTCATTTTTTTTTTTGAAATATTTGATAATATTAGAATTGTAAAGAAAAAAAAAATTATCCGGATGGTCTATAAATTCGTTTTTTTTATTCGAGGTGGTTTTTGATCGTTTCGCCCCGCCGCCGTCGAATTAAGGGCGGATGAGACCGTTTGTTGGGAAGAACTCCCCCCCCCCCCCCCCCCAGCCGCCGAGTGTAACGCGGCGTAATTACGGGGAAAATGGGAATGGCGGATTAAGAAACTTCCGGGGATAGTTTTCCCTTTTCTTCCTCTTTTTTTTTTCTCCTTTCTTTTCTTTTTTTGTGTTTACAGGCGCGAGAAATTAGAGAGAACCGGGTTATCATTAAAATGATTCGTGGATTGGCACGGCACCGTCGGCACGTACTTGAGTGGTGGGCATGCTTATTTATAATTAATTTATCGCGTAATTCAATTCTGGAAATCAATCTCGTCACACGTGATCTTTCATGCAATTGCCTATAAATTCGTGTATGTCTTAACCTGGTATAGGCACCTGCAAATTTTTCTTTTTTTGATTTTTTTACACTTTTTGCGAAGTGTTTGATCAGATGCGCGAGTTTTCTTCTTGGGTAGACCGAGGTCCCTACACTATGGTCTCCTCTTCTTTCCATATTGGCCATTGAGCTTGAAACGTATAGAAAAATGCTGATGTGACGGTCCCCCGTCATCGCTGAGTCGACTAAGAAAAACAGCAACGATAATTAGAAGAAAAAAAATGGCCAAGGATAGAGGGAGGAGGGAGTCCTCGAACGACGGCGCATTGCCACGTCGGCATACGAATGTGTACTTCAATCTCTCGATGGCCAATATAAGTAGAAGAGACCATAGTTCGAGGATGGAGATCTGATCAAATGTTTGACAAAGATTGATGGATTCCCGGTGCCTTTATTCCTAAGCGGTTTCAATCACGTCGATTACTTCTGGGCTGTGCTAGCCAATATTGAAAGATTGGGACGAGACGACCTCTCCGCTACTCAAGAAGACCCGCGAGAAATCAAGCCAATCATGAACCGAACCGAACCGAACCGTCATTCGAACCAAGTAACTCATGAGGCGATCCAGGTCGGGCCATCCCAATTGGGCCCGGCAAGTTCTGATAAGATGGGGGCCCTTCAAAATCCCAAAATTGAAGGGGACCTCTACGCTTTTTGGTCAATCATCTTCGGATTCTATAACCCTCTTCTTCCATGACCCTTTCCAACTCTAATCACTGATTAAGAAATTAATCCCTCCTCTTAAGGCCTGATTCCAAAAAAAAAATACTAATTTTACCTTTAGTAACAATTCTGACCCGAATTTTTGTTGCCTCGTAAAAAATCACTAGCTTTTACTTAAATCTCAAATCTGGTCCGAACAATTTGAAAATTTCACGTCACATGAGCAAGATTTTGGACTCGAGTAAAAATTGATGCTTTTTATCGAGACAAATAAAAAGTTCAAATCAGAATTGTCACTCGAGATAAAATTTATGCTTTTTATTTTATTTTATTTGAATTAGCCTCTCCTCTTGATGACCCGAGACATGTTCAATATCTCCCCCAAGACGACCATCATCGCCTAGCGCACTCCCGAAGAAAATCTAGCTATTACCCAAACGAGAAAAAAAAAACAAAGACTAAAAAAAGATAATCTCGGAATATCCTCGCTAATTATTCAATCAATGGGAACAACTCATGTCATATGTTGGACGGCAATGGGGTGGAGAAAGGTGGGTCATATTTTATTCGGAATTTATTTATTAAAAATATATTGATTTGAGAATTATTTATCAAAACAAAAAAAAAAAACCCTTTTTTATGTTGCCCCCCTTAACCAGTATTTTAGTCATGAGAAATGGACGGTGATGGAGATTGTCAGCATAAATCCTACCAAAGCTTTTAGACGAGTTGTCACCTTTTGGGTCAACACGACTCCTTTCGGGTCCTTCAACAATGGTCGGTGCTTGGTGGTGGCGGGGCGGCGGTGGCGGCAGCCTCCTTTCCGTGGGACGCCCACGCTTTCTTCGCACTTTTTAAATGTCGCCCACGAGAAATTTTCAAATCTAGCACCTCGAATTTCTGAATTTGCGCGTTCGCCCCTCCCGAAATATTCGATGCGCCCCTCGGCGTACAAAAAAAAAAAGGTTCCCTTATCGAGTAAGGGCGGGGTGAAATTGTAATATACCAGACGTGGCTTACGGAGGGAAATGTTTTTTACCCTTTTGACCGCAGTATGTATTGCTATTGTCCGACGAGGCAATGCCCATGAAACTTGGAAGCGGGAGCTGCTACAGACGAGAGAGCTTGCAATCTACTAACCACCAACGTAAAAACTAAACTTTTCCGAGGTTCTTTCACAGACCGAACGCGGGTGTCGTAGCTAGAGGTGATCGGTTCTTGAGTGATCCAGTTTTCACCTGGGAATCGGTAACCAGACCAAAGGGGCCCGTTCTCCATTTCTAGAATCGAAAACTGAACCGGTGGCACCTAAAATTGATGGCATATTCAAATTTTTTTTTTTGATTTTGATGTTCAAGATGAAAGATAATTAACGCGTTTCTACAATTAATGAGTTACGTGTAATATTGTAGGTTTCACCCAATTTGTGGTATAATTTGATTGGAATAAGCAATTATTGTTGTATTTTGATCTGTTTTTGTCATCTTGCTCACATCCATAAATAAAACGTAGTCGTTTTTGTCTTGTAAGGGCTTCCTCAGTGAAACGAGAGATAGGTTAAGGTTTTTTTCACATATTTTTAAGAAATTAAAAAAAAAATCTGTTCGGTCAGTGTGGGCAGTTCCACACCCAACGTTGAGAATCGGGCCGAAACTCATTGATTCCACTTTTATGGAATCGGAAACCGAACCGGTACCTCCAGAAACCACCTAGAATTGGCCGGTCTGATCCGACCTAGGCGGCTCCTCCATCCCTAGTCGAATGGTGCTTTTTGGTTCCAATTATTACATGAAGCAAAGAGTCGTCTCCCGATCTCTTTTTCTTTTCTTGACAAATATTCTCGATCGGGTTATTTTCCGAATATTCTATAGACAGAATCAATAATTGCATTTTGTCTCTCGCTAATGTTAATTTTTTAAAAAAATTGAAATCTATTCCATCTTATAGATTAACTTACCAAAAAATAAAATAAAACGATTAACACAAAAAAAAAAAAAAAATCAGCTACCACTTCATGGAGGGGAAAATTCCAGAACCGAGTGGGAATTGCGGGCGCCCGACGAGTGGGGCCCACCGGGTTATAGTGCCCGTGGTCCCCACTATTCAAATTAAAATTAAAAAATCCCATTTTGTTTAATTATTCACAAATTTGTCGTATTATTGTACGGAGCGGTGATAATAAAAATTAATAATACAAGAAAAGGACGCTCCGGTACCCTATTTCGTGCGGCACAGGTCGAGCCAGCGAATAATAAAAAGAGAAAAAAAAATAATAATAATAAAACGAGAGAAAATAAATGAATAAATTAATTAATTAAAAGTAGGAGAGAGAGAGACAGAGAGGCAAGTCCACACGTAAGCGTCCACTTCCTTCCTGCGGTCGCCCCGCCGTGTTAGTCGCTCGCGTCAGCGGAAGGCCGAGAGATCATCAGGGCCGTCCATCAGGAGACGCAAGCGGCGGAAATCGGACGGCCGTCGATTCCCCGCGGGGTCATCGCCCGCCGTTGATTTTGCCCCCTCGGCTCGTCGCCCGGTCGCCCCCCCGCGCCCCGCCCACTTCCACCGTCCTTGACTCGTCCGCCGCGCTTTTTTGCTTTTTGCCATTTCTTTTCCTACAAAGGGATTTCGAAAGAGATTTTTTATATATTGAAATAAAATATATAAATATTCAATTAAGATAATTTTTCCTGCGGTTTTTCTTTTCTCCGGGGGTAAAAAAGAGAAAAAGATGAGAGAGTTGACATTGTTGACCGCCTCTTGCGTGCTCTAGTGGGATAGTTATCTCGCGAAAAAGGTTTAAAAAAAAAAAAAGGACGAAAGAGGGCCATCGGTACGAACGGCTATAGGCATCGTCGATCCGGACCATCCGGTGCAGCTAAATTATAGCTTTTCGAGATAACCCAAAAATCAAGAAACGCCAAAATAAAAAAATTGAAATTTGTAGCGATGTCGATTCCACATATTCGATTAAAAGGTTAATACTATGAAAAATTCCAAATTGACACCCATATGATAAATTTATTCTAAACTAATTTTTCTAGCTAACAACAATTTCAAATTGGTATACCCGCGATAAGTTTACCCCGAACTAATGTTTTGACCACCATAAACTCTAAATCGATATATCTGTGACAAATTTACCATTCATTAAATTGAATTAATGCCACAAAAAATAAAAAAAAACTAATAGGCTTGTGACAAGCAGAGTGGAAAAATTTCAAATTAATACGCCCGTCAACTGTTACGTGTCATCCAATTTAACAATTTAACAGTAAAATTTAACGGAAATTAACAGATAAAAAATTTATTACGAATATATAAATTTTGAGTAAATTTGTCACTGGTGTATCAATTTGCGGTGTGTGAACAATCAAATCATTTCGCATAATCGTTCCATTTTTCATCAAAATGCTTTTTTCATGACGTGGCGCTGGCGCCCGCGAGAGGGAGTGGTGGAAGCGAGCGCACCCAACCGTCGCCGCCCCCCCCCGCCCCCCCCTCCCTCTCTCTCGTGGTCCTAAAAATCCGAATCCGCCAAAAGGCCGCGAAGCGACGCGATGTCCACGTGGCGGTTGGTCCTCCCCCACGCACCCCCCCCTTCCCCCCACGAAGCGGCGGGCCCCACCCCCGCACGACCGGATCTGCCGGCAGCAGAGGCGTCACGGCAGTCGAACGCCCCCACGAAACACGGACACGTATTTTTCTCCAACGTTAAAAACATGCGAAATAATAAATAAATCCGCCTCCACCCAAAAAAACACAATAATAATAAATTCGGAAAATACGGGGGCGGGGGGGGCTCTTTCCTTTTGTATGCGCTCGTCCTGTCGTTTTCCGGCGGTCGCGCGCGGCGGACCCCGTCCCGCCGCCGCCTCCTCACGCGCCGTCGCTCGGCGGACGCGCGCGCGCGCGAAGCCGCGTGAAGCAGCTGTCGGGCGTCCCCCTCGCGTCGTGCCATCATCGTCGTCATCATCATCATCATCATCATCGCGGGCGGGGGGGCGGGGGAGGGGGGATGATGATGACGCTCGTGCATGGGCATGGCACGAATTGGCATCATGGATGCGTCGTTGTCAATCGCCATCATTGGCATCATCGTGGCGCCGATCGCAACTCATCGTGGCCGTCCGTGTCGGGCGCCGCTGCCGATTCGACGGCGACGGCTCGATGACGGCGAGCAACTAGGGCTCTGTTCTTCTTTTTTATTTATTTATTTATTTACGAAAGGGACTCTAGAAATGAGACTCGGTCCAGTTTCGTTAGGGCTTTAAAATCCTGATTAGAAAAATTAATCGTTTCGAGATTATTTAGTTTTCCGAAATTGTAAAAAATTTGATTTAAAATTTTCGAGTAAACATCTTGGTTAGTATAGAAGGAAAAGTTATTTGCGGTATCGCGGAAAAAAAATGATTTAGAAAAAAAAATTCGAAAATCTATTACTTGAAATGATTTGTCAATGGAAAATTTTTTCATCACCGACGACAATTAATGCCTAAACAATTTATAAAAGAATATTTTCTAAATCATTCATTTTCCATGAAACAAATAGAACTTTCGTCTCGCTTTGATCTTCTACACTTGCTTGAGGCATGATCATTGTGAGAATTACGCGTGATATAGTTACGCTCGTATAAAGAAAAGCAATGACTACCATTGAATTCCAAGTACTGTATAAATTGTACTGTTGACGGGTGCTTTAGGGACACCTTATAAACATACTTTATAAGGAAAAATTTTCAAAATACCGATTATACGGAAAACAAGCAAATCACTATATTTGAAAACTTTTAAAATTTTTCGATTTAGTTCCTTAACAAGTATTCACAGGATACTAATTATCGGCAAATTCTTCATATGGATTAGTTTTAAACCAACAATCGAGAACACCTTTAGGCTGCGTTTGGTCATCGACAATTGGATCGTAGAAATATCTCATCAAATGATCTGTACAATCTAAGATAAGATTTGAAATCTTTGAAAATCTGCAACCTAATATAGAATTGAAAATCTTTTAAAATACTTCCGTTGAAATTCTTTTAATATCCCGTCTTTGATGGGCTCCTCGTGTACTCGACCGGTCAAATTCTCTCAACCAATGTCGTCAACAAGCAATCTATGGGAAATCGGCCCAGGTATCACATCTTCCATTAAGCAAAATTATGAATTGAAGGCAAGGAAGATCTTTCTCAGGTGTTTCATTAAACACTTGATGAATGCTTAGTTCAGAGTCGACCAAGAGAGCGATCGCGGAACAATGGAGGCCGAGAATGTGTAATCAAAGGTAAAGTAGAGAGAGGAACCAAGGGACGATTCGGTGATGGTGGAAAAGCCAAAAAACTGACCGAGAAAGAGAGGGAGCCACGGATGAGGTGTCGAGCCCTGACATTTCAAGTGAGCTGCGAGCAAGGGCACCGACGAGGATTCTCGAGGATGCCAGAGTGAGTGACCGTCACGGTGGACAGCTGGCAGAGTGGTGGTGGGGTGTTGTCGGTGAGACACGCCAAGGACGGCGAGTCTCACTTGAGGTGGGGTTTTCTTGGTCCGTGGGAATTGT
This sequence comes from Syzygium aromaticum, assembly GCA_024500025.1. NCBI lineage: Eukaryota > Viridiplantae > Streptophyta > Magnoliopsida > Myrtales > Myrtaceae > Syzygium > Syzygium aromaticum. The sequence continues at coordinate 27,884,684 of CM044889.1, read as the reverse complement.
TAAGTTAATTTATAAAATTCTACATCTAATTCGGATTTATCGTGCCCCCTATGCCAAATTTCTTATCTGACAATTTATCTAAATTTATCAAGTTCGGAGAATGTCACCAAACACCCGATAAGATGATAAAATTAATAATATTCGGATAACCAAATGAAGCTTTAAATTTTGCACGTGGAAATAATTTTATTTACTAGAGAAAATTCCTCGCAATTCTCCTTCAAATCCAATGTATGTGCCGTCCCTAATCAACAGCATTTTTTCCATGGGTAATTCGTACGAATAGAATTATCAAATTCGCGTCAACACGGTGTCTTGTCGTGGGAATTCAGCATCCATTATTATAAATAAAATTATTTACTGCGATTTTTTGAAAAGCCATTTTAATAGACCAAATGGATATCCCGCTGCTCGTATTTAATTTAATTATAAAAACAATTAGGGAGCACTAAAAATAAAAATAAAATAGTTGGTCGGATCTTATCGATTTGCACGTGAAGCGACGGCCACTAGCAAGAGCGGCCGGTGTTTGCTTCTGACGACTTCCCACCTCTATTTATCGACGATTCAACGACAAATTATATTAATAAAATAACAAAAGAACGAATTAAATTGAATTTAATTAAAATAAAATTAAAAAAGAGCGGCTTCTCAATGATGGAGGGGGACGTTCACATTACAATCCCGTCGCCTCCATGGTCGGTCACATCCTCCCATCTAGAAAAAGCAAAACGTACCCAAAATTCTTTGTCAATTAGGGCAAAGAAATTGGTACATGGGCGGTTCGAAAAGTTACGTCCGGAAGATCTTGCTATGGGACCGGAAATTTTTCTAGTCGGATCACATGCCGTCGTGTTCTCGTGAAATTGAGCTGTAACCGACGAATTACCATCCGAATTGATCGTTTCGCTAGCATAAATTAATAGGAGGGATCGATTGGGGCCGATAAAATACTCGGGAACCGAATTGAACCACGATCGATTTCAGACTGGTTCAGACTTAGACCGGTTTGATTCCAGGGTAAAAGACTATGGGAACCGACTTTGTTTGGTTTGCTTCCCTATCCCGCCGATTCTGCTCAAGTAGAATTGATTTTGACCCGATTTAAAATCAACCCTAAATTTCTTATATTTCAAACACTCCACTCTTTTTCGGTCTTATATTTATTCTTTTCTATAGAAAATCCTTACGTTACAAGTACAAATAAAAATGATTAATTCGCAAACGCGTTAAACAGAAACAAAAAAAAAAAGAAAAAGAAAGGTTAGTCGATTTGTGGGTTGGCCCTAGAACGGGCCGGTTCGGCGTCAAGTTAGTTTCGGGGTCGATCCGTTCGGTTCTCAATTCAGAAAACAGGAAAACCAAATCTAACATGGCGGGGTGTTAGATTTTCCGGTTTGCAACCGGACCGCCCTGTAAAATTACGCGCGGCTTCAAAGATCACCTCGCTCGAGAAAGAAATCCCGAATCCGACGTCCTCTCGATAAGAAAAGAAGCTAGCCATTTCGACAAGATTGCGAAAGGAGAAATTGGAGTTAGAAAGACGAGAAGCAATTCGATTATTGACGGGCGAAAAAAAAAAATGAAAGGGGACGATGTTTTTTACTTAATGCCCCCTTCTTCTTTTTTTTTTTTTTTAATAAATATCTCTTTTTAATTTAATTTTTTTTTTTGGATAGGTTCGATAGATTATGGAAGGCTTGGAGTGCACGGGCGTGCGAACCGCAAACCGCGGGCGCGACCGAGTCCCCGCCATACCGCCCAAAAAGAACATGTTCCGGTGAAGTCGATGCAAACAATTATTTGCGCCGTACCTAACACTCCCCCCACAAAAAAAAAAAATAAAAAAAGCGAACGAAATTTAGAAAAATAGAAGCGATCGACGTACTCGGCGCGCCGGACGAAAAGAAAAAAAAAAAAGGGAATTCTTATTTTCAATTATATATGTATAATATAATAATAAACAAAATAGGAAAGCGAAATATGCTCCGCGGGGATTTGCCGGCCAAGGACCGCGGGGGGGGGCCCCACCGGAAGCGGCCGCCGCGCCTTCCCCCCCACCCCCAGCCCCAGCTTCCCACTTCCTCCCGCGCGCAGGCCCCGCCCTTGTCTCCCACCAGACCGCCACCACCACCGCCACCTTAAAAAAAAAAAAAAACAAAAAGAAAACGACGGATTAAACAAAAATAATTTTTTTTTTAAAAAAAGGAGTCGCTATTTCCTCTTTTGTTTATTTATTTAGTAGCCTTCCCCCCTTTTTTGGCGGGAGAAAAATGTGTCGTTTTCCCTTGGCGGCCAAGTCTGGACTAGCGTGGAGCTACCGGGATTCGATGGTAGGGGTATTCTTGGAAAATCGGATCGCGATCGAGACTGCTTTATCCCCCGATCGCCAAGGTAGAAGCAGCCCCTTAATTTACACCCGTCGATTCTCACGTGTCTTTCAATTCAACAATTTGACGGCAATAATTTAGCGGAAATTAAGATAGGGTAAATTTGATATTAGTATATCGCCGGTTTGGGACATTTTGTGATCAAAAAATTAATTTGAAATAAATATGTCATAAATATATCAGCTTGATATTTTTTGTGATGATAATTATTTTAATAAATAAAAAATATGACGTAACGCGGTGGATTTTCTGGTAAAAGTACAAGACGTGCGAAACCAGCGCTCTCCTCCATTTATTTCCCATTCCAAAGTGTACAATTCATTACATCAAACGTGGGGGTCTCCTATGCATACAAATTTACTATATTTATATATCCAACTTTTTCAGAAAAATTTTATTTTTTAAAACAAATCGAGCATAAAAAAAAAAAAATTACGCGTGCATAGAAGCGATCCAATCTATTAACCCAAAACCACTCATTTTGCATCCATTGTTTTCGTGAAACCACTACTTCTCTTCTCTTTTATAACCTCCCGGTTTTACGCGTGTCAGGGGCGATTGGTACCCAGATTAGACATATTCAATATAGAGTTTTGACAAATTTCCTTTCCTTTACTCCTTAAAGAAAAGGAAAAAGAAAAAAAATATCAATATGGACAGTTCGGTTCCCTACCTGAAACCGGTAACCGGACCGATTATTCTCGGTTTCTCGAGCATTTGGACCCGGTAACTGGCCGGTCCGGTTCTCGGGTCGGTCCGGCTCCCTCGCGCCCAAGGTTTTCACGATAAGCAAAAATCAACGATAATTATCATTTAATTTTGGATTACCGAATTCTTTCCGTCCTCTTAATTCGAGATTGGGTGTAGACAAGGTACCACCGAATATAAAACCTACGCAAAAGAATCATGATCAAGAAAAGCAGCCCATGCATGCGCGCACGCAAAGAAAAAAAAGGAAAAAGAAAATCTGGACGGCAGCGCGACACGTGGCGCTCTTCCGGGACGTCCCGCGACTTTTCTCGGTCAACGCGGGAAATGGACCGGACCGGTCCCCCCCCCCTCCCTCCCGCCTTGAAAGGAGAAAGGCCGCGTCGATGTCGTCGTCCCCGCCCCCATCCCCCCTCCCCTCACGCGCTTTCGACGCGCGTCTGAGTTTCACGCGCCTGCGCGCGTGCTACTTTCTTTTCCCCCACGTGACGAATTGTCGTCCAGGTTCAATGATTATTATCGAGTGGAGAAATCGAAGAGCATCGCCGGTGGATTGAACTAGCGGGATGATTTATGTTTGACACCATCGTTCCTCGTAGCGAGATCGATGAAGAGAGAAAGAGAAGCGAAATTGATTAAATTACGCAAAATCCCGATTAGGCTCGGGGTAAATGTTGCACGGCGCTCGAAAGATCAGCGAGGCCGTTTTTTCGGCGGGGGAAATTCTGATGCGCGATGAGGTGCCGACCCGTGTCGGAAAAGATGGCCGGAGGGAAGATAAAACGGGTTGATGCGGGCAATTGAGACGAGAGAGAATTAAAGGCAGATTTGTTTTAGGAACGTTAGCGTAATTGGACGGTGATCTAGATTGACGAACGCCGATTCGTAATTACTTTTGTAGGGGTGCGAGTTTGTGGCTGGGATGAGGGTCTAAGAGGTGAAAAGAGACCTAAATGGGCGTGCTTGGTTATTTGGGAAAGAGATTTTGCGTGCATGTATTGACGTTTGGTAAAAGAATTCGTATAAAAGAGCTCGGTTACTGGCAAAGAAAGGAACTTTCGTAGATAGTTTTTTTTTTTAAATATAAATGTGTATACCATTTGGGCCTAATTTTTTTTTTTCACAAAAAAGTATAATTGATGGTTAACCTTATCTTTTTATATTTTTATAAAATAAGCATATTAATTCTTGCTACAATCTCTAGAATTTACTATACCAAAAAGAACAATGAAACATACTAAAATGGAGGGATTTCATCTCTTTATGGTACATGATTTTTTGTTAGTTTATCGTGTTTTTTCTTAAATCACAATGCATTAATGTTCATTTATTCTTTACATTGTTTCTACATACAAAGATTGGTAATATCCCAATGTTCACTCTCGCAGTTGGCAAAAGCTTAGGCGAGGCGGCCTTCGCCCAAACTTGACGAGAGTTGCTGGTGGCAACAAAGAAAAAAAAAGAGGAAAAAGAATAAATAAATAATTCAAAATTAAAAAAATTTAATTGCAAAAATTAAGTCAGCACCAGCGTGCCAAGTAGGACGGTCGGTGTGGCATCGCGGGCATCCACGTCAGCAATTTCCGATCAAAATTGGCCAGATGAATCACATTAACAAATTGTCAAAAGGTTAATGACTCAATTGACCAAAATTTTGATAAAAAAAAATTAGCTAGATTAAAAGGTTTAGTACTGAATTTACACAAGTACAGTAAATTTGGGGCTTTCTTGGTAATTTCTTCAAAAGAGAAGTATCAAGACACTCACGAGAGATTCTTCATGAGAGTTCAATTGACTTGACTTGCCACATTTTGAAGCCTCCAATTCTATACAGTCTTTCGACCCAAAAAAAAAAACAGAAGAATTCTATATAGTCTAGAAGAATTGTGTGAAGGAAGCTTGGTATCGAATGCATCGTAAGTAAATTACGTCACCTGCTCGTGCTTTTATGACGTCACGAATGACATGTAATCCCACTTGAATGTGTTCATCCCCCCCACCCCAGCCACAGTCACTGCTAGGCTGCGTGAATTGCTCCCCACCCGAGGCTCGGTCAATTCGGACCACTGCCATTGACATTGAATTTTTTTTTTACCATTTTTGGGCATCTGGGTTGGTCGGATTTTGACCGGGAAGAGAAGGGAAATTCGGACTTCTCTTTTGGTTGCGAAGAGCATTGATTTTGGGTAGGTTTGGAGCATTCTTAGACACACAAGGTGAAGTTGCTGTGACCCCCTCTAGTTAAAGACCCGACACAAGAATTCAACTCCCAAATTTACATTGGTGCAAGAAAAGGGTGCATCTAGAGGAGCGCTTTCCCGAAATCGGGTCGGTCGAAGAAACGAGATTCGGCGTTTCTCTCAAATCGGCGTCGTGACATTTTTTCCCCCTCTTGTTGGGGAGAATTGTCGTTCTCAGAAATTTAAGTGTTTCGTTTTCTAGGACCAGGAACGGCGCGTGGCAACTTTCCTATGGGTTTGCAATGGATTTCGTTAAATGACAAACATGCCGATTAAACGAAAATTTGTCATTCCTAATACATCGTCTCTCGCGTCTCACCACCGATTTTATGGACATGGAGCACGTCGTAACGAGATTTTCATGTCAGCTAAAGCATCTAAGACGATATGGAGTTAGACAATCAAAGTTGCAAGTAATTTAATGCGAGCAAATCCTCGCCTTTCCGTCCTTAAAAAGGAGATCTCGCAGCGCCATTATGGAAGGGGCCGTAACAATCCGATTCATTAAGCTAACTAGGAAAGTTACGAACCGGTCTTATCCAACGCCCCCGTGATCAATCTTTGTTCTACCCTTTGGAATTGCACGAATTTGCGGAGACAGACCTTGGATTCAATGCACGTAATTGCGAGAACCTTCACCAATCAATCACCAATCAACTTAATAATTGACCACCAAAAAAAAAAAAACTCAATTAATTAATTAATCAAAATATCATTACCTAATCCTGAAATTTAGTTTTGACCCCCGAAATTCCGCAAGAGCGGAGGCGTAGGAACCTGGACAATCATCTCCCTAAAAGAGGAAGGGCATTCTCGTCAAAACACATATCCATGTTTGGCCAAAAAACAATTGCGATTGTTGACCCCCTTCTTTTTGTGCGTGGCGATAAGATCGGTGACCTTCCAAAGCCGATTAGGGAAGGGAGCATGCCGATCGGGGTCGGCCGGCGACCGCGCTCCGGCGAGACGCGGATCTGGGGAGACCGTGGCGACTGGAAAGGGCGAAATCGGGTTCGGTCAAGTCGGGTCGAGACGCTGGTCGGTCGGGCGAGAGAGAGAGAGAGAGAGAGAGAGAGAGAGAGAGAGCGAGTAGCGATGAACGTATTGGTATCGTAATGTAAGCTACGAACAACGACGTGAGCCGAAAACCGTCGCCGGCTTTTCTCCTCCGTTGCAAAAAAAGCGTTGTTATTCACATCGAGACCGATCGGGAGATCGAACAGATCGATCGAAACATTCTCCGATCTAAATTTCCCTAAATTTTCTTCTTTTTTTTTTTTTTTGGGCCTTCTTGTCTAATTTCTTCTAAAATTAAAATCGACAAAAAGCGGAACGATCGAGGCCGGAGATTTCGTCCCCTCGACAAAACCCGGCGCCGCCCCGACACATCCCGTCGTCGTCGTCGTCAGGCGGACTCCGGCGGCGGCGGCTCGTTGAGATCGAGATCCAGCGCCCGGGCGGGCTTCCGGCTGCGGTCGTTCGCGTCCACGACGGCGGAGCACGAGTCGGAGTCGCTCCGGGACCCGTCGGCGGCGGGGGCCGCGCGCCGGTCGAAGATCAGCCGCTGGTAGAGCTGGTTGTTCATGGCCTCCGCCCCGGCCCTCGCCATCGCGTCGTAGTAGAAGAGCCGGTACGGCGCCGCCGCGGCCGCCTGGGCCTGGCGCGGGAACGGGAGCCCGCTGCCGGCCCCGCCGCCGCCGCCGCAGCCGCCGCCGCCGTAGGCGAGGTTGAGATCCAGCGGCGAGGAGTCGGCCATCGGGGCAGCCGGGTCGTGGCCCGACGACTCGACCGTGCTGCTCTGGCTCGGGCTGCGGCTGCAGGCCTTCTTGGAGCCCGCACCGCCTTTGTCGGCGCCGCCGCCGCCGCCTGCGACGAGGAGGGGGCGCTCGGAGGGGAGGGAGAAGTTCGTCTTGGCCTTGGAGCCGCGGAACTCCCTGGCGGCGTTGTCGTAGGCGCGGGCGGCCTCCTCCGCCGTGTCGAAGGTGCCGAGCCACACCCGGCTCTTCTTGCCCGGGTCCCTGATCTCCGCCGCGTACCGCCCCCACGGCCTCTTCCTCACCCCCCTGTAGTGCCCCTCCCTCTCCACTCCCCGCCCCCCGCCGCCGCCGCCGCCGCCGGTATTCGCCTTCTCCTTCATCGCCATCGGGCCGTCTCTCCGCTCGGTCCCTAGAGAGAGAGAGAGAGAGAGAGAGAGAAAGGGAGCCTCTATAGAGAGAGAGTTTCTAGAGAGAGCTTCTGGTGGGGGGTGGTGGGGCGTATTGGGTTCTGACAATGAAGGGGGGAAGGGAAGCGTAGGAGGCTCCTTTTATAGAGGCGGAGGAGGAGGGGTCGGCGAGTAATTACTGGTCAACGAGGATTTTGACCGCGGGTTGAGGGTCGGGGGGGGGGCGGCTAGCTTGCTGGGTGGTTACGTGGCACGACCGCGTGTCACCGATGTGGGAGAGGTCATCTCATCATATCATCATCCCGCCCCTCCCCCCCTCCGCTATCCGACGGCGGCTCCCTCCCTCCTTCCCTAGTGGAACATGACGACACCTATTTCCTATTCTATTTATTCATCTCATTTTCAATTTTTTCAAAATTGAAAAAATTTTGGAGCCCGGGGGGCGTCCTCGGCGTTTCACGCGCGTCCCCGCGTCCCGTGCCGTCCCCATCTCCCGGCGGCGGCGGCGCCGCGCTTATCTCGCGGGTCCGGTCGTCCGGATCCCCACCCCAGATCGGTTCAGGCCAGTGACCTTTTTTTTTTTAAGGGAGCGGATTCTCTGACGGCCATGGAACGAGCACGGCATCGCGGAAGAGCGACTCGCGATCGGGCGGGGCACGGCACGACCCGGATATTCGCACCGCCCTCTCGTGGGTCCGCGCCACGATTAAATTTAATTTTTTCCGAGCTCGAATTTCGATTGCCCTTTTTTTCGGGGGTGGGGGGGGGGTCGTAATAGTATCGGTCGATTTCCCTCACGTGTACCACGTTGCGCGATCCCCGCTCCTATACAATCCTCTCCCCAGAATTTAAAAAAAGGAAAAAGAGAAAATTCCTTTTCAATCGAATTTTGCTCGGTGGTCCGACCGAACCGAAAAAAAAGACGCATCGACTGCTCGGTGGGGCCCCCACCCGCGGCGCGTGGGGGAAACGGAGCGCGTGGGGGCGAACGGGGCGACCGGCTCCAGCCGGTGGAATCGAGTAGGGGGGGGGGGGGGGGGCGGCGGCGGCGTGGTGCTCGTGACCTCCGCGCGCAGCTTCGAGAGCCGGCTCTGCTTTTCGGCTCTCTCTTTTCCGGGCCTTTATTTTATCGATTCCATTTATTTTTTTCATCGATTAAATTCATTTATTCCATTTTATTTTTTTAATTCGATGGGCCGAGCTCTCATTTTCACGCGCTTTGTGAGGTACAATGCCCGTGGTCCCGTTGGGGGCACTAGCCACCTCCTGTCCCTCTCTCGCCGCGTGCGTTTTATGGCGCTTTTGCTCGGGGATTTCTGAGGAGGAGGGTGTGATGACCGTAATGCCCCTCCCCCCCCCTCTCAATCGCCTCGTCCCGCCGCCACGGTCGGAGCGGTCCGGGGCCCCGGGGGAGCCGGAGAATAGACCCGAGCACGAGCATGGGACGCGGCCGCCGAAGGCTCGAAGGGCACTTTCCGACGGGGGCCCGGACGAGGGTGTATAATGTCGGGGCGCCGATTGAGTCGTTGTGCAGTTGGGCTCGAGTGGGGACCGTCCGGCTCGCATGGTTCTTGTTTACATGGTTTTTGACCGGCGGTGCCGCCGTGGGTCCCGCTCAGCCATTGATCGCCTCTAAGTCTTCTTCATCCCCGCGCGCGATGCATCAGATGGGTCCGTACTTTATCGATATGGAAAATAGGAATCGGGAGATTTCGATAACTCGTTACATCGTCGGGTATTTACTACAAATAACTTTATCTAAAATTTAATCACCCGATGATTTTTAATCGGTTGGATGACGCGATCCTCCAAAAGTAACTCAAGGAAGATGTATAAGGAAGGGAAGCGGAATAGATTTGTGACCGCTGTTGGTAAAATTCCAGTATGTTTAAATAAAATACACGTACGATGTATGTTCATGTTATTCAATGAAGCTTCCATCTCCCATATATATTTGATGAACTTATGAAAAAAAATACTAGTTCTTTTGGGGTAAATAAATTAAACACGTATCAAATGCGCACTGTATCGTATTTGGGTAAAATTATCTCATCTTTTTACCTATCTTATATCTTTTAATCAGTGAATTAATAATGTAATATGTAAATTCTCATAAATAGATAAAAGATATAATCACATATTATCACATTCATGAAAATAAATATACTATTCTTTTGATTCGTCTTCGGATATCACACACACACTTGTAAGAAAATTCGACTGGTCAATTAATTTGTAAAAAAAAATTGGGTTGAAAATAGGCATATTTTTATACAAAAAGTTTCCAATTGTCATATACGGCATAGACCTAAGATATGTTTAATATCGTTTTTAGATGCTATAATATCCATCCTGAAAACTCTCGATTGTTCCCAAACTCGATAGCGGGTTTTGATACAATATATCAAACCAAACTCTCTAAAGCAATCAAGGGTTAGTTGTTTGCAGAAAAAAAATGCTAGAATAAAATTAGTTTTGGCTTTTAGGTTTACAGAATTACACGAGTAAATGAAATCTCAAGTTTTTTTTTTTTTAAATAAGGTAAGGGTAGTTTTGTATGGCATATCAAGCTCAGGTTCCGCCTATCACACAAGTATTCCAAAATGGAATCCCAAACCCGTTCACCTAACCTAAATGTCAATACTCATTTATGATCTATTACGCTCGGGGCTAGACGAGAACCTGCTTATCACTGAGCACGCTTCCTGGAATTATCGTACGGATTACGCTAGAGTCCCATCCTTTCGATTGATTAATCGCTTTTAAGTCTCAAGAACTTTAAAAATGGCATTTAAATATCTTCGGCAATTCATCTTGTTGGAGCACTTGGCATTTTGGGCATCGGTTCAATGTCCATTCCTCAGCACACTCAAACCCATGTTTGTCTGGTTCAAATTTCTTGCTGCCTGCTTCTGTAGCTCACTCTGCTAGAGTTCTCATACAAGGGGGGACTCACACCCTTCGACGATCACTCGTGACCGAACTTAATCGAGCTTCGGCAGCACCGACACGGCAAATCTCGAGATCGAGCTTAACCGGCACTTCGCTGCGCCGGACCATCCGAAAAGAGGGAAGCTTCGGATCTTTGGAAGGACCCAATTCAAACCCTAGTTTTAGCTACAATCCACATGCTCTTGATCACTCGCCCCAGTACACTCCTCCGATCCTTACGTACGTGCAACGATCTGGCGTGCCGCAGGTGTGAACGGTGACGCCATGAATGGCTGCTCCGTTACGCGGCCGAATAAAGTCAAGGACGCGAAACAGCACGAGAGTCACGGACTGTCTACTCCTCTTTCTGTTTCTGCGTGTGTTGACCTTGACCTTCAACGTCACCGTATTCAATGCTTCCCCATCTCTTTTCTTTTTTCCTCCTTTTCTTTTTGGTTGGACTCGGTTTGGAACATCAGACTAAGGAAACTTCAGAAGGGGACAAGGGTTTCGAGAGTATCTAGCCATGATTGTAGCCTTCTTTCGTGGAAACCCTAGAATAATTCCTGTGTGTCTTTTTGACTGGTGGTAGATCTTGCAGCTAATGGGGCTTTGTCTATACAGTCTTAGCTTTTGTCTTGTTTGGTCTTCAGGGATGGGGTACTGCTGAGCCCAAGTAGAAGTAGGCCTCGAGTTGGTTTTGTGTTAGTCTGGTTGGTTTTGAAGCATAGCAAGAGGAGCTTTCGTTTTGGGCCATCGATCGGAAACACGGACATGTGCGTCTATGATAATAATGAAATGTGTGAGACATTAGGGTTGTAGCACCAAGTAGGGTTGTGCAACTGGATCGATTCTACTTGGGAACCGGATTGGATCGAATTGAAAACAAGTCCGGTTCCAAGTTCCTGATTCCTAATTCTGAGTGAAGATTTACCCGGGAGCCAGACCGATGAGATCGAATTTGGAACCGATTTTATAAAGTTTAAAAATCTTAATTTTTCTCTTGGTTTCTTTTTCTCCATTTCTCTTTTTCTCTATTGTCTCTAACCTCGCTCAAACACCTCATGCTTCTCTTTTTGTCGCTCGCAACTCACCCTCCTCCTTGCTTGCTAGCAGTTTGCTGTCGCTCGTTCGAGTTTCGCAACCCTTGCTCATTCTTGACTCACCTTTGCTTGCTCTCCCTTGTTCATCCTTTTATTTTGAATTATTTTGATGCTCATATTATTTTGTTGTAAAAAATGAAAGTAAAAAAAAGGAACAAAAAAAAAAGGATTAATACCACAAAAAATCCAAAACTGGTATACGTATGACAAATTTACTTTAAACTAATTTTTTGATCATCAAAAACCCCAAACTGGTACACTTATGATAAATTTACTTAAAACTATTTTTTTGACCACCAAAAACTCCAAACTGGTATACTTGTGATAATTTTATCTCGAATTAATTTTTTGATCAACAAAAACCCCAAATTGGTACACCTGTGACAATTTTACCCTGAACTAATTTTTTAACCACTAAAAACCTCCAAACTCATACATTTGTGATAAATTTACTCTTCGTTAGTGTTCGTTAAATTGGATTAATATCACAAAAAAATCACAAATTGGTAAACTTGTTTGGTAAAACCCAAAACCGATACAACAGTCAATTATCACGTGTCATTAAATTTAGCAATTTAACAGTAAAATTCAACAAAAATTAACGGAAGGTAAATTTATCACAGGTGTACTAGTTTGGTTATTGTTTACACGATTTTTGATGGGTGGTGCCGCCGTGGGTCCGGCTCATCCATTGATCATCTCTAATCTTTTTCATCCTACGTGATGCATCAAATGGGTCCGTACTTGATCGATGTGGAAAATAGGAACCGGTTCAAATATCGAGAATAAAATACCTTACCAAAAATACTTTAACTTTTTGATGAGATTTGATACGACACCACCCCGCATTACCCAAGACGTTTTATTGGGAGATTAATTTTAGAGGTAAGAATGATCTATTAATTTCAAATAATTTCATTTTTTAATTTTAAAAAAAATCAATTTCTTTACATGGCAATTGCGGCAAGTACGGGGCGGGGCGGGTAGGGACTAGGATACTAGTCTCGACTCATTGCTATCCCTAATTTTGATATCCCTCGAAAGACCTCGATAACCCTTTACATGGATGCATATTTATTTCATCGAGTACATACTCCGAATAATTTTATCTAGATGTTATCCACCCGATGATTTTTAATCTGTTGGATGATGTGATACTCCAAAAGTAACTCAAGAAAATTGTGTAAGGAATGGAAGCGGAATACATTTGTGACTGTTGTTGGTAAAATTGCAGTATGTTTAAATAAAATACACGTATAATGTATGTACATGATTTTCAATGAAACTTCCATCTCCCGGATATATCTGATGATCTTACGAAAAAAAAAAACTAATTCTCTTGGGGGTAAATAAATTAAACACGTATCAAATGCACGTTTTATCATACTTGGGTAAAATTATCTCAATTTTTAACCTATTTTATATCTTTTCATCAGTCAATCAATAATGTAATATGTCAACTTTCAAATATAGGTAAAAGATATAATCACATAATATCACATTCATGAAAATAAATATACTATTCTTTTGATTTGTCTTCGGATATCACACACACACACATGCAAGAAAATTCAATTGGTAAATTAATTTGTAAAAAAAATTGGGATAAACTCACTAAAGCAATCAAGGGGTAGTTGTATGTAGAAAAAAAATGCTAGAATAAAATTAATTTTGGCTTTTAGGTTTACAAAATTACATGAGTAAATAAAATCTCAAGTTTTTTTTTATTTTAAATAGGGTAAGAGCAATTTTGTATGGCATTTCAAGCTTGGGTTCCGACTATCACTTAAGGATTCCAAACCCGTACCAAACAAATTGGTTTTTTAAAATGGAATCCCAAGCCCGTTCATCCATTCCAAATGTCAATACCCATTTATGATCTATTAGGCTCGGGGCTAGACGAGAACTTGCTTAACGCTGAGCATGCTTCCTAGAATTGTTGTACGGATTACACTAGAGTCCCATCCTTTCGATTGATTAATCACTTTTAAGTCTCAAGAACTTTAAAAATGGTATTTAAATCTCTTCGGCAATTCATCTTGTTGGAGCACTTGACATTTTGGGCATCGGTTCAATGTCCCCAACATTGAGAATTTGTTCGCAAGCCCATTCCTAAGCACGCTCAAGCCCATGTTTGTTTGGTTCAAATTTCTTGCTACCTGCTTCTGTAGCTCACTATGTTAGAGTTCTCAGACAAGGGGGGGACTCGCACCCTTCGACGATCGCTCGTGATCGGACTTAATCGAGCTTCTGCAACACCGACACTGCAAATCTCGAGATCAAGCTTAACCGGCTCTTTGCTGCGCCGGACCATCCAAAAAGGGGGAAGCTTCGGATCTTTGGAAGGACCCAATTCAAACCCTAGTTTTAGCTACAATCCACATGCTCTTGATCACTCGATCCAGTACACTCCTCTGATCCTTACATACGTGCAGCGATCTGGCGTGCCGCAGGTGTGAACGGTGACGCCATGAATGGCTGCTCCGTTACGCGGCCGAATAAAGTCAAGGGACGCGAGAGAGCACAAGAGTCACGGACTGTCTACTCCTCTTTCTGTTTCTGCGTGTGTTGACCTTGACCTTCAACGTTACCGTATTCAATGCTTCCCCATCTCTTTCTGTTTTGGCCTTTTCTTTTTTGGTTGGACTCGGTTTGGAACATCAGACTAAGGAAACTTCAGAAGGGGACAACTGTTTCGAGACTATAGAGCCATGATTGGAGCCTTCTTTCGTGGAAACCCTGGAATGATTCCTGTGTGTCTTTTTGACTGGTGGTAGATCTTGCAGCTAATGGGGCTTTTTGTCTATACAGTCTTAGCTTTTGTCTTGTTTTGGTCTTTAGGGATGGGGTGCTGAGCCCAAGTAGAAGTGGGCCTCGAGTTGGTTTTGTAGCTTTCTTTTTGGGCTATCGATCGGAAACACGGACATGTGCGTCTCTGTTAATTACGCAATGCGTGAGACGTTAGGATCGCCGTGCCCAGTAGGGCTGTGCAGCCGGATCAGTTCTACCCGAAAACCGGACCAGACTTCCTTGAAAACTACTCCGGTTCTCAATTTCTAGTGAAGAACCATCTAGGAACCAGACCCACAAGACCGAATTTGGAATCGGTTTCATAAAACTTAAATATACTAGTTTTTCTCTTGGCATCTCTTTCTTTATCTCTTTCTCATTTTCTCTGTTATCTCAAAGCTCACCTGGATACTTCACGACTCTCTCTCTTGCTTGCAACTCACCTTCCTCCTTGCTCACTCGCGGCTTGCCCTCTCTCGTTATTGACTCGCCTCTGCTTGCTCGGCCTCATTTATCTTTTACTTTAAACTATTTTATTGCCCATATTATAGTGCTGCTAAACCAAAAAAAAGGACAAAAGAAAAACAGGTTCTCAGGCATATCTTGGAATCGGATCGAAAAAACAGGATAGGTTCTAGGGTTGATTCCAAAGTAAACATGGTAGATTTCAAGTTCTAAAAATCGAGAATTGGTTTTTGCACAATAGGTTTTAAGTTTCAGGTTTGAAACTTACCCACTATGGAATGGATCATCCTTAGCACCAAGTAGAGATTAGTGGAATGCTTGGAAAGCTATGAACACTATTATAAAGAAAAAAAAAGAACGAAAGAAAAGAAAAGGATAAAATAAAAGAGCTAGTATATATCGGTACATGCACCTAATACGAGTTAGTAATAACTCCATATATATTCGTCTCTCCTTCGTATAAATAAGATAGATGTCCATGGAAGTACCCCGTAAGCTAGAGAATTTATATCTCCATTCATTGTGAATAGAGATATCCTTATACAGATCCTCGTGATATCTTGATACG
This sequence comes from Syzygium aromaticum, assembly GCA_024500025.1. NCBI lineage: Eukaryota > Viridiplantae > Streptophyta > Magnoliopsida > Myrtales > Myrtaceae > Syzygium > Syzygium aromaticum. Next base: position 27,869,325 of record CM044889.1, on the reverse strand, counting down.
GGTGGAATAACTTAATTACGATATCTTGAATCTTCACACGTGTCGGGAGATCAACAAAAAAACGTAGCATGATATGTCATGTAGGGGTGTGAAAAAGAACCGGGACTCACCCGGACCTCTCGGGACCACCTGGAACCGGACCGGAATTGGCGGTTCCCGGTTCCAATTTTTTGGAACTGATGGGTACCGATTTGGTTCTCGGTTCCCGATGTGGAACTGCCCACTCGCCCATCCGGACATGATCGGTAATATAATAATAATATATATATATTTTTTAATTTTTAACTAAAAAAATATGACCAAAAAAATTTTTAAAAAAGAAGAAAATTTGTTATCATATTTAAAGATCTTGTGTTATTGGGATAACCTTGGTCATTTTTCCCAATAATTGATGGGTACCCACTTGATTTATGGATGATGTGGTTAATATAACTGATCATAGCGTATGAATTGTATGGAAAATTATGTTATTTTCTTTTTGTTCTATTGATCCGATGTTGGTCCACAGATTTTTTTTTTTATTTGTCTAGGAAAACTTGTTGGGATCGGTTCCATAGACCCACCCGGGAATTGGACCGGACCTGTGGTCCGGTTCTCCGGTGGATCCATGGAACCGACGGGTGGGTCTTGGTTTCAATTTTTGGAACTGGTCCTACAGTGGGCGGTCCACGGTTCTAGGGCGAGAACTGAAGTAGCTAGTAAGGATCACCTAGAGGGGGGTGAATAGGTGATTTTAAACAATTTATGAAGAAATGAAAGAACACAGTTGAGTCTAAATAAAATTCAAATTCAAAGCAGTTTATATAGACAGTGCTCCTGATGTACAGTGTGCAAAGTAATAGAATAGAGATAGAAAAACTGCATACAAGTTTATAGTGGTTCGGCTTATAGCAAGCTTACATCCACTCTCTCACGTTACAGCTTACTGGCTAGATTCCACTAATCAAATTAATGAGAAGTTACAACAAGTTGTGCTGCTTAAACCCAAGCACTTCTCTCCGAAGCTGGTTCTGCTTATACCAAGCTGATAGATCATATTATCTCACACCTAAGCACACACTTATAATATTGTCTACACCTCTCAAATGATTACACGTTTGAGCTCAAGAAAAGACAAGAGATTGAATTGGAGTATGCTCAGACTCCGGACTTGTTGATTATGAATTCTGTACTTTCTTCTGCTGCTCGTTGATCTCCTCAAATACTCATCTATTTTTACATTAGCCGTTGGACAGCTATTAGGGGATCATCTTCCAATCTTCACTTTGGACAGATTTGTATAATAAGGATTGAGTAGCCGTTGGATGACAGATTTTGAATCCCAATGATTCTAGTCGCCCATACAATCAGAATCTTGGTTTCCATAAGTAGAGCTTTGTCTGTTGTAATGCATGTTTGTCGTAATCTTTGATTGTTAATCAATTTGATTTAGATTGATATCAAAGCTTTCCTTTTGTGAAATCCATACCGGATTACTAGCTGTTATGTTTGGTTCTGCATTCTGTGTCTGCATCTGAAAAACTTTTGTGTCTGCATCTAAAAAGCTTCTGCATCTGCATCTGAAAAACTTCTGCATCTGTATCTGAAAAACTTTTGCGTCTGCATCTGAAAAACTTCTGCGTCTGCATCTGAAAAACTTTTGCGTCTACATCTGAAAAACTTCTGCGTCTGTATCTGAAGAATTTTTGCGTCTGCATTTGAAAAACTTCTGCGTCTGCATCTGAAGAATTTCTGCGTTTGGAATAAATTAGTTCAGAATAAGTATCAGACTTATAAAAACTTGGAAGGTTTTATTAACTTCAAAATTAATAGGAGTTTCCCTCAACAATCTCCCCATTTTTGATGGTGACAAAACTTTCCTATAGATTGAATTAATTGAAAATTGATTTGTAAGTAAATAAGCATATTAAGCGCATTGAATCACAGATTGAAATTGAAAAAACAAATTCTGTTGATATCTGTGTCTTTTTCTTCCTTTGTATGTAACCTGCATATGATCCTGCATATTGACATTAGTATATCTGCATATAATTTCTCCCCATTTTTGTCATCAGCAAAAAAATTGAGAGATTAAATCAATGATATTAAACGATCAACTAGTCTAATTGTTTTTGAAATTACAGACCAAAAAGAAAATGAGATAAATTTTGGAGAAAAAACAAGCTATTTTTTAGAAGGGGTGCGAATCAGTTGAAAATTTTCCAGAATGGAAACAGCTTCTTCTATCTTGGAAGTGCATTCTCCTACTGCTTTGTCCATGTTGGTTGAACATAGAGCAATAGCCTTTTCAAGTTCTGCTTTATCCATAGCTGCCTGAAGATTTTAAGTTTTGGAGTTTTCCTCAACAATGTTATATAGATTCTTTAAATCTTGTTCAAGAGCAGCTTGCTTTTCCTTAATCTCGAGCAGAAGAGATAGAATAGTTTCATTATTAGAAGGCTGTTCCTGAACATTTTCTTGTGTAGACTGATCATACCCTGTGGCTGATTCTGGTTGATTCTCCCCCTGAGTAGGTGCTTGGTCTTTAGAAGCTACATGATCTTCATGAACTGGTTCTTCAGTGTGTCCTGTTTCAAAGTGGTCTTTTGCTTCATCACTTACATCATGTAGAAGAATTTTTTTTTTCTTACTATACACTTTGATTGGGGTAGGAGAGTCAAGCTTCTTGCTAGCTGGACTAGACTATTTCTTTTGCCCTGTTTCTCTTGACTTTCTAACAAATTTTACCTCCGACTGTTGAACCTCTTTTCCTCTTACTTTTTCCCTGACACCTTCAAATAGCTTTATTTTGGAGAGCATCCTTTCTCCAATATACATACAGGGAATAAGGGTCTTTCGCAAATCATCATGAATAGATATGTTTAAGAACATGAATATGCGAGAGATTATTGCACCATATGGTAATTGTCCCTTGTCCTTTTGCAATGCTCTGTACGTATGGAAGATGATGATATGAGGAAGAGAAAATGATTGACCTTTCAAAATGGCCTAAATGAGCTTGATTTCTGATTTGGAGAGGTCAGTTTTAGAGGCTGCCTTGGGTTTCAAGCAGTTGATTATGATCTTATGCAAGATCACAGATTGTTTGGACAAGTCAGAGTAGGAAAGATGTCTCTTAGAATCTTGAACAAAGTGTGGATTTTCAGAGGCTATCCTGAAAGCATCTTCAAGATTTACCGCCAAAGGAGTAAACTTGGAATGTTTTGCTCCAATTATCCTAGCCAACTCATTCGCATGTAAGTCAAACTTCTTATCATCAACAATGAATTGAATCCAATTTGGTGACAGAATTAAAAGATTGGAATAGAAGTAGGCAGTTAATTCAGCATGAACATTAGCAGATTGAAGGTAAAATTCATAAATCCCTAATTTCTGGAAAAGATGCTCTACGAAAATATCTACCTTCTCTAGGTAGTTAAAATCCACTATTTTGTGGTTCATAACTCCTCTAGCAAGTAATATCTTATAGAACATATTATGCTCAGTGCTTCTGAACAATCCTCCTGTACCGGGCATTCTAGATGCTATTCCCACCTTCATCTCAAAAGTATCAAAAAGTCGAGCATCATCATCGGGAATAACAAATTTTGAGGCACTTACTGTCTTAGGGCTTATAGGAATAGATTCTTTTTCAGAATAATTAGAGGTTTCTCAAACTTTTTCTTTGCCCTTTCTGGAAGATGATTCTTCTGGTGTAGAGCTCGCTGGAACTGCTTCATGTTTAGAGAAAAAGAGAGTATAACTTTGCACAAGATATTCTTCAGAGTAAAGATCATTGTCTCTTAGACATTCATGAAGAACGGATGCTGAAGCATTACACCTTTTCAACTTTTGATAAGTTTCTCACACAAATTTGATACTTCGGAAACGAAAATTAGTTTTACTGGATGATGATGAACACCTGGGTGGTGTCGTTTCGGAAGGGACTCCATGATTGTCTGAATCTGTATCGGAAATCTTCAGATGTTCCGCCTTTGCAGTAGATTTGAAGTCTCGGTTGAGAATACGTGAAGATCTTCTCTTGAAAGGTATTGTAAACACCTTTTTAGACAAAAAGTTTCGCTCTTTGGAGAAGGAAGAGGAAGAGGGGCTCTGAATATCGGAAGAGTCTTGAGGGTGAAGTGCGAACTGATAGGGTTTTGATAAAAGTCGAACAAGTTTATAAACGAGAAGAATGGTTTTTGGAAAAGAAAAGTATTTTTAGAAAGTATAAAAAGGTAATCCCGAATAAGTATGTGCTTTTTAAGCAAAAAGGAACATGATAATATCAAGATAATATATTAGGCACAATTTATCAGATAAATTACGATATGAACCTGATTTGCTTCCAAAACGATAAATATGATAATATCTTACCAAAAATATACCCGCCAAAATTTGAAATATGGACATACCTTTCTTTAGAGTCTGAGAAGGATATTCAGATTGAAATATGGACATACCTTTCAATAGGCATTTCAGAATGCTTTACCTCGATTTCCACTTTGGTATCAGAGTCTGAATTTGACTTTGCCATTACACAGAAATTTGAGATATCGTCGTCACTGTCTTCGCACTCTGTGTCACTCAAGGTTTTTGCTTTTAAGGCCTTCTTTGCTTTCTCAAATTTGGTCTTCTTTTTCAGAAGTGGACAGTTAGGCTTGATATGTCCACGTTTCCTACAGTGAAAGCATATTACATCCTTTGATTTTTCTGTTTCATCGATAGACTTCTTTTTCTCAAACAGCTTCTTTCCTTTGAGGTTTCTTCCTCTGATCTTCATCTTTTTATGCTTCTTTATGAAGAGAGCTAGTTCTTCATCGTCAACGTCTTTATTTTCAGAATCTGCATCAGAATCAATGTTAGTTTTTAATGCAATTGACTTATTACCTTTGGATTCATTCTCCTCATTACGATGTTCAATCTCATATGATTGCAGAGTTCCAATTAACTCATTTATTGATAGAGGTTTGATCCTTTGTGTCTCTCGAAGAGATGTTGTGATATTATTCCACTTCATTGTGAGTTCTCTCAGTAATTTGTTGACTTTCATTGCATCTGGAACTGGTTGTCCTTGATATGCAAGACCGTTTACTATGTCAGTAAACCTGTCATACATGTCAGCAATTGATTCTTCAGGCTTCATTTTGAAGGATTCATATTGACCAAGCAAAAGATTGATTTGAGTTTCCTTGGCTCAATCTGTTCCTTCATAAGTAATGTGAAGCGTATCTCAGATTTCCTTAGCTGATTCACAAGCAGCAATTTTTTTATATTCAATAGGAGATAAAGCACAATATAAAGAATAAATTGCTTTGGAATTTAAGATTTCTCTTTTGGATATCTTAGTTTGAGATAAAGGAGGATCTTCTGATTTGCTTGCATCTGCATTTTCTTTTGAATCAGAGGATTTTGGCTTGACTCCTCTAATGATGACATCCCATTGCATGTGATCAATTGACTTAATGAATGCCTTCATCTTATTCTTCCAGATGCTGTATTTCTTGCCATCGAAATATGGTGGTCTGTTGTTACTTTGACCTTCAATGAGACCTGGAGCACCATAGCTAGTCATATAGATCGTTAACTCAGAAGTAAAACACTTCTATAAATGAGCAACCTGCTCTGATACCAATTGAAGTAGCTAGCAAGGATTACCTAGAGGGGGGTAAATAGGTGATTTTAAACAATTTATGCGGAAATGAAAGAACACAGTTGAGTCTGAATAAAATTCAGATTCAAAGCAGTTTATATAGACAGTGCTCTTGATGTGCAGTGTGCAAAGTAATAGAATAGAGATAGAAAAATTGCACACAAGTTTATAGTGGTTCGGCTTATAGCAAGCTTACGTCCACTCTCCCACGCTACAGCCTACTGGCTGGATTCCACTAATCAAATCAATGAGAAGTTACGGCAAGTTGTGCCGCTTAAACCCGAGCACTTCTTTTCGAAGCTGATGCTGTTTATACCAAACTGATAGATCACACTATCTCACACCTAAGCATACACTTATAACACTGCCTACACCTCTCAAATGATTACACGTTTAAGCTCACGAAAGACAAGAGATTGAATTGGAGTATGCTCAGACTTTGGACTTGTTGATTCTAAATTCTGTACTTCCTTCTGCTGCTCGTTGATCTCCTTAAATACTCCTCTATTTTCACATTAGCTGTTGGACAGCTATTAGGGGATCATTTTCCAATCTTCACTTTGGACAGATTTGTATAATAAGGATTGAGTAGCCGTTGGATGACAGATTTTGAATCCCAATGATTTTGGTCGCCCATACAATCAGAATCTTGGTTTTCATAAGTAGAGTTTTGTCCGTTGTAATGCATGCTTGTCGTAATCTTTGATTGTCAATTAATTTGATTTAGATTGATATCAAAACTTTTTTTTTTTGTGAAATCCATACCGGATTACTAGCTGTTATGTTTGGTTCTGTATTCTGTGTCTGCATCTGAAAAATTTTTGCGTCTGCATCTGAAAAACTTCTGCGTCTGCATCTGAAGAATTTTTGTGTCTACATCTGAAAAACTTCTGCGTTTGCATCTGAAGAATTTCTGCGTCTGGAATAAATTAGTTCAGAATAAGTATCAGACTTATAAAAACTTGAAAGGTTTTGTCAACTTCAAAATTAATAGGAGTTTTCCTCAACAAGAACTACCAATCTGGACCATGCACACCCCTAATGCCATGGCTTAATCTTGCTTAAAAAAGTAAAACAATTGTTAGGTATTGCTCGAACACAGTGTCTTATCGATACAAATTAGTCATCAATAAACTGTCGAGTATCATGAAGTTTCTTGTTTTACTTTAAAATGATAGTACTATGTGCAATTTTGTTGATTTAAGTGTGTGAAAACTACTTATTCTAAAATAACTCTAAAAATCTCTCAATCACCATTACAATTTAGTAATGTTCCAAACAAAACAAAGGTTGAATTTTTAATCGTATCTCACCTACTGAAAGGACTAAGTAGATATATGAATATTCTTTTATGGGCTTTAAAGGTCCAGCTATCTGAAAGTCCATAAAATATCTTGCAAGTCTCATAAACTGGTTAAGCCGAGTCTTTTGGTCAATGCAAGTGGCGTATACACAGAGTAATTTACACAGCTTGTGAGATTTTAAGGGATGACCTCCGCTATCTCAGTTTATTACACCAACGATGAGGATTTGGATCAACTCAAATATTCGATATATAAAATTTGTGGAGAAAGTGCCAAAGAATTAAAATTCTCAAGAAAAAAAAATCAAAACCGTTTTGTCTAGATAACTGCGATAAAGAATTTCCCTTCTCTTTCTCCGCTGTATTTTATTCTCTATACAACCAAAATTTATGTCTTAAATAACCCTTAAAGCTAATAATCAATTAAAATTAGGGGTGTGTTTGATAACTATGCTAAGAATTAAACTTTTTAACGCTTAAAACGATGTTAAGTGCATCTGATGACATCTAACAACATCTACTCAATTCATTGTTTCAAGGCGAAAATCGCAAAGCTCGGTACTTACTTAATTGGTTAAGCAATAAAATATTCAATTGAAAATAAAATTTTGCTCATTATATTGTTGAAATTCCCGATAATGTCACCATTTCATGTTTGGAAGAAACCTATGGAAATTTATTATTCAATTTTCATCTATCATCACAAACTTTTAATTTTTTGATTCACTATTAGGAGTGAGCAAAAGAAACTGCCCGTAGCGAATTGAACTATCTGGTTTTGGGTGTTTTCAGCTGTATGAGTCTAGTCCTCGGTTCCATGCAATTGAAACAAGTGAATTTCGGTTTGGTTTCCAATTTCAAGTATGAAATTACCCAATGGACTTTTTTAATTTATATATAATTTTATTTCTTACAAACGTGAAAAATCCCTAATAACTTCACAATTTTTTTTGCGCCTCTTTAGCCCAAATCTAAAATAAAACCCTAATCCCTTTTGCTCATGCCTCCTCCTCCGCTGATTTTCTCATCTCGCTCGACGAATTTGTTACGTTTCCCGCTTTGACAAGAAGGACTAGTTCTTTTCCATTGCTAACCGAACGCGTCAATGCGTCAAGGCTATGTTCGTTCCTTCTTCCGGATTGAACCCCGAGAGAGAGAGAGAGAGAGAGAGAGAGAGAGATTCCCGGTTCCAAAAACGGGAAACTTGCTACCCCTATTTACTACTTAAGGCCTTCGACATGTGATGTTCAGTATTTTCAACACTTATTTTTCAGTTGGATCAAACTAGCCCTTATCTTTAGACATTTATCAATCTCAGCTAAGATTCGTACAATCCACCGTATCGAATCCCCAATTCAATCGAGATTATACAAGTGTGTATCCTTGCCTCTGCTAAGACTTCACTTGAATAAGGCGAGCTTTATCGTCATAGAATTTGCGAATGATCTTTCTTGTCTGAGGCCAATTACGCGAAGCCGAACCAAATTGGGCAATCAAATGACGTTGTTTCGCGAAAAACGACTTCACAGCTGTTTTTGGTTTCGATGCTTTTGGCCTTCTTAACGAACTTGTCACAAAACAAAAAGAAGAGTTGGAACCGAGAGTGAAGGAGAAGCTATTTTTTATTTCTGTAGCTTATATGTTTACATGCACAATGCTCATTATATAATACAAGATATGCATAATAAGAGGAAAGAATACCTTCTATAATCAATCCTAATCCTAGATTGATTCATTTAATCAACTACAATCTTGGATTGATTTAATGTATCAATTATGATCCGGATTGATTCAAGCATATCTTCCAACATTCCCCCTCAAGCTGGTGGTTTATATATGTCCAAGACACCTAGCTTGCTCAGTAGATTTGTGTGCTGTCTTTGACATAAAGGTTTGGTGAAGATATCCGCATGTTGTTTTGTGGTTCCAATCCCTCTTGTTTTGATTATCCCTTCTTGGATCTTATCTCGAGTGAAGTGACAATCTACTTCGATGTGCTTGGTTCTCTTATGCACTATTGGATTCGCCACAAGTTTGAGTGCTACATCGTTGTTGCAAAACAACAATGTTGGTCCCTTTATTTTAACCCCAAGGTCTAAAAGTAGGCCTCGTATCTATACTATTTTGCAAATGATCTTGGCCATAGCTCTATATTTTGCCTCAGCTGATGATAGAGATATAATAGATTGTTTCTTTGTCTTCCATGAAAGCAATGATTCTCCCATTTTGATGCAGAATCCAGTAATAGACCTTCTGCTCATAGGACAAGTGGCATAATCCATGTCACAATAGGCTATCATTTCCAAGTTGCATTTTCGAGAAAGAAGAATTCCAAGTCCCAGGCGTCTCTTTAAGTACTTCACGACTTTCAAAGCTGCATTCATGTGGGATTGTTTCAAACTATGCATGAACTGATTGAATGTTTGGATTGCATAACATATATTAGATCTGGTCATGGTGAGATAGATGAGTTTCCCAATGAGTCTTTGATAGCTTGATGGGTCCTTGAGTAATGGGTCATTATCTAATGAACCCATATCATATTCAGCTGTAGTCAATTTTATATTCCGCTCGATAGGAATAACAGCTAATTTGCATCCTGATAGATTTGCTTCTGAAATAATTTCCAAAACAAATTTCCTTTGACTGAGAGAGGTTCCTTGGTCTGATCGGGCAATTTCAATTCCAAAGAAATATTTGGGTGATCCCAAATCTTTAATATGAAAAGTGGAATGCAGATAATCTTTCAGATTTTTGACATTGAAATCATCGTTCCCCATAATTAGTATGTCATCAACATATATCATTAGATAAATAGATAACATACCTTTTGTCCATGTAAATAGAGCATAATCATCTCAAGATTGATTGAAACCGGCTGTTGTAAGCGCAGTAGTAAATTTTGCATACTACTGTCTTGAAGCTTGTTTGAAACCATAGAGGGATTTATGGAGACGACATACTCTAGACTCCTCTGGTCTCCGTAATCCTTGTGGAAGATCCATATAAATTTCTTCGTGCAGATCACCATGGAGGAAAGCATTGTGAACATCCATCTGATGTAATAGCCAATCATGAAAAGCGACAACTGACAGAAAGGAGCGAACTTTGACATCTTTCGCTACAGGAGAAAATGTTTCATGGTAGTCGAATCCCTCTCTTTGTGTGAAACCTTTGGCTACTAAACAAGCTTTATATCTTTCAACTGATCCATCTGCTCTGTATTTTATTTTGTAAATCCATTTGCAACCAATTGGTTTACGGTGAGGTGGCAATGGTACAATCTCCCAAGTTTGATTTTCCATCAAGGCATGTAATTTTGCCTCCATTGCCTTTTGCCAACGTGGGTCAATAGCTGCTTCTTCATAGGTGGAAGGTTCTCTGTCCTTTGAAATTCGGCTAATACAACATATGTGGTCCGATGAAAGTCGATGAAAGGAAACATAAGAGGAAACTGGATAGTGAGTACCTGATGAAGCAGCACATATGTAATCCTTGGTCCATGTTGGTGGTCGAGTGGTGCGACCAGACCGTTGAGGTGGATCAGGTTGTATGTGCTCAGATTGATTTCAGTTATAAATTTCTTGTGTGGAGGAGGAGGTAGAATTGTCTTCAAAATTCTTTGCACGTTCTTCTGTCAAATCACTACAAAAAAACAACCTTTTTCCGACGAAATTTCCAACGAAAAATTTGAAGCAATTCGTTAGAAAATGAATTTCCAACGAAATTTGTGACGAACAAAAATTCGTCATCGCAAATTTTTCAGACAAAAAATTTCAATTTTCGTTGGAAATTTGTGACGAAATTTTTTCGTCGCAAAATTTGTGGCTAAATTTGTTGGAAAGTTCGTTGCAAAATTTGTCACTAATTATTTGTTGCAAAAATTGTGGCAAAATTTGTTGGAAATTATTCATGGTAAAATTCATGGCAAAACGAATTTCCAACGAATTAGTGACGAAAAAAAATTCGTCGCTAATTTGGTGTCGGAAAATTTTTTCGACAAAAAATTTTAATTTTTCATTGGTAATTTGCAATAAAAATAGAGTTGTGGCAAAATTTGTGGCAAAATTCGTAGATAAATCGTGGCTAAATTCGTTGGAAAATTCGTCGCTAATTTTTCGTGACAAAAAGAATTTCCCACAAAATTAGTGACGAACAAAAAAATTCGTTGCAAATTTTCGCAAAAAAATTTGAATTTTCGTTGGTAATTTGCAACGAAAACCAATTCGTGGCTAATTATTCGTTGGAAAGTTTGTGGCAAAATTCGTTAGTAATAATTCGTTGTAAAAAGTGTTGCCAAATTCGTCGGTAATTATTTATTGTCAAATTCGTTAGTAATTATTTGTTGCCAAAAAGTGTTGCCACAACCCCGGCCGCGACCCCCCCACCCCCCGGAATCCGGCCATGACCCCCCCCGTCGGAATCGCGGCCGTGACCAACCCTGCCTCCTTCGCGACTGTGACCCCCCCTCGGCCATCGGAATCACAGCCCCCTCGCCGGAATCGCGGTTGTGACCCCTCCCCCCCCCACCGGAATCACGGCAACACCCACCCCCAGTTGGAATCGCGGCCGCGACTCACCCCCCGTCGGAATCGCGGCTGCGACCACCCCTCCCCGGAATCGTGGCTGCGACCCCCCTCCCTAAAATCCCGGCCGCGGCCCCTCTGGACTCCCGACGTCGTGCTGGAGTTGCTCCTCCCCGAGGACATTTGGCGCCTGATAGTCCCGCTGCTCGAGAGCGCTAGTTTCTTCATAGTGCTCCTCCAGCTCCCCCCGACCCGGGCCGTCGAGCTCCTCCACTCGCGCGAGGTGCCTAATTCGCCAGGCGTCGCCGTCTCCGGCGACCTCGCGAGGCCGTACTTGCACTGTCTTGGCAGCGGCGGTGATTTCCCTTTCTACGAGGATTCTGACCTCGTAGAGCGCGCTGCGAGGTACTCCGTCTTGGTCGGAGAGAAGAGCGACTCTCTGGAGACAAGCTCGCAGAAGGTGAAGAACGAGCCGTTGACGGAGTCCGACTCGAGCCACAACTCGTCGCTGCAGCCATTGGTGTCTAATCCGACGGTGGAAAACAAGGGGCAGAGACCGCCAAATAGGAAAGACCGAGAGAAGAAGGTAAAGAAGGAAGAAGAAGAAGAGAAAACCCAGACTGAAAATTAATACTCTGGCACGATCAAAGTTTGAATTTTGATCAAACTTTACTTATGAATTTTGACATCATTTTATTCATTGCAAAATTCGTGGGAAATTTCCCACGAATTTTGCAATGAATTTCAATTTTCCGGTTAATTTATTACAGTGTGTACAATTTTCATGGGAAAATTTATTGGAAATTTCCAACGAATTTTGCAACGAATTTTAAAAAGAAGCCTATTGAATTTCGTTGCAAAATTCGTTGGAAATTTTCAACGAATTTCAATTTTCCGGGCAATTATTGCAGTGTATACAATTTTCATGGGTTTTCAACGAATTTTGTGACGAATTTGAAAAATGTGCCTTTCTGAATTTCCAACGAATTTTCTCACGAATTTTAATTTTCCGGGCAATTATGTAAGTGTATACAATTTTCATGGGAAAATTCGTTGGAAATTTCCAACGAATTTTTCCACGAATTTCAATTTTCCAGGCAATTATTGCAGTGTGTACAATTTTCGTGGGAAAATTCGTTGGAAATTTCCAACGAATTTTGTAACAAATTTGAAATAGGTGAACTATGTACAATTTTCGTGGGAAAATTCGTTGGAAATTTTCAACGAATTTTGCAACAAATTTGAAAAAGGTGCTTTTTTGAATTTTGTTGCAAAATTCGTTGGAAATTTCCAACGAATTTTGCAATAAATTTGAAATAGGTGAATTATGTACAATTTTCGTGGGAAAATTCGTTGCAACAAATTTGAAAAAGGTGCACTGTGTACAATTTTCGTAGGAAAATTCGTTGGAAATTTCCAACGAATTTTACAACAAATTTGAAAAAGGTGCATTTTTAAAATTTCCAACGAATTTTGCAATAAATTTGAAAAAGGCGCACTGTGTACAATTTTTGTGGAAAAATTCGTTGGAAATTTCCAACGAATTTTCCTATGAAATTCAATTTTCCGGGCAATTAGTGCAGTGTGTACAATTTTCGTGGGGAAATTTGTTGGAATTCGCAACGAATTTGAAGAAGGTGTTTCGTGTACAATTTTCGTAGGAAAATTCATTGGAATTTTGCAATGAATTTGAAAAATGAGCCTATTGAATTTCGTTGCAAAATTCGTGAAAAATTTAAAACGAATTTTTCCACGAAAATTGTACACAGTGAAATAATTGCCCGAAAAATTGAAATTCGTTGGAAAATTCATTGGAAATTTCTCATGAATTTTGCAACGAAATTGAAAGATGCAGAACATATTAATTTTGTGGCAAAATTAGTGGGAAATTTCCAATGAATTAATTTAAAAAAAGCCGAACAATACGGGGTTTTTATGAATTTGTGGCAAAATTCGTGAGAAATTTCCCACGAATTTTTCCACGAATTTGAAAAAGGCGCCTATTGAATTTCGTTGCAAAATTCGTGGGAAATTTCTCACGAATTTTGCAATGAAAATAGTACATACTGCAAAAAATTTCCAACGAATTTTGCAACGAAAAATTATTCATCACTAATTTCCGACTAATTTTGCAACGAAAAATTTTTTGTCGTTAATTTCCAAAGAATTTTGCGATGAAAAAGTTTTCGTTGCCACTTTCCGACGAATTTTGTGATGAAAAATTTTTCATCGCTACTTTTGGACGAATTTTGCGACGAAAAATTTTTCGTCACTACTTTTCGACGAATTTTACTTTTCGTTGGAAAAGTTGTTACAAATTTGCGATGAAAAATTTTTCGTCGCAAATTTTCTTGGCAAAAATCTAGTTTTTTTGTAGTGAATGTTCCGAACTTGAAGAACCACCAATGTTGTCAAGTTCTGGGCTAGTACCTGGATATTTTGATGATAGAACAAGAACATACTACTATCAAGAAGAGAAATCCTCTTCAGATAAGAATTGACGATGATCCGGAATCTTTTTAGAATGTTCAGCCGAAGACGTTTCATTTTGGAAAGGAAATATATCTTCATAGAAAAGAATATCTCTACTTATGAAGAAATTTCCTATGGATGGTTCAAAATCATGATAGCCCTTTTGAAGGGTCGAATATCTCATGAAAACGCATCGTCGGGCACGAGGACCCATTTTATCCCGAAGACCCAATGTAGTAGCATAGCATAAGCAGCCGAAAACTCTTAGATGATCAGTTTCCGGTTTCTTCCCAAAAAATAATTCAAATGGAGTTCGTCCATTAAGAATTCGAGTTGGCATGCAATTGATTAGGTAAGCTGCAATGACCACACATTCACCCCAAAAGTTTTCTAGAATAGAAGCTTGAAATTTAAGAGCATGGGCAACTTCTAAAAGATGACGATGTTTACGCTCAACAATCCCATTTTGTTGTGGGGTGTATGTGCATGAACTCTCATGTAGAATTCCATGGGAAGAAAAAAGTGTTGTACATTCATTGTTAAAGAATTCATTTCCATTATCAGTTCGAATACGCTGAACAAATTTCCCAAATTGATTTTGTGATAGAGATAAGAAAAACTTCAAATGAGAATGTACTTGGCCTTTGGATTGCATAAGAAAGACCCATGTAGCACGATAGTAGTCATCCACAATAGTAAGGAAAAACCTAGACCCATCATGATTTTGGGTATGATAAGGCCCCCAAACAACAACATGAATCAATGAGAAAATATTAGTGGCACGAGATTTGCTATTAGGAAATGGTGCACGAGATTGCTTTGCTAAAGGGCAAATTTGACATTGAGGATATGGAAAAGAAGCACTATGACCCAATTGCTGATGAGAAAGAAGGATATCATTGGTAGTAACATTACACAATGATTTATTATTCAATGAAGAACAGGACAAATTAAAATTTTTGAGAAAGCTGATCCAAAAATATAACCCTTGTGAGACACTACCCAAGCCCATCAGATTGCCAGTCGAAAGGGCCTGAAAGAAACAATGATCAGAATTGAAGAAAACTCGACAAGAATTATCCTCACAAATTCTGGAAACTGAAATGAAATTGAATTGTAATTCAGGGACATAAAGGACTTTTTGAAGGGTGATGTGAGGATTAAGAATTACTGTACTTATCTTCGTGACATATGTAACATTTCCATTTGGAAGACGTACCGAAATTGGTGAAAGTAAATCCTCATCGATATGGGAGAAAAAACTTTTATTGCAAATAATGTGGTCACTAGCATCTAAATCAATTATCTATGTATCATTCGAAATGGAGCTTAAACAATAAGAAGTACCTGAAAAACTTCCCATTTTATTTGAACTCTCCATTTTTTTAAGAGCCTTCATCAACTGCTGGTACTGATCATGAGTGATTGACTGATTCAATTTTTCGGCACTTGGTCCAGTGACCTGATGAACTGAAAATTCTTTTTCCCTTCTTCCTTTGTCCCCAGGCTTTCCATGCAATTTCTAGCAGGTTTCTATTGTATGATGCGGACGTTTGTAGTAATCACAGAATAACTTACTTTTTCCTTTTGTGTTTTGGCTATTTCCTCTTTGTATCGATGTGGCTGAATGTGGGCTGTTCGATGGTTTGAAGATAGGGGCCGATGTGGCCTCATGGGGACCGTCTGATCCAGATACGGAGAAGATTGAACTCGAGCCATCCGTTTTCATCATCAATTCCTGTCCGTCCGCTGCCCCTCCCTTTAATGCTCGCGGGTCTCCTTCTGGAAACCTTAGCCCGCGCCTCTCCACCTGTGTTTTGCCCACGAACCCTCTCTGTTGGGTGTTCGTTTGAGCTGCCAAGAGGACTCCTTCTCCCATCTTCATGTGCTCCGACGAAGTGAGACGTTGGCTCTCCTCTTGGACGGCGAGCTGGTAGATCCGGCCAAGTGACGGCACCGAGTCCATGGCTAGAATCTGAGATCGAAATGGGAGGTATGTTTCGTTCAGAATTAGGAGGAAACGTGTTACCTTTTCCCTTTCATTCATCGCCTCGTATTGTTGAAGAGTGGACTTCGGTCCCTCAAGCTTTTCCTCGGCCGCCTCTAGTTCATTCCAGAGAGCAGAGAGTTTATTAAAACAAGCCGCAATGGTCATGTTTCCTTGTTTAAGCTCTGAGAGTGCTTGGGTTAATGAGAAAATTTTTGCTCAATCAAGCTTTTCATACATCTCTTTGATATTATCCCACATTTTCTTTGAATCCTTCGTCGGGGGTAGTCCGGTTGTGACATATGGAGCAATGCAGTTTCTGATCCATGTCCAGACAAGTTGGTTGCATTTTTTCCAATGTCGTGCCATGCGCTCGTCGGACGGAATCGGAACAGTTTCGTCAAGAAATCCATCTTTGTCTTTGGTAAACAGTGCTCGCCGAAATTCCTGTGACCAAATGGAATAGTTGTCAGGCCCTGTGAGTTGTTGAGAAATGAGTCGTGGCTCCGGCCCGTCGGCCGTGGAGGTGTACAATGGATCACCGGCCTCCGAGCAACCACTGGCGGGGTGTATGGAGTATGGCATGTACTCGGGTTGAAAAACTGGGTAGGGATTTGGACCCAAACCCGCTGTCCCTGATTCAAATCCTTGACCCGCATGAAATAGACCCGGCCCAGGGATTGTGCGTGCCCCTAATGCGGCTGGTAGGCCTTCTGTGGGCTGGACGTGTTCCTGATGTCCTTGGTTTGTCGATTCTTCAAGATTTTGGGCTTGATTTGGTTGTATATTAGCCCATGTGTTGGGCTGAGTCAGCCCATAGAACCATGGATTGGGTGGAATATGGACAGGCAGCCACTGGATGGGTTGGCCTGGAATAGGTTGCCCCTGGTTTGGCTGGGCCTGGAAAGGTTGCCACTGAATGGGCTGGATGAATTGTCCCTGGTTTGACGCATGCGATGCGTTCTCAACAGGCATATTTGATCCGGCACTTGTTTGTAGAGGTAAGTTTTCCATAGATGAATGCTTAGCACTTTGATTCTCTTGGTCCTTCGTCATGGTATCGATAAGAAAGGATTGTTTTTCTGGTTTTTTTTTTAGTATCGGTTGCAAATGCTGATTCCTACACCGGAGTGCTAATCTTGTTTTGCAAGTTAGAAGACCTTGCAACAACAGGGATAGAAGACTGGTTGGAAAGGCAATCAACAATAGGTGTGCGGAAGCTAGGCTAGGAAATGCTGCTCTGATACCATGTCACAAAACGAAAAGAAGAGCTGGAACGAAGAGTGAAGGAGAAGCTATTTTGTATTTCTGTAGCTTATATGTTTATATGTACAATGCTCATTATATAATACAAGATATGCACAATAAGAGGAAAGAATATCTTCTATAATCAATCCTAATCCTAAATTGATTCATTTAATAAATTACAATCTTGGATTGATTTAATGTATCAATTATAATCCGGATTCATTCGAGCGTATCTTCCAACAGATCTTCGCATCGCATGAAACGTTGTGCGCGGGGAACGTGAAGGCAACTTCTCACCGCAAGCCGCCACGTGTCATCCGAATGACGACAGCCGCCACCCTCCTGCGCTATTCTCGTTCCGGTCCTGTAAAATCATCAGAAGGGAGAAAGTAAAACGTTAGAAGTTCGTCTTTGTCCTGTGACTCGGGGAGATGTCGAGTCCCACAGGGAGTCGCTGTCGTTATGGAAAAGAAGAACCCCGGAAAATTATGTAATGGAGTCGTCCACTCCGCTCAGCTCTCACGGTCGCGCGGCTCCCACAAGGCTTTGAGCTATCAAGGTTGAAGATCGTTGTCTTCTTCTTTGTAGAGACATTTCTGGGAAACTTTGTGGAAGTTGAGCTGAAGAGAAACACTTTCTTGAGTTGACGTTGGGGAGACCCTTCACTGGAGAGAAGAGGAGCTTCCTTTCTCTCTTCGTTTTCATGGCTCCGACGATGGACCCGCAATCGGCCGCCGAGAAGGCAGTGTCGGTGATCGGGTTCGGGTACGACCTCGCGACCGACCTCCGGTTGAATGCCTGCAAATCGGGTCGTTCCGGGTCGAGATTGATCGAGCTCGAGGCGAGGGAGGTCAGGGACCTCGTGGTCCCTGGTGGGGTGGTCGTCAACGACGTGCCCACCTGCATCAGGTGCGATAAGGGCGAGCGCACCAGGTTTCGCTCCGACGTGCTCTCGTTTAATCAGGTGAAGAAAAAGAAAGAAGTGGTCTTTGTGTTTCTTCTTTCGTGTTTTGTTTTTGTTCTGCATGACTTTGCTGGTGAAGCGATGAATTTTTGAGTTTCAGGGAAGATTTAAACTTGTTGAATTCTTGATTTTTCGTGAGACGTGCAGACACTTCCTTCTGCTCACATTTTGTCATGTTGAAGAATCATGATTGGGATGGCCGGCCTTTGACCGGAGCGCAAACTTGATTTACGAACGTTGGCCGGGGATAGTGCCTACTGAAGTGATGACTGATATTTGGGATGCATATGAATCGATTGTTATTTGTTCGAACATAGTAGAATTAGCTTTTAGTCGGGGCAACTCAACTTGTTGATCATCTGATCGTTTCTAACACTTCTAGCTTTCGAAATTAACGATAATGAAAGAGCATTCTCTCGAAAGAAATGTGATTCAGTAGTCTCTTTTTTTTTTGCTAAAAATGTGATTAAGTAGTCTGGTCCCGCCTTGAGAGATTTTAATTGGCCTGCAAAGAGGAAAAAATTTGCCTGCCTTCATGTCATTTTCACAAGAGGGTGCCTTTTGATCTTGAGGGGCTGCAATTGATTGTGAACAAGTGTTGCTTGCGGACTGAGGAATAACCAAAAAACTGAATTTCCAGGACAAATGTTAACAACTGTCGCAGGCCAGCTGATTAACTCACTCTGCAAATCACCTAATTTATGTCCTGCCCGAGATCATTGCTTAACGACGGTGCAATTCTCTTTATATTACTTACTAGTACTGTTAAGCTTGCTGCCATGAATCTCCTAGTGAGAACCATTAAGAATGACGACCTTGTTATTGACTTATCGTTTTGTATTTTACTCTCGTGGTGTAAAACTATAGCAAGAGTAAAGCAGTGGTGGAGGACACCGATTTTAGCACCACTACCATTGAAGCATGAGCATCATTTCACTTTTACGTTGATTTCTAACCTTGCTATGCTGTTGCATTAAGGTAGTGCCCTTCGGTTGGCTGTTGCATTCTGTTTCCCAAGCACTTCACCTTCTCTATAAATTGCAGATGTCGGAGCATTTCAATCAGGAACTTTCTTTATCTGGTAAAATACCGTCAGGCATCTTCAATTCCATGTTTGACTTTAAGAACTGCTGGCAGAAGGATGCGTCTGCCGCAAAAAGCCTTGCTTTTGATGGTTGGTTCATGAGCCTCTACAGCATCGAGTTGGAAAGATCTCAGTTAACGCTCTCTGAGCAAGTAAAACAAGAAGTGCCCGATTTGTGGGACCCCCTCGCCCTTGCCGAGTAAGTTCTAAACTGCATGAGATTGCTTTGTCGCCCTTTAAGTCTAAAGTATCAAAAGACCTTATGATATTTCTCATCTCATAGATAGTGCCGGTGTTTGACGACATTATTTTCCAGGTTTATTGAGAGATACGGTACTCATGTTGTGGTCGGGGTAAAGATGGGAGGTAAAGACGTAGTTCACGTGAAGCAGTTGCAGAACTCACATCTTCAGCGCACTGACGTTCAGAACTACATGAAGCAATTAGCTGATCAGAGATTTTCTGAAGATACTAACGGAACTTTGTTAACAGATCCTGCTCAATTATCAGCCAAATTGAAGGTACACAGAAACTTTTGAATCAACACATCCATCTTTAAGTATATCCATTATGAAGTGATGCTAAATGCATCTCATGGAAAGCAGCAGACGGATGCAACTGCTTTCATATGTAATGTTGGCCTTCTGTGAGAAATTGACCAAAAAATCGTATAATTGAACTTCTTCACTTTGGGACTATGATGATGGTTTTCATTAGCTTAAGTTTACATATGTGAAGAAGGACGTTTGTGAGCAAGTTGTTGCTTAGACATTGAGTTGCTTTAATATCAGACTACCTCGTTTTCCTAAATTTCCTCTGCATTTGATTGCACTGAGGTAGCTCAGTGCAAGACATAATCTTCGCCTTACTTTTCTGGACCTATAGTGCTCTCTTAAAGCATATTGATTGACGTGGCAAGTTCTGCATAATTACATGTAATATACGTCAATGATCTAATTTTGTTGCTAAAAGCTTCACCGGAATGATTCGTGCAGTATCATGGTTGGCTATATTGAGATAAGGCCTTGTCTAGTTAGAGAGAAACTCTAGGTGGTAATCCAACCATATCCTAGCTTGATGTTCATGTATGTTTTTGCAGGGTGAAAACCTCATACCTGGGAATTTCCATGGAGTATATGTTAGGTCTCCTATTGTTACTTCCTCAAAAAACAATGTAAGCAATTCTGTCTTGAGCTGCACTCACTCAACAGTATGCCTTGAAAAGAATAAGGTTTCTGTTGTTCTTGTGTTCATTAACATTTCTAATTCTCATGTAGGATATTGTGAGTATATGCGTCAGGAAGGGCGGGAATGATTGGGGTCAAAGTCATAACCAGTGGCTCTCAACAATATCTCAGTCTCCCAACGTTATATCAATGTCCTTTGTGCCTATAACTTCACTGCTGAGCGGCGTTCAAGGAATTGGACTCCTAGGCCATGCGGTCAATCTGTACCTCCGATGTGTGTATAGCTCTCCGTATTCTTACCCTATCACTATATCTTTTAAAGAGTAATGGAATCATGTTTAGTCATGTGCTTGACCCGGTGGCAAGAAACTGAACTATTCAGCTGATTTTGAGCTGAATTACAGTATTGTTCATCTGCTGCCATTCATTGTTTTTGGTTTCGTCATATTTTCTTCTATCACGATATCTATGGGTATTTAAGAATGTCTTATTTGCTTGATTTTTCTAATTGTGGGCATGAGAAAGTCTTTCACATGCTACATCATCTACCACTGATGTTGCTCGACAGTGCTTCTGGTCAGTTTCAACTGAATCGTTGTTTTGCTTTTGCTAAATCATTCAGACAAGCCGCCCATAGAGGAGCTCCATCAATTTCTAGAGTTCCAGTTGCTTCGCCAGTGGGCCCCGGTATATGCTGATCTTTCCCTTGGACCAACACAGACCATCTATGCATTTCCATCACTTCGGTTCACTTTTATGGGTCCTAAGCTCTATGTTAATACCTGTCAGGTAATTCATTCTGCAAAAAGTATACTCATATGGCTCATGTCTAAAATCCCAAGGATTGGAGTTTCATGCATGCGGGATGCCTCTTCATAATAGGAGCATACATCTTGAGAGTAGAGACTAGTTTAGCCTGTAATGGTGGCATAGCATTGCGCAGTGTCATGTGTTGCTCTATGTCTCCTTTTGTGGATATATAACGTAGTATTCTTGAATTTTTCATTTTGGTCCATTCCATATAAGTCTTGATGAGAAGTCTCATCAAGATGTCATTTTTAATTCCTTCTCCAACTCGAGCTTCTTAAAACAATGAATCACTTTACAGAATGTCATTACGCTTGTCCACCTCCCTTTCTTTCAGCTTATGTTGAGGCTTGTTCTTCAGTAAATGCTTTGGATTATGTTTATACTTCATGAAGGTAGTAATGCTGATCTGATTTGGTTTTAACGTACTTGAATCATCATTGGCATCGCTTTACACCATTGTGAAAGAAGGATCTTAGTATAGCAATGCCAGTTCGTCATCTTGATTTTGAATCTGCTTACTCTCAGACTGCAAATTTTGGCAATCCCATCTGTTTTATAAACTTTTACAGTTAAATGATATGGGCACCAATCTAGTGGTGTAGACATATCGTCTAACAAAGTAATGGTACAGTCCATATCCTAAATTACTCTTTTGTATCGTGGACATTAACTTGGATTCATCCTGCTATCAGTTTATGTGATTGCATGTAGTGAATATTGTATTGTGATGGGTGGCGCTATTTTCATCTCATTTATTGTTAAAACCACCCCATTTGTAAGTAGTGGACCAAAATACCTTTCAATTAAAATTTCCACTTTTTAATTTTTCTCCCTGTATCTTCTCGTGGCAGTATCTCACTCTCCCACCTTCGTTTAAGTCAATGCTTTTGTTGCATCTTGTTGTGTACTGTTTTTTTCTCGATGAATTTAGTAAAGAGGTGCATAAGAGAAAATGTCTCCTAAAATTATTATTGGACTCTCTTATTCCTCAAAGTTTCAAACGGACTCGTCCTCGCCCCTACCCTCACGTCAAGCGCACTACCGCGTGCCACCTCTATCCTCAACTTGCGCACGCCGTCAACATCGCGGTGTGTCACACTTTGGTCACTCGCCTCTCTCGTCACAGCACAACCTTTGCTCATCTTCTTACCTCTACCGTCACAACATGACCAATTGCTCTTCTCCCTCAGATCCATAGTGTGACGCATGAGACTGTGATGGTGTGTGAAAGGCCAGGATGGTGGCGGCGTACAGTGGTGGGCTCGGCATGGGGGTAGGGGCGAGGACGAGTCTGTTTGAATCTTTGAGGCATCAATAGAGTCGGATAATTGTTTTAGGATATATTTTCTCTAATGCACCTGTTGTGCTCCTCTTGGTCCTGAAAAAAAAAAAAACAAACTTAAAGTTGCAAAATATGCATCAACTTAATGAAGGTGGGAGAGTGAGGATCAACCACAAGGAGATCAAGGGAGATGAATTAAATAGTTGAAATTTTAATTGAAGGGTATTTTGGTCCACCATTTGTAAAGGGGTGGTTTTAGTATGGGATATTTACACAAATGATCTTTGAATTTTTACCAAATGTGTAATATTATTCATGAACTTTTAATTTATTTAATGTAGTCCATGAACTTTAGCCCAACGTGCAATGTTGTATTTAAACTTTTATTTTGTTTAATATGGTTTCTGAACTTTTGGCACATTGGGCTAAAGTTTAGGGGCCACATTGAATAAATTAAAAGTTCAGAGATGATATTGTACATTGGACTAAAGTTCAGGAATTACATTGAACAAATTAAAAGTTCAGGAATGACATTACACATTAGATCAAACTTCAGGGATTATTTGCCATTCTCCCTTTTAGTAACAAATTGGGTGGAAATAGCGCCTCCCGTGATGATTTCAAATAAATAAAACCAACGGTAAACTACTGCATATGCTCAATGCTTGCTTTAACTTGCAAATCGCAGGTGGACACTGGGAACCGACCGGTGACAGGTATTCGCCTGTACCTAGAAGAGAAGAAAAGTGACCATCTAGCCATCCATCTCCAACATCTGATGAATATCCCCAGCACCCTCGAGATCTCAGATGACCACACTCATGAGCCTAACCACGGTCCGGACGAACGAGCCTTCTTCAAACCTGTCAAGTGGAGCATCTTCTCGCACGTGTGCACAGCTGCTGTGCAATACGATGGCTCGCGAATCGATGATTCGGCCTCTATTGTGACGAAGGCCTGGTTCCAAGTTAAGGTCTTAGGCATGAAGAAGGTTCTGTTCCTAAGGTTAGGGTTCTCTATGGTGGCGTCTGCAAAGATCCGGAGATCCGAATGGGATGGACCGTCGAGTCTATCTCGAAAATCGGGGTTATTTTCGTCGTTCATCAGCACGAGCTTCAGCATGGGACTGAATCCGATCCCGCCAGAGAGGCCAGTGAAGGTGGATTTGAACTCGGCAGTTTATCCTGGGGGACCTCCATTGCCGTTGAAGATGCCGAGAATTGCAAATTTCGTCGACACGAAAGAAATGGTGAGAGGCCCGGAAGACCCTCCTGGGTATTGGGTGGTCACCGGAGCCAAGTTGTGTATAGAAGGTGGAAGGATTGCGGTTAAGGTCAAGTATTCTTTGTTGACGATAATGTCAGAAGAATCGATGATGCTAATGTGATTAAACTGAGGGAACAGTATCCAGCTCTTTTCATACCCATTGTAAATTTGTTGTATGTACACTATACATTAGATGTGCTGGAGGAGCAGCAGTCCAGCGTGAAGTTGTCCTTCAGGGTAACCAGATTCTGCTTGTTTCGAGAAGATCTGTTGTTCCTATTTCGATGATTTACATAGTCTCATGTTTAGCAGTAATTACTTTGCTTTAAATCCTTCCAGATAGAGCAGGTAGAGACCACAAACAACGATGTGGACTCTGACTCTCAAAGAACGAAAAAGGTCATTTAATACTTCCAAGATCCATTTGGGCTTCCCCTAAGATACGATTCTGAGTGTTTTTTCTTTCGGAAAATATCACTAAAAATCTCAAATTATGTTATTTGTGACAAATTTACCTTAAATATTTTTTTTGTGATATGAAAAATTTCCAAATTATGCCACTTGCGATAAATTTACCATGAATTTTTTTTGTGACACGAAAATCCTTAAATTATGTCACTTGTGATACATTTACCTCATAATACTTTGACCTATGGGTATTTTTGTTTTTATTCTTTTACTATTTTTTTTCTTTTCTTCTCTCTTCCCTCTGCCGGTCATGGCAGAGGGAAGCCGGTGAGGGTGAGAATCACCCTCGCCTGGATGGGTGAGGATAGCCCTTGCTCGATGCCGGCGAGAGTCGCCCTTGCTCGATGTTGGCGAGGGTCGCCTTTACCAGATCTAGCGAGGATTATCATCGCCTCGGTGAGCAACCTTCACCGAAGTCGGGCGACCCTTACTAGATCTGGTGAGCGCTGCTCTATCTCGACATCGGAGAGGGTCGCCCTCACTAGATCCGGTGAGGGTTGCCCTCATCCGATGCTTGCGAGGGTCGCCCTCGCCCGATCTGGCGAGGGTAGCCCTCGCCCTGCGTCGGTGAGAGTAGCCCTTGCCTAGCGCCGGCGAGGGTTGCCTTGCCGGCTTCCCTTCGCCAGCCATGGCGGATGGAAGAGAGAAGAAAAGAAAAAAAAAACAGAAAAAGAAAAAAGACAAAAATACTCATGGGCCAAGGTATTGTGGGGTAAATGTGTCACAAGTGGTATAATTTAGGGTTTTTCGTGTTACAAAAAAAAGGTCAGGGTAAATTTGTCACAAGTGGCATAGTTTAGGATTTTTTGTGTTGCAAAAAAAGTTCATGGTAAATTTATCACAAGCGATATAATTTGGGATTTTTGATGGTATTTTCCCTTTTTCTTTTTCAAAGGGACTCGCGCTGTTTGGCCAAAGAAAGGGAGGACTCCCACCTTCAATGATTGAAATTAGGGGTGAGCATGGTTCGGATGGAGAGTTCCGAAAAATTGAAACCAAGAACTGTCAGTTATTTCCATGGATCCACTTGAGAACTGGTCCGGTTCTTGGGTGGGTCCATGGAACTGGTCCTATTAGCCAAGGACAGAGATGGAAAGACGGAGACGGGGACGGAGATGAAGAGTCGGAGACAGTGAGGTAAGCATCAACCAAGAAAAGCGAAAGAGTAAGAGTGAGCGTGAGGCGAAAGCGAAAGAAGGTGTTTTTCGCCTATTTTCATCTCAATGTGAGGCTGGGAGCGTCGAGCGAGTTAGGTTTAGCTTAGGGATTTATGATTTTTTTTGTTAAAAATAAAAATAAAAATTAAATAAATATATTATATTTATTATTATATTATCAGTCTTGTCCGAGTGGGCAGGTGGGCGGTTCTACACCTGGAACTGGGAATCGGACCGATACCCACCGGTTTTTAAAAATTGGAACCGGGAACTAGATCGATTCCCTTATGAGCCACCGGTTCCAGTCTAAATCTGGGCGGTTCTGAGCGGTCCGGGCAATTCGCAGTTCTTTTGCAGACCCCTAACCGAAATACTTTGGAGTTTCGAAGGAAATGGTCTTACGCGGTTGCGAGGCGAAACCGAGTCAAGCTACTTGCATGTAACTCGGGGCTTGGATCGATGATTACTCGCGATAGGACTTAGCTTCCCTAACACTTGTACTGTCAATAAGTGCGATTACTCGAGGTTGAGCTTAATCAGCTCTTTGTGCGCAAGATTGTCAGAAAAGAAGGAAGCTTTTGAATATTCGGACTGACCATGTAAATCCAGTGGGACAATATTTCAACGATCCCTCTCACATGTAAGCCGGATTACGAGCAATACGTGGAGTTTGACTACCGGGGGATGGATGTACATTCGTGAAAGGGATAACAGTGGCTCTGTTATCATGTAAATTCTTGCGAGATCACAACCAAACCGTTTTAAAAGTTTAAACTGTTAGATGGAGATGTGGTATTGATACCATGTATAATTTGGTGGGAGGATATTTCGCCGGACCGAACTTCAAACCTTGGTTTAATGTTCTAAGGTACAATCAATTTGCCAAATGACAATCCAAATTCAAACCTCGAGCTTGGCTAATCCCCATGCTCTTTCTTGCTTGCTAGATCAATTACTTAAAAATTACTGCAAATGGGCCTCGGGTCCGGTCAATTTGATCTGGCGCGTCGCAGGTGTGAACGGTACGCCCTAAATGGCTGCTGCGGTACTGCTGCGGTACGCAGCCAAATTACAGTCAAGGGACGCCGAACAGCACGAGGCCCACGTACCCTCTTCTCCTCTCTCTCTCTCTCTCTGCGTGTGTTGACCTTGACCTTCAACATCATCATATTCAATATTTCCCTCATCTTTTTCTTCTACTTTCTGCTTGGACTCGGTTTAGAATAGAAGACTAGTAAAACTACGGAAGGGAGGGAACAAGGGTTTCAGAGTATAATGTAATTAGAGCCTTCCTATGCGTGTTTGACTGGTGGTAGATCTCACAACTGAAGGGGCTTTGTCTTTACAATCTTGGCTCTTGTCTTGTTTGATCTTAAGGGATGTTGTACCGAGTCCAAGTAAAAGTGTGGCCTCGAGTTGGTTTTGAAGCACGGCAAGAGGAGCTTTCTTTTCAGGTCATCGATAAACAATACGGACATGTGTATCTTCAATAGTTATGACTTGTGTGAGACGTCAGTATTGCCACACTTGGTATCGATTAGTGGTATGCTCAAAAAGTTATGAACGTTTTGTTATAAGCGAAAAAAGAAAAAGGATAAAACAAAAAAGGCAAGTATATATAAACATTAGGATCCGTTTGTTTTACTGAAAATTTTTTGTTGCTGGAAAATATCTTCAGGATATTCAATTTCAGAGAAGCCAAGCCATTTTCTGGTGTGTTGGTGCTGAAAACAAGTTGAAAAAATTGGCTTTATGGTGTTTGATAATATCAACTACTTCTCCTTTTTCACGTAAGGATTTAATAAACTCATAATTCCAACGAATTCTTCAGATATCGGATTCAGAATCAGTGTCTGAAATAATCTCTTCATCTTCTTCAACAGGTGGAGATTGAACCACTTCGGGATCAAGATCATCATCATTCGAGATCTCCATAGCTTCAATTTCTTTGACTAGGAGCTCACTAGGTACATCATTGACCTCTCTCTCTTTGAATTCACAAGAGAAATTCTCCGAAGATAAATCAATTATGGCTGACATCGTCATGGCATCCAATTCTTTTTGTAGGTTCCAAACAAAAAAATGTGTAGAATTTTGAACCATTTCTTAGCTACCGAAAGGACTAAATACAAATACGTATGTTTCTTATATACGGGTGAAGAGGCTCGACTGCTTAAAGATCTATAGAATACTTTACAATCCCATAAACGGGTGAAGTCTTGGCCTTTGTCTACGCAGGTGGGCCTGACAGAGAGTAGCTTGCATGTAACTTTATTGTCTTAGTTGGAAATCCTCTAACGCTCCAATAGCTACATCAATGACGACGGTGTTGATACAAACACATATCGTACGCACTTCAAGCCACTGCATTTTACCAAGTCATTTATCCTTTCTAATTGTTTCTTCCTTTTACATCTAAAACATCTTTCGCGTCATAATTTAGATATATAAAATATGTGGAGAAAGTTGTAACATTCGAAATTTTCAAGAAAAAAATCAAAGCCTTTTTGTCAACGTAACTATGACAAAGGACTTCTCTTTCTATTTCTTGCTATGTTTTTGTTCTCTATACCATCAAATTTAGGTTGTGCTTAATAATCGTGCTAAGAGTTGAACATTTTAATAAGTGCATTTGATAACCTCCACAGCATCTGCTTAAGGCTTCCGGCATGTATTGTTCAGCACTTATATTTACGACACTTATTTTTTAGTTCGATCAAACGAGCCCTTAGTCTTTTAACATTTATGAGTCAGGTTATGAGTATGCTCAATTTCGCGTTTGCATGATACGTGACGATATATATTGACATTTATCAACTGATATGTGCGATTAGCATGCCGAATATGAGCTTAAGCCTAAGTCAACCGGATTCAATAATAAGCAAATCACGATCTAAGTCCCATTCTTAACCGCCGAGGACTAGGATTAGTGATCTTGTTTGGATTGCTCAAACACCTTTTCTCAGTTGCATATACTGAGAAAAGAGAAGTTTATCTTGAACTGAATATAATCTTAGAAGGTCATCTTATCCATTAGGATGAAGTCTAGCTCTTGTCTTGGCACCAGCCAGTCACTTATTAGGCATGAAAAACATGGAGTTATCGACAAGGCAAAACTCACGGACTCAAGGTACAGAGGCGATGTGCATATAGAGGCTAAAGGCCTGTCGAAGAGGGAGGTGTAGGCGGCCTCATCTTCTGAGAAATCAAATTATATGCACATCATCTCTGCTCCTTTAGCAAGCGAGTTTCGTGTCAGTGATAACTCTTCGTCGTCGTGCCTAATTTTTCGCTTGTCAAAAAGGGGGAAGGAGAGAGGGAAAAAGGTGTGTGCGGACAAAGGAAGAAAGAATTGATGGAGAGATAAAAGGTATATGGACAATGGCAGAAAGCATTGATAGAGATAGAAAAGGTAGAGGTTTTTCAAAAAGGAATTTACTTGTCACGAAAATGCAATTGAGTACTAAAATTTTTAAAAAGTGCAATCGAGTTTTAAAACTTATCACGAAAGTATAATCGAGTCTAAAAACTTTCAGGAAGTGCAATTAACGTAAGGATCTTGATCTGATCAATTTTGATAAGTTTCAGGACTTGATTGCACTTTTTGAAAGTTTTAATACTCAGTTGCGCTTTCGTGACAAGTTCTAAGACTTCCGATGTACTTATTCCTTAAACTAACGAATGATTGCCACGTGTCAGGGGCATCAGCCAAGCGAACGTGGGTCGGACAGTGGCTTAATTCTGTCCTACCCATCATGTCGATCCTCAATCTCGTCGCGAGTACCGTTTTTCCAACCGCTCTCTTAGCCTAAGTTAACATAAATTAAGGCAAAATCCTCCTGAGAAAAAGAGAACTGCGAGTGGATCTTTCTTGTTCCGGGGCACTTACGCAAAGCCGAACGCTACCAATACGTCGCCGTTCCGCCATCGTGCTCGGCAGCTGTACCTTTGCCCATTGCCCCTTTAACCGAACTCTGCCAACCAACATGCCAATGGAACAAAAAAAGGGGAACTCTCCACCGCGAGCCGCCACGTGTCAGCGGAAAGGGCGACAGCCGCCAGCCGAAAGGCTACGTGGTCTTGTCGTGACTCTGTTTTATCTTTTGATATGTCTCTTTTGTTTCCCCTCTCATCTCTTGCCGTTAAAGAACCACCCGACGAAAACGTCAATCCTGGCTTCGCCTCGGTTGAACAAGCAAACAGCGAGTGGCAATGTCAAAGGCCCCCCCCCTCCCATAAACGAGTCTCTCGGTCGTTGGAGTCGCATAAGAAAAATGGGAAAAATCGTGGAGTTTGGAGTGTGAACGACTCTCTGCTCTGCGCTTTTCTCAGAGGTTTCGCAGAGCCCCACCGATCTTTGAACTTTGAAAAGTTGAGGAGCTTTTGCGGTTCTTGTTTGTTGGGTTCGTCTGGGGAGGCTTTTTGGAAACAGTCGGATCGAATCCCTCTCACGGGCGTAGCATAAAAGAAACGCTACGAAGACTATCTTTGCTCAAATTCTCTCCCTGCCTCTCTGTCTCCCTGTCTCTGTCTCTGTCTGGATTCTTGAGTCAAAACCCAGAAACACTTCATCGGGAAGCCGTTCAAAAGGGAGTGCCGAATGATGCGAAGCTGAAGGGGAAGAAAACAAGGAAGAAAGGGAGCTTCCCTTCTTTTCTTTTCGTTTCTTTTTTTTTTTTTTGTCGTTTTCATGATGGCTCCGACGATGGACCCGCAATCGGCCGCCGAGAAGGCGGTGTCGGTGATCGGGTTCGGGTACGACCTCGCGACCGACCTCCGGTTGAATGCCTGCAAATCGGGTCGTTCCGGGTCGAGATTGATCGAGCTCGAGGCGAGGGAGGTCAGGGACCTCGTGGTCCCTGGTGGGGTGGTCGTCAACGACGTGCCCAACTGCATCAGGTGCGATAAGGGCGAGCGCACCAGGTTTCGCTCCGACGTGCTTTCGTTTAATCAGGTGAAGAAAAAGAAAGAAGTGGTCTTTGTGTTTCTTCTTTCGTGTTTTGTTTTTGTTCTGCATGACTTTGCTGGTGAAGTGATGAATTTTTGAGTTTCAGGGAAGATTTAAACTTGTTGAGTTCTTGATTTTTCGTGAGAAGTGCAGACACTTCCTTCTGCTCACATTTTGTCATGTTGAAGAATCATGATTGGGATGGCCGGCCTTTGACCGGAGCGCAAACTTGATTTACGAACGTTGGCCGGGGATAGTGCCTACTGAAGTGATGACTGATATTTGGGATGCATATGAATCGATTGTTATTTGTTCGAATATAGTAGAATTAGCTTTTAGTCGGGGCAAGTCAACTTGTTGATCATCTGATCGTTTCTAACACTTCTAGCTTTCGAAATTAACGATAATGAAAGAGCATTCTCTCGAAAGAAATGTGATTCAGTAGTCTCTTTTTTTTTTGCTAAAAATGTGATTAAGTAGTCTGGTCCCGCCTTGAGAGATTTTAATTGGCCTGCAAAGAGGAAAAAATTTGCCTGCCTTCATGTCATTTTCACAAGAGGGTGCCTTTTGATCTTGAGGGGCTGCAATTGATTGTGAACAAGTGTTGCTTGCGGACTGAGGAATAACCAAAAAACTGAATTTCCAGGACAAATGTTAACAACTGTCGCAGGCCAGCTGATTAACTCACTCTGCAAATCACCTAATTTATGTCCTGCCCGAGATCATTGCTTAACGACGGTGCAATTCTCTTTATATTACTTACTAGTACTGTTAAGCTTGCTGCCATGAATCTCCTAGTGAGAACCATTAAGAATGACGACCTTGTTATTGACTTATCGTTTTGTATTTTACTCTCGTGGTGTAAAACCATAGCAAGAGTAAAGCAGTGGTGGAGGACACCGATTTTAGCACCACTACCATTGA
Source organism: Syzygium aromaticum (assembly GCA_024500025.1). Taxonomy (NCBI): domain Eukaryota; kingdom Viridiplantae; phylum Streptophyta; class Magnoliopsida; order Myrtales; family Myrtaceae; genus Syzygium; species Syzygium aromaticum. The sequence continues at coordinate 27,838,067 of CM044889.1, read as the reverse complement.
AGCATGAGCATCATTTCACTTTTACGTTGATTTCTAACCTTGCTATGCTGTTGCATTAAGGTAGTGCCCTTCGGTTGGCTGTTGCATTCTGTTTCCCAAGCACTTCACCTTCTCTATAAATTGCAGATGTCGGAGCATTTCAATCAGGAACTTTCTTTATCTGGTAAAATACCGTCAGGCATCTTCAATTCCATGTTCGACTTTAAGAACTGCTGGCAGAAGGATGCGTCTGCCGCAAAAAGCCTCGCTTTTGATGGTTGGTTCATGAGCCTCTACAGCATCGAGTTGGAAAGATCTCAGTTAACGCTTTCTGAGCAAGTAAAACAAGAAGTGCCCGATTTGTGGGACCCCCTCGCCCTTGCCGAGTAAGTTCTAAACCGCATGAGATTGCTTTGTCGCCCTTTAAGTCTAAAGTATCAAAAGACCATATGATATTTCTCATCTCATAGATAGTGCCGGTGTTTGACGACATTATTTTCCAGGTTTATTGAGAGATACGGTACTCATGTTGTGGTCGGGGTAAAGATGGGAGGTAAAGACGTAGTTCACGTGAAGCAGTTGCAGAACTCACATCTTCAGCCCACTGACGTTCAGAACTACATGAAGCAATTAGCTGATCAGAGATTTTCTGAAGATACTAACGGAACTTTGTTATCAGATCCTGCTCAATTATCAGCCAAATTGAAGGTACACAGAAACTTTTGAATCAACACATCCGTCTTTGAGTATTTCCATTATGAAGTGATGCTAAATGCATCTCATGGAAAGCAGCAGACGGATGCAACTGCTTTCATATGGAATGTTGGCCTTCTGTGAGAAATTGACCAAAAAATCGTATAATTGAACTTCTTCACTTTGGGACTATGATGATGGTTTTCATTAGCTTAAGTTTACATATGTGAAGAAGGACGTTTGTGAGCAAGTTGTTGCTTAGACATTGAGTTGCTTTAATATCAGACTACCTCGTTTTCCTAAATTTCCTCTGCATTTGATTGCGCTGAGGTAGCGCAGTGCAAGACATAATCTTCGCCTTACTTTTCTGGACCTATAGTGCTCTCTTAAAGCATATTGATTGACGTGGCAAGTTCTGCATAATTACGTGTAATATACGTCAATGATCTAATTTTGTTGCTAAAAGCTTCACCGGAATGATTCGTGCAGTATCATGGTTGGCTATATTGAGTTAAGGGCTTGTCTAGTTAGAGAGAAACTCTAGGTGGTAATCCAACCATATCCTAGCTTGATGTTCATGTATGTTTTTGCAGGGTGAAAACCTCATGCCTGGGAATTTCCATGGAGTATATGTTAGGTCTCCTATTGTTACTTCCTCAAAAAACAATGTAAGCATTTCTGTCTTGAGCTGCACTCACTCAACAGTTTGCCTTGAAAAGAATAAGGTTTCTGTTGTTCTCGTGTTCATTAAGATTTCTAATTCTCATGTAGGATATTGTGAGTATATGCGTCAGGAAGGGCGGGAATGATTGGGGTCAAAGTCATAACCAGTGGCTCTCAACAATATCTCAGTCTCCCAACGTTATATCAATGTCCTTTGTGCCTATAACTTCGCTGCTGAGCGGCGTACGAGGAAATGGATTTCTAGGCCATGCGGTCAATCTGTACCTCCGATGTGCGTATAGTTCTCCGTATCCTTACCCTGTCACTATATCTTTTAAAGATTAATAAACCCATATTTAGTCATGTCCTTGACCCGGTGTCAATTGGCAACTGAACTATTCAGCTGATTTTGAGCTGAATTACAGTATTGTTCATCTGCTGCCATTCATTGTGTTTGGTTTCATCCTATTTACTTCTATGGTGGTGTTGTCAATCTTATTACGGTCTTTCAGAAAGTCGTATTTGCTTGATTTTTTAATTGTGTGCCTGAGAAAGTCTTTCACATGCTACATCATCTATCGCCGATGTTGCTCCGCAGTGGTTCTGGTCAGTTTCAACTGAATAATTGTTTTACTTTTGCTAAATCGTTCAGACAAGCCGCCCATAGAGGAGCTCCATCAATTTCTAGAGTTCCAGTTGCCTCGGCAATGGGCCCCTGTATATGCTGATCTTCCCCTTGGGCCAAGAAGGAGAAAGCACCCATCTCCATCGCTTCAATTCACTTTTATGGGTCCTAAGCTATATGTTAACACTATTCGGGTAATTCATTCTGCAAAAAGTATACAAATGTGGCGCATGCCTATATTCCAAGAATTGGAGTTTCATGCATGCAGGATGCCTCTTCATAATAAAAGCATACATTGTGAGAGTAGAGACTAGTTAAGCCTGTACATGATGACATAGCATTGCACAATATCATGTGTTGCTCTGTGCCTCCTTTTATGGATATTTAACGTAGTTTCCTTAGATTTTTCAATTTGGTCCGTTGCATATAAGTCTTGATGATAAGCCCGATGAAGATGTCACTTTTTATTCCTTCTCCAACTCGAGCTTCTTGAAACAATGAATCACTTTACAGTGTCCTTATATTCGTCCACCTACCTTGCTTTCGGTTTATGTTGAGGCGAGTTCTTTAGTTCGTGTTTTTGATTATCTTTATACTCATGATGGTTGTAACGCTGAGCTGATTGGGATTTCACATACTTGAATCATCACTGGTATCACTTTACACCACTTCAAAAGAAGGATCCTAGTATAGCAGTACCAGTTCATCATCTTGATTTTGAATCTGCTTACTTTGAGACTGCAAGTTTTGGCAATCCTATCCATATTATTAACTTTTATGATTAAACGATATGGGCACTAATTTAGCGGTGTAGATATATTGTTTATCATGGACAATAACTTGGATTACTCCTGCTATTAATTTATGTGATTACACGTAGTGAATATTATATTTGTGATTTCAAATAGATACAAGCAACAGTAAACTACTACATTTGCTCAATGGTGTCTCTAACTTGCCACTTGCAGGTGGACACCGGAAACCGACCAGTGACAGGTATTCGCTTGTACCTGGAAGGGAAGAAAAGCGACCATCTAGCCATCCATCTCCAACACCTGACGAATCTCCCAAACAACCTTGAGATCTCGGATGACCACACTTATGAGCCTAACCACGGTCCGGACGAACGAGCATTCTTCGAACCTGTCAAGTGGAGCATCTTCTCGCACGTGTGCACAGCTGCTGTGCAATACAATGGCTCGCGGATCGATGATTCGGCCTCTATTGTGACGAAGGCCTGGTTCGAAGTTAAGGTCTTAGGCATGAAGAAGGTTCTGTTCCTAAAGTTAGGGTTCTCTATGGTGGCGTCTGCAAAGATCCGGAGATCCGAATGGGATGGACCATCAAGTATATCTCGAAAATCGGGGTTATTTTCGTCGTTCATCAGCACGAGGTTCAGCGCGGGACTGAATCCAATCCCACCGGACAGGCCAGTGAAGGTCGATTTGAATTCGGCAGTTTATCCTGGGGGTCCACCATTGCCGTGGAAGATGCCGAGAATGACGAATTTTGTTGACACGAAAGAAATGGTGAGGGGCCCGGAAGACCCTCCTGGGTATTGGGTGGTGACCGGAGCCAAGCTGTGTATAGAAGGCGGAAGGATTTCGGTTAAGGCCAAGTACTCTTTGTTGACAATAATGTCAGAAGAGTCGATGATGCTAATGTGATTAAACAGAGTGAACAAAACACAATTCTTTTCGTAAACACTGTAAATTTGTTGTATGTACACTACATATTAGGTGTGATGCAAAAGAAGCGGTCTGCCATGAAGGCACTCTTTAGTGCAATCACATTTTTCTTGTTTCGAGAAGATTTGTCGTTCCGATTTAGATGATTTACATAATCTCGTGATTAGCAGCAATTACTTTGCTTCTAAAATCTTCCAGATAGAGCAGGCAGAGACCAGAGAAATTTCGACCATCACTTTGCTTTTAACCATAGAAGTAGCAGAGACATAGTTAAAAAGAATCTGCCATGAGCTTTCGGATTCAACTTATGATCCATTGAGGACATAAGAATACAATGATGTTGCTTTCCCGGAACAAGATCGAGAAGCATGTCTCAAGATTTTAGTTTCACCAATAATCTCCACATGAACAAGAACCGTTCCTAAAATGGTGGAATCTATTAGTGTCTCTTATGATAATCTCCCTCGAGACTATTTTACATATGAACTTAAAAGCGTTATGGCAGTCGATGCAAATGCGGAGGTTCTTCTTCACCCTAATAGGAGCTCCGGGAGGAGAAGCAATCAAAGCAAAAGCCACGGCTAGTTTCTCGCTATGGTGGCAAAGAAGCTTCTCCTTCTCACTTGTTTCTACATCATGGAGATCTATCTCCACCATAGGCACGTACCCGGCTCTACTCATAAGCTCACTCAGCTCGTCAAGCTTTGCATATATCTCCTCGGTCCTAGGATGGCTTCTATCTCCTACTATAAAGGTGTAGACCTTGTCCTTCAACTCGACCCAGCTCGTTCCTGGTTCCTTCTTCACCTTGCTGTGTTTCATGAGTCGCCTCACTTCGGCAACGTTTCCCCACATGCCAGCGGATGCATATATATTCGAGAGCAGAACATGGGTCCCTGAGTTCTCTGGCTCAACAACAAATAACATCTCTGCTGCCCGTTTCCCAAGCTCGACATTCTTATGGATTCTCGCAGCACCAAGGATTGCCCCCCAAACATGGCCAGTAGCTTGAAATGGCATTGTTTCTATGAGATCCACCGCTTCCTCTAATTTACCTGCTCGACCAAGGATATCAATCATGCAAGCATAATGTTCTTGTGTAGGTCTAATAGCGAACGACTCTTCCATGGATTTGAAAAAGCGTTCCGCTTTATCTACCAGGCCTGCGTGATTGCATGCACAGAGGACGCTGAGCAAAGTTATATGATTGGGAGCCACGCCATCTTCCAGCATTTGATCAAACAATTGCAAGGCCTCTTTTCCATGTCCATGCTGGGCGAATCCTCCAATCATAGCCGACCAAGAAACTATTCCTCTCAGGGGTATCTCATCAAAAGCACAAATGGCGTCATCTATGCTGCCACATTTTGCATACATGTTAACCAGAGAGTTCCCTGCAAAAACGTCCGACAAGAACCCGAACTTCAGGACATGAACATGTGCCTGTTTCCCCTGCTCATATGCTGATAAATTTGCAGATGCATTTAAAAGAGAACTGCAAGCAAATGGATCTGGCTTGAGGCCTCTGCGTTGAACTTCCAGGTATAGCTTTACAGCTTCTTCGCCTTGTCCACATTGTGCATAAGCAGCAATCATAGATGTGAGAGCCACTAAATCTCCGGCTGCGCAAAACTCAAAAGCTCTTGCTGCTTCTCCTATGTTCCCGCACTTACTGTACGCATCGATGAGGCTTGTTGCCACCTGACTGTCATTATCAAAACCCAATTTTGAAGAAAGGGCATGGACCTGCATAGAAACATCAATAGCCTGCATGCTGGTGGCTGACTTAAGGATGACTGATAGAGTCGTCTGGTTAAAACCTATCTCACTTTTGTATGTCTCAGCAAAGAGGGACACGGCTTGCACATCCTCTCCGTTTTGCGAATATCCAGAAATTAGAGCATTCAATGCAATTAGGTCCTTCTGTGCCGTCAAATCGAAGGCCATTCTTGCATCTTCCATTAAACTACATTTAGAATACATGTCAACGAGTCCAGCCCTGACAAAATTATCTGCCTTTGTGTCAAGCTTCATCACAATGGAGTGCAACTGTCTGGCCAAATAATTGAGCTCCACACCTGCACAAGCTTTAAGAGCACTTGACAAGGTGAACAAGTTTGGAAATATTCCTGATCTATTCATCTGCATATATAATTTCAAGGCCTGATGGTTTTGTTCATGGAGGACGCATCCAGCAATTACAGCATTCCAAGAGACAATATCAGGTTGCGATATCTCCTCAAAGGCAGTTATGGCATCTTCAAGATCCCCTGCTTTTGCATACATATCAACAAGTGCATTTTCAGAGAACCGGTCTGATTCATATCCGAGCTTTATCAAATATCCATGCACTTTCCTTCCTTGGCTATGATCCCCCAATCCTGCACACGCATTTAATATGGAAGACAGACTAAACTCGCTCGGTCTTATCCCACTTAAGATCATCTTGTCAAACATTTCCTTTGCCTCTCCGAAAAAGTCACTCTGTACGTAAGAGGAGATCAAGCCATTCCAAGAAACAACATTCTTCACTTGAATAGAGCAGAAAACCCTTCTTGAATCCCCAAACTGTCCACATTTTGCGTACATGACAACCAAGCCATTCGCAACAAACTCATCCGAGTCATGTCCAGTCACAACCACAACCCCATGTACCTGCTTCCCCATCACCAAATCCTCTCTGATGGAGCATGATTTCAGAACAGTAGGGAAAGTAAACTCATTACCCATATGACCCATTCCATGCATTTCGCGATAGGCCGAGATGGCCTCCTGTCCATGCTCATTTTGAGCGAACCCAGATATCAGAGCAGACCAAGAAACCAAATCTGGTTCCGGACTTTCGTCGACCAGCTTCCGGGCATACCCGAAATCCCGACATTTCGAGTACAAGGTGATCAGATGGATGCGGAGCTTCGGGTCCTCGGACAAACCGAATTTGGTCAACTGGTTATGAGCCAACTTGCCCTGAACTAGAGATTTGGACGCACAGCATTGTGACAACAGCTTGGCGTAGTACGAGGAGGCGAGCAGGACACTGCCCTCGTTTTGCAGGTTCTGGACGAATCCCGTGTATGCACGGCGGAAGGGTTTGGAGAAGTTCAGGAAGCGGTTTGAGACGGCAGTGGATTCAAACGGCAGGTAAAGTCGTTGAGAGAGAACCCATCTGGTCATTCGTCCGGGCAAGCGCACGGGGTTTGACGTGGACGGTTCACGCGATGTCCGCCCGACGGTCGGTCTCGGACGATTCGAAATGCGAGAGAGCTGTTTGAACGAGCTCCGAAACACTCCTACGCGTCGTAATTCAAGCTAATTTCCATGGCGACTTTGCATACAAAAGCATGTGTCGCGACGACGACTTTTAGGCCCTCCTTAGATCCATCCTCGGTTTCGGAGGTCAAGGTTAGCCGCCGACGTGCAGTAGAAGAACCTCCTTGCGGGGGACAGACTGTATGCATGGAGCCATTGCATCGCAAGATGCAAACTTATAAATTGGAAAATGATCTAAAATGGTTTTTGAAATTTGACTTAACCTACAACATTGTTGGTAAATTTTTAATTTGTTTAATGTGGTTTATGAAGTATTGATAGAATCTCACACTATTTTCACTCCCTTATTGACTCCTTACACTCCTTTTCAGAGTAAATTGACTACATTATTCTTTATAGATCCCACTCTTGATTGACATTATTTCTTATCTTTTTTCTTCTTTTTTTTTTTTTCAATTTACTAAAAGATAAAACTACCCACATGCCTAGCCACTTCTTCCACACCCATTATATTTTCTTCATGTTTGTCTTTTTCTGAACTTATTCTCTATTGTTATATTCCGAGCAAGCACTAATCATATAGTGGAGTAAAGAAGGGTTAGTTTTATCTGCGAATTGTTTACTTTATTTTCCTAAATTATTTTCAGGATTGTGAATATTTTGACTTTGGTTTTTGATACAAATTTACGAGAATTTACTAAAAAATTGAATACTGTGGTTAACGTATGCATGATCCACAATTTACTCATCTTTGATTGTATTTTTTTTTTGTAGTGTGGTCATTATGGAAAATAATATTGTTTTCTTATATGTATCAATTGATGATGAAACTGCGAATGGAGAAAATAATAATCAATCATCACAATAAGTCCATTTGAAACTTTACCAAGTAATTTTCTAACGCGAGAGGATCTTTTGAGTAGTGTGCGGACCTATCTTCTTGCTCAAGCTTATTTTGTCTCTATAAAAAGGTCAAAGAGAGACAAATATATTCATCTTACTTATGGCATGGGAAGTAATAAATGTGATCGACATAATATGTCTGTTGCACGTCAAAGAAGAAAGATTTGATCTCATTTGACTATCTTTTTGAAGTGATTTGCTATAAAAAGAAGAAAGGATCATGGTCGCTCAAGATATAGAATGCATCACACGATAAGTAATAATAATTGGACTGTTAGATTCACCGACTAAAATGAAAATTGAACAGTTAAAATACATGGATTACAACAGAATGACAAATATTAAAGTTATAATTAAACGAAATGCTTAGTAAAATTAGGAGATGGTTTTTTTTTTCACTCTTACTTGTGCCTAAGTTAATGTTTGAATAATAGTTTCATAGTACAAAAAAAAGAAGAAATATACAGCTCATTAAATAATTAGTTTTTTTTGTCCGAAACACAATTATTAGATAGTTATATGCCAAATTAAATATTTTTGGGAAAGAGGTACACCAAATTTTTTATAAATGGAGAAAGGAAAGGAAAAAAAAACAAAAAAAAAAGAAAATTGGGAAAGCAAATCTTAAATAAAAAAATGGGCCCCGCATTTAACTTGATAAAGATTGTATGAGAGGAGCAAAAATATTGAATAGTTTGGTTTCTAGTAAAATTTAAAGAAGCAAACAAAGTAAGAAATAATTTTAAATCAAGAGTAGGACCCCGTAAAGGATAATATAGTCAATTCAATATAAAATAGAATATCAGGAGCCAACAAGGGAGTGGAAATAACGTGGGCCATTGTTAAATGTTCAATTTAATTTTGAGATTATATAAAAATATTTAATATCGTTGTTCCGCTAATTCAAGTCAATCGAATATGCTGACGTGACTTCTAATCCGTTACGTTTGACCGGTGACGAAAAAAAAAATTTGCACGTGAGTTGTCTGTGTAAAATATTCAACTCTAATCTGGAAAAGAAATGTCAACGTGGGATATTATTATAAAAGCGCTCAAACCCTGAGCACTCCAGCAAAGGCTACCGATAAATAAAAAGGCAAAAAAAGAAAAAGAAGGCAATCTCTTTTGTTCCTTCTCTCAGTTTCTACCGTGCTCTCAACTCTCTATTTCTAGGTTGCTGGTCTCCCAAAAGCTGCACAAGGGCAAGAAGAAGAAGAGAGTAAGCCTTAGAGAATCCCTTGAGAATGTAAGTTGCCCTAGTCGCCGGAACCGGCCTCAACCCCATCAAAAAATCTTCGTCCAAGCAAGCTTATCAACCATTTATCCCTTTCTCTCCTTCAAGAATTCTTGGATCCGAAGTGCCTAAGCAAGGCATATTTTTCCGAATCGAGCAAACCTCATCTCAAATTTGGTCCGATTCGACGTTTTCACCTGCGCGAGTATATTTAGGTGTATTAAAAGATGACAGGATAGAAAAAAATTTGAAGTGCCCGCGTGTAACTCTTTTTCATCCACCGTTCAAATATAACAGATTAGAAGTTATGCCACTAGATTTTGTTAACTTGAATTAATGGAAGAACAATATTGAATATTTTCATATGGTCAAGGCATTAGATCGAACATAGACTAATACTTTGAGGACCATATTGAACAAATTAAAAGTCCGGAAACGACATTGTAAATTGAACCAAAGTTTAAGGGCGATTTGTATCATTTTTTTTTAGTACAAAACTTGCACATAGATGGATATCTACTAGGCTACACCAATCGCATTTTAAATATTTGTTCTACCCACCTTAAATCCCACTTAAAAATACAAAATTCCTTACAATATTTATATTTTAATTAATTTTGTCCACCACAGCATAGGGAAAATTGTCCAAAAAGTTTCACATCTAATTATACGGCAGTAAATTCAGTTTCAACTTTCCAATTTGGCTAATGTAGTCCTAAATCTTTTGATGATTTTTCTATGTAATCAATTTGGCCAATTTAGGTTGAAAATCGCTGATGTGGTTGTCCAATAAGCATCGACTATTCTACGTGGTATGGTCGACGATTTGATGTGTCCGACTTCACTCAAAACGTTGTTTTGAGATATAATTATTTACTTTTTTGTCTTTCCTATTTCTCACTGTTCTTCTTCTTGGCAAGAGCTGATGAAGGTTGTCGAGACCACAGCGATAACCGGCGACTCTCATTGTGGCCGGCGAGGGCATGGCGGCCCTCACTCTGGCTGAAGAAAACAAGTTTTGGTGGGAAGTTCCGTGGGGCGATCTGTAAATCTGAGGTTGGGGGAGTTGAAGCATAAGAAGATGAGCCTGGATTTGGTTCCTTTGAAATCACACGGCAACATCGATGACCAGATTTCTCAGTTCATGTAGGGTAAACCAACGTTTGAGCCAGAGGTACTTATTTTTCTTTCGATCCCTCAAGCTTGTGCACCATTGATTATTTGACTAAACATGATCCTTGTTGCCATGATGCCCTCGCCGACCAAAGGCGAGGGTCGCTAGTCATCACTGAGGCCCTGACAATCCTCGTTGGCTCTTTCTAGGAAGATGAACAGTGAGGAAAATCTAGTGTTGTATCCTAAGTTGAAACATTTTGGTATGAAATATTATTGGATCCGAGAGAGATTAGAAGAGAAATTCTTCATAATTGAGAAAGTTCTCACCGATTACATTGGTTTCGATAATAATAGCCAAAAAGCCTTGCTCATGGTGAAACTTGACTCTTACGGAAACAAAGCAGACGTAACGGAGCTTCCCACGTGAGGTGAAAGGGGAGATTTGTTGGCCGGGTCCACCCCTTTGTGGGACCCAATTAACAAAATTAATTAAAAAAAGAGTCAAAAATTCAAAAAGCAAAAAAAGAAAAGAAAGAAAAGAAGGGGCTGTTCTTGGAGTGTACATTAGAGAGAGAGAGAGAGAGAGAGAGAGAGAGAGAGAGAGAGAGAGAGTTCTCACAATTTGGAACGCACGCAGAGAAGGAAAAAAAAAGGCAGCAGCTTCCGACGAAGATTCAACGGCCATATGTTATCAAATTTAGCTCAAATTTCAATATGTTATTTGTGAAAACGAGACCTACGAGTTGATCAGTATTGTTCGTTGAAAACCTGTTTCATGTGTGTTAATTTACCTTCTTGGTGATAAAATATTGTTAGGGAAAAATATCAAAAAAATTATAAACCTTTTATATTGGTGCTAATTTAATCTTAAACATTTTAATATAGTACCAATTCAGTCTTTCCGGCTAATTTTAGCCGGATATTATTGATGTGGATTCTGATCGACTTACGTGGCACTGCTGGCGTTGACTTGAATAATTTTTAATTATATTTTACTATTTTTTCAAGTTATTTATTTATTTATTTTTTCCTTTCTTCTTCTTCCTTTTCTAGTGACCGGCTGGCGATGGCTACCCACCGGCCATGGTCGTACGGGATGGCCTTGCCTAAGCGAGGGTCGCCGTCGCCCGGCTAGGCGAGGGCTCGGCTTGGCCCGGCGAGGGCTCCCCTCTTTAGATCTAGTGAGGTTGATACTCGCTGGGCCTGTTCAACTACACCGTTCATTGCACCACCTTCATCCAGTCCATGTTCGCTAGTCTTCATGTTGCACAGCTAGTCCAGGCTCCTGTTTGCTGCTTGTTGCGTTATCATCCCTCTCGCCTGACGCCATTGCATAGCCAACCCAGTTGCCTTCGCCGTTGCTTGTCGCCTAGGCTAGAACTGGCGAGGCCGGCCCTCACCCAGGCCAAGGGGGCCTCGCCGAGCATTTCCTTCGTCCGGGCAACGCCCGGCGAGGCTGTCTCGGCCTCGGCGAGGGTCGGCCTAGCCAGATTTGGCAAGGGGAATCCTCACCGGGGCTGGCCCTCACCGAGCTAGGCCTTGCCCTCGCTTGAGTTGGCCGAGCAACGGCGACCCTCGCTCAGGTGAGGCCAGCCCACCCGGCCATGGGCAGTGGCCGATCATCGAAAAAGGAAGAAGCAGAAAGGAAAAAAGAAAAGAAAGATAAAAAGAAAAAATAATAATATTAAAATTCAAAAAATATTAAAATATTATTGAAAATTGTCCACATTAGCGTTGGTGGTGTCGCATAATCTGGTTGGTTTCCATGTCAGCAATATCCCGCCGAAATTAGTCAGAAGGACTAAATTGGCGCTATATTAAAATATTTAGTATTGAATTGGCACAATCTAAAAGGATTATGACTGAATTGACACCAATGTAAAAGGATTAGGACTCTTTTTAACACTTTTCCCAATACTGCTATATTTTTTATATTGAGCCTCTAGCATGTGATTAGAGAAGAAATTTTGTGTATCCTACTATTCTTTGTGATTAGTGGAAGTTTTTGAGTGGTCAGTGATTTTTCTCGCGGTGGGTTTTCCTCATAAAAATCTTTATATTGTTGTTGCCTTGTGTCTTTAACAATTCTGAGGTTATATTGCTGGAATAGACTGCTTGTTGTTATTGGGGTCAAGTCGATTTTGGTCGGTGTAGTTTTTGGGGAAGAAATTGATTTTGAATTGGGTTAGTTCTTGGTGAATTGTTGCTCGATTCTTCCCAACATTGTTTTCAGAGCTTAGGTTACCAATAAGTCTGGACCTAACAGTCACATGGAAGGTATGAATTGTTATTGCTTTGACCTAGGGCCTGATGTGTGAGAGCGATATTATTGGAGTTATTCCACATCGGTTGTGAGCGGGCCTGATGCTCAATTTATTAGTATGAGGAAAATTTTTAACCTTTGAGCTAACTTTTAGGGTCTGAAAGAGATCCAAGAACACCCAACAAATAAAAACTAGAATGCAACACATATAGAAGACCATATACCTCGAAGTAGACATGGCAACGGGCCAGTTTCGGCCTGGAACTGGCTTGATCAAACCCAGGCTCGGCCCGTTGATCGGGCTCGCAGTTCGGAACCGAAACTGGCCCATGGCCTAGGGGGCCCGGTTCCAAATTATTATTTTTTTAAAATAATAATGAATTTTTTTTTAAAAATTCATTATTAATTTTTTTTATAAAACAATTTGAACTCTAATTGCTATGCATTGTAAGTTCATTGATCTCTAATTACAATGCTTGGCTTGGGTGAACTGAACTCTAATTACAAGGCTTGGCTTGGGTTTTATACACAATGATTCTAATGCCTCTTCGTTTCCATTCGATATGGGACTCTCGGCTTGCTTTGAACATCTTCAATGTGAGACTCTTAACTTTTCTTTATGCAAATGCCAAGAGTTCCACATCGAATGGAAATGAAGAGACATCAAAGGGATTGTGTATAAAATCCAAGCCAAATCATGAGCATGTGGAGTTGTATACCTTTTGTGACTATGATCCTTTGCTAGTTAAAAGCAAATGGTTCCATTGGACCTCCTAAAACCGGATCGGACCAATGGTCCGGTTCCCGATTCTATGATTTGCCGGTTCGGTTCCTAGTTTTAAAATTAAGGGATCAGTCTTACCAGTTCAGTTCCCGGTTCCGAGCAAAACTGGGACTGATCACCCATACAATTTACATTTTGATTATAATTTATATTGAATAATTTATTATTTTATAATTTTATAATTTATTTTTTAAAATTTTCAAATTACGAACCGGAACCGGTCGGCTCCGGTTCGTGGCCATGTCTACTCCGAAGCTTCACTCAGCAAAAGGGAAAAAAGGAATTGTACAGAATAACAGAAGATAAAATCCATAAGCTCCCAGCGAGAAGGATGGCAGCTTTTTATTAGCCAACTACGTGTTGGCCAAATGACATCTGCAAGCGCCAATAGTACAACATAAATGAAGACTAGAATCACAACCTTGAAGCATCTCTCTTTGTAGACGAAGCCACGATTGACAATGCCACCGTAGCCCTTTCATCCTATAGCAGGAGAAATACAAAGCTTCATCAATGGCCTGCAGATACCTTTTCTATTTAACCGAACTTCAAAGCTTCAAACCAGAACCATGCAACTTCTCTCCCATGACACCGTCAATTCTCTCCCCCATCTCAGCACTCATGTAATTCACCCAATCTCCAACCTCACCTTTCCTGAGGAGCCACTTGTTCTCTATACCAGTCAACAACTTCCCGCACTTATTCACCTCCAATTTGCTCAAATTGTCGAAGCTACACATCCTCAGTATCCCCTCCACCGTCCCGTCTCTCAGTTCTTCTTTGCTGAATGGACAACCCAAGAAATCAGCCAACCTCCTCACATGAACATGCGGGTCCACTTCCATCTGTTCGTACATCACGAAGAACACCTTCTCGGGCATCTCCAAGCTCGCCTTGTGGTAACCCAGTACATGGTCCCAGTAAGGCCCATAAGGGGTCAGCCCTCGGCAAAACTTGTCGAGGCAGTCCTGGATTGGAATCTGGTCCTTCTCTTCAGGCCTCAGCTTGTTGGCGTAGTGCCACATTGAGACGAAGGTGTCCTTGGGAATCCAACACAGGTAAACCAGCTTGCAGTTGGAGTCCCTCACCGACTGTGGAAGTGAGGAATAAGGGACGTGGGTGGTGAAGAGCCTCGGGGACGCTAAAGCAGTGAGATCGGGATTTTCTTGCTCGAGATAGAGCCTGATCTCCAAGATGGGCACGAGGTCGTGGGGGTTTTGGGTTAGGAGAGGGTGGCTTCGTTGTGAGTCGGAGTCGGAGTACTTGGCACAGTTCAAAAGAGCGAAGAGGATGGCCTTTAGCCAAGTGGTGCCGGATTTTGGGCTGGTGACGAGGAGGATGTCAGAGGGGTGAGCTTGGAAGTGGTTTTGGCAAGTGAGGACGCCATTCAAGAGCCAAGAGGGGAACCAGAAGCCCTGGTACAAGCGGAGAGAGGTGGTGACCCAGTCTTCTTCTGAAGGGAGGGAGGAGAGCAAGTCCTTGAATGCTAGCGGCATGTCGTCATCTCGCAAGTACCTCAAATGGGGTGGAGGAGGAGGTTGAGAGGCTCGCATGGTGGTGGTGGAGAATTGGAGCGAAGAGTTAGTTGATTTAGTGGGACAATGACCTAGGCTTCTCGAATGAGAAAGATCGCTGGGGAGTTAAGGTCTGAAACTTGATACTGTTTACACCAAAATTTGGCCAAGTTGTCAACATACATGACATAGAATAATTTGGCCAAGTTAATTACACGTCCCAGATATCCATTTTAGTGCATGGTGAAGGTTCAGTAATAATGACATAGAATCAAAGATGGTCGACAAGTGTTTGTACCAAAGATAGTTGTCAACATAAGAGACACATGACCGGCATGAGGCAGCGTGGAGATCATCAAATAACATAAGGGACGCATAACAGAGGCAAGAGGCAACGTAGAAGCGCTTGACCTAGGGCTGTCAAAAGAACTTGGCTAAACACGAACCGTCCCACCCCGACCCAAAAATTCGGGTATTTTCCGGGTCGGGTCTCAATATTGTTTGGGCAAACGATTATAAAACGGGTTGTGGACTTGTTTCGATTCGGTTCGGTAATGTTTTGGTCGAACCCCAACTCTAGGCTTTTCACTTTTTAGTTCTCAGGTCTACAAGCGAGCCTCTCTCCTCGACGCTTGCTGTCCTTCGCGCTTGTCTGTGGCGAGCCTCTCTCCTTGACGCCTCTAGGTAACTGAGTGACCGGATTTCCCACGCAATCGTTGGGCTTTGCCTCTTTCGTCTCGCTCGTGATCTCCGATGATTGCGTTGCGCGCTGTTTCGACTTTGTTTTGGCGTTACTGAGTCGGAACAAAGTGATCGAGCTCTCACTGAGTGGGGCTGGGAGTTTCCATGCTGCGGGTAGCTTCCATATCGTGCGACAAAGGATATTGCATCTCCGTTCTTCGTGTTTTTCGAGGGCTCCTCCGGCGGTAATT
Source organism: Syzygium aromaticum (assembly GCA_024500025.1). NCBI lineage: Eukaryota > Viridiplantae > Streptophyta > Magnoliopsida > Myrtales > Myrtaceae > Syzygium > Syzygium aromaticum. The sequence continues at coordinate 27,822,403 of CM044889.1, read as the reverse complement.
GATGAGGATAGCTCTGCTCTTCACTGTTTTTGCTTTGATTCCTCCCATCTTCTGCTGATGAGTATTGTTTCAATGTAGGTCCATTTTGAGTTCTGAGAGAGATTTCTGCAATTCCCAGATCGGGGACTGCAGATTTCGCTTCTTCTTTACGTTGTCTTCTTTTGTTTTCCTTTTTTTTAAGATCTTAGCTAACCCAGCTCATCGTCTTGCATCCAAGCTTCGCCCTCTCGCTGCCGACATCATCAAGCTCAACGCCCATCTCTCTTTGCTGGCAAAGGACCCGTCGCCTGATGGAGGAAGCGAACGATGACGCCGGTACTTCCTGTCCTCCTCCTTGGAAGATGCCAGGCCAGTCGACCCACCCACCTGGCATCAGACCAACCGTTAGATCGGCACGACATTGAGCACCACGTGATAAACGCTGCGCACTGCGTCAAGGACAACAGCAAGGACAAAGATTGCGAAGTGCTGAGGCTAACACTACAACCTAAATGGGGGTTGGATAAGTTGCATGAAAATACCGTAAAACTTTCCCGAAATATTAGACAATCAGCATACCATATAGTATTAGAAGCAAGAAAACGTGTGAGACGCTGGTATGTAGTGAAATAAACAGATCACACGGCGATTTATAGTGGTTCTGTTTTATATCAAAGTCCACTTCCGCTCTCCCATTAACAACCTTAATAGCTATTGAATTTCACTAATAATCAGCAATGCAAGTTATAGCTTGGCTAATGTTGTTCTTTTCAAAAACCACTACACTTACACTTGTACACTTGACTATTGGCTATTACCAATACAGAGAGAAATTTAAAACAAGATCAAAGACGATTTCTAGCTTAGAATGTAGTTCCTATATTCAATGTGTCCAACCTTCTTTTGAGCTTCATTGCTCCTTTTATAATGAATTCTTCAAGCTATCTGTTGAAGAACTTCAAGGATGCCTGGCTAGCCGTTTGAGAGTTGTTGGAGACCTTAGTCGGTATTGGGATTGCTCCTGCAATTGCTTCCTCTGACTATTGCAGGTTTCCTAAAATAGAGTCTGCTGCCACTATTCTTAAGTAGAAAAACTGTTAGCTGTTCATTTGATTTCTTTCCCGATTATTCAGCTATGGAGTCCAAACTTATAAAAGCTATTTTCTGTACCATCAACCATCATCTTCAGGCATATATCTCACCATCATCCGAGCTGATGCATCACCATCACAATCCGATACGCACGATCACCAGGTGCAGACTGAGGGTGATCCGATTGACAATCTATAGTAACGACAATGACCCAATGACACGTGATGACATGACTGAGATCTTTCCATCTTTATCAGTAGTCAAAGACTTTCAAAAACACTAGCTCAACTTTGGTCCCTCCATGCTACCATGAGATACTACTCACATTGGTACTTGTTCTCCTAATTGTCCAAGCCTGGTTTCTCTTGTTGCTTATTTAAGGAATTGTTGATAATTGTTAACCATCTTCATCATCTGCATTCGTCATAGTAAAGTAATAAGGATAATTTTGGAATCATCAAAATTTCATATGGATATTTTCCTAACAAGAAGGAGTACTAGAGGAGTGACCGAAATCCTTGTCCCTCTTCTAAACTTCAGCAATAGTGGCACATTAGGAATATAGATGACTTGATTTTTCTAAAAGCTTTCGATTTATTTTTTGACGTGGTGGTGCCTAATAGGTGTATTATGTGATGTCTTCAAATTACATTTAAAAATGCATAACCAAATTAATGGATGAACTTGATTATATTAATTTAATAAGTTTTACTGTTTGATTGCTTTTTAAAAAAAATTTAAGACTTAATTATATTTTTGTGATAATTTTTTGAATTTTTAGTGTAATTATCCATTTGATTGACTTGACAGCCTACCTCGTGGTTTTAAGATATTTGCCGTTGCGATTGAAGGAGACGCTTGGGCATTCTCAATTGGCTGTCGGTCGCAGGGTAGGTTGTAGAATTTAAATTCAATTAATTTGTCATTCAATGTATCATGTGTTAGAATCGATGTCACTTTCTCTTACCACATTGGGATTTGTGTTCATTAATGACCCGTCGGGTCCCCCTTGCAGGAAAGTATACAGAGATATTTTGGGGCTCATTACAGGACAAATGTAGCTATTATTTAAGTTTATTTTTTTACGGAAAATTAATAATTTAAAAAATATTTTTCTAAAAACAATAACACGTATCATTTATAAAAATAAATATACGAAAAACATATTCATCATTTATGATAATATTTAAATATAAATTATTATCAATATAAAAATATTTTTTATTGACTTAATATTCTAAAAGATACAAGTAATCATTTTTAAGAAAAAAATTTCCAAATCATTCATTTTTCGAGCTATTTCCTAATTTTGATTGTCTATATCTCTCACAGAAAGAGGTAAAGGAAGATATTCACATTATCAACAAAAATGTTTGGGCATGAGTTGTTTCTAATTTATTTATTTTGCAAAAAATAAATAATTTAAAAAGGTTTTTCATAATTTCAATCATCTATATCTCTTAAGAAAATAGGGTGACCGAGAATATTTTCATTATCAAAAAAAATGTTTTAGCATGAGTTGTTGCTAATAAATGAAATTATTTTTCTCATCGACTTGTTTTTGTAAGTGATAACGACGATTAAAGTTAGGAAAATATATTTCCAAAACAGTTTATTTCTCACAAAACAAACGGGGCCTTGGAACTAATACCCTTCACTTCTCCTCACCAAATTCCTCCTTTGAGATTGGCTTTCCATTCTTTTTCCCCTCATACAGAATTGGGGGCACCAACGGGGGTGAATCGCCTGAATGGATAGTAAAAAGTAGAAAGGGGAAGACTGGCAGTTGAATAGCTAGTTCATTCCGACTCCATAAGAAGCAGAAGACAAGACACAAGCCTGCAGGAGGTTAGACCCCAAGCCACTGACTGACTGATGTCCCGCACTCCTCTGACCTTCAGCTGGCTTCTTGTCCGCTTTCTTGCCAATGTGAAAATTCCTCTCCACACGAGTTTTTTAAACAAGAGGTACGGCCTGCTCAATTCGCGGTGTTGAATTATGCGTGTGAGAATAGTACTCAAAAGGATCCGGTACTGATTTGACTCTTCTCAGGCCTGGCTAGTTATAAGTCACCTTCACTCCATTTCTCTGGCCTGGCCTGTGTTCCTGCTCCCCTTCTTGCTTTCTCTTCTGCTCATCACCAGTCACCAAGCACTTACAGCTTAATGGCATGGAGAGTTGTTCTATCTGTTCTCTTCTTGATCTCATCCAATTTCGAAGGCGGGGCTGTTGGAGCTCCTCAGGTCCCTTGCTATTTCATATTCGGAGACTCACTCGCCGATAACGGGAACAACAACAATCTCGAGACCGATGCCAAGGCAAATTATCCTCCCTATGGGATTGACTTCACCGAGGGCGCGACCGGAAGGTTCACCAACGGTCGCACCTACGTAGACATGATTGGTCCGCTTTCTCACCTTTCTTTTTTTCCATCGACCCTTATAACTACGTCAAATCTTGGATAAGCACAGTGTACTAAAATTGGGTATTTTGTGTTCTGCAACTCACCTTTTGTGCGCGCATCGTTTACGTTGATGAATGAAGTAGTTTATTTAGAACCAAAAAATAAAACATCAATGTGCTTTCTGGTTGAAATCACAGTGCTTCGAATGTGAGAGCTAATTATCAGAAACATACGCTCATGTGCTTGCTGTTCATGTTCTTTTAATCATTATTTCTGTTAATTGTGAGTTACAGCCGAACTCCTGGGGTTTGATGAATTCATTCCACCCTTCGCCACTGCAAACGGCAGCGACATACTCCGCGGTGTGAATTATGCATCCGGCGGGGCGGGCATTCTAGATGAAACGGGACAACAACTGGTACACAAATTTGTAGACGCAGATACTTAGCACCGATGTCAGTTTGTGCAGAATGAATTGCAGTTTCTCCGGATTGATCCAATGTTTCTGGGTATAAATTGCAATCTGTTAAATTATCCTCCCATTTTTTTTTCTACATTTCTCTCTAAAATACAATTATCTTGAAGCTCCTGGGTGAACTCTTGTGGTAGTTAAGTTTAGTGGCCAATAAATTGTCCTTGTTTCAAGCATGCAAGCAACAGACAAAAGCGAAGCAAATATTTTGACACAAGCAGAAATAATTTGCTGAAAAGAAATTGTAAAACCTTGGCACAGGAGTAAGATTAAGAAACTTTGCAACAAAATTTCATAGAAAGACAGTACATCTACACCATTTATGAAGATGGTGCTAAGAATTTGACGGCTAGGATGGACCACACCCGCCCACCTTAGGTCTGCCTCTGTTATTTCTGCATATATTGAAGGTGATATCTTTGACATGCTGTTCAAATAGGGTGATCGCATTAGCTTGAACCATCAGTTGCAAAACCATTTGGTCACGATCTTGCGCATCAGAGAAATGTTGGGAGCAGATGCTGCGACATACTTAAACCAGTGCGCATACACGATATGGATGGGAAGCAACGATTACATCAACAACTATTTGATGCCAGACATATACCCAACCAGCAAGCTCTACACACCCGTGCAATACGCTGATGTACTGATCGAGCAATACAAACAACAATTGAAGGTAAATATTTTATCGTAATACGCATTGGATAGCTTCCATTCCGAGGTAAATTAGCATCTATTTTCTTTTTTTTTTTTTATCAGTTCCACTTGTTTATCACTTGGAACATCCACAGTTTCAATGGATCTGATTTTTTCTATTGCCCTTTTCAAACACTAGACATTGTATTCCTACGGAGCAAGGAGGTTGGCAATTTTTGGACTAAGTGAGATAGGTTGCACCCCAGCAGAAATATCAGAATTTGGGACCAACGGATCTCAGTGCGTCGACAAGATTGACAATGAGGTTGTGCTATTTGACGACAGGCTCAAACCCCTCATAAATGAATTGAATCGCGAGCTCACCGGTGCTAAGTTCATCTACGTAAACACTTATGGAATCTCCACAACTGCAGTTCCAGGTATCTATGTTCCTCTCTCTCTCTCTCTCTCTCTCTCTCTCTCTCTTCTCTCTCTAACAATCTTGTACTGAGACAATATTGTTCTAGCAATGCTAGGAACATATCAATGATTGGTTTACAAAATGGAAAAAGGAGTAGGCATATCAAGTGATGTATGAATATGTTGTGGCATAACCTCAATGGTTTACATCCTTGGAAGAATGTGGGTGTGTTCCGATCTGCTCAAAAAGTCATCTTGTCTCCCCTTTACTTCATTACTTTTTGTTATCATTACTTAAAAGACGAAATTGATTGCGTTTGTCTGATTTCAGCTGTCCCAGTTTCGAGTTCAACCTGTTGTGAGGTTAAGGAGGATGATCAGTGCATTCCCTTCAGAACTCCATGCCCAAACAGGTCGATGCACTCGTTCTACGACGGATTCCACCCTACAGAGACAGTGCATATGGAAGTTGCTGTAATTGGTTACAGAGCCTTGCTTTCTTCTGATGCTTACCCTTTCGATATTCGTGTCTCCCGAGGCTCTGAAGAAGGATATAGTGAGATTAAGCGCTGATGTGGGCATTTTAATTAGTTCAACACAGTTTCAGTTGATATAGATCCAATTTGATGCCGGAGAATTTCTTCAAGATGCCGATTATGCAAGAGAGTTACCGATTTGCAAGTCGATAGTCGATTCCAAGTCTTCTTATCGATCACGTCGTGCCGAAGGTTGTTTGGGTCCTTTAAAGCATGAAGGTCATTAATTCAATCTTTGGAACTAGTAAACCTAGGAGACCCTCAATCGACTTAATTTATTTCTCATATTTTCAAGATTTAGTAAATGTCATTCAAATTTCTAGAGTCCTTATTTAATTATAGCTGTTTTCTAGTAAAGATAGTTTTATCTTTCCTATGAATCTTTTGTCTTTCCAAAGAGTCTTGATAATTACTCATGCTTGGAGGGTTGTTCCATTCTCATCTATATAAACATGCTATGATGAATAAAAGAAAAGACTATTTGATTCAAAACTTCATTGAGCTTTTGGCTTGAGAACAAGAAGGATTTCTTGTTTTACTCTTGTCCCTTAGCTGGATTCCTACGGGTGACGAGCATTGCTTTTATCTCTTAGGTTAATTACTTACAAGTGGCAAGCGACTTATCTATTTAAGTTGTTATTTGCTATAACTCCTATTTCTCTACACTCTCTCCGGCATCAAATTGGTATAAGAGCACGGTTCAATGGCTGGTCGTCATTGATGTGGACCAAACGTTGAGTCTTCTATAGCTCAAGAAAGAGACCTACGAGACGTGGCGGTGGATGATTTAAGGAGACAAGTGCAGCAACTGTGGGAGCATTTGCAATGCTTTGACCTTTTGGGACGTGATGATTTGCATCACAATTCAGAAGATGCTATCTTTGATGAAGAGGATGTCAACCCCTTCGCTGGCACTCGAAGTCATGCTTCAAGTGAAGAAGGACTTCCTCGACATCAATATCGAAGGTTCCAAGAAAGTCAGCAAGATTCCTTTGTGAAGGTTGAAATTCCTGAATTCGAAGGGAAGATGCAACCCGAAGAATTCATGGATTGGCTACACACCATAGAAAGAATTTTTGACTACAAATACATACCGGATGATCGGAAGGTGAATTTAGTTGCCATCGAGCTAAAAAACTATGCGTCTATTTGGTGAGAGCACTTGAAGAAACAAAGAGCACGTGAAGGAAGAAGCTATATCGTGACTTGGGCGAAGGTGAAGAAAGAATTGAATAAGAAGTTCTTACCGATGAACTACTGTCAGGAAACCTTCCTCCAGTTTCACAATCTCAAACAAAAGGGGCTGTCCGTGGAAAACTATACAGCAGAGTTTGAGCAACTTATGATGTTTTGTGATATTTCTGAGTCAAAGGAGCAAACTGTTGCCAGCTACCTTGGTGGACTTCACTCAGAAATCGATAATGTTGTCCAACTTGAACCTTATTGGACTTATAATGATGTATGTTAGCTTGCTTTAAAGGTAGAACGACAACTTAAAGAAGCTTGTGGTTTTAAAACAAAGAGGGCTATTCCAAAGGCGGGAGTATTTCTTCTAAGACTAAAACAGCTGCTTTAAAATCCACTCCTAAGAATGAAGGATCATCAAGTTAAAGCGCCCTAACTCTGTCAGGTGTTTCAAGTGTTAAGGGTTTGGACATATTGTCTCTGATTGTCCAAATCGTAATGTTGTTTCTCTAGTAGAAGAAGAGCTTGAAGAGGACAATCATGAAGACTTTCCTAGTTCCGATGAAGGATCAAAGGAGGGAGATGAAGTTATCTATGGAGATTAAAAAGAGTCTCTAATCCTTCGTTGGGTCTTTAATGCTACTCATAGTGAAAATGGTACATGGCTTCGTAACAATATTTTTTGCATTGGATGCACTTCTCATGGGAAAGTGTGTGATGTTCTGATCGATGGAGGAAGCTGCGAGAACGTAATGACTACAACAATGGTGGATAAATTGCACCTCAAAACGGAGAAACATCCTCAGCCTTATAAACTCTGTTGGCTTCGCAAAGAGAATGAGGTAAGGGTTGATAAATGTTGTCTTATTCAATTCTCCAATGGAAAAAAAATACAATGATGAAGTATGGTGCGATATTGTTCCCATGGATGTTTGCCATTGGCTTCTTGGGAGGTCTTGGCAATTTGACAGAAAAACTAAGCATGATGGGTTCAAGAACACTTACACTTTCAAGAACGATGGAGTCAAAATCACTTTGGGTCCTTCCAAAATAGACAGCACTCTTAAACCATCTATTGGGGAAGGAAATAATTTACTCTCTAAATGTGTAGTTGATAAGGTTTTAGAAGAATCCTTGGAGGCATACGTTCTTGTGGCGTTAGAAGAGAATGAAGAACATTATATTGTGCCTTCTCAAGTAGCACCTCTTCTCTAAGAATTTAAGGATGTTGTTCCGAAAGAGATTCCACCCAGTCTTCCACCAATAAGAGACATTTAGCATTGCATTGATTTTGTTCCAAGAGCCGTAATTCCAAACAAAGCAACCTATTGGATGAGTCCTAAAGAGCATGAAGAGCTTCAACGACGAGTGGATGAACTCCTAGCTAAATGAATGGTAAGAGAAAGCATGAGTCCATGTGCTAGCCCTACTCTTCTTGTGGCAAAAAGAGATGGATCTTGGCGTATGTGTATTGATAGTAGAGTAGTGAATGAGATTACCATTAAATGCCATTTTCCCATTCCTTGACTCAATGATCTTCTTGATCAGCTCCATGGCGCTTTTATCTTTTCCAATATTGATCTTTGAAGTGGATATCATCAAATTCAAATGAGAGCCGGAGATGAGTGAAAAACTGCCTTCAAAACAAGAGATGGCCTCTATGAATGGATGGTCATGCCTTTTGGTCTCTTTAATGCTTCTAGTACATTTATGTGCCTTATGAATCATATCTTCAAACCATATATTGGTAGCTTCATTGTTGTTTATTTTGATGACATTCTTGTTGAGCCAGTCATTTTGGAAGAGACAATACACTTTCTCTTGTCAAAGAAAAAATTTATTCGCCTCGAATGGAAAAAGATGTTATAAGACGTGGAGCGGTGTTGAACTTGTAACATTGTCAAAAGCCATTCTCAAAACACTGGCTTGTACACTCCATTACTGGTACCAATAGCCCAATGGGAAAATGTGAGCCTAGATTTCATGGGTGGTTTACCTCGAACACAAAGGGGGTAAAGACTCAATTATGGTGGTCATTAATCGGTTCTCTAAAATGGCGCATTTTGTACCATACAACAAGACTTTAGATGCTACTCATGTGGCCAATCTTTACTTTCAAGAGATCACGAAGCTACACGGTAATCCAAAGACGATGACATCTAATCGGGATTCAAATTAAATTTATCAGTCATTTTTGGCAAACACTTTAGAAGAAGCTAGACACAACACTTCAATTTAGCTCTTCTCATCATCCCCAAATCGATGGGCAAACCTACGTCAATGGACCTTACTGGCTCAAGCTGAAGTTGCTTACAATCGGTCTTTAAGCCAAACAACCGGAAAGAGTCCTTTTGAGATTGTGTATGGGAAAAATCCTATTAGTCCATTGGACTAAGCTCCACTTCCCATCTCTCAACATTTTAACGGGGATGCTGAGGAACATGTCAACTATCTAAAGAAGCTTCGTGAGCAGATACAGGAAAGGATTATAAAACAGAATGCAAAGTATCAAGCAAGAGCAAACAAGCATCGAAAGCCTGTAGCTTTTAAGGAAGAAGAATTGATTTGGCTACATTTTAGAAAGGAAAGATTTTTTTGGGGGTGACATGGGAAGCTGAAGCCTAGTGTTGATGGACCTTTCAAGGTGTTGCAAAGATTGGTGACAACGCCTACAAGATTGAACTTGATGGTGAGTATGCTATTTCAACAACGTTCAATGTTGTGGATATTTCTCCTCATCATGACAATAAAGATCAAGTAAACTCATGGACAAGTTTACACACAATACAAGCGTATGATGCTGGAGCATTCCTTGAAGATGCTGATTATGCAAAAGAGTTACCGATTTGCAAGCTGATTGTCGATTCCAAATCTACTCATCGATCACGTTGTGTCGAAGGCTGTTCTGTTCCTTGAAAGCATGAAGGTCATTAATTCAATCTTTGGAATTAGTAAACCTAGGAGACCCTCAATCGACTTAATTTATTTCTCATAATTTCAAGATTTAGTAAATGTCATTCAAGTTTCTAGAGTCATTCTTTAATTATAGTTGTTTTCTAGTAAAGATAGTTTTATCTTTCTTACGGGTCTTTTGTCTTTCCAAAGAGCCTTGATAATTACTCATGCTTGGACGGTTGTTCCATGCTCATCTATATAATCATGCTATGATGAATAAAAGAAAAGACCTATTTGATTCAAAACTTAATTGAGCTTTTGGCTTGAGAACAAGAAGGATTTCTTGTTTTATTCTTATTCCTTAGGTGGATTCCAACATGTGGCAATTATTGCTCTTATCTCTTAGGTTAATTATTTACAAGTGACGAACGACCTATCCATTTAAGTTCTCACTTGTATTACCTCCTACTTCACTACATTCTCTCCGGCGTCACAGTTATTCAATAGTATCCAAGACAGTTCAATAGATAATGATTCATGTCGACACCATGTTTGTCCAAATAAAAAGTTTAATGCCATGGGGGCAGTTCAATTGAATAAGAACATTTTTGCGTAATTCTATTTGTTTCGTAGAAAAAGATGAAATATCCTTAAAAAATATGGTTATATCGATATGAATTGACTAAAGTTGTGAAAGGTCCTTGAATAATTTTCAACAAGAAAGTAAATGATAAGGAATTTTCAAGTGCAATATGAGGAACAATCATTGCCAAAAAGTACAAAAAAAATCCTAAATATATTACATTGATGCAAATTCAGTTCTAAACCTTTCAATTATATCAATATAATCATAAATATTTTCACATTGATACCAATTGAGTCCGGCCTAAAAATTGCCAACGTGAACGTTAACCATCCTATGTAGCACACCTTGGACATCGACTTTTCTATGTAGCACACCTAACACTGATGCGGACATTTTTTATATAATTTTTAAAAAGCCTTTCGAATTTTTTTTATTAATTATTAATTTTCTTATTTTCTTATCTTTTCCTTTTTTTCATATTTTCTTTCGTTTATCTTTTTTCTTTTTTCCTTATTTGCCTCCGCTAGTTGCCAACCTCCGTGATGATCAGAATTAAAAAAAAATGTTTACTTCAGCACCTGCCGTGCCACGTTCAATGTTATCAATTTCTTACTTAAATTGGTTGGATGGATTCAACGAATACCAATGTGAAAGTGTTAGGATTAAATTTATACAATTGAAATGTTTTGAACTGAATTGATACTAATGTTATAAATTTATGACTTTTTTGGTACTTTTCCCTATAGAAAAGTAAAGATAAAAGATAAATTTGTAGAATAACATTGAGCGTTTTGATTGATTCGAGGTCTTTTACAATGAATCACTTCGGGTATTTATAACCCTCTATAGATAGTTTTTTTTTTGGGTAAGGAACCCTCTATAGATAGTTTACGTACAATAATTACTAAATTTGAATAAAAAAATAACTTTCTAATCTTACTAGCGATTACAAGAAGTTAATTACACGATATCCTACTATCTAGTAACATTATCCACAAGAAGCTATAAAATCCTAAATTAGCGGCAATAGACATAATGACCTAGCAGTTACATTTTTGTGTCCGCTGCTTGCCATCGATAAGTTGGTTATTTTTATTATTCTGTGTTGACACCTATTTCTAATTACACAAAATTTAGGAGTTAATGTCCTTAATTCCTAAAACAAAAATATTTTCATAAAATTGCATGACATATAGACAATAGGTGCATATTTAATTAATAGAAAAAAGGGGAATCAAATTTAAAAATTATTATAAAAAAACCGGGAGACCGGGCTGAGGAAGGCTCGGCCCGGCTTTCCTTCTCCTTCCCTTTCCGTTTTTCTTTTCTTTTCTTTCCCGACCGGCCCGGCCCGGCCCAGCCCTTCCCCTTTTTTTATATTTCCCTGGCCCGGCCTCCTTCCCCATCTCTTCCTTCCCTTTCCTCCTTCCCCACGCCATTGACCGAAGCGTGGACGATGGACAGCCCAGCGCAGAGGCGGCCGGTGCGCAACCAAGCGATTTTTGGGCGGCCAGGAGTGGAGAGCAGAGCAGAGCAGGCGGCAGAGCAGGCGTAAAGACGGCCATAGCAGAATAGGTCGCCGGCTGCCTTAAAAACAGAGGGGGAAGAGTTCGGTTTCAGGGGGCGAAACCGAGAGAGAGGAGACAGAGAGTCAGGAGAGATGAGCCGAGAGAGAGCGAGAACAGAGAACGGACTGAGTGAGACTGAGAGAAAAAGAGCTCCTCCGGCGACCGCTGCGCTTGCGCCGTGACCAACAGCCACTGGACCTCGCCTCCAAGCCGTCGCCGCGAGTCCCCTGTCACTGCCCTGTTTTTCCCTGTCTCGGCTGAACGGGGCCGAGACTCGCCGACGCTCGCTTGCATTCCGTTTCGAGCGTCAGCGGGCCTTCCTCAGTCACCTTGGCGTGTCGTTGTTTTGTCCGTGTCATTTGTCGGCATCGATTTGAGCCCTAATCGGCCATGTCTTGCTTGTCCAGGCAGCGCCCGCCGGGTGTTTGATAAAATGCTTGATTCAGATCTGAAGGCGGGGCATCAGCGGTGACCGTGGTGGTCAGCCATGGCTAGCCGGGCCACCGGGCGTGGCCGAACAACGGTCAAGGCGACGCCGGAGCAGGTGTCTCGGCCGTTTCCGACAAAGCGCGGAGCAGATGGCGCGGAACAGAGGCCAAAGTCGGGTCTGCAGAAAGCCAGAGCGTCGCAGGAGCTTGGTCGCTGAGCGTGAGCTTAGTCGGAGCGGGGCCAGGCGTTGGGTCTGGTCGGAATCGAGTCCGTCGCTGGCCAGACTCAGGCCAAAGCGACACCGAGCAGCGAAAGCCAGAGCGTCGCTGGGGGTCTGGTCCGGGTCGGCTGAGGAGCAACACGGGCGGAGGAGTGGCGCCGGGTTCGGTTCACGGCGACGAGGCGACGGTGGCTCGGGTGTCGGGCGTCGGCGTGCGGCCGCGGCAGGTGAAACGCCGCGAGCGCCAGGGCCAGGTCGCGAAGGCAGAGCGTCGCGGGTGAGGAGGAAGAGGAGTCGGGTCTGTGGCTGGGGAAATCCGGGTCGGATCCGGGTTGGGAGAGGAACCCGACCCGGTTTCCTTAAAAAAAAAATCTCTTTTTCTTTAGTCTAGTGGGCTGGGCTGGATTAGAAAATAGGATTTGGGCCGGGCATAGTTCATTTATTTTCTTAGGGGTTTGGGACCTTTTTTGTGAGATAGACTGGGCCCGCGAATCAGGCCCGATCTGGCTATTGGTAGACGAGCTCGGACCGGATGTGGAGATCCGACCCGGATCCGTTTATAATATAATATATAATAATAATAAATTAATATTAATTTTTTAAAAAAATCTTTAAAAAATAATAAGAAAATATTTAGAAAATAAAAGAAATCGATATTTTACTTCTTTTATAATTATGAAATAGTTTAGGAATTAGTATTTTTGAATAATTTTTTAAATTATGTGAATTATTTGATTAATAATCATGTTTAAATCGAATAAGCTTATACGGCTATAAGGTAGGATTTTGCGTGCTATTTTTACAACTGTTGTATTATCATTATGTATGTTTTTCTAATTAATATATAATTGCATAAATTGTCATGTGTTGAATGTTGTCGCCTTACTTAGGGTTAGAACCTAGGCTGTATATTTAGTTTGACTGCTAATCTTTAATGATTGTATATTCATTTGATCACATCACCTGGTAGGAGATAAATCTTAAAATCAAATTTGAAATGTTTGACAAATATTTTCTGAAATGAACAGGATGAAGGCACTCAAAAGGGCACTAGTTACTCAACTAGCGTAACTAAACTCCCGAACTCATTTAATTTCTAGTTCGTAAGAATAGGGTGATTCTCCCGTTACCTTATTTATATTTCTAATTGATTCCCCCCAAATTGATTAGTGACGATTTCTAGATAAAATTCATATGCATGTTAAAAATCTAAACCACAAGTCGCGATATTATATGGGCTTGGAAGAGCCCAAGTTAAGTCCGAGTCCTAGACTTAGCGTGTAATAGGCTATGCCACATTTTCCTCCTCTCTGGGGAAAAGTCTGGCAGGGCGCGACATTCTAGCTTTGATTAGAAGATTTAAGCCTTTGCATAACTCTCATAGGGGGTTGACTACTCTAACAAACATTATTAGCATCAATAAATAGAGAGGGAGTGGTTACTAGACCTATCAAAATGGGTCTTAAATTTATTTATTAACCCATATATTAGTAAATGTGGTATAAATAGGTTTGTTATATTTAGTAAATAGTCATAAATAGGTATATGTATAATATGAGTATTAAATGGGTCATAAATAGGTCGTAAATAGGTTATAAATGGGTTTACAACTTATTTAAACTCAACTTATCTCTCTTGCTCTTACTCAATCCTGCCCTCATATTAGTTTAGGTATGAGTTTTCTTAGATTTAATTAAATATGGAAATGCTTTAGCAATACGGGTTGATTCGTGTATGAGTCGGGTATGAGTCAAGAAAATTGCATTATTCATAAATATGTCATAAGCGGGTCAATGAGTTAATTTGGGTCGAATTATTTGTGACCCGACCCAAACCCAACCCGACCGAACCAACCCATTTAACCGGTCTACTTGTTACCTTTGGATTTGTTTGTAATATTGGTGGTTGATCAGAAGATGCTGGCTTTGACAGAGTGTCATTTACATCAGTGATAACTAATGGCTTGATTACATCCGACAAGTGGCTCGCGATGTAAGTAGCCCTATCGTTTTGTTGTTCACCATTTTGTGCACAGAGAGAGTAGGGTTTGTTAAAGAAATTTTTTTGAGGTGCGATGTCATGATCTTGCGGCTTAAATGATTAATAGAAATATGGATCATCATACCATATCATCATTTAATGAAAATGTAGCGAGACTTACTTCCTTCTTTTTCTTTCATAGTACAAAACTTGCCCAGTGTGAATTGCATACTTATGGACATCTACTAGATCATACCAATCACATATTAAACACTTGTGCTACCCACATCAAGCACAATTAAACACAAGCTTTCTTATAATTTTTATATTATAATTAGTTCCGTCTTCCACGCAACCGATAAATTAAATTTAACAATGATTTCCCTTCAAAACGGGAAAACTGAGTTCAATCAATTGGAATTTGGAAATCTCAAATCAACGTCAGTCTTACAATCCAGAGAGTTATGGAAGCATATCTAAAAGTGGTACACCATGATCATCGTGTCAAAAAATCCAAGGCTTTTCACTAGCAACACTGAGAGAGTCGCCCCATGCAATAATTTCGTAAGTTGCTGGTCAATCCGTACGGATGTCTCGCCCACTACACCAAAATGTGGACCAAAGAATAAATGCGAAGACTGGTTGCATTATCGCACAAGTTTCCCAGCAAGAAAATCTTGGAGAAAAGCAAACCAATCATTCTCCAGACATAATTAAATCGAATCGAGTTGAACCAAGCCGATAAACAAAATGACAAATTAAATGGAAGTCGCTTCATATCCTGTAGAAACTTATCATACATTCTGAATTATTATTAAAATTCCCCCATCTTATGACAATTTACATATATATTACAAAATAAGTTAAGTTACACTCCATTGTTTTGCTCTTTTTTTTTTTTTTCCCATTTGAACATTACATATAGTGTGCGCTTTTTTTGCTGCAATAAAGAAAATTGTTATTCGACCAAAAAAAAAAAAAATCTGTTAACAATGCCATTTGTATGGAACAATTTGCTGGCCGGAACATATTTCATCGTTGTTCTGTCGACTTGATATGGAAAAGGCAAGCAAGCTATTTGGGTAAATTTTTTTTTAGAGTAACATGGTTTCTATTTTCTGCTCCATTTTTTTTTTTTTGAAAGAAAATTGTATTCATTGCTCAAAATGATAGAGGAGAAATACATAAACTTTCGTGGCAAAGCAAATCGAAGTAGCACAAAGCCCTGAAAACAACAAAACAAAGCAAAATCCATAAATCAAGGAGGATCAATAGAGCACCGGCAAGGTCGTTCCATCAAAAAGAATCTTACAAGCAAAATAATTGGTGACTGATAACTGGAACTTGTATCATCATTAGTGTTGAGCATATGCCGGAAATTCCTTCTCTAATAACTACAACGTTGCTAGTTGGCGGTGCACACCTAAGTTTGGCTTCCTCTACACCATAGCCATAGCCGTATAGAGACAACCTAAACTGGTTGAAAAAACATAGTTCTAACTTTTGGAAGGGCAAATTTTTGTAGTTTAGCGATATGCCAAAACTCCTGCAATCCTTATTGGAACTAGAGGTAAAGGACTTGTACACGGACAGAGCACGGGGTATCGAATCCCCGTAAACATTATTAAACTCCCATATGTGAATTTTTCAACATCATCTTCTCAATTTCATATATTTTAGTTCATTTCTTACCGAATTGTTCCTATGATGCCTATGCCTATCTTTTGTTTTGGCAAGAATTGATGATTTCTAGTCATCCATGACAATGCATCACAAAAAGAATTATTAGATATCTTCAGAAAATATGCAATCTCCAAGGATGCATATATATCTAGAATTCCCTTGATTTATCTTCAGAATAAGAATATTCACACATTTCTTCCTTTTCTTGTGAAAGTTTTGTTACCAACAGTTGGTAGTTGATATTTTTTGCATGTATTGATGCCTCAAGTAAACCAGTTCTCCAATTTTTTTTTAATTCTAATTTGGTTGTATCCTGATTTTTGGTCAATATATTTTTTTATTCATGTTACAGTATTTCACATTTTATGTAGACATTCATGCCACCATAGTGAAATATGGGGGTCCATACTTTATCGTCTTTGTGAGAATTAATTGATATTAAATTAAAAAGAGTACGAGACAATGTGTAGAAGTTAAGATAACATTTCAATAAATATGTCTTAAAATGTGATTAGACTATACTTTGAACTTTTTGCTGTTGTTGAAATAACTTATGGAATAGTAATATTAGTTAAACAAAAACAACTGAAAATATTAAAAAATACATCAACAGTTGCCAATAGATTATTGGACAAATTTTTAGTGTGTTGGTGGCATTATGTTGATCGCTTTGCAATGTTCATCAAAATTTTCTTACCTTTCCTTCAAAGAATCCGAACACATACCCATTTTCACTGTTTGTTGGTGAAATGATGCATGATTTTGGTCTCGATCTTTATATTTGTATAAATGAAAGGTACATTTATAATAATTCTCTAATATTATTTATTCATTAAGGGATAATGACACAAGTAGTCCCTGAACTTTGGCCTAATATACAATATGATCTCTGAACTTTTAATTTGTTCAATGTAATCCATGAATTTGGCATAATGTTTAATATGGTCCTTGAACTTTTAATTTGTTCAATATGATCCCTGGACTTTTGGTATATGTTCAATGTAGTCTTTGAACTTGAATAAATGAAAGGACTATATTGAATATTTTCATATAGTTCAGGGTTTAAATTGAACATGTAACATAAATTTAGAGACGGTATTAAAACAAATTAAAGTGCATGGACCACATTGCACATTGGGTTAAAATTCAGGAATGATATTGAACAAATTAAAAGTTCGGAGATCACATTGCACATTGAGCCAAAATTCAGGGACTGTTTGTATCATTTTTCCATTCATCAAGTATGGTTATTATGTCATGTATAGTCTTTTAATGATCGTCATCACTTGTTTGTGAGAGTGTTTTATGATATTATGTATCTATATATTATGTAACTCTTTCACAATTAGAAGGTATGTAACTTTTTCAATTATCCTCCACCATCATATACTTATTAAATATACACTATCGAGCTCTTTTAAAATAATTATTTTCTTCAATGAATTCTTTGTGTTCGAATTAATTTATTATTAATTTGCTAATTTTCATTTGCACGTAGTTATCATCTTATTTAGATAATCTTAAAACATTTGATTACTATATAGGGACTATCATGTCATGAAATATTTTATCAATATTTTTAGTATCTTTTATTTGTTAATAGACCAAAGTGCTTTGTCAACTGAGTATCCACACGTTTTTTTAACTTACTTTGTTCTTAGCCACTATAAAGTGATAAGAATAATGCCAAATGTTGGACTTTGTTTTTACCGGATGTAAGGTTTTAACCATCAGGATCATCAATTATTATGCATGTAACTATATTTATTTACGGTATTTGTGGAAGCACATCTAAAAGTGGCGCACCATGATCATCGTGTCAAAAAATCCAAGGCTTTCGCTGTCAACATTGAGAAAGTTGTTCCGTGCAATAATTTGGGCTTCATTCGTTTTAGGAAAAATATTTTTTCGAAAAATATTTTCAGTGTTTTTTGGTGTTCGGGGGCGGAAAATGTTTTCTGTGGAAAAACATTTTCCTTCCCCACCTCTAAATCTTTCATTGTTTTGAGGAAAATGATTTCCGCTTCTGAAAAGTGAAAATTATTTTTCGCCAAACTCCTCCTTCCCCCCTCCGATTGCCGGCCGCCACTGCCGCCGCGGCCGCTGCTTGCCGGTTGCCGCCCACCGCTCGTCCGTCACCGCCCGCCGCTCGTCCACCGCCGCCGGTCCCAGCCGCTGTCAGTTGCCAATCACCGCCGCTGGTCGCCAGCTGCTGCCACCGGTCGCCGACCGCCGCCGCCGCTCGCCGGTCGTCGCTGCCGCCCGCCGCCGTCGCCCGCCGTCACTTGTTGGTCGTCGCTCGCCGCTCGTCCGCTGCCGCTGCCGGCTGCCAGTCGTCGGTCGCCGCCGCCAGTCGCCGGTCGCCATCGTCACCGCCGGCAAAAAATATTTTCCAAAACTTTTTCATATTGGTTGCCGAACACCAAAAAATTATGTTTCGGGAAAAACATTTTCCAGGAAAATGACTTTCGACAAAATATTTTTCAAAAACACAATATTTTCCGCCAAACGAACGGAGCCTTGGTAACTTGCTAGTTTACTCGTACGGATGTCTGGCCAACCACACCAAGATGTGGACCAAAAGATAAAGGCCAAGAATGATTGCATTATCGCACAAGTTTCCCCGCAAAAAAATCTTGTAGAAAAGCTTACCAATCATTCTCCGGACATAATTAAATCGAGTCGAGCCGAGCCAAACCAATAAACAAAACGATAATTTAAATGGATTTGGATTCATATCCCGTAGAAAATTCTCATAAATTCTGAATTAATATTAAAATTTCCCCATCTTACGACAATTTACATATATATATTACAAGATAAGTTAAATTACAATCTCTATTCTTTTGCTCTCCTTTTTTCCCATTTGAACATTACATATTGGGTGCGCTTTTTTTTGCTAGCATAGAGAAAACTGTTAACAATGTCATTTGTGTGGCACAATTTGCTGGCCAGAACAAATTTCATCTTTGTTCCGTTTGCTTCTCTCTTTTTCTAGAGGATTAGATGTGAATTTTTTTGACACCATCTTCTCAATTTCATATATTTTAGTTTCATTTTTTACCGAATTGTTCCTTTGATGCCTATGCTATCTTTTTTTTGGCAAGAATTGATAATTTCTTGTCATCCATGACAATGTATCGCCAAAAGGATTATCGGATATCTTCAGAAAATATGCAATCTCTAAGAACGCATATATATCTAGAATTCCCTTGATTTATCTTTAGAATAAGAATATTCGCACATTTCTTCCTTTTCTTGTGCAAATTTTGTTACCAACAGTTGGTAGTTGATATATTTTGCATGTATTGACGCTGCAAGTTAATCGTTTTCCAACTTTTTTAATTTTAATTTGGTTTTTTTCATGATTATTGGTTGTTATATTTCTTGTTTATGTTACAATACTTGATATTTCATAGATAGACATTCATGTCACCATAGTGAAATATTGGCGGCTCCGTACTTGATCGCCTCTGTGAGAATTTATTGATTATAAAAAAAGGAGTATGAGATATTGTGTAGGAGTTACAATAACATTTCAATAAGAAATATCTTAAAGTACGATGCAGACTATACATTGTAATATATGCTTTAAAATAGTAATATTAGTTACACGAGGAACAATAGAAAATATAAAAAAAAAAAAAATGTATCAACAGTTGGTGGACTCTATTGGAAATGCTGAATGTTGATGGGCATTACGTTGAGCGCTTTACAATGTTCACCATTTGCTCGTGAAATGGCGTGAGTTTTTTTAAATGTGCGTAATTATTTGTGAAAATATTTTGTGATATTATGTAGTTATATATTATTCAATTCTGTCCCAAGTAGGAGCTATCGTGTTATGTAATTTTTTTTTATTATCGTTCACCATCATATAATTATTAAATACACACTATCATGTTATGAGCTCTTTTAAAATAATTATTTTCTTCAATGAACTCTTTGTGGTTGACCGAATTAATTTATTATTAATTTGCTAATTTTCATTTGCACGTAGTTATCATCTTGTTTAGATAATCTTAAAACATATGATTACTGTATAGGGACTATCTCGTCATGAATATTTTTATCAATATCTTAATCTCTTTTATTTGTTAATAGAGCAAAGTGCTTTGTCAAATGGGTATCCACATGTTATTTAACTTACTTTGTTCTTGGCCACTATAAAGTGATAAGAATAATACCAAATGTTGGACTTTGTTTTTACCGGATGTAAGGTTTTAACCATCAGGATCATCAATTGTTTTGCATGTAATTATATTTATTTATGATATTTGCTTCATCTTGAGTAAGCCCCAGATCTTCAAAACATCAATGAGAATGAATTAACGCCTTAACATTGAGTGCACTCCAAATCTTCAAACCGAGCTAAAAAAAGCAAGAAAATCTCCAAAAGATCAGGACAAGATCATCTCATTCTCTGTCCTTGGACATATAGAACTCCATCACAATCACCAGAGGTTATAATTGCTACTATGCAGCTGCTTTAGCTTCTGGCAATGCATGCTGGGGACAATGTTGACTTTGATATGATTGAGGAGGAGTCATTGTCAAGTCATGATCAAAGGGACTTGAAGCAGTCTTCTGCAATTTCAGGCCAAAAGGCCGCGAACTTGCGTTGGTGTTGAGGGGCAAACGAAGAAGAAGAAGATGATTGAGGAGGAGTCATTGTCAAGTCATGATCAAAGGGACTTGAAGCAGTCTTCTGCAATTTCAGGCCAAAAGGCCGCGAACTTGCGTTGGTGTTGAGGGGCAAACGAAGAAGAAGAAGAAGAAGAAGAAGAAGAAGAAGAAGAAGAAGAAGAAGAAGAAGAAGAAGAAGAAGAAGCATTCACAGAATTTAGTTTGCATCAATTCAAGAACATGAAGATCAACAACCCTTTCGAAAAATTCCCAGAACCATCAACAACCCTTCGTTCTTGAGTTGACGCAGGATCGACCATGCATCAGCTTTAACTCATGCGTTCCTGACGGTCATACTTGCTCGCCATTAGAGCGATAACAAGGTTTGTGACTCAAATTCATGAACCTTCACTTACCCTAAGACAGAATTTAGTCTATCATTCCAAACTAGCATGAGCTCTCTCAATCATCTGTCTAATCTCTTTGCAAAGAGGAGTACAGAGAGAGAGAGAGAGAGAGAGAGAGAGAGAGAGAGAGAGAGAGAGAGAGAGAGAGAGAGTCACACCAAAATGAACAACTGAAGGATTACAATTTCGGGCGATCGTCTCGCCGCATCCGTGTCATACAAAATGGCTTTAATCCCTCATTGGAGAGTTATTTACGAGCTACATAATCCCTTCGAGATCAATCAAAATGAGGTTATCTACAAAATGGTCAGAGCAGAGGCCAAGTTCCATCTTCTGCATGCTGTCAAAAGGACTCCGCCTCAATGCCTGATCTCTCCATCTTCATTCTAATAGGCTCCTACCAGCCAACAAAACCCAGGAAGCTGCAGCCAAAAGAACCAAAGAAACCAGAGGAAATTCATAAAGAAAGAAAGACAATTCCCAGGGAAATTACAGAAATCGAGGGCAAACCCCCTTTCTCTATCTTCCCCCCCCTAATTCAAGCTACAAGTAAAAGAATCGGACGACAAACGAATCGAACCGAATCGGACAAGCAAAGCAGGATCAAGAACGAGGAACAGAAGCAGCGAAACCTGAGGGATCGAATGGCCAAGTGGTGGGAGAGGACGTGGAAGAAGAAGTTGGCCCCGTGGAGGAACACCACGAACCCCGTGCAGCCCAGCACGAACAGCTCCACCATCATCTCTTCTTCTTCTTCTTCTTCTTGTCGTCGGCGCAACACGCGAAGGGGAGAGAGAAAAGGCAGAGAAACCTCAAGAATCTCGAAAAGTTTCTGACCGAAATTCCGAGGTTCCCGTGATTTTGTAACGATGATGCCCACCCCCGAGGGGGACCCACCAACCGGACCACCGAACCGAAGGCGCCGCCCCTTTCGCCTCCCAACGATCGGGGCCAAATTACTTCCATGGGCTCGTGGGGGGGTGCCTCGTGTTCGGTCACGTCAGCAGCTCGTCTTGGGTAAGACGGTAAATTCCGCGTCATCCGCAAGTCCACCACCGCCCCTTTGGCAGTAGTGACCAGTGGCTCGTGACTCTGTGGGAAACGAGGATGTACAGTGGCCGAGGTTGGGTGAGAGAACAGAGATTGGTGGCACTTTCACATCACGAAAAATAAATAAATTTTGATTATCGGTTTGGGAAATTATGAAAAATATTTATGTTTTACGGGAGAATTACGGGCACGTGAGTTTGAATCGACGCATCATGAGGGAGATCGATTTCTTAAAAGGGCCATGAAAGTTCCCGAAAGTATTTCATTTATTACTTTCGAGATGTACTATCTATCAATTTCGGTAACCATTTCATCTCGCATTCAATGATGGTCAATGCACGCATCGCGAAAAGAAAGATGCTCGTTTGAGATGACAAGGATAGCATCGTTCGATCACAACTTGTACGGTATGTGCTCTTGTTATTAGATCGTACACGATTGTAAACAATTTGAGGATTAAGCTCCATTTAAGCTTATTTTTTTTTTCAATTTTCGAGTGTTGTTGATATAGAGAGAAAATTTCGGGAAATTCCCAACAATAAACATGCAATTGTAAGATGGGGCGCACTAGATGTCGTGGTTCAATAACACACAAAACTCTGATATATTACTTATTGAAATATTTAGTTGAGGATTGAAATGATGGATTATGATTCCAAAAAGGTTAAATTGAATCTATTTTGCACCCAATCCTTTCTTTCAGAAAAAATGAGAGGAATGGCCGGTTAGTGCCAGCAATGTCCTCTGCGTGTTATCATAAGGGTTTTATGCCCGCTATAAGATATTCGGTTTGAGTCACAGCTGTTCCTCATATCACTCCACAAATCAAACATCCATGACTGACCAGTCGTAGCTACAGCCTAGAGGTGGTAAATGGGTCAAGAACCCATATAATAACCCATATTTAATGATTGTGAGTTATAAATGAGTTATATTTAGTTTTAAAAATAGATTTAAATGGGTCATTAATGGGTTGTTTATTAACTTAATGAGCCTTACATGGTATTAAATGGGTCATAAATTGATTACCCAAAAAGGTATAGTGAAATTTTCAATTTTTTTTTAATTCTCCTAGTTTTATAATTTTTATATTCTTTTTCTTTTTTTTTTTCTTCCCTCTCCGGCGGTTGGCTATGGTGACGGCCGGCCATAGGCGAGGGACTAGCTTGCCAAGCAGGCGAGGCCAAGGCCAGCGCTAGCTTCGGCTCGGCGAGCTTGGGCCTCGCCGGCCATCACCGTGGCCGGCCGCTGATGGGGGAAGAAGGAAAAAAAAAGAAAAAGAAAAGGAAGAGAAAAACAAAAAAAAGAAAAAAGGTAAATAAAAATAATTAAAATATGTTTTTTTAAAATAAAAATAGAAATATTAAAATATTAAAATTAGTGCATAGAAGAAAATATGATTTTTCATACCAAACGGTGGAAAAATATTTTCTAGTTCATTTCCACGTTTCAGCCAAATATAAGAAAATATTCTCATTTTCCTAAAAACATTTTACAGAAATGTTATATTTTCCGTGAAACAAATAGAGTCTCAATTTTTTTTAAAAGATTTGTATTGCATGAAAATGTTTTAGCAATACAATTTTTTAAAATAATTATCAGAAATAAACTTTCCTATATTTCATTAAATGGGTTGGGTATAGGTCAGGTTGGATTGGATATGGATCAAGATTTTTGCCTTGCAATAAATAGGTTATAAATGGGTCAAGTTGGATTAGACCATTTATGACTCAATCCAAACGCAACCCGATTTACCCAACGGGTCTAATACAACCCTTTGAGATATTATTAACAAAAAAAAAATCTCTCCACACGAGTTATTATTTAGGTATCGCAAAACATCCAATGAGTAGAGATTGGGGTTGAAGTTGAAGGGTGGGCTTTGGTAAGATGAAGAAATGACGTTAAGATGCCCACCTCCCACCTTCCATTCTTTGTTTTATTAACTGCGCCGACCAAACCGCCACAAGCTTTGGTCATCCCCTCCTCTTATGTTCTCTTGTGCATGTCAAAGGTTAGAATTCAATTGGTCGCTTACGTTGATATTTTTTTTTTTAAATTGCTTTTGCAGATTTGATTCTTTTCTTATCCCGACATGATTTTGTTAATCTTTCCCCTTTTGGGGATTTGTCACTTGTGATTGGGTGCTTGTTGTGAGTTCAATCCACAAGGAATCCACGTCGTGCACTCTCCCTTGTTCTTTCTTGATGCGACTTTACATGTCCACGCTTATGGCGACGCATTTGTTCGTGCACGAAGCTATCTGATTAGACTCGTCGCCAATGGACGTTCGAAATTTTATGGAAACAAAGAATCTCGTGTTTCGCTTCCATAGTTTGCATGTTAGAAATATATCCTGCGTAGCTTGACTGTGAAATTGCCGGGCGCTGAACATTTGTGTAGTTTCCCTTTTAGACAGCCTAAATCTCTAGAGTGGGATCTCCTGACTTGGTATCGGAGTCTTGATCCGATTTCTTCGTATCCGAATTAATCTGTCATTCGAGTGTGGATTCTGTTGTTCCCCATAGTTCTATCCACGTTCGAGAATCTCATGGCTTGATGCTCGCCCGACAAAAGACAGGAGGACGATAAAGAGCACGGCGTATACTATTTATATGAGAAATTTGCCGCCGACGAGTTGAATTACTCGGAAAATCGAAAAATCTCGTGTGAATTGATGTGGGTTTTTGAAAAGATTTTGGCGAATAACCTCCAATGTTGTACAAGAATTGGACAAAAAGTGATATGTGAAAGTCACTCACAATGTCTAATATTAGAAAAAAAAAAAAGATGAGATAAAAATTACAAGGGAAAATTCCAAATAAGGGTCTAAAATTGCATGTTATTTTCAAATAAGGGTTTAAAGTGTCCATGTTAATTTGAAATAAGGGCCTAACCTTGCCAGCCGGCGAAATATTCCGCTTAGTCAGGGGCATTTTTGTATAAAGACAATTTTCATTTTAAATTATTTTTCCTTTCTTTTCCTTTTTACTTTTATGGTTTTCTCTTTGTTCTTTGTTGGTGGCCGATCAACCATTGGCGAAGCTCGGGAAGGGTTGGGTGAGGGTCGCCTCACTAGCTGCCAGCAAGGTGACCCTCGCCTTGAACAAGGCCGTCCACGATAGCCACATGCAAGGGTTAGCCTTACTTGGGCGAAGGTCTCATTGGCCACCCCTGGCCGTCCCTCACCACCCTTGCCTAGCCCTTCTTGAGCTTCGCTGGTGGCTGGTTGCTAACCACTGGCAAAGAACAAAAAGAAAAGCATAAAAAGAAAGAAAAAAATCCTAATTTGAAACAAAATCCTCTTTAGACCTTACTTTAGGCTAACCACATGCAAGGGTTAGCCTTACTTTAGGCTTTTATTTGAAACAAAATCCTCTTTAGACCTTTATTTGAAAAAATAAGGGCACTTCTGACTCTTATGAACACAAAGTTTACTTTAGTTCCTTATTTAAGTAAATGAAGGCATTTCATACCCTAATTTGAACTTTTCCCAAATTATGAAAGGAACTCACTGACCAACTCTCAGCCAAAATGGAGAGAAAATAAACGAAGCGTGTTACATTTTTAAATTTAGTTTTGAGATTTTCTTTGGTTGAATAGTTTTGAGATTGAAAATAAAAAAAAAATTAGCAAGGGTTGAATTTCCAATCTTGTTCAACAATTGGATATAAAAAAAATAATCTTTAAAAAATCACTCACCACCATAGTAACAATAAAGGAAAAGACATTCGACCAAAAAGAAGAAAAAAAGAAAAGACATGACAAAAACTATTAAAAACTCACCTGGTCTAAACAAAAATGAAAAGAAAATGAAAAAAAATTGTGGATAAGCCACATCACCTTTTTACTATTCACCACCGTTTCATTTTTATAAACAAAGAACTAGAACATTACCTAGTGTGATGCACGCGACCAATTAGACATATGAACATGTGTATTGATGCTTTTAATAGGCAATGAACTAGATAATGGCACTGTGATTTTTAGTCATGTTAGGTAACGCGCGAATTTACATCTACTAGGATTATCATAGACGAATTACGGAGAGAGATTGATTAAGGTGGATATAGAGCACACCACAAGGGGTGAGAATCAAGCCTCGTTTAGCCCAAACATGAGCGAATCAACTTGGACCAACTGGTTTAGGGCCGATTTTTTGGGAAAACCGGTTTGGTATCAAGTTTTATGAACTTGAAACCGCCAATGGACCGATTTAGTCCCCGATTCCAAGGTCGGAACTGCTAGTTTTATTCGGGGACTGGTTTAAACGATCTAGTTCCTAAGTTAAACCAACATTAAATCAGTTTTGAAGCATCTTTTAGAAAAAAAAATACTTTAGCACCCATCAGGAATTGAACCAGAGTTTTAAACGCTAACGAACAACAGTATGACTACTTGACCAACAAATTTTTTTATAGGAAATGGTGCAACTTACTATAAGAAGTTAAATTTTTTTCCCTAAAACATAAAACAAGCGATTCATGAACCAGTGGCTCAAAACCAACCAGTTTTATTTTGCAGCTGATGGTTGCATGGTCTGTTCCTAGTTCTAGATCGATAATTGGCGCACACTGAAATTGATCACTCCTTATTCATGAATGATCTCTAAAGACTAAATTTTTTCTCACTTACTATTGAATCCATCAATCAAAACTATTGTGAAAATGTCAAATAAAGACTCGAAGTTGATCTCTTTTCTCAAATAAGGATATCAAGTGGACAATATTTCAATTAAGAACCAAAATTGCTCAAACTAGTCTCAAATAAAGACCCAGCTCTCCGACCGGCCAAATTTTCGCCGGTCGACAAGCTGGGTTCTTATTTGAGACTAGTTTGGGCACTTTGGATCCTTAATTGAAGTGTTGTCCACTTGGGGTCCTTATTTTAGAAAATAGACTCACTTTGGGTCATTGTTTGACATTTTCCCAAAACTATTCGATGAACTCGTCTCAATTCTCACCAAAACATGTCCTGGGAAAAAAAACTAGGAAAATTGTTCAAAAAGTCTCATACCTATTATCCAACGCCCAATTCAATCTTGAATTTTAAATTGGCCAAATTTAATTCTAACACTTTTGATAATTTGTTAGTGTAGTCTTTTTGATGAAAATTGGACGGAAATCACAAATGTTGCCGCCAGCCATCTTATGTGGCACGACCGCCGAGAATGGCCATTGTTGACGTGGACCGTTTTATAACATTTGCCAAAAATTTTCCAAGTTTTTTATAATTTTTATCTTTTCATTTTTTTTCACAATTCACTTCTCGGAAGGGCCGGTAGGTAAGGGTTGCGATCCTCACTTGCGGCCAGATCTGGCAGGCGACAATTGTTGGCTCTTTCAGGAAGTGAACAATGAAGAAAAAAGAAAAGAAAGAAAAGATATATAGAAAAATTCATAAAATAATCTAGGAAATTAAAAAAAATACAAAAATCATTTACATCAGTGCTGATCGTGCTACATAGAATGGCAAGTGGCCACGATTTTTGATCAATTTTGGTCTGAAAGACTACATTGGCAAATTGTTAAAGGATTTATGACTAAATTGGCCAAATTGAAATGTTTAGAATTGAATTGGTCGTCGCACAATAAGTTTAGGACTTTTTAGACAATTATCCCAAAAAAACTGTAATATCATCAAGTGTCAAGCAGAAATTCTCTTGCTAGGCCTGGGCCTTCACAAGAACAGCAACATAAAGGTTTATTTCCGGCGTGGATACCGTCTGTGATAGAATCAGGCGTGTTCAATACAGTTTGACAACATCACCTGCATGAGGAACAATCATTTTGGTTTGCTCTTACTTGAGCTCATTCTTACAAGGATGCTAAGTAGTAATGGAACGCAGATTCCATGGGTTACATCAGCTCGGCGCCCTTTGGTTTTCTCTGAGAGAGAGCCCCTTACTAGTCTCGCCGCTGGTTCTTCATGCTCAATCGACCTCGAGTTGGGGAAATATAACCGCCCGCTGTTACCGGGTCTGATCCCGATCAGGCGACCAAGTGACACGCTGCTGTCTTGGAAGAAGGACGCTGACGACTGATCGGTCTCGCAAGAGAAAAGGCAACGTTCCACTCATTACACAGCAGACAGAATGCTAATATTAAGAAGCATATGCTAATTTCGATCCAATTGTACCGAGTGATAAAAGGTTTGAATCGTTGAAATCGTCATTCGAGGTTTGGCGATTTCGTTTAATAAATAGTTAGAAAGATGTCAGACCACTACTGAAATGAAGCTCTTTGGTTTAATGCACCAGTCACACTAAGCATGTTCTTTTTACATAGCGAGAGAAAGGGCCTAGAGATATTTTTGAAGGCCGAATTACCTCTGTGTCAAGGGCAGAGGATGAAAACGAGGAGAAACAGGTTGAGGGTGCACGAAGAGATCGGGGATCAATGGTCGCAGACTGTAAGCTTTCGAACAGTCTGAGTCTCAAGTTCATAATCTCAAGCCCGAGCGGCCATCCAATTTGCTCCTCCAGGTCCTTTCACAATGGAGATAAACCTTGGTCTCTTTCAAATATGCATATAAAAGACACTAATAATTCCTATTCCATAAGATTTATAGAGGAACAGATGGTAAGGGGAATCAGATGAATTCACATAAAGCATTACCAACAAGAATGACACTCCGAGTGTCTAGTGTCCTGGTTTGAGGAACTGATGTTCTAATGACAAATTGAAGTCCAGACAGTTACTTTTCTATACAATTGCCATCACCTGAATCAGGGTATCAAGCTCATGCATGCCATGAAAATAGCAGTTCAAGAACTGGTAAACGGTACCAGTCTTCCTCAGTTTTTGAACTAAGCAGAGGATTGTCTGATGTAATTCAGTCAGAAGACAAATTGGCAAATCAAGAAGAGTTATGATACCATCTCTCTCTCTCTCGCTCATCCTGTTAACAAGAAGGGCACTGAAACTGAACCCATAAAAGGGTCATACAACACCCAGAAAATCTCTCTCTAAAACGATGGCAGCTCTAGAAAGATTGATGAACATGTTCATATCCATGGTCGAAAGAAGATTCATGGAGATAAACCAGCAGAATTTGACTAGAACAAAGAACAAAATGAAGTGGAAATCACAAAACTGCTAAGTCTGTTACCTCTGTATCCATCTGTTGTTGAGAGCCTCGTACAGGGAGAAGACAGCGATAACGAAGATACTGATCACTAGAACGCATTAAAAGCTTGGTTTTTTCGGATGGTCCGTCCATAGACTTAGCAAATTCGGCCCCCAAAGATTCTTTCCTAAGCATTGGTGTTTAGTGCATTATGGCCCCACTGATCTGGTCTTAGCCTTCAAGTCACAGTAGGTGCAGCTCAGTCACTCCACTTCTCCAATTGACAGATTTGAAAATTACAGCAATCCTGCCCTAAAACAACAGATTAACCGCCCACCCTCTACAGCCAAATTGCCAATTTATTAGTGTCGGGAAATCTCACTAATTTCATGATACGGTCGATGGGCTGTCTCCAAACATCTGTCCGATCGACGAAGATGTAGATACTACAAGAGATGTTCGATTCATGTTTCGATGGACGAAGCAAATCGTGTCTTTGACGGCCTTGTGGTCACGAGGCTCGCGCATTCTCAGATGAAGTTATTGTTTAGATGTACACATGTCGTGTTCTTATGGAAATGAAATCCAATTTCACCTACCCTTTGAACCGTTGATCGAGATTGTGCAGAAAAGTTTCTGAACCACTCCATCTCATGGTTGAGAGACAAAGAAGGAAAGGTGAGAATGAGAAGTGCTCTGAATGTCAGCTGTCAGTTCTTGATAGGTGAGACTGAAGGTTCAATCTTTGGTGCATTTGATGTCCTCTGGTTATCAATCCTTGTTGATCGAAGACAAAATTGAATGCAAGCATGTGGATCATCAGCTCAATTTCCTAAAAAATCCTCAACTTTAGATCAAATTTCAAATTTACCATGAATTTTTTTTGTCTCATAAAAAATCCCAAACTTTAGGTCTAGTCCTAAATTTGCCATAAATTTTTTTTTTTGTCTCAGAAAAAACCCTAAACTTTAAATCCAGCCTCAAATATACCTCGAATTTTGTTTTATGTAAAAAAAAAAGCACTAAAATTCAATTTGTTTTAAAAAATATACCCCGTAATTTAGTCTTAATTTGATGTGACACTTTTACGTCAATAACAAATCCACATTAACAAAGTAATGGGACTTTTTTCAGATAAAAAAAAAATTTCAAAGCAAATTTGGACTTAACCTAAAAATTAGTTTTTTTAAAATTAAAAAAATATTTTTTGGGGTGGATTGGTTATTGTCCCTAACTTTCATATCTTAAAATGGTTTTATTTTGGAGAATTTCAACAATTTTTATTGGGTTGGATTTGTTATCGAAATGGAAATGTAACGTTGGCCTGTACCTATTGCCCCATCACTTTGCTGATATGGATTTATTATAAATGTGGAAGTGTTACATCAAGTTGGGACTGGATCACGGGATATATTTTTGAAAATAAATTGAAATTTGCTTTTTTTTTTTACGCAAAACAAAATTCGGGGCAGATTTGGTACTGAACTTAAAGTTTGAGGTTTTTTCTGAGACAAAAAAAAGTTTGGGGTAGATTTGGGACTGGACCTAGAGACTACGGTTTTCTTTTAGACAAAAAAAAAAGTTTAGGAAAGATTTTGGATTTGACCCAAAGTTGGAGGTTTTTTAGTGAATTCACCCATGGATCATCACCACTGTGCATTAAACGTAACGCAACATCTCATGAAAATTCCATAGCTGACACCTTGATTTTAGGAAAAAAAAAAGAAACGAAATAAAATAAAATAATATAATGGGAAATTACAACAAATAGTCCCTGAATTTCAATTTAATGTGCAATATTGTTTCTGACTTTTAATTTATTTAATATAGCATTGAACTATTGGTAAATACTCAATCAAATTCTTGAATTATATGAAAATATATGATGTTGTCCTTTTGTGAATTCATGTTGATGGAATTTGTTGGGAAGAAGGACACTTGAAGTGCCAAAAGTTGTGTACAGTGCTCATTTTAATGCTAAAAATTTTATTTAGATCATTTAAGTGCCAAGTACTAACTCCAATCTATTTGGCCGGAAATCCAACTTGGCATTTTAGAAGCAGGAACTTGAAGCCCCAATTTTGATTCGCTTTGTGCGACGTCATTTTGGCCAGAGGCTATGTGACGTTGTTTCTTTTGAATGAGCCATGTAGGCTTGAAATTCGGCTTCGTTTTTGTACTCCATATGAACTTGGTTTTTAAAAAAAATGCCACGTCATATTTTTTAATTAAAAAAATTAAGGGCGCACATGGAATCCATTCTAGAGTAAAAATTTTGCTCTAAAATGGATTCCAGAATAGAAATGCGTTTGTTAAAAAATTTCTAGAATACATTCTGGAGCAATTTTTACATTCTGGAATAAAAATGCATTTGTTAAAAATACTTGATTCCAAAATGAGTTTTGGGCAAGAAAAAGAGAAGCTACTTTTTGTAGCTTCTCTCTTCTAGAGCGCAGTTTCCCTATTTTCTCTCTTTTTCTTACTAATTTTTTTTTTCAAAAAATGCATAAAAAATGAAAAATTCCAGAAAAATTCATAGAAATTTCCAGAAAATAAAAAAAAGTTAGATTTCAGGAAAATAGGAAATTTGGTGAATTTTTTTCAAAAAATATAAAAAAATTAAAAATTTCATAACTTTACAAAATGGCTTAAAATACCTTTGGGCACTTACTTTGAGTGAAATTTAATTTTTTGAGGTGCCCAAAAAAATAAAAAAATCAAAAATTTCAAAACTTCACAAAATGGCTTAAAATACCTTTGGGTATCCACTTTGAGTGAAATTTAATTTTTTTTTGAGGTGCCCAAAAAAATAAAAAAATCAAAAATTTCAAAACTTTACAAAATGACTTAAAATATCTTTGGGCACCCACTTTGAGTGAAATTTAATTTTTTTTAGATGCCCAAAAAAATCAAAAAATAAAAAATTTCAAAACTTTACAAAATGGTTTATAATACCTTTGGGCACCCACTATAAGTGAAATTTAATTTTTTTGAGGCACCCCTAAAAAAATAAAAAAAATTTCAAAACTTCACAAAACGGCTTAGAATACCTTTGGGCATCCACTTTGAGTGAAATTTAATTTTTTTGAGGTGCCCAAAAAAATCAAAAAATAAAAAATTTTAA
Organism: Syzygium aromaticum; assembly: GCA_024500025.1. Lineage (NCBI taxonomy): Eukaryota > Viridiplantae > Streptophyta > Magnoliopsida > Myrtales > Myrtaceae > Syzygium > Syzygium aromaticum. The sequence continues at coordinate 27,790,040 of CM044889.1, read as the reverse complement.
AATTTCACAAAATGGCTTAGAATACCTTTAGGCACCCACTTTGAGTGAAATTTATTTTTTTTGAGGTGCCCAAAAAAATCAAAAAATAAAAATAGATTTCTATTCTAAAAATCAATTTTTGGAGCAGAATTAATCATGTTTTATTAAACAGATTTCTCATCTAGAAATCAATTTCTGGCAAGAATTCTAAAAGATGGACATGTTGGCTCATCATTTTTAAAGCTCCAACTTAGCTTATAGTAATCCATGTTGGCAAATAATGTCTAATTTGTCTTTTTAGCAAATGGAATGACTACATTGAATATTTACCAATAGTTTGGATACCACTTTGAATAAATTAAAAGTCCATGAAGGACATTGCACATTCGTTTCATTTTCCCTAAAATAAAAGGGTAGAGCGAGAGAGTCTCTCAGCTTTGAAATTTTTACAAGTAATGTCAGTGATAAAAATTACCACAAATAGTGCGAATTTGCCAATTCCTAAATCACTCAATTTAGAAATTGACATACGACAAATTCATGGTGTCTCTAGCACTCAGGTAGATTGGGCCCTTGAAAATTATTATGTGATTGTATTAGTGTGTGGCCTCTCCAATCATAGCTCTCAAGTTGGACCATTATATCAAAGAGGACCATAGCTTCATAAGTTTTGTTATGGAGGTATCTTGTAAGATTCCATAGTAGTTTTCAAGTACTTGGCAAGTTTTTAGCTATTAATTTCTATATGTCCAAGTTGCAAAGTCCGAAGCTACTTATCATAGTTTTCCCGAACTCACCCTAAGTCTACCTCTTCAATCCGATCAAAGGCACCATCTATGCATTTGAATACTTACGAAGGATAATACTTTTCCAACTATGGAAAGGGTTACATGAGCTAGGAATGGAGTCCTCCTAAAGTTTTTGCGGAACCTATTCTCGTTTCACGTCGAGTCCAACTGCATCGGCATTGGCAATTTGTAGAAAGAAGCAACTCAGGAATCTGTGAAGAGAGATTGGTGTCGAATTGATTTGTGTTGAGGTGCACGTGTTGAGGGCCGCATTAGAAAAGTCCCGCATCAAGGATTTCTTGTGGAGCGGAGCAGTTGATATGTCTTACTCGACTTGTAATTCACCAGCTTAGGTTTTTCAAGTGAGGCGAGTCCGATTGAATAGCTTGATGAGCTCGATCTCAAGTTCTCTCTTATTGATCACTGGGAAGAACTTCCCAACAATTTGAATGGTTCTCGTGTAGTGCTGAGATGAGAGCTGCACTATGGGCTCCGGTTCTACATCTTGCTTCATTGGGCTTCAAACAAACGAACTCACCCTTGGATGGGCCTGTGGGGTTTTCTAGTCCCAAAGAGAAAGTCACTTGCCAAGGTTTAACGAGCTTGGACTACCCCAATAAGCTGAATCCCTTGTTCTAAGCCCATCCAGATAATGGATCGGATGCAAAACTCACTCAGTTATGCTAACGTGATTCTAAGATTTTTAATTCGGTTGCTTCGTAGAGGCACCCGATTTGGAGGTTTAAAGTAGGGCGATCGGTTTTAAAATGTGCAGGTTCCAGATCAAGAACCTAAAAGCTACCATGTTAGAGTCGGTTCTCTAATTTCGGATTCGGGAACTAGACCGATTTCATTAGGAACTGGCTTGAAATCAAGCTGAGCCTAAGCATAAGTGATATAAGTATTTAAGAAAAGCATATCATGTGAACAATTTGTGGTAAAGTGGTCAAGGTTCCTAGATTTGAAACCCATCTCCAACATATTTATCCTTTTTTTTCCAAACAAAGTAAAAAAAAAAAAATAGCTAAAAACCGGTTCAAAACCAAGTTCAACCCAAGAACTGGCTTTGAAAATCGTTTCAAAACCAATTCACAATATTAATCTGAATTGGAGCGGTCAAGGCCAGTTCCCCAATTTTAACCAAGGAATCTAGCCAATCCCATGTGAACCAGCCTAAAACTTGTCAAGTAACGCTGCTTTGTTTCGATTTTTGGTTCCAGTGATTAGGATGAATTGGGCACATGCACATACACCCACAATCATCCACAACAGAAGAACAGGAATTGAATCCTGGATTTTGGGCAATCCGAATGCTGAGGACCAGTTGAATAGACTTCTGAGGAGGGTCCAACCAATTCATTATGGTTGATCAACATGCATTGCCTCTGCAATATGAATTTGGCCACATTGATGTTATCAGAAAACGTGGTGGGTGGGTGAGGGTGATTATGTCTTCCAGAGGATTACCTTTTCTCTTTTATAATTCATTTTGGCCCTTCTCTTCCCAACATCATGATTGCTGATTCAATCAGAATTTCCCTTAAAATAGTGCCTTTTGTGAAGTTGGGTTCCATGAGCCCCTCAAGGCACTGGCAAAATTAAAGCTGCAATCGAAATTTTACAGCTGTTTGCTATCATAGCACTTCTCATGTTTGATTTTACCTTAGTTTTGGTTGGTGACATTGATTGGTTACCTCTGCCAGAGGAAGGGCAAAATGACTTAATTAAGCATCTCTACAATCGTTTGCGGTGATTGTCCCATGTGCAAAATGGCCCTCGTGGTAGGGAGCACGAAGCGTCGAGTTCGATTCCTATTCAATCGAATCTCTTGAGATCAAGTTCTCGGGGTAAATAGTTGTCGTCAATCCTCTAGTCTCGAAATGAATGACGTGCGATCTATTGCAACAAGAGTCGACTCGACGGGGAACAATCAACAAGAGAGAACCACGTACAGCTCCTCGTTTGCAAGATTTTAGACCCATGCTTGACCAAGACACTAGACAAAACCCTAGAAAAAGCCTCCACTTCCAGAGTCAATAAGACTCGCAGAACCTAAACGAAGCCTAGATTGACAAGCCACATTCGACTCCAAACAAGTCGTCTCCGTCAATCAAGGAGATCAATATGCGGTGGGCAGGATGCTTTCTTTTCTTTTTATTTCCATTCAAAGTCTTTCAACGGCGATTTTTAATTTAATTTCGTCATATGGTCAGGACCTTTTCTCTTCACCCATTTGGCTTCCACCAACGTGATAAAAGATACAAGAGACCTTATTACTTTACGACCTCGAAACCCAGATGATAGTTAGGTTCTTTCTTCTCGATCATCCTCTTAAATAGTGCACCGACCCTTGAAGGACGCAATTGACACAGACAAGCTAGATCTACCAAGGTAGATATTGGAGACATCTACCCATTTGCCACGGCTTAGGTAACCGAGGTAGGAGGGAGTTGTTGGGGTGAGGACCTTGGAATCATGCGTCCGATGGCTGTATTTGTAATTGTTGCTACTATGGTAACAACTACGGTTTGAATAACGGTGACTAGCGAATTGATTAGACTGACCCCATTGGAAAAGCAAGGACGTTAAACTTGAATCTATCAAAGTCTAACTCTCTATGTCAAATAGGTTGGGCAGGTCATAGATCGCTTTACTTGGAATAGAAAGGATCATAAATAAGTGCCTGAAATCCAAGGGAGGTAAAAAGTTATCATAGTGAAGCACAGATAGAAGGAAAGTTAGTTTGGCTATCATCATAATATAAGAGTAATGTTATGTGAGAGTTTGAGAGCACTAAAAGACAGTTCTTGTTAGAAAGTTTAATATAAAAGTTTAAGTTTTTAGAGAAAATATAAATTCGTAACCACTTGAGAAATTTGATGAAGGGGCCGCGCACAATAAAATTTGACAGATCTTGTTAGCAAGTCCAATCCGCGGACAAGCGTTGCGGGAAACTTTGATAGTTCTAGTAGGGGGAGAGAAATGGCAGAGAGATATGGTGATGGGGTCGTGAGAGATGGCCTTGGGTGCTAAATTGATGTGGACATTACCGGTGAAGAGGCAGTAGTGGGGCAATAATGTCAAAGAGGAGAGTTGTGCAGCAATTATATTATATGGTGTATTGGCAATTTGGCATGGCATGGCATGTTGGGAGTGGATATGGAAGAATGGGTATTAGCTGTAGTTGACAAAGACCAACTCTTTTGTCCTGTTGAGGTGGGCATGCCCTGGTAATTGCTAAACAACGAGCTTCATTAAGAGCTTGTAGGTCTCAGGGTGAAATGCGGCAATTCAAGTCGTAGAAATTTGTGAAACTGAGGCGTGTTTTGTTCACTTCATTACCATAGTAATGATGCCGACTGTCTTATAATGCATTCAAAGACTTGGTGGTTAAGCAATGTGTGAGACCTAAAACATCATTTCAGTTTTTGGTCCAATGTGGGCGTGGAGAAATTAGATCGATTCGTTATTATTAGTGAAGCGGTTATTAGGACATTTGGGGAATTCGATAACTATATTGAAATTAAGGTGATCTTAGGATAACTTGTTATTATATCTAGATTAGAATCGTTACGTCTCGTGACAGAGCGCGGGAAATTTCTGGGTTGGTCCCCTAGAAACTGGTTCACAGATGGGACATTACAAATGTCCCTTCGATTCACATTGTTCTCCTTAAATGCTTCACGAGGATGCTCTTGTCTTGTTTCTGAACATATTGGATTGGAATGAGGCAGGCTTCGAGTGGACCGCTTTGGAGGGTCCAAGTGAACCCAAAAGCAAAATAAAAAAATAAAAAAAATCAAATGGATCTTGAAACCCTATTTCATCCTGCTATCTAAGGGCGTGTTTGACAACCGGTTAAACAGTAACTATTTCTATTTTTTTGTTTCCATAATAAGTTTTGGAACAGAAATCCGTTTAGTAAATTTTTTGTTCCCGGGCACAAATTTGCAAAAGTTTGTTTCCAGAATTAATTTTGGAACAGAATTAATAAGCAAAAAAAAGTTATTTTTTGATTATGAGGACAATAATCAGAAATGGAAATTTTTTTTTTTTTTTTTTTTCTTCTTCCTGGCCTATGGTCAGTTGCTGGCCACTGGCCACCGACAACTGGCCACAGGCTAGGGTCGGCGCAAGCATTGCGGCTTGGACCCTTGTCGAATCTGGCCAGGGTGGCCCTTGTTGGAGCCGGCGAGGGTGACCCTCGCCAGTGGCCGGCGAGGGCCGCGACACCCTCGCCAGCCCTGGCCTGTGGCCGATTGCCAACGCCGGCGACTTGGCCATGGCCAAAGAAGGGGAAGAAGAAGAAAAAAGAAAGAAAGAAATATTAAAAATTTATTAATAAAAAGAAATTTTGTACAGTAACCAAACGCATTTATGTTCTTTTTCTATTTCAAGAATAGAAATTTTGGCAGTTATCAAACACTTTCAAATGCTTAGAAATTATTCCCAGGCATGGAATAAAAAAGAATCATTTCTAAACAAAAATTATTTTCGAAAACAGAATAGTTGCCAAATGCCCCTAATTGGCCAATCACTACAGCTTTGATTTGAAAACAAGCAACGGACTATAATATATGCATGGGTACTTATAGAAAATATTTCGATATATAAATAGCCATTTAGAGAAATATATTCATACACGCAGGACAATTTGAATAATAGGCCATTTCAAAAAAGAAATCTAAATAAAATAAATTGGAAAGAAAAAAAGGTTTGAAAAAAAGAAAATAATTTTTTCTTGCAAGACATCATGTAAATATATTGGTTGCAACACGAAAGAAAATTTTTTATGTAAGGAATCTCTCAAATCTAGCATAGCCTGGGATCATTGCTTTTGTTCCGATAGATTCCGGACTTTGGGTCGAACCCTTTATTAAAGAGGATTATGTACGATTCTTGAAGGAACTACTATGGAAGTTTGGTAAGTTGTTAGATCAGAAATACATAGGATCTTAGCGATTTATTGATTTTTTTTTTTCACATATGTGCATTTGCAACATTTTATACAGAAATTACCAGGTTTTCCAACTTCAAATGTCCGATGCTGACAACGTGATTTGCAGGCTTTAGTGGGTGCTCTTTCGGTAGTTCATGGGGAGCATTATCATCTCCAATAGTTCTATCCCATCTTCCTTAATCATGGCTCGTACAAAAGCGTCTGCAGTTTTTACAAAGACTGTTCATTGGAACACCAGTAGCTGAGAATGAGCAACTTGCACACTTTTCCATGTTTATGTAATGAGATACTAGATTTTGCATTAGACAATGGATGAGTGCTTGCCAAAAAATGCATGATGAACTAATTTGAGTGTATTGGTAGGCAATGGATATTTGGCTAGGGAGCTAGGTAAGTGTCGATGCATCATGTTACCTTCTAAGTTGAATGGATCTCAATTCCTTAATAATAATGTAGGATCGATGTTTCGGTAATATTATTGCTGTGAATATCTTTCTGTTAGTTCTCGTCATTGATGATCAATTACTTGATGGGTCGATTCTAAGGTTGAACTTCAAAACAGATCTCGTCGGACTCGGTTGTGATTTTCAATCTTAAAAATAAAAATAGGGGCGCATTGAGCTTGTTTGAAGCAAATCAGAATTTAACCGGTTCAGAATCGGTTCAACTAGGGACCCAATTGCAGGCGAAATCCTCCATTTGCGATTTTGTCGGGGCCTACCCAAAAAGAAAGCAAGCACAAACCCTCTTCCATATACACTTTTTACTATTATTAGATCCTCAACTTTGGTCCAAATACATTTCCACACCCTCAACTTTGTAATCTTTTCAAACACACAGTCCCAGGGAATACTGCAAAATAAGGTCACAAATTAAAGTAAAGGTAAAGTGTATAGTTTAACATTTTGCGCCTCTCTTTCCACTACAAAACACCATAATTCATGCATATCATGAATAGTTAAACCCATTCAATTTCATAATTTTAGAATGCACCAACTTCATCAGTCTCTGTCTCTCTCAGGGCACAAACTCATCGTCTTGGCTCTCCTGGAACTCCTGCTGGTCCTGGTATCCTCCCATGAAGTTGTCGTCGACGTTGTTGAACTGTTGCTCGTAGAGGTTGACGTTGTCGTTGCGGTTGCGGTTGCCATTGCCATAATACCCCTGAGTCGAAAACCCAGGCTTCGACCTCTGGTACCTGTTTTGGTAGTATTTCTCCTCATTGTCGACGTCGTAGAAGTACTTCCCGTTCTCCATAAACCTCGTGTCGCTCATCCCTTCCGGATTCACGGCGCCGTACCTGATGGTAAACGCAAGATGAATCCTTTACATGTCTCTTTACATAATTTGAAAGTTAAATGTGAAAAGCATTCTTCCAAAAACGTACATGTAAAGAGCCAACATACACAAGCAGATTGCTTCATCACTCTGCTACCCTCACCATATTTTGTTCAAAGCGTCAAATAATTAAAGTTTCATAAAACTTTATGCTCAGTGCGCTTCTTATGTCGCTCGCTTCGAGCATATCATCAAATTCTTGCTAAATGGTGTCGACCTTTAGTGATACTTTGAAGCCGTACCTATTGCCACCGGTATAGTAGGTATTGTGGTCGTTTGTGGCGCGGGAGCCGGTGGTGGTGTAGCTGCTATCTTGAAGCCGAGCGTTGCCGACAAAGTTTTGCTCCTCTGGCGTGTAAGTGTCGTGGGCTTGCTCCCTCCGGTCTGCGACATAAGCATCCTTGTTGTAGTAGCTGTCGCTCCTCCTATCGTAGCTCTTATCATTGTAATAGTTGTTGGTGTTCTCGAAATTGCCATTCGAGTTGCTGTAGAACGAGTCATCCGGCATCGCCTTTTTGGACGGGCGGTTACCAGTGGAGGTAGCGGTGGTGGTGGCGGGCGTGTCTTCGAAAGTCTTCTCATGACCGTAGAGGCCATACCCATTGCGGGTCTGAGGAATGAAGGTCGGCTGTTGCTCTTGGTCCTCTTGCTTCTTCAAGGCCTCGGCGGTGGTGAGGGCCTCTTCCTTGCTGGGGACAACTCGCGTGTTCTCTTTGTCGACGTTGTCGTTGGCATTGGTGAATTTGCTGAAGGAATCGCGCTCCCTAACCTCTCTTGCTTCAACACTGATGGAGACAAAGAGAGAGGCAAGAATCAAGAGTGTTGTGGTGAAGAAGTGTTTTGGAATGGCCATTTGGGAATATGAGAGAGAGAGAGAGAGAGAGAGAGAGAGAGAGAGGGGGGGTTTTGGGAAATAGTAGTGTTGAGGACTATGGTAGTGAGGCATACTTGTGCTCTTGCTTTATTTATATATGGCTCTCCCTCTCTCCCTCTCAATTTTTCCACTATTTGGCAAGAAACCCTTTTCTTTTTCCTCCCCTCTTTATTGCAATTTATGCATAGTATAATTGATTTAATGTTGCTTTTTTTCCGAGATTTTGCGGCACTAATTGGTGATTTTTGTCCACGAGAAAGGGAGTCATGTGACTTGAAGCTCACACTTTCCATTTGTTTTCTCCAAAATCTCTCTCTCTCTCTTCCTTCTTCCTACCATTACTTTATCAAAGAGCTAAAGATAAGATAAAGTCTAGGGATGAGTACAAGAATTTATGATAGAAAACATAAAGTATAATGGATATTTCACACTAGCAATCTTGAAAAGCAAAATTCATCATCGAATGAATGTAATTAACACAAAAAAAAGGATATGTACACCCTTTTTCTCCGCTGTTTGCGTTCAAAATAAAAGTCCGAACGATAATGTGCCCACCTAGGTTTTTCTAATATTATATGGGCGGGTCCGTCGAAATTTTTCCAATATTGGAATTAGATGAGAGTGAGGGAATCATTTTGAAGTTAAAATTTCAAAAGGGAAAAGGGTAAATTGGGAAATGTCTATTTGAATATTATATGTATATTAAGCAAATAAGAAAAAGACGAAGACAAAAAGCGAAAGGGTAGATGGGAGGATAATTATGCGTGCATTGAGGACGAGTGGGTGGTGCACGCAACATAATGGCCATTTAGTGCACGCAACATGTGCCCCTCCTCTACTACTTGTCCGATGCATACTCGTTGGGTAGTCCCTTGTACTCTTTCCAAAATCATCCCCAGCGCACCTAGCCTTTTCAGTAATTACTCGGTGTGTATGGAACTCGGAGTAGCCCCATCACTTGTGGAAATTGATCGGGTGCTCAAAGATCCGTGCACTTAAATTTGCATGCGGTCGGGCAGATGTCGTATTTGGATCACGACCTCTACCACTCGTAGCAACCTTGAATGCCACACCCACCACCTTGCCGGTGAAGTTTCGTCTCTAATGCAGGGAGATGTACGGTCGAGTCGAAATCTTCAGATATCCCATATTATCTTGGAGGAGTAAAAAGGTTTGTGACACCCTTTTGGAGGGGGAAACGAATGACGATAGGACAAAATATGATGTAGTCTGTATAAGTAAAGCCATAGCTCGCATACGCCTGACAGCTAAAATAATGCACTATTCTTGTAGGGGGACTCGATGCTATCGGACACTACTCTTGGGTTAATTTGCTTTTGCCGTGTAGTACTCTTTAGGGTTACCTAGAGTGAGGAAGGGGAGCCAAACCTCACTTTTGACTTTTTGTGAGGTTCTTCTATAAAAGTTGGATCAGGAGAACAATATATTATGGGGATGAGTATCATCACCATGAGATCTCCCCCAAAACTCTTATCAATTCATATTTTAGAAACCCTTGAAGGTCATTTTGTCTGTTGGTCCAAAGTTGAGTATACCACAGTTTCTAGCTATAGTTGTGTTCCCATTACACCTCTCTCGGATTACAACTTCTTGAAGAAAATTCCGTTCTGGTTACAAAAACTTTAATCAATTTTATGATGAAGTGATTGGATTTTGATTTTAACGATCCCAACACATTAAATTTTTATTTGGATTTTATCAATGAGTGCTCCAGGGTCATTTTTTAAGCAACCGATTAAGGAAACTCTAAATTTTTAATACGTTGATTTTCAACGTGTTATGCGCAATCAGTGTCTAGAAAATTGAACAATTCCAAATAAACTATACTGCACCGGCCTCCGGAGACCCTTGTTAATAGGACCCTTTTTTTATATTTCTATACAATTGATACATTTTAACTCGACAAAGTAAAAACATTTATCAGACCCGTTCTCCAATGGAATGTATTGATGTGGCAGAAACATGGCCAAATTTTTTGGATGTGCATCATTGCCACGGGTCACCCCATCATCATTTAGCTGAGAAAGGGAAAAAAATCACCAAAAATCTCAAACTATGCTACCTGTGACATATTTACCTTGAAGTTTTTTTGTGACACTAAAAACCCCAAACTATGCTATTTGTGATACATTTGCCCAATTGTACTTTAGTGCATGGGCATTTTCGTCTTTTTGCTTTTTCTTTTTTTTTTTTTTCCTTTCTAGCGAGGGCGTGTAACAGCCCGAATTTCGATATAATTCCGGGATCAATAAAACTGATATTACTTCGCATTTCATTTTAGTAAGTCTCTCCCAGAGCTGATCACTCTCGGGATACTAACCAATGGGGTATGGCTAACTAGAAAACGATACGTGGACCGGAGACCCTATCGTGAAACGGACGTCAATCACGAGAGACACTGAGGGAATATTTTGGGCCAACGTGGGCCGATCGTAGGAAAGGGTAATGGATTGGGTTTGGCCAAGGCCTATGATGTACAATAGGGATGCAGGTGATTCTGTAAGACCGAAAGTACACGTGGCCAACCAGTCTTGAACTCGAACCGAACGATCGTGACCTCTGGAACTAGCGATAATTTCTCATTCTCTCAATGATCAAGACCATTATGATACGGATAGCCCTAGGTCGATACGCGTAACCTCTAAACAGCCGCCCGTTAGTGAGAGACTCTGAAATTGAGAGTTTAGCGAGTTTTGTTCACGGAATTGAGCCCGGATTTCGATGTTGATTTTCGAAGGTTTAAGAGACTATTTTTGGGAATATGACATCATACTGAGCTGGCCACATACATTTAGAGTTAGTACGAACGAAAATTGGAATTTCGGTCCGGGGGTGAAAAATTACGATTTTGCCCCTCGGGACACCAGTGTCGCTTTTCGAGGCCAAATGAGGTTATTTTTTTGAGGCCAAGACCATTTTTGGGTGGCCACGCTTACCAAGAGTCATTTTGGACAAAAAGTGGAATTTCGACAAAAATTGAAAAAATAATATAATTTTATTCCCGAAACTTTTCAGACCCCCGGCTGTGAAGATGGAGAGACCACCGCCACTTTTTGGGATCCCTTTGCAGATCCGGCAATATACTAGTACCTTCCCCTCAGGAAATGGGGAGGCTTTTGTGAGGTATAGATCAGAAGTAGTTGTGAATATAGGTGTTGATTATTATCAGAAGCAGGAGTACGTGGCATGGTGCCACCGGGATGCCAATGGGAATGAGGGAGAGCCCCTCAGGACCTTTGATATCCCAGTCGAGGGCGGGTTGATGCAGCCCAACATAGCCGATGGTGAGGTGATAGACCCTGAGGTCACACCCGAGTTGATGGAGCTTGATGAGGAGCCCGACGTGCTAGCTGAGGACCCCGAGCCTATGGATGAGGAGGATGACGGACCCGAGGCCATGGCGCAGGATGTCGAGGAGGATGGAGAGGTTGCTGAGTTAGGATCGGATGAGGAGGGGTTCGAGATGTATCTTGACCTGGAGTTGGAGCCGGACTCTAAGGACGAGCGAGCCCAGGCCATGGATTCGGAGGATTCGAGGACTAGCGATGATACTTCTGAGGAGCCGTCAGATGATTCCACTGAGTCGTCTGATCCCGACTGGGAGCCTTAGGTTCGACTAGTACCCTTAGTTATCAGTGAGGGCCATTATCTTTTTGGACTATAGCCCTCTACCTGAGTTTTAGCCTGACCCCTTAGCCACTTACCCCCCTTTTTGACCTGGTGGCTACTAACCGTTTGTATTTTTTTTTGGTACTTGTAAATATTGTTTAAATGGTTTTTAATAGTAATACAATTATGTAATTATTTTCTTATGTGATGTTGGCTGCCCTGGTTCTCATATCGGTTGTGTCAGGGTTTAATTATTTATTGCTTTTGCATGTGATTGATCTCTGTTTGAGCGTGGGTCGGCGACGCTTCCTGGGAGCGCTGCACCTTAATTGATCGTGACGGGATGTTGCATGCCGTGGGGTACGGGGCGTGACAGGGTGGCTCTCGTCGGCGTTGGGCGAGGGCGGCTCTTGCCGGATCTAGCAAGGGCAACCCTCGCCGGCGTTGGGGGAGGGTTGCCCTCACCTGAGTTGAGCGAGGGCGGCCCTCGCTCGACTTTGGCGAGGGTGGCCCTCGCTTGACTTCGGCGAGGGTCACCCGACGCCGGCGAGGGTTGCCCTCGCCTGAGTCGGGCGAGGGCCGCCCTTGCTTGCCCAGGTGAGGTAACTCTCGCCCGACGCCGGTGAGGGCCATCCTTGCTAGCGAGGAAAAAAAAAGGAAAAAAAAATCAAAAAAGATGAAAATACTCATGAACTAAAGTACAATAAGGTAAATGTGTCATAAATAGTATAGTTTGGGGTTTTTAGTGTTACAAAAAAGTTTAGGGTAAATATATCACAGGTAGCATAGTTTAGGATTTTTTGTGGTCATTTCCCGCTGAGAAATTGATCAGATTCTGATTAAAGTGCATCATCAATTGCAAAAAAATTAATGAAAGTTTTGGTGCACCCTGAAATTGAAATCAAAGTTTATTTATAACAAAAAAGGTCATGATTATAACTTAACAAAAGAGGTAGTGAATATAACCAATACAAGAAATCAAAAATTTTGTGACCCGGTTGTATAGTTTACTAAAGTTCAATGATCGATCATAAAATTTATCTTAATTCTTATGGATAAACCTAAAACCATAGCCAATTGGCAACATAAACCTCCGGACGAAACATTTCGTTAATTTATATTCAGTACAATGACTGTGTATATCATTTTTGAACACTAATCATCTCCACAATGGTCGATATGGGTAGTCGTTGTTTTAAGAAATAACTCAATTATCCAAATTGATGGCGATAAATGTAACTTTTGTATAAAAACGATTGCACGACCTGCGTATATCATGTAAAACCTACATATGTCATAACTTTCATTAGTAGATCATCTAACAACAATGTGCTTATAACTGATAGTCTTCAGACTCAACTAATAGAAATTAAACCTACTTATGAGGAAAGGGAGTAGCCAGCTAAAGTACGTAGGGCTTTGAATTCCAATTTTGAGGGAGTTAATCAAGTGTTTGAAATTTTGAACCAAAAAAGAATCAAGTGCCTGAAATCGGACCCTCCAAAATTCAAAGAGGTTAGGTAAAAGGTTATTGTCTGAGTTGTCCTATAAATACCAAATTCATCAGCCACTCTTACTTTCTAATTGAATGCCCTTTTGCTGGAGGAAGAAGATCAAGGACTAAAAAGGGTTTTAGCTATATGTTCAATATAAATTAAGTTTCATTGGATGAATTTTGATTAGATATTGTTAAAGCATCCCACATTATTTGTTTACAGAGCTTATATGCTCTTCAAATAAATGTGCTCTCCCTCGACTTCTAAACTTAGCTTTTGGGGTAGGACATCGTGACTCCATGTCGGAGCCTGGTTTTGCCCAAGTTACTTTCGCCCGTGCAGCCTCAACTTGTCAAATTTTTGTATTCCCTTGTTCATCCAATTTGCACAAGAGCCTGTCTATAGGATTCATGCTTTTTATATACACACGATCTTTCTCAATTTATTGACTTACGTTAATTTCCTTTAACACTAAAAAATTGGTTTTGCTCTGCCAATCCACGAACATGGTGGCCAAAAGACAAACAAAATCAAACATCCAACGAAAAAAGCTCGAAAGAAGAGCTGAAAATCGATTGATAGGGGGAGGAACAACCCCGCGCCCACAATAGCTTGTTGCCCATAAAGTAGAGCAATGGCATTTACTCCTTAGCTTTGGCATTCAATTTGGTAGATGGAAATTGGTGGTGGATAATATGGAGTCCACATCGAGAGTAGCTTCAGTCGTTAGGTATATATTGGTTGAAATTGTGTTCAATCCCTTTATAAATAAATAAATAAATAAATAAATAAATAAATAAATAAATAAATATATATATATATATATATATATATATATATATATATATATATATATATATATATATATATATATATATATATATATATATATATATATATATCCTAGGTGCATGGACCATTGGAGATATATATATATATATATCTCCAATGGTCCATGCACCTAGGGCAACATAGTATACCCTAGGAAGCACATGCTTGCCAAAAATATAGTGGTACTTTATTAGGTTATAAACAAATTAAATAATAATGACAATGATAATAATAATAATAATAATAATAATAATAATAATAAAGGAGCATTTGGATTTGGGATGGCGCAAAGTCCTTTTTGTCAAACTCTTGCGTTGGACGGTTGAACCAAAAGGCTTTGTCCCTCGTTTCTTTGACCCCCTCCTCCTCCTCCTCCTCCTCCTCCTCTTTTGTTTTTCTCCTTTGTTCTTTTCCAGCTTTCTTTCTCGGATTCGGTGGGAGTTCATTGCGTGATTTGCGGAAGAGACTTCACCTTTTCTTTTTAACAATTGTAGGAGGAAGGGAAAATTTTCAAAAGAGCCCACCCACACGGCGAAAATTTCGAAACGCCCCTGGCTGTGGCGTGGAAGATGGCACGTGAGACACGCGCGCTCGTCGGCCGGTAAAGATTTGAGCTGTTGGCGAGATGGAGAGGGGGGGGGGGGGAGGTGAATTGAGACGAAGTCGCCAATTGCAGGGTTTTCGATGAGCATTGGTCGTTTTTCCGTGAAAACGGCGCCATTTAGGGGGGCTTTTTGAAAATTTCCCTTATACATTGGGCTAATGTCAATAAAAACCAAAACTAATATATCTATGACAAATTTATCATCCATGAAACTAAATTTTACCGTCAAATTAGTTGGATGACGCGAGGCAGTTGACGGGTGTACCGATTTGAGGATTTATCCCTCTGTTTGTCACAGGTTTACCAGTTTGTATTTTTTCGTAATATTAATTTAATTTAATGGAGTGTAAATTTATCATGTGTGTACTAGTTTGGGATTTTTGATAGTCAAAAAATTAATTTGAGGTAAATTTATCATAAGTATACCAATTTGAGATTTTTCATTATATCAACCCATGATTTTCCATGGGTCATGAATTTTAACTAGTAAAGTGAAAGTAGAAATGGAGTAAAAAAGTGACAAACTGAGAAAATAGAAAAAGCAAAAGCATCCAAAGACTCTATGCTCGTTCTCCTCTTTTCCTCGCACTTGCTTTCTCGATCAAAGCCCTTTCTTCCAACCGCGTCCCTTCGTCATGTAATGGAGGAATTTGCGTGTTTGAAATTATCTAGAACATCATGCGAAATTGGCGGGGATGGCACCACTAAAATATTTCTTGTCTATCCTAGGCTTGTCGACGCGCGAGTTGATTTGACCTTTCCTTTATGGTCTTATGTAACTAAGAACGCGTTGACATGCATTGTGCATCGTCCGATTAGGGAAATGTTCGGAGTCGCTCCTGATTGATTTGAGCATCGATTCGACTTCCCACAGAGTAGCCGGACAACTGAAACATAGCTTCGGTATTAGAAGTCGCCATTTCTCCAACATAATCTAGCTCCAGGAATACGAAAAAAATGAAGCATGTTGATGCTTGAGTTCGTTCGATTTTTCCTTAATGGTCTTATGTAACTAAGAGCGTCGCTTTGCGCATTGTCTAACTAGGAGAATGTCCGGAGTTGCTACCAATTGATTCAAGCATCGATTCAAGTTTCTCACAGAGTAGCCTAACAACCGAAACATAGCTTCAGTATAAGAAAGTCACCATTTCTCTAACATAATCTAGCTCCAAGATTACGATAAACAAACGAAGATCGACATCCAAAAATGTTTTGTAAAAGGAGCGACGGACCTCGACGTCCTTAGTTGATATTCCAATGGTCGTTGACCGTCGTGGGACGATGGAAATCGATTTCAACAAACGCTAACGTAACTTACCAAGGATGTCACGAGTCCCCCTGACAACGGTGTCTTGTCGATTTGGAAGTCCTTGGAAACTTAACTTCGTTTGTGAAATCAAAGTGGGTCGGCATAAGTTTAGTTTTGTGGAGTCCATGAATCTAGTCTAGAAAGCTAGAGATGCGCTTTTCGAAAGGGGTGGTTTCCCTAATGATAAAAAAGGACAAGTATATTGAAAGTCTTGAAATTTGTTACGAAAGTACAATTGAGTTCTAAATTTTTTAAAAAGTACAATCGAGTTTTAAAATTTTCAAAAAATGCAATCAACAAAAAGACTTGATTGGAAGTCTTGAAACTTGTTAGGAAAGTGTAATCGAGCCTTAAAATTTTCAAAAAATACAATCAACAAAAGGACTTGATTGAAAGTCTTAAAATTTATTAGAAAAGTGCAATCGAGTCTTAAAATTTTCAACAAATACAATCAACAAAAGGATTTGATTGGACCAATTTGACAAGTTTTAGGACTTAATTACACTTTTTGAAATATTTAGGACTCAATTGCATTTTTGCGATAAGTTTTAGGACTTAATTTTACTTTTTGAAAATTTTAGGACTTAATTACATTTACATTACAAGTTTAAGGATTTTCGATGTACTTGTCCCTTAGAAAAATGAAAGGCATGAGGTTTTAACGAAAGAACAGATCTTGCATGAGAGTTCTATTGGATAGATGAGAGGGTAAAGTGTCAACGATCGAACCTTTACCAATGTTTTGAGAAGATCTCCATGTACTATTTCATTTTGATCAATGTCCCCCCTCCGTCATCTGCCGCTAGGGTTTTGCATGATTCGTTAAAATATAGAAGCCATTCTAAATCAATTTCTTGACTACCAAGATTGCTCTACAAAGGTTTCCTTTCTACAGGACAACACGCAAATTTGCACAATGTGAAAAGTAATCTCACAAATATGTTATAGTAGAGGTTGCAGCATAGACTCGACACAGACGGACTCGGTCGAGCCTGTGAAAGCACAGGTATAGCAGTCAGGCTCAACATCGAACCTAAAGAGCATTGTCCATGTCTGCCCATGACACCTTCTTCACACGATCATTTTTTGCTAAAAACTCAGGGATCTTCTTCACGAAGTTGATTGGGCTGTCCAATGAGATGCAGAAAGGGAGCCACCTGGATGGACCTTGACCAACTCACGAAAGCATTTATTGGGGGCCCCGCATAGCCCGACGGGCTCAAGAACATGATCGGGGCCCGCTTAAATGTTGATCCGGCCCGTGAGAGGGCACATCGACAAGTCAATCAAGAGGGAGAACCATATTAACCTAGATATACTAAACCAGTTTTACACATCAATCCTGAACTTGTTTTTACCATCGTTACTTGCTTCTGAATGAAAGGGTTTGGAAAGTGAAAAACCAACCAAATGATTACTTTCTGGAAATCACTAACGATCTAAATCATTACAGATCAGGTCAAAGGTAAAAGTTGTAAAGGAAAAAAACGTTTAAAAGCACAGCAGAAAATGCTACAATGGGTTTTCCATACTAGTCTACAAGATATTTGACCAAGACATAGTGCCTTTCTCAATCAAGAAAAGTTCAAAAAGCGTGAATGCCTTTTCAGGCTCACATCGTCAAGAATGCAGCTGGAGACTGTATGTATTGAAGCAGATCAAAAATGAGTTTCGGTGCTATGTACAAATCCGATTCAGCCGTGCCGATATTTTCCTACCAATATCAACATAGAAGAGCGATGGAGGAAGCGTCGTCTTCATTTGGAACAGACGAACAGAGCAAGCTTCTTCTATAAAAGCAGTGACGAGAACCATGCCCAAATGCCCATTATGGGGAACAAAACAACTGCAGATGCCTGAAATGTAGCAAATGTTGTGGAGGATGTGTTGTGAAGCAAGTGAGCTACTGATTTTGCCGAGTTATGGAACAGAAAGAACTAAGATATAGGTAGATTCATACCACAAAGAACACCACTTCATTAGTCACAAGTGGTGCCATGATCTCATTTCTTTCCATCTCTCTCTTGATGAAACCTTGCAGCTGCAAATAAAATCAAATTGCTAAATTTTCTTTTATAACCATAGACGATTTTGAGAAGAAATATGTGTGTATTTAATGACTTCTGTTAAAAATTTATGATCCTCCTTAATCTGAACATACACAGAACGCTAGCACTTGAATATGAGACATATACCAATTTTATACATGACCACCAATTTAAGTTGACAATGGCTAACAGTTATAGTTGCAGTTAGTCAAATTTTCGGCATATATATTCCCACAACTAACAAAAAAAATGGCTCCAGTACAGAGTAATGCATAGGCAAATACTCTGCTAGGGTGTACTATACATGTCCTTATTGTTACTAAGACATATTTACACATGGTGCTTGTTTGTTATTTTACAAAAGTTTGTGCACAAACCTCGTGATGATACTTCTTCACAGCCGAAAAGGCTCTCTTGGACAGATGCAGAGCCCCAGAGAGATGGGAAGTTGATGTAGGTTCTTTGACAAATGAATATTGATGTAACATCCCACGCACCATCTGAAGATGATTGCTGGTGATGCTGTCAATAAACTATAAGCCACACAAATGAAGTATATCTCATCAGAAAACACATACTTTGTGAATTATGAGCTTAAAAGAGGGACAAGATCATATTCAGAGCTTCAACGGCATGTGAACTAGTACTTAATATACCTGCAATTACCTTTAAGAATGTGCATCTTGTTGGATACACTCTCCTTCGAGCATTTAGAGTCCTCACCTGATCAACAAAGGAAAGTGCATATTAAGCCAGGAGGAAGAAATGGTGTAGCTGAAGCAATTCAATGTAATCACACGAGGCGGCATATCATGATATACTTCTGTAATCTGGAGAGCCTGCTCAAGGTGCTGAATTTGAATCCACTGCTCTGAAATGATGTCAGCCAGCTGTAAGCAAAGTGAATGAAAGATTACTAAAACCAGAGCGCAACAACAAATAAACAATCCTAGCGTAAAAATAGGTTTTTAATGAACTTCTAGGACTCTAGACAAGCTCGAACATCATATCCACCATTGAATTTTCTGTATCTACAACTCTATGAGTGAATTTTGAGGGAAGATTAGCAAGGAAATCTGGAAGATTAGCGAGACAACCTGGACTCTTGAAAATTGTAGAGCATACAATTTGCACAAGACTTCCGGTTTAATAGAATTTTAGGTCTATGATATAAAAGATATACCACTAAGTAAATTCTATACAATTGGGAACTAATATTGTGAGATAAGAGCAAATATAAGTAGACCAAGGAAATAGAACAACAATGTACTCAAAGATTTACGGTAGAGAAGTTAAAAGCATTGGTTAGGCCCTGCACGATTCTTTTCTTTTACTTTTTTCTTTTTGTAGAAATGCTTACAATTGATAGCATATGTTGTAACATTCACGTTGGATAATTATTGACAATAATGACAGCTTGAACTTGCCATGGCAAACCAACATAATGGTAACATCATAGAAAGAATCCACGCCTGGAATAGCTCATTTAGTCCTCTGTAATTTAAGATATATAAGAAAAATTATTGAACCAGTGAATTTGGTGAAACTGTACAATTCCACTAAGCAAGTGAAAGACCACCGGAGTCTTTGCTATTTGTACAGAATATGGCATGAAGTTCGTCCCTCTTCCATTTCTTTTGTTTTTTATAACAAAAAGTTTCTTTTAAAATAGTTACAAGAGCTTACTGAACAATCTGGACAGAAATTGCCTTAGACATGAGGACGTCCCATAAAACAGCCAAAGTTCAAACAAAGACATGAAAATTGTGAAACCAGCGTTGCATGAAAAGTTGTATAGTTCATCATTAAAGAGTCTGACTTCAAAAGCATGTCGTACATTTATACAAACATTTTTGTTGTTTTAACACCACCCGTAATCTGTTCCATCATATACTTTCTTTCATGGCCAACCGTTCTCTTTATCCGATATAAAATATTAGACATCCATTTCCCAAGCTGAAAATCCACAGTTGACTGAAACCCTTTCCAAAAGTCTTTGTTAACAAGAGCCAATGTGAAACCTTAAAAAGAACCTTGAATGCACCAAAACATAGTCTCTGCTCTCAATTAACTTACTACCATTATACTTTATTTTCTATACTCAAATTGCCTTTCCAGTCTCAGGCATGATGTAGCTCCTCTGGTAAACTTCTTTATCACGTGCACAAAAAGAGAAGTATAAATTCTCAGGCATAATATAGCTGCTCTAGGCTTGAGTCAGTGCTCTGCACATAAGAAGTATACATTCACATGTTCTACAGGAGTTGGTTCTGGTGTCTAGTTAACTCACTTTTGGGGTTCCTCTGATCATGCCAAACCGGAAATAACATATGACACGTAATAATGAAGATTAGAGCATTGTAACCCGTGATACCAGACAACAGAGGAGTTCATTATGGACAAAGGGTGCAAAATGGAAAACAGGTAAGCCAATGTTAAATGATAATAAGGTCAGTCATTTATGCACATCTAAACAGAAACTATTTAGATATGATCAAAGAAAGCTTGTGACATACAAGTTTTAAATGTATAGCTACAAGAGTTCCCCTTCTTCAGCATCCTTAACCTTTTTCAATAACATATCATAGTACATTTAGGAATTTTCACCTTTTCAACTTTTGAAGCAGTAACTTCCAGTCTAGCCTCAGCTTCCTTCGCTTTAGATTCCAAGACATGAAGATCAAAATTGTTCTTTCTTGAGACAGCCCATAGGTGTCGTACCTAAGAATTCAAAGGCTATTTTTGAATAACAATTGAAATTTCAGATTCGCTCCACAAAATTTATTATTTTAGAAACTCAAAAATAAGGAAACCCCCAAAACAGTGATACCAAATGGGATAACTCAAAGCAAAACCAAACAGAAATGGAACCTCTTCCTCTAGAGCTTTAAGCCTTTTATCCACATTTGACATGTCATCCTGCAACTTTTAGAAAGACAAAAAAAAGCCTCTATATCAGGAAACAAGAAGAATGAAAAAACTTAACTTTATGGATAAGAATTGCACAGTTATGACTCATGTAGAACCTTAATTTCTGTTACTTACATTGGCATTGTCTAGAGTCAACTGCAAGGAAATGATCTTATGTGACAGTTCTTCAACTAGCTTCTCATGCTGTTTGAGATGAAGACCTTTAGCATCCAAGTGTTGGGTCCTCTCTTCAAGGATGGATTCTGCATTGTTCCATCAGCAACTCTCATTTAAGGTCAGTACCCTCTCCAACAACAGATGCAGTGGCAGAGAAAATTCTAGGAACAATAACCATGAGTTTCAGATTTTTTTTTTCTACTGCTATGCAAGCAAACAGCCAGGATGTGGACAGAATAACAAATTAATTTTCGATAATCCTGATAGAAGCAATGGCATTCACATCAGTGGGTCCTTTTGCCAGAAATTTTTTTTTTCCTTAATATCATGAAGAAGCCTAAAAGAAGAATTACAATGGAAACCAAAACAGGTTAAATACTATGAAGTCCCCAAAAGAACAGCAAAAGTATCTGATGGTGTATAACATGATGCTCCCAACTTAGTTTCTCGATGTCAACGACGCAATGCCCAAACAAATGTAGCAATTCAAAAGGCTATTTCACACAAAAATTTGCTGATAGTATAAGCAGCGAAAAAATCACTACTTTGAACGAGAAACACCAGAGACCTACATATATAAGCAAGCAAGTTTTCATTGCACATTGCGTGAAAAGATACTAATCACTCAAAGAATATTAAACCCAATGAGATTATAAACAAGACCTTGCCACCCTACTTCCGTGATCTCATCTCCCAAGCTGCACACGGAGCTTTTTCGCCAATCACCAACTACCCTTCTACCAAAACCGGGTAACGTAACCAATCTGAATTCCACATCATGTTCAGCAGATTTACAATATCGCCAGTTGACTGCGTTCTTCCCTCCTTGATCTTATAATTTCTGGCCCTACAAAGATGGTGGTAAATTGAAGCCCACCAAGCTATTTTCAGAATGGAAAACCTGAACTAATACCATTCACGAACGTTCAGCTCCACTCCACAACCTTCCAGACGAGACCAGCAGCCCTTAAACCCACAAATTTTTACAAGCTCATTCACAGTCCGGACCTCCTTACGATCTAGTTTGGAGCCAATCATTCGTTCAAACAAAACATGGGCTCGACCGAACCACGACGCGTTCAGGCGGTAGGGAAGGAAAACTTACCGAGGCGGGCGACCTGGAGCTTCAAATCGCGCAACTCGCAGGCCAAGCCGTGGCGGGCCTGTGGAGCTGGGCACGCCGTCGACTGGGGGAGCTCGGCGGAGGCGCGCGAGAGACGGGGGAGGAGGAGGAGCGGGAAGATGGCCGGGAGCAGCCGGAGGAGGTTCGCCGCCATCTCCGGTGTCTCGCCTCGAGGACTCGACGACGGCGACGAGATCGGAGGGAGAGAAATAAAGAGAAAAATTTGAAAAAAAAAAGGAACGATAAAAAAAGAATGATTCTTGAAGGTCCTAAGCAAGACCTTTAATCGGCAGATTGATTCTTTTACACGTGGCACCCATATTTTCAGACTTACGTGGCCAAGTCAGCATAAATTTAATTCAAAAGTAATAAAAAAAGAAGAAGGCTAGAGCAAGGGGCCGGCGACTCTTGCCATGATCTCAACGAGGGCAATCGGGCCTTGCCGATGGATGTGCGAGGGCCCTCGCGTGGCGATGGCACCATTACTTGCCATGGTCGAAGTCTCGGCGAGAGCAGTCGACCCTCGCTCAATAGCGTGGCACTAGATGGCGCCGCCGATGATCAAGGGTTAGTTGGCCCTCATGGTCCTTCTTAGTGGGGGCGCTACCATCACTCGAGAGTGCCCGTCCTAGTTGGTGATTAAGCAACGGTCGATTGAGATCGTTGAGACTCCCATGAGGGGTGGATAGCCCATGCCTTCCTAATGGAGAGTGCGACAATGCCCCTTATCCCTCCACCAACCCTTGCATTGCAAGCGAAGAAGTTTGTTGGGGGTGCACAGTAAAAGCCGGATATCTTAACGCGAAGAGATCGCCAAGAGAGAGTTAAAGTCTAAGAGTCCGAGCCTAACATATGTTTAATTGGACCTATCTTCATATGAGATTTTGGTGAGATTATTGCTAATTATTTGAAAAATTTAAACTATTAGATAAAGGCATGAAAATATTCAATTGGGGCATGAAAATATTCAAATTTAGGACCTCTAGCTTTGATATTATATGAGATTTTAGTGGGATTACTGTTAACTGTTTAAAAACTTAAACTAATAAATGAAGGCGTAATTTAATATTTTAATATTCTATCACTAACAATCTCTCCTTCACTCATGAGTTTAGTGTTAGGTTTGCTCTCCCTTAATTCAGGTATTCTTCTGCATCAAGATATGAAATCTGTCACTGAGCTTGCATTGTTACACCACAATGCCCACCGCCTGGAAATTATGCCCAACTATTAATCAACCATTGGCTATAATACCAATTTGTTGAGGCGCTTGGAGTAAAAGTCCAATACCTTAACGCGGAGAGATTGCAAAGAGTAAATTCAAGTCTGAGCCCGTCAATATATTTAATTGAACCTATATTTGAGTTATGAGTCAATAGGGTTATAGCAACTGTTCCACACCACGCCACACCAAGTCTCCTATGCGGAAAATTTTTTTGGCACTACTTATTATATGCATCCTAACGAAGCCCAAAGTAGGGTTGGCAACTAATAACGTCTCAGTTTTCAAACTTTCAATGGAGATTCCGTCCAATGAAAATTCGGGATGACTTTTTTCAATGTCTACAAAGAGATTTGTAGTTTCTGGTGGATATGCACATACCAAATCCAAGTGTACAACGTTCTCTACAAGATGTTAACTTTACTAGATTACGTTCATCTCAGCAAATTCCAATAACGCTAACTAATGTGAGGTTTGAGAGGGTGAATATATTAAAGGGATAATGACACAAATAATCCATAAACTTTGGCTTAACGTACAATGTAGAACTTTAATTTATTCAGTGTAATCTATCAATTTTAGTTTAATGTTCAATGTGATTCCTAAATTTTTAACTTGTTCAATATGATTCATAGATTTTTGGTACATAATCAATTTAGTCCCTGAAATAGTTTAGGGACTAAATTGAACATATTCCAAAAATTCAGATATAATATTGAACGGCAAAAGGACACTATTAGTGCCATAACCTGTGTACAGAGATCACTTTGATGTCATAATTTTTTTCGGATCACTTTGATGCCAACTTTTTTGAAAAACGATCACTTTAGTGCCAATGCTGACATGGCTTGCCGGAAATCCTTCATGGCGCTGACATGGCTCGCTGGAGAGATCCATGACTCGCTGGAGAGGTTCAGTCAGCATTAAAAACAAAAAATGACGCCGTTTAATCCGCTGACGTGTACTCTTTTAGAAAAATAAAATTTACATTATATTTATTTATATTAAAAAAAAACATTAAACATTGCAGCAGCGGCGAGGGCTCTTTCGCTGCTACTGCTGCCACCCCACCACCGCCGGTAAGGGCCGGCGGTGGCGGGCGAAGTGGTTGGCGAGGGTCGCCGGCCCATGGCTGAGGCTCGACGATCCTCACCGAGAGGAAGCGATCACTGTTGCGACCCAGGCGATGGCGAGATCGGCTTCGCTAGATCTGGCGAAGCTTGTTGGTGGCCTCGCCCAGCAAAGGTAAGGTTGACCTTCAAGCGATGGAGAGGTTGGCCTCGCCTTTGTTGAGCAATGGGGGACCTCGCAGTCGCGACCCAAGCGACGGCGAGATCGGCCTCGCCGGCCCTCTCCTCTGGCCAGTCGCTGGATCGGCGACCTGGAAAAAGTTAGGAAAAAAAAGATTAAAAAGATTAAAAAATAAAAAAAAAGCCACATAATTTCCATGTGTACAAGTCAGACCATTTTATAAATGCCACATCAGCTTTTTGGTCGGAGTCATTAAAGTGATCTATTTTCCTCCGATTTAGCACCAAAGTGATCCGAAAAAAAGTTACGGCACCAAAGTCATTTCTGTATACAATTTATGGCACTTCTGGTGTCCTTTTGTCAATATTGAACAAATTAAAAGTTCAGGAACCACATTCTGCATTGAGCTAAAGTTTAGGGGCTACATTGAACAAATTAAAAGTATATTGACCACATTGTATATTGGGCCAAAGTTCATGGACTATTTATGTCATTTTTTCTTTATTAAAATAGCTTAGGGACTTGATTGAAACGATCGGAAAGCCTCGGATATTACCAACTATTACTTTAGTTTTATGGCCCTATTGTGATATTCGTGATTAAAACAGCCACCTTTCCTTCAACTGACTATCCTCTCTCCCGAGCGTCGTCTTACCATCTCTTTCCTCTTTTTTTTTTTTTTTCGCTAAAATCTTACCATCCCTTTCAATCTAAGAAGTCTCTGTTATCCTGATCTGTACTAGCTTCTTGTCCAGTTTTGGGGGCAACAAAGGACCTTACTCTAATTGCGGGGTCATGCATCACTGTCCAAGGTGATGAGGCGAGGACGGGGAGAAGAATTAGGGGCTGTGGCGTGGGGTGGCGCCGCCGGGAGTGCTGATCTACTCCCCGCCCTGCCCCGCCCGTTGCATCCCTGTGATTGCATCTAACCTAACACGTTCAGTTTCAAGTCCCTAGTTCTTCTTTGTACTGCAGTCTCTTCTCAATTCGCCTGACCGACTAAAATCAACTCTCATTGACCGGTTGTAGGATGAGATGTCGGCGGTTTTCGTTATTTCGTTGAAGTGAAATTTTTCACATGATCTTGCTGCGGGCAGTTTCGTGTGTTGTCTTTCCATCATATGGACTGCAGTTTTCACTCACATAATCTCCAACAAGAGAGAGCAGATGATACATTATTCTTGGTAACAAGGGATGATTGTACAACGGCACTTGTTCAATGCTTCCGAATTAAAGAAAATTATTAGGGAAAAAAAACTTTATTATCATATCAGGATTTTTTCTTTTTCATCTGAGGGAAAGTACACAGGCCTACAAGGTTTGGCCGTCCGCTTCCTCGTCTCGCTTCTTCTCAAGTCGATTTCAGTTGCTGCAATGAAATTCCAAGTATATACAGAAGTTAATAACACTGGCTTGAGCCCCAATTCATACCATAAAAGATTAATCATGCGCAACCCAAGCTTTCTCTAGACTCAAAAACACTGGCATGCTAACCAAACAAGACCTAGAGTTAGAGACCGACGAAATAGGTCTCAAATGTCAAGCCAGCATTCGAGACTCACCCGTTTCTCTTCTTCCATCTTTGCCTTAATGAACGAGTAAATTGCAACTCCAGCAATTGCAATAACCGTGCCAATACCAGTTTGAGTTGAGATCTTGTTACCTGTAAGGAGAGCACTTAATCAGTATCCTCTTTTTGCTAGGATTTCTTATCGAATAGTAGAGGGGGAAAAGGAAGCAAACACTAATTAAACTGGAATTAAATGCATACTCACCAAAAACTAAGATTGAGAAGCCGATCACAAAGACACGTTTGAGGACATTTCCAACTGCATGTGTTAGAGGTGCGACTCTTTCCAAGGTATTGGTGGCCAACTAAAAATCATATGGAAATGTTTGTCATTTATTAGGACCATTTGACTTGATACCAAAGAAACTTGCAAATTCATTACTTTGTTGATAATAGTCGGTTAACAAAAGATATTCTCTAGTCATACGAGTCGGATAGACATTAGTGCAATAGTACCTGATTATAGAGGTGGTAAAACATTCCCACCCAAAAGAGATCAGAAACAAACTTGGTCATACCCACTTTTGCAATTGCATCATTGAAGCCATGCTTCATCAGTTGAGGTCCTTCGATCTTCACATAACAAAACACAAGGATGAATTTTGGGCCTCCATATTTAAGTTATCACTTATAATTACACCAATCAGGAAAAAATAACACAAGCATTGCTCACAATAAGGGCTGGTGGAATGCAGACAAAGAGGGCGATGATGGAAATGTAGGCATAGATATTTGTACTATCCATATCGGTCTGCAGAAGATGACAAACAGATATTCACAAAAGATACCTTTGAGTTAGAGATGTCAATCATTGATTCATCATGCAAAAAGAAAAAAAGGCATTATAACAAGAAATATAAAAGAAGAATGATAATAGTATAACTGAACATCACCATGGCTTTCTTGGAGTATATACTTCTGTAAGTGAATGAAATGTTGGAAATCATAGCACTAATAAATCCAGTCCAATTGAAAGAGAGTTCAGTCAATGATGCCATGGAGACACCTGGATGATAAATCAAGCCAAAAAAACAAAGTTAGAAATAGATCAGAAAATACTCCTCCAGCATTGACAAATTACAATTCCAAATACTCGCATAATCCACCATGCAGCTAACGCCAACACATCTAAATACATAAACCAACCTGACTACCTACATGAGTGCATGCATGCCTGTCTGTGTAAAATAAGCTGCATGAATAGCAGTCATCAAGGAGCTAGATCCATGAAAGTGGAGATCTCCCAGACTAGAGATTTGAAGTCGAATAATGTGACTCAAACATGGTTGTATGCTACTGATTTCAAAAAGACAGTAAAAGAAGGTAGAACTGACCAAGGACAACAGGAGCCAGAGACAGCCACAAGGTAATGGGGATTGATTGTCCAAGTACAAATTGAGAAGCAGCAGCATTGAAGAACGGCTCAAGAGCTGAAATCAATATAGCAGGAATTAAGGAAGTAGAATATTATAAAACTAACAGGAAGAAGATGTAGAAAAGCGGGCATTATCTTTATCTTTTGCTCCCTATCAGATAAATAAATGCTATTTTACCTTTAATGGTATGCGTGAAGGAAACGGCAACAGCTGCAAAGGAAACATTGCTGGTAACGTGACCAAGTGCATGACAGACAGCAACAGGAATAAGCAACTTCAGGAGGTTTGAATCAATTGGCTGCGCATAGAACCGACAGCTTCAATAGTTTAGACAACAGATAATGTTGCAGAAATTAATGACAGCAGGGATGAAACAAAGTTATAGATTCAATACAACCTCAAACCCATTTGACTGTAGCAGATAACAGCAGGGGTTAATATGACAATGTGCACCGAATGGAATTGCACTTATGAGATTCAAGTATCATGTAATCACTATGCTAAAGTGACACATGGCGAAAAAAATAGAAAGAAGCATCTCCATTATACGACTTTGGCTCAATCAAAACAGCAAAGGAGATAATAACAGTGCATGGAGATTTAGCCTCTTCAATTTAAGACCGATGCCCTTCGAACACCAATTGCCACATAATGCCGATGACAGACAAGAAAGAAGGAAAAGGCCAAAATAGCCGGAGACTGCTAAGAATGGAAGGTCATATTCGTACATCCCTTCAAGTAAGTTTTTGGTGCACACACATCAACTAACAGTCCATGAACACTTATCACACATACAC
The DNA here is from genome assembly GCA_024500025.1 of Syzygium aromaticum. Lineage (NCBI taxonomy): Eukaryota > Viridiplantae > Streptophyta > Magnoliopsida > Myrtales > Myrtaceae > Syzygium > Syzygium aromaticum. The sequence continues at coordinate 27,761,757 of CM044889.1, read as the reverse complement.
TTGTACCATTACCCCATTCAGCACAAGATTAAAGCTGGACTATTTGCCACTGAAGGAAAGATTGCCATTCTATTTTTCCTTTAGAGAATGAACTGGGACTCAGCAAACTATCATTGGACGACTATGAATTAAGAATGCCAACTTTGTGTCCTTAAGCCACACAGGAAAAAAGAAGATGGCAGTCGTTTGTCTCTGTCATCCCACATCCGACATAGAATAATATAAGATAAGATAGAACCCAGACCGCAGAATCTGTGAATCTTTACACTCCAATCTCACAGTCCAACGCAGGAAAACAAAAACAAAACTGTTTTTGGTACTTCTTGCTGCAATCAAGCTCTGAAAGCTTCGGACTTTATGCTTCAATTCATCGTTAATAGCAAATAAAGAACGGAATAGAGCCGAAAGAAGAAGGGCAGATGAATGAACGGATGAACAAAATTACTGGGTCTGGACTTACAGCTCGCTTCGGGAGGCCCACGGCCCAGCTCACCAAACAGTACACCACCCCAACGAACAAATGCACAACCGACACAAAGCTGCAGAGTCCAACAACACGCAAAAACCAAAACCAAACCCTCGTCACCGTCCTCAAACATCCGCACAAAACCACAACCAGATCTCATCATTGTTAAGAAAGAGTTCGAGCTTACTAAGGATAGGGGAAGTAGTTGTATATCTTCTTGTTGAGGATGTTGAATATGACGTTCAAGAAGTACCTGCAACCAAGGGGGAAGAGAGGGCATTTCCGTAAATTCACACAGCGGCCCATCCCCTCCCGCTGGACCGGTGGAGAGGGTTTGAACGACTACTATTCGGACCGTTTTGGCAGTTGGACGCGCGAGTCCCAGTGCCCCCGGCGCGCTATCGTGCGCCGTGCGCACCGGGCTCAGCTTAGCGACGATCGGTAGAATTTAACTTGTGTGGACGAACAGTGGTTTCGGAGGCAATTCGAACACTCACCACATGAAGAAGAAGAATCCGGTGACGAGCGCCGGGTACTTCTCGAAGAAACCGACCGGCGCGATCTTCGCTTCGCTGTAATGAGGAGCCAGGAAGAGGAGAATGTCAGTTAGGCAACACGCTCGCCGGAGCTCGCCGAGTCGGAAAAACGGAAGGGGAACGGACCTCACCCGGCGGAATCGCCCCCCTCGGCCGGCGACGAAGCGGCCGCGGGGCCCGGCCGGAGGATCTCCCTCCTCCCCGCCCCACGCGAGCTCTCCAGCAGCAGCAGCAGCGCCGGCCGGAGCTGCCTCCCCCAGATCAGGTTCCCGCCCTCGCCGACGGCCCCGACCTGCCTCGGCGCGGCGAAGCAGAGGAGGCCGCCGCCGCCGACGCCGCCCCGGGAGCCCTCCCGCGGGAGCTTCCGGAGCTGGGGGACGGCGGCGGAGAAGGCGGCGGCGCGTGACAGCACTCGCGACTCCATGGTTCCAGAGAGAGAGAGAGCGATGAGGGAAGTGCACTATCAGTGGCTCTCCGCGCGGCCTCGTCAAAGCTTATGAGGATATCGCCGGGGCGGATAAGACTTAACCTGCGCCGGCGGCGCTATCATGCGCCGCGGGACACGGGCGAGCTGGGAGTAGGTGCGCCCGTTATCCTCGCGATCCGCTGTTTCGCGCCCCGGGGCAAGTCCGCGAATCATATTGAACGGCGAGAATGGTTGGCCACTATATTCACAAAATCTAAATCACAAATTATAATATTACACAACATGACTTCTTTAATTCGAATAACAAAAAAGTAGTTAATACCATAAAAAATTTCAAATTATATTTACCGCAACAAAAATTTCTTGAAATTTTTTTTTGTGTACTTGAGAACCCTAAACTTGCTTATTGTGACACAAATACCTTAAATTAATGTAAAAAAAATCTTGAATTTTTGCTAGTGTGATAAATATACTTTAGATGAAATTAAAATAGAGGGCATATATGCGACATAAAAAAGTTGAAGGTACTGTGAACAAATTCAAGGTTTTTGGTGACACAAAAAAAGTTTGAGGCATTTGCGTTACAATAAACATAATTCGAGTTCTTTTTTTTTTTTTTTGGTAGTATTTGCCCCTAAACAATTTAATTTTGCTTTCATTACAAAGTAAATTTTATAGTTGGCAATATATCAAAATCGTGACCCGAGGACAGATGTAGATGGACGGTGGAGATTGGTGGGGCTCACGGTAACGCCGTGGGGGGGAGCGGCGGATGGCGGTTGATGATTTGTGGTGGAGGATGAAAGGGTGAGGGGAGCGGTGGTGGGGGCCACGGCTTATCTACAGAGGGTATGGATATGGATTAGGGTAGAGGGCTTGTCCTGTCCAATCGTTGTTTGTCCGTGAAATCCCTTATCGGCTATTTTCGTTTACATCACCTCCTGAGATTTCTTTGGGATCTTTGTTTTTTTTTAATTATTTTAAGGTTGGGCGAGATTGTTTTCTGTTCTTGTCGAGGGAAAAAAACTATTTTTGAGTAAATGGAAAATGATATTTCCAGAACTATCGTGAATTTGCAATGAGATGGGCATGTGAATTGCGTTATAATATCCTGAATAGAAGATTTGATGTGGTGCGGTGCGATTAACATATCCTAACGGGCGTTTGTAATTTCGTTGTTTTGAGTGTCTTATTTTAGTAGAGGTTGTTCTCACTGAATATGTTTAATGTACTCGAACCTGATTCTCTCTTAATGGTTTCGTTAGATGAAAAATATTGGACTTCTGCTGCTCTTCTCGACAACTGAAATTAAAACCGATGGTTCGTTGGATCACTCTGAATATGCATTTGGGTTAGTGTTTGATGAAAATCTCAGTGGAGAAATCTCGTGAGCATTCGAGTTTTTGGGTAGCCTTCATGCTTCGATTTAGCGGAAGAGATCGGAGGTGGCAGTGGCGGTGGAGGTGGAGGTGAGCGTTATGCCATAGCAACGGAAACCGAGGAAAAGCTTTATGGTTTGGCCTAGCGGAAGAGATCGGGGACAAAGGCAGGCATTGTGGTTGGCAGATAAGATGGAGGTTCCGGTTGAGGTTTCTTGCTATAGAAAGAGACCTTGATTAAGGGATTGCACGTCTAACATTGGAGCTCACACGCGGGGAAAGTTTATTGAGCTACGTGAGAGTTCATTTAGAGATATTTGGGTGAAGATGCGACACAAAGGAAATAACTGTGAAGAAATTTGGGCTAAAGATGAACACGATCGCTCGTCTCTCCATGTTATAAATGCAAATCCATTGCACTTTCAATTCCATACATTTGCCAAAAATTCACTTAAGCCCATGTGAGGTAAGCACTAAGTGAAAAAATTATTAACAAATCTTTACAGCCTAATTTGAATTAGTGACCCCTAAAGGTAAATTATGAAATTTTAGGGATAAAATTCGTCGTTGCGAAATTTTTTTAGATAGCAAATATGAATGCAAATGTAGTATACAACAACTTCTTTGATTGCGCCTGATGGGCATTTTATAAAACGGCAATTTCGGTCCATGTCCCATCGCCCTCGTGGATAACTTTTCAATTTAGGGAAAGGTCGAGTACAGTTCATTTTCAAATTGATTAAGTCCTGCCACTTTGGATGGTTGCACATGTGGGGGCGAAAGATATTAAAGCTGTGCTACGTGGAATACAAGAACAAATTGAACCCTTCCTTTTGACATAATAATTCCTCCTCAATAATTGATGTATGGGGGTCATACAGAAGCAGGACTATCAAAATGGACCTCCCATCTATGTTTTCACCCAAATATATTAAAGTGTTTTACACATAGGCCACCTTAAATTTAAAATAGGATTAATACTATGACAAATTTCAAACTGATACGTCTGTGATAAATTTATCTCGAACTAATTTTTTGACAATAAAAAATCCTAAATTGGTATATTTACGATAAATTTACCATAAACTAATTTTTTTACCGTAAAAAATCTCAAACTAGTATACTTGTGACAAAATTACCTTTTGTTAAATTAAATTAATACAATGAAAATTATGAATTAGTAAACTTGTGACAAACGGAGGAATAAAACCCCAAATAATACATTTATCAACTGTCACATATCAGCCAATAGATATGCGGTCCTGCTGGTAAAAGGTTTGGAGGGTGGGGAAGCTAATATCACAGGTGAAGGGTTCGACTCCTGTCTTCTGCAAGAGATAGAACAAAAGTCATAAGGCGAACAGAGTTAGAGATAAAGCAGACCCAAAAAAACAAAAACTATCACATATCATCCAATTCCACAATTTGATGTTAAGATTTAACGGAAATTAACGGAGGGTAAATCTATCACATGTGTACCAGTTTTGGGTTTTTCGTGATTAAAAAAATTAGTTTTTGATAAATTTATCATAAGTATATCAGTTTATGGTATTTCGCAGTATCAACCCTTTAAAATATAGATCATAAAGTGTTTAAAAGAGAAAGCCAAAAAAAGAAAAAGGATTTTAGCGGGTGGATTATTGACCAACTTTCAACCCATTAAGAAAACAGGTCTTGGGTGCCTCTTCTATCTTGGCTCCTCTCCTCTCTCTCTCTCTCTCTCTCTACATCTTCGATTCGACTGATCGCGACTCTCTCTCCCCTTCCTCTTTGGGGCTAGGTTTCTCGAGCATAATCAGATTTGGGGAAAAATTGGTGAACCTGACATGCAACGGCATCAATTGAGAGCAGGAGTAGGAGAGCCCAATCATCAAGTCGCTCATTTCGAGTTGATTCATCAATTCTATGCAAATTCCGACTCACGGCGGCTTTATACACTTCATCAACCGTCACACATCCTGGACAACGATTCCATCACCGCCTATTATGGAATGTACAGGCGATGCCTCATTTTTGCAATAAGCAAAGGGAATGACATTTGAAAATGTCCTTTTGCTCTCTTCGGCGCCAGTGGCTTTGTAAATGGATGTTAATGAAAATGTGTATAAGCACTAGTGAAGCTCCCCATGAGGTTGAGTTTGTTAGTGTGATAGAGAGTGATAAGCCAGCAAAGATTGCTTTGCCACTCGATAGCTGTTTTGATTTTGACGCAGCTTGTGATTGATTTGTGCTTTGATCCTGCAGTCTCTGTGCAATGCGTGCAGGATCAAGAGCAGGAAGAAGATGCGGGCTGTGATTTATCAATCCTGTTCACAATTCAGTATTCATTCAATTTAGGTAGCGCCAATAATCGGTATAGCACACATTATTTTCTGTCCGAATCACCACAAAACCTGATTCATTCAAAAAATTAGAGATCCAACTTTTGGTTAAAGGTATTCCGTCGATGATCCATTTTCGGAGAAACAGTTTCTAATATGATTTGTTTGTACCTTCTTGATCTCCCAATCAATTCTTAGAAAGCGTTGAAGTTGTGCCGCATTATTTCTTATATTAATTTTTGCAACCATAATGGGAAAGATGGTAAGTCAATCATGCTTTAAAAGGAAGAAGTCAATGAAGGTAAGTCAAAGTGCGTTTGCCAAAGCTTTTGAGGAATACCAATAATGACATTAGGTAGATCGTTAATCATTTCGGTTTACTATAATGCACACAGTTAAACTCACACATGATATTAATAATTAATAATTTAATAATTATTTGAATTTTACAAAAATAATGTATTGATTATGAAAAGATGCAACTCTTTAAAAATGTGTACTTTGATGGAATGTACCTATTTATAGCATATATATAAATAATCTAGTCCTCTCTCTACCACACATAACACAGTTGTATCCTATTCTCTATCAAATAAAATATTTTAAGACAAAAGTGGGTTAAGGGAGAGGAATCATATTTCTTCATTTATCCTATTTTTGCAACAATCATTTTCTCAAAGTTATTACTATGCATAAAAAAATGTCTTCATCCTTCTTGTCGTGAATTAATCATAAAGATCTAAGATTCTTTAATTTAGAATTTTCCCATCAAAAACATTATTTTTACATTAAGCCCTAATTCAGATGATTAGGGAGATTGACAATGTGATAGTTATAGACATTTAGATGCCATTTTAGGTGCTGTTGTTCCTTGAAGAAAGTTGTATGCATTTATCATATGATGCAATGTTGTATTACGCTTAAATATAACTAATCAAATATAATTTTTATTTATTTTCATTTCGACCAAAAACAATAGATTTTTTATTCCCATTTTGCAATATAAGAAATTTTTTATTCACCACGGATAAAATGAAACCATTTAAATTGAAGATATTAGTATTTTAAATCATGCTTAATTCTTAATAATTTTTTACCAAATACTCCTTTTAATATTTCAATGCCAACACAAGAGTAATATAGTGTTGCAAGGGGTACCTGAACTTGCAGAAGCAACTCCTGAAGTTTTGTGTAGGAGCAGCATTTTGTACAAGTTATAAAATCTAAAAAATGACGTAATGGATTCCCGCCTTCTAAAAGGCTGTCAGAGCTAGAGGAGTGAATTAGGCTATGTAAAAAACCGAACCACCATAAATTTTATTTGCATATTTTGTATCTTCTTAAATTCTTTACTATATGCTTTGGCGTGTCTTTGAGTTCCTATCTCTCTCGATTCCTTTCTCTCTTCTCTCTCCATTGTCTCGTTCAACCTTCAGCCACATGGGGAGGGTTGAAGCTAGTCTCACTGCCTGCCCCCCCTCTTTCTTGTTGATTTTGATTGTGTTTTTTTTTTTGTTCTTTTCTTATTTCTTTCTCTCCCGATCTAAATATGAGAGTTCTCTTCTCCCGATCTAGCTCTAGATTTGAGAGTTTGAACTATCATGGTTTAGTTCTAGATATATAAATTGTCCTCTACCAATTTAGGTATGAGATTTTAATAAATATTTTTTTGGAGATTTGGATACCTCGATGCTCTGGTCATGTAGTGCTCTGCCTCTAGCTTCAATGATGATTGTAAAAGCTCTGACATCTTGATGAACCATAGAAATTTGTTCTCCCAAATGTTGCATATGTAATTGTTCAACCTGTTTTTGTTATCTCTGTATGGCGATGGTGTAGAGAAACTCGAACTTAGGTGCGCACCACTAACTAGCAATGTTGTAGTTACCAGAGAAAGAATTTTCAGCATATGCTCATTATTAGCGAAGATATGAGATCCAATGATAGGCCATTGATTATTTTGCTTGACAAATCCGTTTTTGTGAAACGAGCGTGTGCTTAACCTTCGTGGTGCTTTGTTGATCCTCTTTACTTTCTGGATTTGGCTTTGTTTTGCAGTATTATTGGTTTTACTCGGCTTGGATTTGCTACGAAGTTTATGTATTTATGATGTATCTTTTCTGAGTAATAAATATAATTTTTATTAGACAAAGAAAAAGAAACTCCTTTTAATATCTGATTGATAGAAGATTCTACTTCTACATAGGTGATTTACATTTGAGCTTGGCTAGCATAACAGTCCTTAATCCACTATAATAGAATTGACCAATTCTGGGCCCCATTCTTCAAGAGACCTGGAAACTTTGTTGTTCGATTTTCACTCTAAGTTTTATGGGTCTTATTCAATTGACACAATATAATGTCCAGCTCCACCTACACCTTTAGTTTATTTACTAGTTTTTTGTGGTATAAACCTTTTCTTTTGTTAGTAATCTCTATAAAAAATTCTTTTATTCATTTTTTCCCTTAAAGCCTATCCACAAACTCGTTATGCATGGTAACATGATAAGTAAAGAAAATGATAATTGCCCAATTAGTCTTAAACTTATTGTACGGATGAAGATTCAGTCTTGCATTTTTTAATTTTGGCAATTTAATCCTAAATCTTTGCATGATAATGTAATTATTTTGGTCAATTTTCACTAGAAATTGCTGATGTTTCTGAGTTTGCTTGAAGAGTTTGTGGTCCTGAACAGGCCGTTGCTCTCAGGATGGATTAAGGACTGTCACTTCATCATTTCTCTTTTCATTTCAGCGACATAAATAAACACCTATCATCATGTTTTTTGCGAAAAAATGTTCTGACTTTCGTAAACATTCAATTTATCCCCTCTTGGTTGTCATGCTTAGTACATGTTACCATGTGGTTCAAATTGCCTTAAAAAGTTTCAACTCCACAAGCAATCTCTCAAACATGATATCAAATGAAAATGTGTATGACCTCTTCTGTTTCTGAAATGATTTGTTGAATCAACCACGGTACAAATTATTGGGGTGTCGTTTATACTCTCCAGTGATAAGACAACATAGGGGTCCCGCTCGATGGAGCTATGAGTTGGATGAGCAAGAGGCACAATACGGTTGCTTTATCTACTGCTGAGGTAGAGTATATGGCCCTTACTCATGCTACTAAGGAAGTAATCTGGATGAGCATATTGTGTAAAGAACTTGGTTTTACACAAGGAGGAGTGACTATTGGGTGTGATAACCAGAGTGCTATATTCTTGGCTAAGAATCCTGAATTTGATGCAAGAACAAATAATATCAACATACAATATCACTTCATTCGATAGAAAGTAGAACAAAAGGTTGTAGTACTGGATAAAATTGACACATAGGTGAATAATGCATATTTTTTTACCAAGGTAGTGAGTGCAGACAAGTTTGAATGGTGTATAATTGTGTTGGGTCTAAAGAAGCATGTGGAGTATTCACTAACTGGGAGAATGTTTGGGCATGGTTCATACTCCCCATCGACAGGATAGTAAGGGGAGTCCCACTTTGTATATATTGAATCAAATTATTGTGTATATATATATATATATATATATATATATATATATATATATATATATATATATATATATATATATATTCTCTTTCTCTTGTAATTGAGAGATATAACATAGATGTGTGATGTGTTAATTATAGTGGAATTCTCAGCTGGACGTAACCCTAGTTTAAGGATCAATCAGGATAAAACCTTGCGTCTCAAATTTTCTTTCTCACTTTTACTCTCTATGTACGAAGTAAGTGTTGGGAGAATCGACTAACCTATTCGATGCACTGCAAACAAATTTTCCAGAAACGTACGTTGAATCACCAATGAACGATGGATGAATATACTTCATGTTGGTCTGAATACAATCACGAGGAAAGTATTCTCGTTCCATAGCGTTAATGCCGATTGTCTTCTCAAAATAGATACATAATCCTTATGTATTGTTCTTTGATGAAGAGTCCACCCATGATGAGTGTGTCCAAGGGGTACCATTTGCTTTAAGTATAAGTGTATTTGAGAGACACATTTTGAAAAGATGCGTGGGAAGTCTCTTAAGGGAAGTTAAGATAACTTCCTTAAAAGGTAATCCAATAAGAGATAAGTAAGTTCTGCATAATAGAACACACACACACACACACACACACACTCTCTCTCTCTCTCTCTCTCTCTCTCTCTCTCTCCTCTCTTCATCAAAGAACGATGCATAGGGTTTTGTATCTAATTTGAGAAGAAAATTGACATTAATGCTGTGGAACGAGAATACTTTCCTTGTGATTGTATTCGGACCAATTTGAAGTAAATTCATCCATCGTTCGCTGATGATTCAACGTATGTTCTTGGAAAATTTGTTCGTAGTGCATCGAACAGGTTAGTTGATTTTCCTGACACTTACTATCTACATTGGTATCAAAGCCCGAGTTATGGTTTCTGTCTTGTTTTCCGTCAAATTTTTACGCTTGTTATTTGATATGGGAATCGAGAGGATGATCTTCATATCGTTTGGATGTTCATTGCTCGGAAATTGCAACAAGAATCATCGAAAATGAAATCGGATACGAAGAGTGGGTTTGGAGGATAAACGTTGATTTTGTTCTGATTGTTTTTTTGAAATATTTTTCTGGAGAAAATCTTTTTTGATCATATAGAGTGAAAGTACTCATTGAGATGATCAAAACGGCTAGTGGCACGCTGCTAGAAGACGCCAGATGCGCCCCCACGCATGGCTAGAAGTTGCGGCACGTGGGTGCCACGCCCACTATGTGTTGGCACTGCCAGCGCGTGAGCGCCACATGTGCATCAGCCAATCGACATGTGCTGACGTCAGCAAAACTGTTGATAATTGACACGCTGACGTCATTGATGGCGTCATCTCGCCGGCGAACCGGCCCTCCGATGATTAACCGGTCGAAGACCCGACCTATCTAGCGACCCAACCCGATTGAAATCGGTTGGACCGGTCAGACTGTTGACTGGTTGGATCGGTCGGACTAGCTAGGAGCCGAAATGGCGCATTGGCTTGTGCGCCACATGCGCCGTGCACAAATTAGCGCGTGTGGGCGCATGGAAGGTCGGATTAGTGCGTTTTTGGTGTTGTTGCCTTTGTATCGACGTCCTCTACATTATGGTATAATTATTTTACATGTTTTGAGACTTTTAAAGGTATAAAAGTACATATGAAACCCCGAGTACGCGTATTTTTATGTATAAATGCATTATTTATTCCCTTTAACCTGTATTTCATTATGGTTTTTGGAAATACAGAAGTTAGCCTGCATGCAAATGGCCACATATATGTTGTGTAGAGCTTGGTTCAATGATGGCATGTATATGATTTAACGTGCTTGCAATTTCTTGATTTCGAGCATACTTGAACAATGGCTAGAGATCATTGTTTTCCATTATGTCTTGAATTCCGCATATGATTATATTTGATGTAATGAATTATTTGTAAGTTGGTGATCATTACATGAGGTCACGTAACAATTTTTTTTTAGTGCAAGTTTGTAAGTTGATAGAATTAAAAGGAGTTATCATCTAGAACTTAAAATTTACGTAAATTAAACAAGTTAATGATAGTAGAACAATTGTATGCTGAAACTGATTAGGAACATAGTGAACTTTCATTTCGATGTCTTTTGTTGAATTATTATTAATTTAGTTTGTCTTTGTTGCAAATTAAAATATTTGTTTATGTGGAAAAATGTGCTAGTATTGATTCTGCATTTTTTATGTTAATGTGTAGTAGAAATTGATTATGGCTTTGGCATCCAAGACCAATGTGGCTAACCTTAACAAGGATGAGAAGCTGAATGGTGATAATTATGATATTTGGTACCGAAAAGTTTAGTATATCTTTGAGGAGCAATAGGTTTTGAAAACCCTCAACCACACCATAGATGAATCTGAGCATGAAATCTCTGCTCAACACAAAAGATATCAAGAAGCTTATCAAGCTTGGAAAAAGAAAAATAACATTGCTTGCATCACGTTGCTAAGCTATATGCAAGGTGATTTTATGTGTGAGTTTGAAAGTTATGACAAAGCTCAAGCAATATTGGTATCAAAATATATACGGAATCTTTATGCGTCGTTCTTTGATGAAGAGAGGAGAGAGAGAGAGTGAGTGTTCTATTCTACAGAACTTACTTATCTCTTATCGGATTACCTTTTAAGGAAGTTACCTTAACTTCCTTTAATAGACTTTCGTCGCACCTCTTCAAAAGGTGTCTTTCAGACATACTCATAATTAGAGCAAATGGTATCCTTTGAACGCACTCATTATGGTGGACCGATGAAATATAACATCTCCCACTCGCACATGATGAGTTTGATGATGCTCTATCAAGAACATAAGGCATTCAACATTCATCTACTTTAGAAACAATTCATACTGGCAAGAAAGCTGTGCGACCAGTGAGTACACCTGCACTTGAGAGCTCTAATTATGCACTTATTAGGGACAATATAATGGCTATAACCCTAAAAAGAAATAAACAATTGATGTCTTAAGTGCTCCAGACATATTTTGTTACATCAGCCCAAGTATATTTATCCCTCAAAGGCTATACTTGACTATTCTTAAGAACACCATGTATTTACAATTATTTCCGAAGCCATTGAAGGCGAAATAATTGGTCGACCGGTAAACATATGTGATAGATGTAAAATAACAATAGTCTTCCTTCGTACACATGTCTCTCTCTATTCAGAACAACTGCTTTTCTAGACACGTCTATAAAGCCATATATATTCATGATCACCAGTAACATGCTAAAGTAGCAGCATTGATCTTCTACTTCAAGAACATAGCTAAAAGTAACATATGGCACAAAGTAAGGTAAATTATAAATTACCTCAAGGGCTCACATGATGAATAAATAGGGATAATTATACTCATCTCCCTTTCGGTCGAATAAAGCACATGTAGTATGAATTACATGCTATAGTGGATTTCTCTTTCTATAAGAGCGTATGTCATTTATTAAGCAGATCCACTATACGTATCTTAGTCTAAACATGGTCGCATGCTTCTCACGTACTCATGTTTAGCCTGAGTGCTATATCGGCTCGCTTTTCATAGCGCCCAATTTAGTACTCGCATCCGGCTACCTTCAGGTATATATGATTATGGGACTATCATGTTCGGTCTTATCACATGCGAATCACATACCTCATCTTGATTCCAATCAAGGTGACATTAAATCGTTTTATGTACTAAATTGCTATTCTAATATTTATATTACATATCGTCTCATCTCAACCCGTTTACTATAGCGTTTGAGGTAATTGCTCGTGTAAGTGAGCCAATCATTGCCTGGTAACATACCTTTCAATATATATGTATTTATGTTAGTCTCATAACGTTGTACTAATTGATAAAACATCAATTTATTAACAAACAAGTACAATACATATACACACATAACCAGTGATTCTCAACAATATTACATAACACATTCTACATAACCCTAGAGACATCCTGTGAGTCGAGAATACATCTCTAGAAACAACCTTCGTGAATAGATCAACAACCATTTTGTTGGTTGAAATATATTGCATGACTAGCTACTTTTTTTTGCGCTATTATATCTCTGATGAAGTTATTCTTTATGTCAATGTGCTTTGTCCTACCATGATACTTAGGATATTTCACATAGGCAATGGCTGCTTGACTATCGCAACATATTATCACTAGTCTTGAGACATCAGTGACAATGACTAAATATTCTAAGAAACGTTGTAGCCATACTGCTTCTTGCACTGCAGCAGAACATGCAATAAATTATGCCTTTATTGTAAATAAAGCTGTGCTTGTTTGTTTCTTGTAGTTTCAAGAAATTGCACCATCATTAAGCAATAATGCATATCCAGATGTTAATTTACACTCATCCAGGTCTCCTCTCCAATTAGTATCAAAGTATCTTAATAAGTGTAAATCACTCCCTTGATAGCAAAGTCGATAGTCCATTGTGCCTTTCAAGTATCTCAGGATCCTCTTAACTGATTTCTAGTGTGCTTGACAAGGATTTGATTGATATCGGCTCACTAACCCCACATCATGACATATGTCGGGTCGAGAACACATTATAGCATACATCAAACTTTTTACTGCGCTAACGTATAGAACATTTTCCATTTCTTTCTTTTCTTCTAGAGTTTTAGGACATATCTTAGTACTCAGCCTTCGCCTTGCATGACAGGGGTATCAATGGGATTACAGTGCTGTAGATTGAAGCGTTCAAGAATCTTCATCATAAAAGACTCTTGTGACATGGCAAAGAGTTTCTCTGATTAATCTCTTTCAATCTTCACTCCCAATTTATATGCAGCTTCTCCCATGTCCTTCATTTCAAAATTAGAGGACAACCATTCTTTTATGGTTATAACCAAACTCTTGTCAATCCCAGTCAAAAAGATATTGTTCAATAAAGAGATAAAATCACAAATTTATCCTTAGACCGTTTGAGATACAAACAGTGATCTTCTTTGATCATTGTGAACCCAAAAGAAGTTATGGTTCAATGAAAACGAAAATACCAATGATTAGATGATTACTTAAGGCCATATATTGAGCGATGAAGTTTGCAAATTTTACGCTCCTGACTTTTAGCAATGAAACCTATCAGTTGCTTCATATAGATTTCTTCATCTAGCTCTCCGTTGAAAAATGCTGTCTTTATATCCATTTCATGTAATTCTAGGTCCAAATATGCGACAATGGCTATGATAAGGCGTATGGAGGCAAACCTTACAACTGGTGAAAAAGTTTTCTTATAGTTTACATCCTCTTGTTGAGTATAGTCTTTTGCCACAAGGCGAGCATGCCCTTCACTTAATCTTGAAAACCCATTTGTTTCCAATAGCCTTGCGATTGGGTGGCAGATCAACCAAGTCCCAGACGTGATTTGTCCTCATAGACTCCATTTCATCTTTCAAATCTTTTCTCAAATTTTCCTTGTTAGGAGATGAGACACCCTCTTGAACTGTCTTAGGCTCCACATCGTCTTGTAGAGCAATCATAAATGCTTCCCCTTCAATCTCAAATCGACGACGGGGAATACTTTTACTATTACTTTTACGTAACTGTCGCGACCTAAAATTTTCTCAGGCTAATGGATTATTAAGACTAAGCTTAACCCGGGTCCTCCCAAGCCCTACCAATTCGCAACTTAGGATTTAAGTTCTTAACGTGCAAATGTTTTCATATTTGAAGTCGTCACTAATTTATTTGTGGTGGGTCGATTAGAAACCTAAATAAAATATAGGGATATATGTTTTATTCCTACGAACCAGAGATTCTAAGCTGGGGGACTTGGTTACGCTAGATCTAGTCTAACGCCATTTCGGTACCTTTTCTTTTCAAAAAATATTTTGGCAAACAGTTTGGATTCATTTTAACTTAGTCACTAGCATGTGAGGTGATCATGCGGGTGCGCAAACTACCAAAGTAACACCCAATAATTAAAACATTAAATAAATTGCAAGATTGTGAAAATTACTTACCTCAAAGTAACGTAAGCATCTGCATTATTAGCTAGAAAATCACATCGATAATCGTAATATGATTTCTAATTAACAAGCAGTTCACTCAATATTTTTTTTTTGATTTTCACTTATTTAAATGAAAGCTAACCTATATGTAATGACGTACAAAAATTAACATACGATTAATGCAGCCTAACATGCAAACTATATATCATGCAACAATATGACCTATTTCTAATGACGGACAAATGATTTATTTTTGGTAATTTCAAATGAAATTCGGAATTAAAAATTACTCAAATTAACATGCAATCTATTCTAAAAAAAATAATTTAATCTATCCTAAAGTGACTTCTTTTTGGTATTTTTATGAAAATTCGAAATTATTAAATATCCTAAATAATCCACTAAGATTAAAAAAATCTTTAATTTAAACCAGGAAATATGCTACCTTAAATCCCAATTTAAATCAAATACTTATTTTATTCTTTTAGATATATTTAAGATTCCCTAAGCATGCAAAATTTCTAATTTAAATCCTAACTAACATATTTTTTGATTTTCTTTATTTAAAAGGAAAATAATTAAACAAAAATAACAACCACGTTCAAACAATCCACGTAATCCGCAAGATTCTTCTTATCGAATTCAAATTAGGCAAAGAAATCAAACTAACGGTCATATCTATAGGGTTATAGATATTGACGGAAAGCTGATTGTTCAAATTTGGAAAGTAAATAAAATCTATTATTGCATCCAAGTGATTATGGATAAGATAATGATTTTCCGTATTGTCACGTATCGTACCTTAGGGATAAAGTCGGATAGTCGTCTAGGTACATTGCCAAATTAGGAAAAATTCCTAATTTTGTGTGTTTTCGAATATTGCAAATGAGGCAAATATTATCCTAAGATATCTAGCTATCCACCAAAATATTCATGAAATATTTGAACACCCAAAAACTAGGAAATTAAGTATTTAAAAGAAATATTCGGATAATCTTACCTAACTGGCGGATAATTCCAAATTTGAACTCGGATCGAACTCGGGCTTGCGGATTGGGACGGTGACCGATAACGGGCGATTGTTGGCAGATGCGCCAACGATAATGGGGATGATGAATGGTGGTGGTGACCAGTAGTGACGCTCGACGGCCGGTGGTATGTTTGCAATGTGATGCTCACGGTGGTGGGGGCCTTTGGTGTAGATCACGGATCGAGCAACAGGGTCTCAAAAACCTGCAAAACAATAAGTGCTTCACTGTTGTCAAAGAAGGAGCTCGACCGAGAAGGGTCAACGTGGGCTTGCGGTGATTCACGGTTCTCGACGAAAAAATTGTATGTGAATGGGTATTGTGCTTGCCCTCCCTTTTATACTCTCCACTATCAGCTTGCACTCTAAAATCACCAAAAACTTGATCTCCTTTCCACCGCTTCAAGATCTCTTTTTATTCTTGGCATGCACCCAAGAATCTCTCTGTCCGTAAGTGAATTTTCTGGTTTGCGTCCCTTAGAGGTGGAAGCGCAACCTTCACGAGAAGAAGCAGCTCCTTGTGCGGCCGATGGCAGGAACATCGGGGCACTTGCTATAGTGTTGTCGAAGAAAGCAGTAGTGGCAGGGGCTCGCAGGCGCAAGGGCAGCAGCGGCAGGGACTGCGGGATTGCCCGGGCACGGCGGTGAGGCAACGGTCTCTTACTCCTTGCTCTTGTTCTTACTCACGTGTATCTCTCGTACTCTCAAAGATTGTCTTCTTGAAAATAATGAGACCTTCTCTGATTGATGGGTATAATTATATATTTATATCGCAACCCTAGGTTAATTGGCTGGGCTTTCTAGTCCTAATAAGCTTAGGCTTAGGCTTTATCCTTTAATTTTTATTTAATTCCAAGTTGGTTGAATTAATTTGGGCTTTTATTCAATTAAACTTGATGGGCTAATTTAAGCTCAAATTAAGACAACAAAGGCTTTTTTGACGTGTGATTTTCGGCCCCCAATCCCTTGAGTGAGCCGAGTTTCATTCGGTGCCCGAGCTCGGTTTACGTGATGAATTTTAAGCTCGCTTGCCATCACCGGTCCGATGCAGAATGCAACTAACCTATATGAACTTAAACTATATGCTATGCAATGTTAATATTTTTATTTAGGGGTTAAAATTTAATCCCTAATTTTTTATGCAAATTATTATTAAATGATCGGTCGAAATTTAGGTGTCAACAGTAACTGTATTTCTTGAGAATTTAGTTCGCCAGGTGACGCTACACTCCCACTAGGTTTTGTATGTTGAGGTAAATCTGTGTTTCTCTCAATAACATTAGTGGGTGTGTTATCGGGATCTTCTATCTCATACAATTATAAGTTCATAGCGATCTCACCTCTACTAGGAAAATCATTCTCCAAGAACGTGACATCTTGTGACTTCATTTCAGTCACACTTCCATAAGCTTGTTCGCATATGAACACGTATCCTTTGGAGTGTTTAGAGTATCTAATAAAGATATACTTCTTCCCTCTAAGGCCTAATTTGCCATATTTATGGGAAGAATCATAAACGTATGCTGCGCACCTCCAATGTCGTAGATTGCTTAAGTCTAGTTTTCTACCGATCCATAATTCATAGGGGGTGGAAGCAACTGACTTAGAGGCACTCGATTAAGTATATAGAAAGCAGTCAATAACGCATCTCTCCAATATGAGACGGGTAGATTTGCTTGCGTCATCACAGACCTAACCAGTTTCAATAAGGTTCTGTTCCTTCTCTCTACAACTCCATTTTTGTCGTGGAGTACCAGGAATAGTCAATTGTCTTACAATTTCCTTTTCATCATAAAAAGCCTCAAATTGTTCAGATGAATACTCATGTCCGCGATTGGCTCTTAATGTCTTTATTGTTTTGTTCAACTGATTCTCTACCAAAGTTATAAACTGTCTAAAGCAATCAAATGCTTCGGACTTATGAGAAATCAGAAAAGCATAATTGAAAAGCGTGAAGTCATCTATAAAAGTGATGAAATATGAGGCTCTATGCCTCACCCTCACATTTAATGGACCACAAATGTTAGAATGTATGAGTTGCAATGGAAGTTCAGCTCTGGTTCCTTTACCAAATGGTTTTCTAGTTGTTTTTCCCATTAGACAATGTTCACATATGAGTAGTTCAATATTAGCGAATGATCTCATAAGGCCTTCTCTTGCTAATTGTTTAATTCTTTGTCACCCAATGTGACCCAGTCTACTATGCCAAGTAATTGCATTAATGTCCACATTACTAGAAGAAGCAATTAAAGAAAAACAACCATCAACATTAACTTTGTACACATCATAGTTAATGTCTAACACTATAAAACCACTCAATATATGACCAAAACTATAATACACTGTTCCAAACAAAATGTCAATATAATCACCATAAAAATTAAATACATAACCTAAGTTAAGAAAAACAACTACAGAGACTAAGTTTTGCCGAATATCTAGAGCATAGAGGATATCATGTAGGAATAGGTTTCAACCACCACGTAAGGTTACTTTATATGTGCCAAAACCCTTCACTTCAACTCTTGAGTTATTTCCAACATACATCCATCTGCTTCCAAGCTGTATTCGACGATACTCCACACATGGTTCTTGGTCTCTAGTTACGTGGTCTGTTGTTCTTGAGTCTACAGTTCATGTTGGATAAGATTCAGCAAGCATTACAATGTTATAAACAAAGGCATTATTCAAAGTAATAGAGTAATGTGGTACTTCTTTCGGCTTAGTGCATTCATGAGCGAAGTGGTCTAGTTTACCATAATTATAGCACTTCATCTTGGCCTTGTCGTTTTTCCCGCCATACTTCTTGTGTCGGAAGGTCTTAGCTCTCTTGAGTGCCTAATTAGTTTTTTTTCCTTTATTGTTGAATTTATGGTTCCTCTCGCTTTTAAAGCCCGAAACTTTGTTCAAATCTGATTCAGCAACATAAGCATGGGTAGAGGATTTTGCAGCCTCTAGGCGCTCATCTTCTAATTCCAAATGACGCGCAATATCGTCAAATTGATTTTCTCATTGTGCGTCATATTGATTTTCATATGTTCCCAACTGTCAGGAAGAGACCTTAGAACAGCCTGAACTTGCTGTTCATCAGTTAGGGTATGACCTGCCGACTTCAGCTCACATATCATTTTTGACATCTACCGAAAATGAGGCATGATGCATCATCATTAGATTTAAGCGCTTCCGATATGTGTAAATCTTGATGGTAAGCCTCCTTAACTTGGTGGCAGATGTATCCTCAAACTTATCTTTCAAGGCAACCCACATTGCTTAAACTTTGTCATAACTTTCAAACTCAAACATAAGATCATCTTGCATACAACTTTGCAATGTGCTATGAACAATGCTATTTTTCTTTTTCCAAGCTTGAGAAGCTTCTTGATCTATTCTATGTTGAGCAGAAGTTTCATACTCAGGTTCATCCATGGTGTGATTGAGGGTTTCCAAAACTTCTTGCTCCTCAAGAATATATTGAACTTTTTGGTGCCAAATATCATAATTGTCACCGTTAAACTTCTCCCCCTTGTTAAGGTCAGTCACAATGGTCTTAGATGCCGAAGTCATAATCAATTTCTACTACACATTGACATAAAAAACGCAGAATCAATACTAGCACATTTTTCCACATAAACACACATTTTAATTTGCAGCAAAGACAAACTAAATTAATGATAATTCAACAAAAGACATTCAAACAAAAGTTCACTATGCTCTCAATCAGCTTTAGTGTACAATTGTTCTTCTATCATTAACTTGTTTAATTTGCTCAAATTTTAAGTTCTAGGTGATAACTTCTTTAAATTCTACCAACTTACGAACTCCCACTAGAAAAAATGATTACGTGACCTCACGTAATGATCACCAACTTACAAGCAATTCATTACATCAAATATAATCAGATGCGGAATTCAAGATATAAAGAAAAAATAATGATCTCCAGCCATTGCTCAAGTACGCTCGGAATCAGGAAATTGCAAGCATGTTAAATCGTATACATGCCATCATTGAACCAAGCTCTACACAACATATATGTGGCCATTTACATGTAGTGTAACTTCTATAATTCCAAAAAACCACAGTGAAATACAGGTTAGAAGGAATAAACAATGCACTTATACTCAAAAAATACGTGTACTCAGGGTTTTATATGCATTTTTATACCTTTAAAAGCCTCAAACATGTAAAATAATTATACCACAAAGTAGAGGATGTCGATAGGAAGGCAACGGCACCAAAAAACGCAACAATCTGAGCTTCCATGCGCCCACACGCGTTGCCTTTGTGCACGGTGCTTATGGCGCACGCGCCAGCGAGCCATTTTGGCTCCTGGCCGGTCCGACTAGTCCAACTGGTCAACAGTTAGACCGGTCTAACTGGTTGACTGGTCAACTAGGTTGGGTCGGGTCTTTGGCCGATCGGTCGCCGGTGGGTTGGTTCACTAGTGAGATGACGCCATCAATGACGTCAGCATGTCAGTTACCAATAGTTTTGCTGACGTTAGCACATGTCGGTTGGCCGACGCGAACGTGGTGCTCATGCACTAGTAGTGCTAGTGCATGGCGCCTACGCGTCCTGGCTTCTGGCCGTGCGTGTGGGCACGTCCGGTGTCTTTCGGCGGCGTGCGAGCATGTGCAATGAGTACTTTCACTCTATATGATAAAAAAATGATTTTCTCTGGAAAAATATTTCTAAAAAACGATCAGAACAAAACCGACATTTATCCCTTAAACTCGATCTTCGCGTTCGATTTCATTTTCGACGATTCATGTTGCAATTTCCAAGTAATGAACGTCCAGACGATATGCAGTTCATCCTCTCAATTCTCATATCAAATAACAAGTGTAAAAATTCGACGAAAAAATAAGGCAGAAATCATAACCTTGGCTCTGATACAAATGTACGAAGTAAGTGTCGGAAGAATCGACGAACCTATTTGATGCACTATGAACAAGTTTTCTAGGAACGTATGTTGAATCACTAGCGAACGGTGGATGAATCTACTTCACGTTGGTTCGAACACAATCACGAGGAAAGTATTCTCGTTCCACAGTGTAATGTCCTTACCTCGGGGTTATTAGTATGATGTCTCGTTCGTTATTATCTTTGATTATGCACAAGCGAAAGTAATTAATTCGGGACAATCACAATTAGAACAAACAACGGGGTTATGACAAACATCATAAGCAAACTTTGTATAAATATGTAACATCCTTATCTTACTCTCGGAAACCAGGCAAGACATATTATTGCCATTTTACTTAAACATATTTTACAAGCCCTTTTTCCACGGCCATCCACGTACAAATCATATCACAAGCGAATGCCGAGGTTAATCCTAGCTCTTTTATGTCATCCTCCATCTTATGGACCTGAAAAAAGGAAAAACAACGGGAGATGAGTCGAGGAGACTCAATGAGTAAATTCACTAATACTTGTGCAAAATAATGCCTTACCGTTGTACTAATGCATACATATATTTTCCCTACCTTAAGTCAATGGCAAATTAATAGTAAAGACTTTGACCTCGCCCTTGCTATGTTCACATGGAAACTCACCTTTATCCGGTCACTTAAATTTGGCTTATCAAGAAGCACAGATATCAACACACATATAAACTTCATTTATCACATATTAGCACACATATAAGATTCATATATCGTCATCCTGGCTCAACCAGGACATCCTGACTCAACCGAGGCATCCAACTTCATGCTAGGCATCCTGGCTCAGCTAAGGCATCCCGGCTCAACCGAGGCATCCCGGGGTTAGCTCACTCAAGGCATCCGAGCTCAATCAAGGCATCCTAGCTCAACTAGGGCATCTCGGCACTAGTTTACCGAGGCATTCGGACTCAACCTAGGTATCCTAGCTCAACTAGGGCATCCCGACGTTAGTTTACCGAGGCATCTCCGCCAACGCTATGTGACGACGGTCTTTTTCTTTCATTTAGTGATCACACATCATGGGTCACACAAGCTAGTTTATTCTCTTGATTTCATTAGTCCATGCAATCAACCCCACAGGCGTGCCGTGCTTGTGTAATCATGATCTCTAGAACATTCGCCTAACATGCAAGTCGCGATCGAGGGCACGTGGTTCGATCCACCATGTCGAGTGCCGGCTCGAAGCTGAACTTGGCCAGGATCTATACATCCCAATGTAAACCTGCACCAAGCCGAACTCATCTCGTGACACCACAACATGAGTATGAAACCATACGACACCCTGTTTCGTGACTCGTATGTGCCTTGATTTACGATTATGAAGCAAAACAAGAAGTATTCATGCAAACATCGAGCATCACAGATACGGTCACTACTCGAGCCAAACTCGTAACACCACATTCTATCCTCTTATAAATCAACAAGCATAGATGGGAACATCAAGCATGGTAACAAGCCATGTGTGCAACATCGAGACAAACAACAACACGCAAGTCTCAACAATGCTCGGTTGAGAACTCAAGCCAACAACACATCATAACTTCCCATCCCGAGATTAGGAAATCCACTTACATGCTGCGTTCCAACCATGTAACACACCGTCCTATCCAAGTGTTAGGGAATTCACTCACCTCTAATCATCTATAATCAACTATAATCACAATAAACGTTTATGGTAGTTGGCGGCAGCAAATAGCGAGAGAGAGAAAGAGAGGTGATTGGCATGAGGATGAGGGAGAGAGAGAGAGAGGTGTGAGAATGAGAGATGAGAGAGGAAGAGGAAGTGTTTGTGTGTGGTAACTAAAGGGGAAAACTAAGTCTATTTATAGGCAAGCCAAACCAACTTGTTCCCCAAGTTCTTGCTCCCCAAGCCTTGACCACTTGCTCACTAAGTTTTGCCAACTTACTCACCAAGTTTTGACTTTCTAGAACCCTCTTTCTTGTCTCCTGACTCCCTCTCGGTTTCCCTCTTCGTATGACCTCCAATCAAAGGTTAGAATATCTCATTTGAAAGCTCAGAATGAGCACATTAAATCACCAGAAGACATTATGTTGAGATTCAAACATTCGCATATAGAAAATGATGAATCTTTGAAATTTGACAAAACCTGCAGTTTTTACACTATTCTAGAAATCGAGCTTAAAAATATAGTAAATGAACTCCGAAAATTCCAAATTTTGAATATGTCTTAATCAAGACCTTAAAAAACATTTTCCAAGAAGAACATGAAATCTGAATCTTTCTGTAAACACAACTTTTAGTAGCTCAAACATAGAGTAAAAATAATTCGCTGGAATAGAACCATTGCTTCTCAAAATAAGCTCTTTTCAGAATTCAAATCATTTCCAAAAATTCTCAAATTTATATATGTTATAGAGTAAGAAGTTATCAACAACTTTTGTGAAGGAGGTTTGTTCAAATTCAACCTAGAAAAGTTTGTAGAAAATCGAGAAAGTATAAACATCATAGAAATACCCATTTTGGGCAGTTTTACACGGTCCGAAATTAGACTATCGTACTACTCATTAAGTCCAAAAATTTTGAAATTAAAGTGTGTAAAACTTCAAGATATTTGGAGAAACTTTTAAGAAGGAAGTGTTTGAAAATTCAGATAAAAAAAGTCTCCAAAAAAAATAACAAAATGAAAGGGGTACAGAGAATCCGAATTTGGATTTTCCAGAACAGGAGTAAAATTGGCTCCGATTGAAAAACTACCAAACTTAAACCATAGCCATTTTTCAAAGATTGAAATTGAGGATTTTACATACAGCGTTAATGTCAATTGTCTTCTCAAGGTAGATACAAAATCGTTACGGGTCACTTTTTTATGAAGAGAGGAGAGAGAGATAGTGAGTGTTCTATTCTGCAAAACTTATTTATCTCTAATTGGATTCCTTTTTGAGGAAGTTACCTTAATTTTCCTTAAGAGATTTTACTCGCATCTCTTCAAAATGTCTCTTAGATACACTCATAATTAGAGCAAATGGTGCCCCTTGGGCACACTTATTATGGGCTGACTGATGAAATATAACACTCTATTTTCTTTGTGATTGTACGGCGAATCCTAACACAAATGATATACACAAGGTTCAAATTCTTTTTGTGTCGGGGTCTACAATACAGTTTTCCATTTTGTGATAAATGATTGATTCAATTCAACATAAGTACTACAATTACTCTGTTGTACAAAAAGACGATTCACTCAAACTGTGAAGGCACAGTAAGAGAAACTTATAACATCCCTGAACAACTAATCGTTCAACCAGAACTCCTGTGTGCAAACCCAAGCCATGCATAGTCACTTACTTTTGTGCTTTACTGGAAGAGTCTTCCTTACTTAAACTCTTCGATCTCTTAGAACAACTACTAGGATGAGCTGTTACGACAGCAAAGCCAATTCCACGGCGGCGACTCGGGAACTTACAGAACACGGCAGCAGCGAGGATAAAGATCAGGAGGCGCAGCCACTGGACGAATTGACGTAGCCAGTTGGGAGCGTACGGGTAAAACGTATCCATCACATTCAGGTTCGAAAACATGAACACCGCTAAAACTGTCGTTGACGTGATGGCGTGGATGAAGTCCAAGGTCCGAACGCCATTGTCGCGTTGGGATGGACGGCATGTGTCTCGACGTTGGTTATTATTACTGCAAGAGTTACAAGAACAACTCTGGCCGCTTGAGCTATTAACGCATGTGAGGAACTTGAAGTAGGTTTGGCCGCAGAAACGGAAACTATCAGTGAAGCATGAGAAAAAGCATGCGGCGCCGAAAGTGGACAAGAGCGTGATGGTCACTGCCTTGTTCTCGAGGCTCGAGAGGCCGGAGAGAAGCTCGAAGGAGAAGAAGGAGCCAGTTGGCAGGTGGTTTGCCAGGTGGCCGATCAAACGACATGCCATTTGGGCGTAGTTGTCCTCCTGGGAGCCACACCGGCACGGCGGTGGCTGAGGCTGTGGCGGCAGCCGAGGCTGTGGCAGCGGCAGCGGCTGCGGATTGCACTCCACATCATGGGGGCGAGCGTCCCACGACCCGCATTCGATGAAAGGACATTCCTTTCCCATGGATCTCGCCGCGGGGGATTGGTTGGATTTGCGTGGAAGTCTTCTGCAGGGAAGTCCATTGAGGAATCGACCGTGGGTTTTTGACGAGTGGCCTGTCGTGCGAGAGTTGAATGAGTCGTGCGGAAGGAGGAATGCGCAAGAAACCATATAAGAAAAACGGTGGAACAGGCTTCATTCACTAATTGCACTCTACAGCAATGGATTGATAAATTCGAGGGGCCTTCAAATGGTTCAAAAACGATACTAATATTGACATTAATTGATGTACAAAAGGGTTTAACGAAATTTAGCAAGTGGGCATTTGAGTCAATGTACTTCATTTACACACTCAAGAGTTTGATACATCAATTTGTATATGGAATTTTAGTATCTTCAATTACTCAAGCCAAAGATTGTTGGAGGGAGTCCTCATCGGCAAAGTAAACTGCTTTCCTCTTTATTGAAACATCATGCAACTTTCAACCACGCCAAAGTTATGATGGTCATCATGATTAAATCCTTAAAATATAACAGGATGATGATGATTATTTTTAATTTACTTAGGACGGATAAGACAAAGTTATCGCTCCTAGAGGTTTCATTCCCAATCTTTTTGGAGTCAACTTTATTCTTAAGGATTTCACTCCATTCTCAAATGCCATAATACGTCGCAAAGGATTAGACTAGATCAAAAGTTTCAGGTTTTCCTTCCGATCTTAATTAGATTCACATAAAATAAAACCTCTTAAAAAAATCAATCCATCCTTTTCACCGAGAATAATTTGCATCTTCAATTTTTAAAATCTTAAGGTTTGCTTCACCATAGAAGAACTCTCATATTAAAAAAAGCAATGTGCCTCTCATACATATGCAAATCTGACCTAAACTTTCTCTCTCACGATGTTATAATTCCGTCTCCCATATATTGGCTATGACAATGCCTTGTTAGTTGAAATAAGTTCTGGCCAGTGACAAGTAGGGAATAGATACTCATTCGTGTATATCAATAAGCTACTCTATGGTATTTGCGGATCATGAAATTAGTATGTTCATCAGTGTACAGTAAAGTGTTAGACTGAATATGAGTTTATGGCATCTATTTTTATTCATTGCACAAATGAATAGACAGGACTAGACAAGGGTTTTTGAGGCCATTGTGTCCAGGGTCATGGCACTGCAGTGGCATCGAGCTCCTGTAGATTTGGTGCCTCCAAATCTCCAGCTTAAGCTCCTAAACGTTGAGCCTCTATTTCTAGAGGCTAAACTCCTCCACAGACTCCTAGCTCGACTGGGGCAAAGAATCAGAGAGAGAGAGAGAGAGAGAGAGAGAGAGAGAGAGAGAGAGAGCCTGTTTGGAGAGTCTCGAGAGGTTGCAGGCATAATCTGAGGTGACAATGACGGGGTGACTCTGGGCAACGCCAAAGATAATAATGAGGACATGGTTGAATGGGAAACCTTTCTACTGTTATATGAATCCGATTTTCATTTCATCCGACACTAGGTGGTCTAGGTTTGGATTTCCATCGTAGCGAGTTTAGAATAATAAGAGAGCTCGATTGGTGAGCTGCGAGAGGTTGCAGGCATGGCCTAAGGCGGCGGTGGCGGGGTTGCTGTTGGCAGTGCCAAAGATATAAGGAAAACATGGTTGAGCACTCGGCAGTTTAGGTTAGCATTTTCATTGTGGTGAGTTAAGAATAGTGAGAGGAGTAATCTTGGAACTAAATAGCAAATTTGTAAAATAAGAGCAAAAGAATAACTTATGCTAGATGCAATTTAAAGTGAATTCGCTAGACTAAGGGTGCAAATTGTAGGTTTTGAGAGTGGAAATGCAAATTATTCTTAGTGAAAAAGCAGGAATGGTGTTTTAAGATTCCCTATAGAATAATACATACCAAGGGTATTGCCATCCACAAAACTAGTAGCTCTAATAAGATAAACCGAGCTATCTCCAATTGTAAAGGACCGTACCACTACAGATCACCTGTCGTCACCGATGCCATTGCACTAACGGCCTCTCAGCCACCATTCTCGCTCTCGCTCTCGCTCTCTCTTTCCATTTACCCGTTGTCGTGCAAGAGTTGAATGAATCAAGAAAGAGGAGGGATCAAGAAACCATATAAGAAAATGGTGGAATAGGCTTCATTCACCAATTGAGATAGTTTGATTGATTAATTGGAGGGGTCTTCACTTGGTTGAGGACGAGGAGAAAATGTGATTATTGGAGGGCCTATAGGGGACAAAAGAGACACTATTATTGACATAATTGATTTACAAAAGGGTTCAACAAAATTTAGTAAGCGGGCATTTGAGTCAATAGATTACATTTAAACACCCAAGAGTTTGACATATCAATTTGTCTATGGATTTTTAGCAATTTTTATTACTCAAGCCAAAGATTGTTGGAGGGAGTCCTCATCGGGAAAGTAAACTGCTTACCTCATCATTGAAATGCCCTGCGACTTTTAGTCCCCCAAAAGTGATGATGGTTGGTGGAGGGAGAAGATCTTGATTGAAATCCTTAAAAAATTATAGGATGCTGATGATAATTTGTATTATTAAGGACAGATACGACCAAGTTGCCATTCCCAGAGATCTAGTTCTCATTCTTTTAGAAGTCAACTTTTATTCTTGACGAGGTCACTTCATTCTGAAATTCCATAATAAGTCGCAAAGAAAGTTGGGACGTCCATGGGTGGAGGGTGCTCGGGTGACATAGGAGCCCTTGAGCTCAACAGCGGCAGGAGAGAGAAAGAGAGAGAACAACAGGAGGTGGCAGGCATGGCCTGAGGTTGCAGTGGCGGGGTGGCAGCCGCCAGTGCCAAAGATACAAGGAGGACATGGCTGAGCACTAGGCAGTTTAGGTTACGATTTCTATTATGGTGAGTTTACTGTCGGAATATATGTTGAAGTTGACAAAATCATTTATTTTAATTATTATTTGATCGATGTATATATAGTTGATATCAAGTGAGATGGATATGAAAAATACGTTATCACTATCAACGATATTCGAAGTTTGTAGTAGAGACGCATCTACAAGCTTGATGGACTTTGATAGAGGGTGAACAAATATGGTAGAATGAGGTATTCGTAGAGAGACCATGATAAAGGTGAAAAACTAGGTGGAGTCTTAATCACTAATATACTCATAAGACTAATAGACAGTGGATCGTTAGTCTATATCAACTGTACATATGAGACATTCTTCATGCTTTTCAAATTAGTTGGATAAGAAGATTTAGATCTATTTTCAATTTAATTTTAAGAGATAAGCGCACTGAAAGTCTTAAAACCTATTATGAAAATGCAGTCGATTCCTAAAATTTACAAATAGTGCAATCAAGTCCTAAAACTTGTCAAATTGATGCAATTGAGTCATTTCATTAACTCCGTTCAACTTGACTAATTGAATATGCTAATGTGGCTTTTTTAGCATTTTCTCTCTCCTACGTGGCAATAACATGACTAAAAAATAAACATAAGACTGAAACAACGTCGTTTTGGTCCAATTTGATTTTTAATACAAATTTATTTAAATTAAATTTTAAAGAAAGAAGGGTTGAGATTTAGGTGACAACGGCTTGCACAACCCCTGTCGCCACCGGCCCACCATCGCCGACCTTGCCAGCGACCCTCACCTATTACAAGCGAGGGCTTGTAGGCCCTTGGCCAGATCTAGGCAACGGTTGTTGGCCCTTGCCCAAATCTAGCCAAGGGTCGAGACCCTTCCCTAGATCAAGCGAGGGTCGCAGGCCCTTGCTCAATTCTGGTTGAGGGCCAATGACCCTCACCTAATTGGGATGAGGGCTGCGACTATTGCCTGCGATTGGTGAGGGTTGCCCATCACTGGCTGGGGCCCGGTGACCCCTCACTACAAAAAAATAAGGATTTAGCCATGGAAAATTAGCGACGAATAATTTTTCATTGCTAATTTGCGATGGAATTAGCGATGAATTTTTTTTTTGTTGCCAATTAGCGACGAATAATTATTCGTCGCTAATTTCCGAGGAAAAAAAAATCCGTCTCAAATTTGCAACGAATTTAGCGACGGAAAAAAATCCAAATCTCTAATTTGCAACAGAATTTGCCAAGAAAAAAAAATCGTGGCTAATTTGGGATGGAATTAGCAATGAATTTCTTTTCCGTTGCTAATTTGCGACTGAAAAAAATGTTGTCGCAAATTTGCGACGAATTTTTTTTCCGTTGCTAATTTTTGATGGAAAAAAATGTCGTCGCAAATTTGCGACGAAAAAAAATTCGTTGCTAATTTGCGACAAAAAAAATCCATTGCTAATTTGCCACGGATTTTGTGACGAAAAGTATTCGTTGCTAATTTACGAGGGAGTTAGCGACTTATTTTTATTCGTCGCTAATTTTGCGACGCAATTTGCAACTAAAAATAAATTCGTTGCTAATTTGCGACGGAAAATAAATTCGTCGCTAATTCCCTTATTGTCCGCCTCACTACTTGTATGATACCCCTACCCCTAATTTCTCTCACTCCCTGTTAATTCTTCATATCTTTGTTTGTTGTTCTCCCTCTCTTTCCCTCTTTCATTTCTCTCGATAAACCTCTATGCGCACGCGCAAATCAGTCTAGGTAAAGCTTTGCTGCCGGTAAGTGGTATGGCTAAATTCGTCGCAAAACTATTCATAGCTAGATTTGAATTTTCATTATTTTATTGACTTTTTTTTCTCTTTTTTTTTTCTAAATTCGTTGTCGGTTGCTGGTCCAATAACTGGTGACCGGCGAGACCTCGCCGGCCATTGGTGAGGCCGAGCGGCCTCGCAATGGACGCCGCCGCCGGACCTTGCCGTTGTGGTGAGGACGAGCGGCGGCCATGGCCACTTGGCCTCGCCCAAATCTGGGGCGAGGTCCAGCGGCCTAGTCCATGGTCGTCGCTCGACCTCGCTGCAGCAAGTCGAGCGGTGGCCATGGGCGAGGCCAAGCGGTGGCCATGGCCGAGGCCAAGCGGCCATGGTCGCTGCTTGCCTCGCCGCCCATGGCTAGCGAGGTGACCTCACCCATGGCCGGTGAGGTCCAACTAGCTGGCCTCAACCGGTCGTCGGTCGCTAAACTGGCAAAAAAAAATTCGAAATTTTTTTTTAAAAAAATCTAAAGTTATTTTTGTTTTTAGGTATATGTCCATTTGAAGTGAACGTTGCAATTGTTATCAAATTGAGCACTTTCTACTACAAAGACTTTAGTTAAATACTTGGGTAAGTTTTCTTGACATGGTAATTTTTTTCAATTTCAAAGTAATTGTTTCGTTAAAAACAAAATTTTAATTTTTAGATTGTTATGGTTTTAATTAAGAAAATTTTATGGTTTTAATATTTTACGATAATTTTTATTTTTATATAGACACATTGCAAAGAGACAAGGCATTGATGTATAATAAGAACTTACCTGGACGTCGAGGATTGACCGATGAGTTTCGTATTGGGTTGGAACTATTTTTGGACTTTACTAGCAGTAAATATGAGTTAATGAATGGAAATAAATTACGTTGTCCGTGTAACAAGTGCAGTAATGGTAAATTTCATGTGTGTGATAAAGTTAGAGAACATCTTTGTAGATTTGGGTTTACTCCAAACTACTATAATTGGACTTGCCATGGTGAACCATTTATATTCGATGAAGGATATCGAATAAGTGACCAATTTTTAGTCAGGGAAGAATGTAGTTATTATGACCAATTGAACCCATACCAAAGGATGGTCATTGAGGTAGCTGGTCAGAATGTTGTGTCAAATTCGAACTATGCAAGTACTAGTTTTACTCCTACACTTGATCAATTGGAAGAGATATGAGTAACATGTTATGGTGAGAATGTGTGTAATGAAACTTTTCCATATAATTAGTTTTGGGAAGTGTTGAAAGCAGCAAATGAACCTTTATAGGCGGGTTGTGACAAACGCACTCAGTTATCAGTGACAGCAAGATTGTTAAATATCAAGGCAGAACATAATGTATCTGAGAGTTGCTTTAACTCTTTTGTTGAAGTAATGCAGGAAACATTGTCTTGTGACAACATCATGCCAAGTGATTTTTACGATATGAAGAAGTTAGTGCATAACTTAAGTCTTCCAGTTGAAAGGATTGATGTTTGTAGTATGGATTGTATGTTATATTGGAGAGATGGTGAAAATGCAGAATTTTGCAAATTCTGTAGCCAACCTAGATACAAGATTAACAGGAGGCAGGGTCATAATCAGAAGCATAGACCATGCAAGCAAATGTTTTACCTGCCCTTAATCCCTAGATTGCAAAGGCTTTATGCATCTCAAGCCACCGCTAAACACATGACTTGTCATGCAAATTATGAAACAGAAGATGGTCTAATGTGTCATCCTTCAGATGCAGAGGCATAAAAATATTTTGATAGAACATATCCTGAGTTTGCGATAGAGCCTCGAAACATCAGGTTAAATCTCTGTGCTAATGGATTTGCCTTATTTGGGAAATTAGGAAAAAGTTATTCATGTTGGCCAATTATCTTAACTTCATATAATCTTTTACTCGGTATGTGTATGAAGACACCTTATATGTTTTTGACATTGATCGTGTCTGACCTGCAAAATCCGAAAAAGTTGATAGATGTTTATATGCAACCATTGATTGAAGAGTTACAACGGCTATGGGATGAAGGTGTCGATATGTATAATGTTTTTACTGATCAAACATTTGTAATGAAGACTGCTATTCTTTGGATAATAAATGATTTTCCAGATTATGGAATGTTATCTGGATGGAGTACAGCTGGGATCTTACGATGTCCGATATGTTTTGAGAGATCGAAGTCATTCAGATTAAGGCATGGTAAGAAACCCAGCTATTTTGACTGTCACAGATAATTTTTGCCGCTGTATCATATATTCAGAAGGAACAAAAAAAAGTTTATCAAGAATAGGATTGAAAGAACACCTCCATCATTGAGGTTGACCAGTAATCAAATTTAGGAGCAAATCCAGGACTTTCCAACTGTTGTTAAAAACCCTCATGGCACAACCATTGCGTACGGAAGTACACATAAGTAGATTAAACGCAGTATATTTTGGGATCTACCATATTGGAAGGCCCATCTTATTCATTATAATCTTGACGTTATGCACATTGGAAAGAATGTTTTCGACAATGTTATAAATACTGTGATGGATATCACAGGAAAAACAAAAGACAACTTGAATGCAAGAAAATATATGAGAGATATTTGTCATCGGCCAACACTAGATGTTGATGCAAGCAGCAGGGGATCCAAAACCAAAAGTAGTTTACACATTGGATAAGGAGCATAGACGAGTCGTTTGTCAATAGTTGAAATCTGTGCGGTTTTTTGATGGATATGCTTCGAACATCGGGAGATGTGTTGATTTGAACAAATGCAAGTTAACAGGATTAAAGAGTCATGATTGTCACATATTTATGGAAAGATTAATTTCAATAGTTTTCAAGGAACTTCTACCAAACTTTGTATGGGACGCCATTACGGAGTTAAGTAATTTCATTCATGATATTTGTTCAACAGTGTTAAAAGCATCGCACATGGAGAAACTAGATAGTGACAGTCCAATTATTCTTTGCAACTTAGAAATGATATTTCCTTTATCGTTTTTTGATTCAATGGAGCATCTCTTAGTTCACTTGCCTTATGAGGACAAAGTTGCAGGTCTCGTCCAATTTTGATAGATGTATCCATTTGAGAGGTAAAATTTTTTTTAAAATAAATTTCAAAATATTTTATTATATATTATGTTCTAATAAACTTCTTTCTATTGTAACTAGGTTCTTATATCATTTGAAAAAAAAAAGTGAAGAATAAGGCATGTGTTGAAGTTTCAATTTGTAATGCATATATTGTGGAAGAAGTGATAACATTTGCATCATACTATTTTGAGGTGCACGTGTAGTGCAAGAGGCGGAGAGTAGGAAGAAATGATGAGGTTCCCATTGATCATAATTGCAAATCATTATCTATTTTTAATTATCTCGGTCGCCCAAGTGGCGGATGTAAGTTTCGTTACTTAATAGGCGAAGAACGACAGGTAGCTCATACATATATTTTACTGAACTATTCGGAAGTGGAGCCATACTTTGAGTAAGTGTATATTTGCAAATATATGTATTACGTGTCAAATATTGACTAATATATAAATGTAAATTGTTAATAGGATTTTTCAAACTTTAATGTATGGACTACCATTAAATGAGTTTGACCATTTGTGCGATGAACAATTTGTAACATGGTTCCAAACATATGTAAGTTACCTTTGGACCAAAACCAAGTTATTAATATTTTATACATCATTTAAATATATATTATTGACTTTGCGTATGTGACCTTAGGTTCACAGTAATCATGATCAAGTTGAAGAGCAAGGATTGCTATATTATCTATCATGGGGTCCAAAGGCAAGAGTACGAACTTGGCCAGCATATTTCATAAACGGGTATAATTTTCACATTCAAGAATATGGAATGGGAAAAGCCATAATGAATAGTGGTGTGTGTGTGTTCGATCATCCAATGATGGCTGTTCAAAAGATGAATTTTATGGCTTGTTGGATGAAATCATGGAGATAAAGTACCCCAGACCATTAATGCGGATTGTGTTATTTAAGTGCATGTGGTTCGATCCCGTCAAAGGAATGAAGGTGCATACGAAATTTAATTTATTTGAAATAAATCATAAAAAAAGGCATATGAAATATGAACCATTTGTGTTGGCACAACAAGCAATTCAAATATATTATGCATCATATCCTAGTTTGAAACGTGACAAAGCTGATTGGTGGGTTGTATATAAAATCAAAGCACGAAGAAAAATCGAGGAACACTGGAAGGATACAGCATATCAACATGAGGAAGTTTGTAATATGGTTCATACTGATGAATATAACATTCCAACTCTATGAGATCCATGTGAAGCAATGGTAGATGTAGATCTAACTGAAATTCTCGAATTAAATTTAAAATGTGTTGTAGAATCTGATTTTGAGATAGATGACGACGACGACGACGACGACGACGACGACAATGACGACGACAATGATGACGATGATGCTCACAAAAAAGATGAAGATTAAGATGAAGACGAAGGTGAAGATGAAGATTTTTGAGACTTTTTACTAATTATGTTGTAATTATAATAATAATAATTATTATTATTACGACAAGAGTTTATTGTCGTTGTCATATTTATTATTATTGTTGTTGTCGTAATTATTAGTATTGTTGTTGTTGTTATTATTATTATTATTATTTTTGTTATTATTATTATTATTATTATTATTATTGTTGTTGTTGTTGTTGTTGTTATTGTTGTTGTTGGTGTTGCTTATTTTTATTGCTATTATTGTTACTGAAATGGTATTGTCGGGAAAAAAAATGAATTAGTGGTGTGTGGCGTAGTAGAAATGAAATAGGCATGCCTTGGGCTTTTCGTAAAATTTGTGGCTAAATCCGTAGTAAATTTGCCACAGATTTAGCCACGATTTTGATTTAAAATCAAAATAGGCGTGTTTTAGAATTTTTTTTAAATTCGCGGCTAAATCCGTGGCAAATTTGCCATGGATTTAGCCGTGAATTTGATTTAAAATCGAAATAGGCGTGTTTTTTGGAATTTTTTTAAAAATTCGTGGTTATATCCGTGGCAAATTTTCCATGGATTTAGCCACGGATTTTACAAGAAATCTAAATAGGTGCGTTTTGGAATTTTTAAAAAAAATCTGTGGCTAAATCCATGGCAAATTTGCCATGGATTTAGCCACGAATTTCATTTAAAATCTAAATAGGTGTGTTTTGGAATTTTTTTTAAAAATTCATGGCTAAATCCGTGGCAAATTTGCCACGGATTTAGCCACGAATGTTACAAGAAATCTAAATAGGTGTGTTTTGGAATTTTTTAAAAAAATTCGTGGCAAATTTGCCATGGATTTAGCCATAAATTTTACAAGAAATCTAAGTAGGTGTGTTTTGGAAATTTTTTTAAAAATTCGTGGCAAAATCCGTTGCAAATTTGCCACGGATTGAGCCACGAATTACATTTAAAATGACATAGGCATGGCTTGGGCATTCTTTTAAAATTCGTGGCTAAATCCATGGCAAATTTGCCACTGATTTAGCCACGAATTTCATTTAAAATCTAAATAGGTGTGTTTTGGAATTTTTTTTAAAAAATTCATGGCTAAATCCGTGGCAAATTTGCCATGGATTTAGCTACGAATTTTACAAGAAATCTAAATAGGTGTTTTTTGGAAAATTTTTGAAAAATTTGTGGCTAAATCCGTGGCAAATTTGCCATGAATTTAGCCACAAATTTGATTTAAATTGACATAGGTGTGTTTTAGGCATTCTTGTAAAATTCGTGGCTAAATCCGTGGCAAATTTGTTACTAATTCCGTGGCAAATTAGCCACGGATTTTGATTCATGGCAAATTTGCTATGGATTTAGCCACGAATTTAAAAAAAAAAAAATTCCAAAATAGTCCTATGTCATTTTAAATGAAATTTGTGGCTAAATCCGTGGCTAATTTGCCATGGATTTAGCCACGAATTTCATTTAAAATGACATTTTCAGCTTTTAAATGAAATTCGTTACTAATTCTATGGCAAATTTGCCACGAATTGTAATCCGTTGCTAATTTGCCATGGAATTAGCCACAAATTTGCATCCGTGGCTAATTTGCCACAATATTAGCCACGGATTTTAATCCGTGGCTAATTTCTGCAGAAATTAAAAAAATGTGCGTCATCTTCATTTCTTCTCTGTCTCGATTGAACATTTTAGGGTTTTCTTTTGCATCCTTTTGTCCCTCTTCTCCGTCTCTGGCTCTGTCTCTCTCTATCTTGATTTTTACGAATCTTGGTGAGCTTCGACATTCTTGGGCATTCTTAGGCGTTTGTCGTCATTGTTCGGTGTTCTTCAGCGTTGTTCAGCGCGATTGTCGGCGTTGTTCTGTCGCGGACGTTGGGAAGTGTGAGGACACCGAGTGCGAGGATCGTTGGCTAAGAGTTTTAGAGGTGCGTTCTCTAAATTTTTTTGTGGACGTTTGCTTCTGCTTTTGTTGTTTGTTGTTTGTGTTGGGCGAATTAGCTTGGGTTTGCTTCTGCTTCTACTTGCTTGTTTTGCTTCTGCTTCTGCTTGTTGGATTTGCTGGTTTGGTGTCTGAATTTAGGGTTTTCTGGTTTTGCTGGTTTTGTGGGCGAATTTAGGATTTTTTGTTCTGTGTTGGGTCTGCTTGCTGGTGGTCTGCTTAAGTGGGTGAATTCAATTCTGTTCGTGCTGTTTGTGGGTGAAATAGAACCGTTTTTGTTTTATTTCGCCCACGAATTTGATTCTGTTCGTGGGCGAAACATAATGAAATAGAATGATTAACGAGTGGAAAAGAGCTAAAATTTGGTCGAGCTGAAATTTGGTCGGATTTAGGTTGAAATTTGGTCAGAATGAGCTGAAATTTTGTTGGATTTGGATTGAAATTTGGTTGAAATTCGTTTGAAATTCGGTTAGAATGAGGTGAAATGTGGTCGGAATGAGCTGAAATTTGGTCGGTCAAGTGCAAATGACCTGTTGATCCAAAATCACCGCCTATGGCTGTGATGCAAGTCATTTTTCGACATTTTGGAGTCGTTTAGATGAGTTTTTCAGCAAAAAATTATTTTGGTGAATAGTGTTTTCTGTTCGGTTTTCGTTTTTTTTTGGCGTTTTGGAGTCGTTTCATTATTATTTTAGTTATATCTAGGTTTGAATATTGAAACCAATAAAAAATAGGCTATAATGTTTTAATAAAATATTTATTATGCTCCTTTGATTTCTTGCGAACTATATAATGCAAGTCTATGTTATGATATTTGTTTACAAATTACAGTATTCCAAATAAAAATTTTAGAGTTAACTTTTCCCTAGCTTTACTAGACTAGTTGAATGTACCCACTACTTAGAAAGCATTTTGGGCATTTATATGTGATTATAAACATGGAATGGTGTATATAGCTTGGGACTTTGTTTTATTGATGTTTCCTTTGGTGTGCTGTAAGTATGCTTAGTTGTTGCTTATCGATTTTAAATTGATTTCTTCATTTTAGTGAAAAAAATTGTAAATATAAAAAAAGAAAATTGGAATAGCATATAAGCTTCCTATTTTTTGAGTTGCCTATTTTGGCCGTCAGCTTCATTGCTCATTTTCCAGAATACTGCTTGTTATTGCTGTTGTTCTCCCTATTTTACTGTTGTACGACAAAAAATTAAGCTCGTAGACATTTCCGGACAGCTTGCTTTTCATCAGGGGCCAAGTTTTTCTCTTGCTCTCAAAAACAAAATGGTAAGCTTTCAACTTTTTTAACATTATGTGTCCCTAATACATATTCATATTTTTAAACATTTTTGTCTAACTTTCCAACTTTTTAGTATAAACGTGAAGGTCACATGCGTTGTGGTGTAGTTTCACAAAGAAGACCAGGCCCTTCTCCTTCCTTGTTCTCGTCTTCGTCCCTATCCCTCTCCTTTTCCCCTGCCCTTTTATCTAACCCTCAACTAGTACATGCTGATGGACACATCGGCCCTTCCTCCGACCCTCAAATGCGAACTGAATCTATTTCAGTTCCATCACCTTCGGTTCCACCTTCAATGCAACACTCGAATGATGAAGAAGATAGTCAATTCATGATATCCCCATTTGGAGACTCGTAAGTACTTCATTTTTTTAAGTATATGTAAATTATTATGGATGTCAACTGAATTGTCTGTATGCTTCACGGATGCTACGTATATTGTGAGGAAACTTAATAAAATAATCAATAACTGTTGGATGGGGCAATATAGTAGTTGGACCACTGCTCCAAAAGAAGTAAATGAATTGTGGTGGAATGAGTTCAAGGTAAGTTTTGTCATTCTATTTTCTCACAAACTAAGTTTGGTTTAGCATACTGAGTGTACACTTGTTTTTCTATTGATTGCTTGCAGTGGAAGTTCAGGTGGGATGGAGTGAAAGAGAAAGGAGTTAGAAGAATTTTTAAGAAGAAAGCCGGTAATCACATGTGAAATGTGATGTATAGAGCAAAGAGAAGTAAAAAAAAGCCGGATTTTATTACAGCTGACAATTGTGCGGAAATTAAGAGAACTTGGGACACCGAAAGGCATAAGCAAATCAGTGAAATAAATAAGAAGAATCGAGCTTCTAGTTCTGGTGAAGGGCCTTCCACATATGCTAGGGGTTCTATCAATATGGGGGAGCATAGAAAAAGATTAGTAAGTTTGTTAAATATGTTGTAAAAGTTAATTCCATGATTACTCATTTATATTTATATTTTGTAGGCAGAAGAATTGGGGACAGAACCGAGCTTTATAGCTACATTTGAACGCACATTTCAGAAAAAAAATAAGATATGTACTAGCAATCGAGCAAAAGCTATTAATGTATGTTAGGTTATATTTTGTATTGATATATGTGAAGTTTTTTTATTTTCATCTATATTGTTAATATAGGATAAATATGATGAACTTGTAATGAGCACTGCTGCTAGTGGTGATGGTGATGGTGGTGGTGTTGCTACATCCGAGCCATTGGTTGATAGTATGGCATTATGGGTGGAGGCATCGGGTGGAATGAAAAAAAGGTCAAATAATTGGGATGGGATATTTGTCAAGGATATACACAACGCCGGCTACCGGAACTTCATCCTCCAATGCGGCTTTTTTAAGGAGGACACAACATGAGGAGCAAATGACCCAAGAATTGAACCAACTAAAACATTTATTTGTACAGAAAGACGAAGAAATTTGTAGAGAGAAACAACATTTGCAATTGATCATGCGATATCTCAACCTTGATCACGATGGCGTTCCTTCTGTACCTCCCACTAATCCAGTAGGTGATGGGTACAATGATGAGCAACACAGTGATAATTACATTTATGATGATGATGCTGATGCTGATGCTGATGTTGATAATGATGATGATCCTTGCTAGTTAAAATTTCTAAACTCGAGGGTAAGCTTGCTTCAGCATTATCTATTTATTTATAAGACAAGTTATTATTTGTTGCATTTGTTCAATGCACATGTATCGATTCTATTAAAAGTTCAACAACTGTTTTTGCATATGTACACGAGAGACAATGGACTAATCAAGTTGATGCTCGGCTATCTCTCTTTGCTGTTGAATAGATGTGAAAAATTAAGAGAGGTTAGGAGTTTGATATTGTGATGTTTGCGCTACAGATGGATAGGACTTCGATTCATGGAGACACTATAGATTACATGACTATGTGAAAAACTTCTTGGCAAGATCAACAGTTTGCAACAAGAGACTAAACTTCTTAGTGCTTTGTTCCATTTCTTTTTTTTTTTTTTGTTTGTTCTTCTCTTGACTGTGATTCTATCAATGTTAAATATAAACTTTCTAATTGCTGTTAACTAGATTTCAAATCGAAATCGTCCCTAATTCGCTGACTTCGTCGCTAAATTATTCATTAAAATTCGTCGCCAAATTCTTTTAGGAACAATGTTTGTGGCAAAAGTCATAATTTTACGTGGCAAATTAGTGACAAATTTTTCCACGAATAAGTTAGTCGCAAAATATTGACAAAAAAAAAATTTGGTGGCAAATTAGCCATGAATTTTGCCATGAATAAGTTCGTCGCAAAATACTGACAAAAAAAAATTGGTGACAAATTAGCCACAAATTAGTTGGTCACAAAAAACTAACAAAAAAAATTTCTCTGGCAAATTAGCCACGATATTTGCTAGGAAATTTGTTTGTTGCAAATTAGCGACAAATTTTGCCACCAAAAATTAGCAACGATTTTTGCCACGAAAATATTTCGTTGCAATTTCGCGACCAACAAAAAAAAATTTGCAAAAAATAGTGACGAATTTTGCCACGAATACTTTACCAAAAAAAAAAAAAATTGCCACGAATACAGTTCGTGGCAAATTAGCGACGAATTTTGCTACGAATATTTAGCGACAAATTTTGTCACGAATAAAGTTTGTTGCAAATTAGCGACAAATTTTGCTACAAATATATTTGTGGCAAATTAGCGATGAATTTTGTCACAAATATAGTTCGTGGCAAATTAGCCACGAATTTTGCCACGAATAATTAGCGACGAATGTTTTTTTTATCGCAAATTAGCCATAAATATTGAAATTTTCCGTAGCAAAATTTTGCGACGGCCTATTAGCGACGAATTTTTTTCTGTTGCTAATTTCATCGCAAATTCGTTTAGCGACGAATTTTGCCAAATTTTTCGTGGCAAAATTCTTGGCTAAAACCAACTTTTTTTGTAGTGCCTATTGGCCATCCCCTACCCTTGTGGGCCCTTGTCGATGATGGTGGGGAGAGGCGGGGAGGGTTGTTAAAAATAAGATATTTTCCAAATTAACGTCGTTTCGATCACATAAGAGAGATAAAATATTTTAAAAAGACACGTCAACATTTTCTATTAGCCTAGTTGAACGGATTAACGAAATGACTCAATTGCACCAATTAGACAAGTTTCAATACTTGATTGTACTTTTTGTAAGTTTTAAAACTCGATTGCATTTTCGTGAAAAGTTTTAAGACTTTTAGTACACTTTTTTCTAATTTTAATTGGTTTCTAATGGCTAGTCAAAAGTTGTAGAACTCACAGAAGAACTGAAGATTGAACCGAATCAGTTCTTGCCTATTTTGTATGTTTAGCCAAAGGAACATTTCATTAACAAAAACAGCTGACTCTATTCAAGGGAACTTCACAATGTCAGGAAAATCTGATTTTATAGGTGGCTAGATTTCCAGCAATCGTGTCCATCAACGCCAATGGCTATTTGATCTTCATGATGATTCTCCAACGGCAAAATTGAAGACCGAGGATCCATATAAATGATTCAAAGCAAGCTGACGGTTGTGGCGAAGATTGAGAAACCTACATCCTTGACATCATCACGTTCTTTGTGATTATTGAAATATTGATTACACTCACTTGTGGTTCCCTATATTAGGGTTTTTTACTGTTTATAGTGTACCGAGTGTAATTGCAGTACCTTTTTATTGATGGGATCTATCAATTTCGGGTAGAGACAACACTTGCGACTTTGTAACATCTCTCAAGATTGCTAGTGGATTTCAACCTCGTTAGTGGCTTATAGTCTGAGAGGGTAGACGTAGGCTTGATATAAATTGAACCACTATAAAATCTGATTGCTAATATCTTCTATCTCACTATTTATTTCTATATCTATCTAGTAGAAGCATATGCATATGATATTATCAAACTTTTTTTGCATCTATCAAATTTTACCTTAAATCATTTCGTGAAAAGTGGTTACTCACCTCCCTCTAGATTGTATTGTTAACCTCAACATTTACAACAGTGAGAGGAGTAATCGTGGAAGCAAAATGACAAATCCCTAAAAGTAGAGCAAAGCAATAGCTTATGCTAGATACAATTTAGAACATTCGCAAAACTGAGAATGCAAATTGTAGATTTTTTTGGAGTGGGGATGCAAATTATTCTTAGTGAAAAAGTATGGATTGCTTTTTAAAGTTTCCCTAGAGAATAACACATGGTTTAACAATAATATGAAGTGTGTATTTGAGTCAATGGATTACATTTAAACACGCGAGAGTTTGATACATCAATTTGTATATGGATTTTAGGATCTTCAATTACTCAAGCCAAAGATTATTTAAGGGAGTCCTCATCGGGAAAGTAAACTGCTTACCTCAACATTAAAACGTCATGCAACTTTTGGCCGCGAAGTAGTAATATAGTGCTGTGAGAGCATTTTAAATCATGGTTAATTGTAGATATTAGCATTTAAAATCATGCTTAGTTCTTAATAATTTTTAACAAAATACCCCTTTTAATATTTCCATGCCAACACAAGAGTAATATGTGCTGTTAGAGGTACTTGAACTTGTAGAAGCAACTCCTGAAATTTTGTGTAGAAACAACACCTTGTACAAGTTGTAAAATCTCTAAAATTACGCAATGGATTCCCGCTTTTTAAAGGTTGTTAGAGCTCGAAGAGTGAAGTAGGTCAAGTTGAAGGCCAAACCACTATAAATCTAATTTGCATATTTTGTATCTTCTTAATTCCTTTACTGTCTGCTTTAGCTCGTCTTTTGAGTTCTTGTCTCTCCCGCTTCCCCTCTTTATTCTCTTTCCTGCATCTTCCTCAACCTTCAGCCATATGGGAAGGATTTAAGCTAGTCTCACTCTTCCCTCCCTCTCTTGTTGATTATGATTTTTTTTTTTGTTTTGTTATTTCTTATTCTCTCTTGGTTTAAATCTAGGAGCTCTCTT
Organism: Syzygium aromaticum; assembly: GCA_024500025.1. Taxonomy (NCBI): domain Eukaryota; kingdom Viridiplantae; phylum Streptophyta; class Magnoliopsida; order Myrtales; family Myrtaceae; genus Syzygium; species Syzygium aromaticum. Next base: position 27,719,834 of record CM044889.1, on the reverse strand, counting down.
CTCTCGATTGAGTTCTAGATTTGAGAGTTTGAACTCTCCCGATTTAGTTCTAGATTTGGGAGTTATCCTCTCCCGATGTATATCTTATTAGAGTTGAATAAATATGTTGTTTGGGATTCGATGTCCCGGTGCTCTGTTCATGTGCAAGTGCTCTCCCTTTAGCTTCAATGGTGATTTCAAGAGCTCCGGCGTCACGAAGATTTGCTCTTTTAAATGTTAGATCTGTGTTCATTTAACTTGTTTTGGTTGTCTCCATAAGACGATGGTGTAGAGGAAGCCAAATCTAGGTGTGCATTGCCAATTGGCAAAGCCGTAGTTATTGGTGAATGAATTTCGGCGTGTGCTCATTACTGCAAGGTGCGAGATCTAGAGATTGGCCACTGCTTATTTTGCTTGACAAACCTGTTCTTATGGAATGAGTGTGTGCATGACTTTACTGGTGGTCTTTTGATCCTCTTTTATTATTATTTTTTAAAATTTGGCTTTGTTTTGTAATATTCTTGGCTTTTCTTTGCCTGGATTTGCTATGAAGTCTATGTACTTCTCATGTATCATTTTGAGTAATGAATATAATTTTCTTTTAACAAAAAAAAAAGTCCTTTGCTATTTGATTGATAGAAGATTTTGCTTCGACACAGGTGATTTATGTTCAAGTATGTCTAGTATAACAGTCATTAATCCACTATGATACTAACGACCAATTTTAGGCCCCAATTTTCTTCAAGAAACGTGGAAATTTTGTTGGTCGGTTTCCACTCTAAGTTCTACGGGTCTTGCTCAATTAACACAATATAATATCCAGCTCCACGTACACCTTCCATTTATTTGCTGGTTTTTTTGTGGTATAAACCTTTTCTTTTGTTAGTAATCTCTATAAAATTCTTTTGTTCATTTTTTCCCCTTAAAGCCTATCTACAAACTTGTTATGCGTGGTAATATGATAAAATAAAAAAAAAGGGATAATTGTTGAATCAATCTTAAACTTATTATACTGATACCAATTTAGTCTTACATTATTCAATTTTGCAATTTAGTTCCAAATTTTTGCGTAAAATTCTAATGTATTTTTTTCTATCAATTTTCGCTAAAAATTGCTAATGTTTCTAAGTTTGATGGAAGAATTTGCAGCCCTAAACGAACCGATGCTCTCAAAGTGGATTAATGACCGCTACTTAATCATTTCTCTTTTCTTTTCAGCAGCATAATCTATACACTTATCATCACGTTTTTCAAGGAAAACATTTTGATTTTCGTGAAAATCAATCTATCCCTTGTTGTGCTTAGTCATTTCAAGGCACATACTTGCATGCGGTTCAAATTGTCTGAAAAGGTTTCAACTCCACGAGCGATCTCTCAAACATGAGGTCGAATGTAAAAGTGTATGAACTCTTCCATTTCTGAAATGATTTGTTAAATCAACCACGGCACAAATAATACACACAGGTTCGAATTCTTTTTGTGTTGGGGTCTACATTACAGTTTTCCATTTGATGGTATATGATTGATTCAATTCAATAAAAGTATTACAATTATTGTACAAAAAAACGACTGACTTACACTGTGAAGGCACAAGAAGAGAAACTTATAACATCCCCGAACAACTAATTGTTCGAGCACAACTCCAGTGTGCAAACTCAAACCATGATAGTCACTTCTTTTGTGCTTTACTGGAAAAGTCTCTCTTAGTACAACTACAAGAACGAGCCGTGATGACCGCAAAGCCAATTCCACGGCGGCGACTCGGGAACTTGGAGAACACGGCAGCAGCGAGGATAAAGATCAGGAGGCGCAGCCACTGGAGGAACTGACGTAGCCGGTTCGGAGCACATGGGTAAAACATATCCATCACATTCTGATTTGAAAGCACGAACGCCGCATAAACCGCAGTTGACGTGATGGCATGGATGAAGTCGGAGCACCGGACGCCATAATCGCGTCGGGGCGGATGGCACGTGTCTCGACGTTGGTTATTGTTATTGCAAGAGTTACAAGAACAACTCTGCCAGCTCGAGCTAGCGTCGCATGTGAGGCACGTGAAGTAGGTTCGGCCGCAGATGCGGAAATTATCAGTGAAGCATGAGAAAAAGCACGCGGCGCCGAAAGTGGACAAGAGCATGATGGTCACTGCCTTGTTCTCGCAGCTTGAGAGGCCGGAGAGAAGCTCGAAGGAGAAGAAGGAGCCGGTCGGCAGGTGGTTTGCCAGGTGGCCAATCAAACGACACGCCATTTGGGCGTACTTGTCCTCCGGGGAGCCACACTGGCACGAAGGCGGCTGAGGCTGTGGCGGCGGCTGCAGATTGCACTCCACATCATGGAGGCCAGTGTCCGACGACCCGCCATCATTGAAAGAACATTCCTTTCCCATGGATCTCGCCAAGGGGGATTGGTTGGATTTGCGTGGAAGTCTTCTGTAGGGAAGTCCATTGAGGAAACGATCGAGGTTTTTAACGAGTGGCCTGTCGTGCGAGAGTTGAATGAGTCGTGAGGAAGGTGGAGGGCGCAAGAAACCATATAAGAAAAATGGTGGAACAGGCTTCATTGACTAATTGCACCCTACGGCAGTGGACTGATATAAATTCAAGTGGCCTTCAAATGGTAGAGAGATTTTGGTAGGACCGCTGTCAACTGTTTTAAAAATTCAAACTGTAAGATGAAAGCATGGTTTAATATTTAATTATTGTAACATTTCTCTCACGCTTAATCTGGTTTTTTTGCTTAGTACTACACGCGGACATAAGTAATTGGGAAAGCAAATAGAACCTGAAAAGATCTGAATTTAAGATCTTCAGCTTTGATATTACGTGAGATTTGATGGAATCACTACTAATTTGTTCTAAAAGATTAACCTGTTAAATGAATGCGTTGTTTAATATTTAATTATTCTCACATAGTATAAGGAGAAAAATGGGATTATTGGACGGCATAGAGGGGACAACAAAGATACCAATATTGACATAATTGATATACAAAAGGGTTTAACAAAATTAAGTGCGCGGGTATTTGAGTCAATGGGTTACATTTATAAGCTCAAGAGTTTGGTATATCAATTTTTATGTACATATATTGTTGAGGGGAGTGCTCATCGGGAAAGTAAACTGCTCGCTCACCTCGTCGTTGAAGCGTCACGCAACTTTCAACCCACCCAGAAGTGACGGTGGTCGGAAGGTGGGGGATCAGATTCATGATTGAAATCCTTAAAATATACTAGGATGGTGATGATTATTTTTAATTTAGTTAGGACGGATAAGACCAAGTTATAATTCTCATTCTTTTTGAAGTCAACTTTCATTGTTAAGGATTTCACTCTATTCTCAAAAACCATAGTTAAGGTGGAAGGATTTAGACTAGGAGTCCAGCTAGCATAACGTTGACGCTTGATTTTTAGCCAGTGAGTCTTGCAAAGGTAAAAACTCGAGATTAAGGATCTCTAATCGTGACATGGCTCATTTCTTGTCCAAAGAGAGTCGTTTTAAAGTTTTTAGTCAAATTTCACGTTCCAATGTGTTTTGTTTTAGTCCAAACATTGATTTATCTAGAAAAGTCTTTAGAGTTGATTTTTTTGGTCAACTACTGAAGTCAACTCTTGATCAACTTTTTTGAACAAAATTGAAAAATCATCAAATCAACTTCTTTTTACCTTTTTTTTTTTTGATTGAAATAGAAATATAATTTCATTAAACCCGAGCCCACCTACAAGAGTAAAGGGGATCAAAACACATGATTTCCCAAAAAGGGGAGAAGGGGTTAGGAACCCAGTTTAGGGGGAGGGTCTTACACCTTGATGCCTTTACAACCCAGTCTGCTAGTCTATTTGAGTCACGGGGGTAGAGGACCAATTCTAGACTCTCAAAAAAGGCCAAGAGGCCATTACAATTGGTGATAAGTGGCTCAACATCCCAAGGACATAGGGAAGAATATTTCAGACAGTTTATTGAAGTTGAACAGTCAGACTCCAGCGTTAGTTTTAGACGAGGTTGATTAGTAAAGTGTTGAAGAGCATAGAGACAAGCAAGGGCTTCGGCTTGGAGAGCAAAAGATGCTCAGACCGGTTACACAAGGCCTTCCATCAATCTTCCTTCTGAATTGCGGCATATGAATGCAATTGCCCCTTCCGTGGTCCTTGAGAGATGAGATCCATCGATGTTTATATTCAGCAAACCAGGGTTTGGTGGTCTCCATCTTGACTATAAGTTCAACGATACTACTTCACGCTTAAGTTGCTTCCATTCCATTTCGCGTAATTGCAATGCATGTAGATGTTGGGACTAACTATGCAACCCAAAGGGGGGGGGGGGGTGTGAATAGGTTGCTTTTGTAGATTTTAAAATTTTTGCGGAAAACAACGTGCAACAAAGAGATATCACAATACATCAGTTGTATGAGAGGCAATGTACCCCTTGTATGGTATGCTAGAAATGATAAATAGAAGAATAAGCAGCTGCACACAAGGATATATAGTGGTTCGACTTTGATTTCAAGCCTATGTCCACTCTCACTACTAACAGTTACAAGTTGGACTTGATTGCATTAGCAATTTTCTGATCAAGTTACATTCAGCAAGCACTACTCTTATCAGTTTGTAGATCACATAACCAGGAGGTGGATGCTGCTATCACTTGGTACAGTTGAAATTTTAACACAATTACAATACAGTAAGTACTATCGACAAGCATGAGGTTTTAGCTTAATATACAACAAGTAAGATATTTCGAGAATATTGTAAGCACACTTTCTCTCTCCTTTTTTGTTGGCTTCAATGACCTTCTCTTTTATAGGCACCTTCAAACTAATTGTTGCTGATGCCCTAGAGAGGCAAAATAGCTGTTAGAGTCATTGGAGCTTATGTTATCGAAACTGACTGCCCATACAGCCTATTCCTGAACTTTTGTAAACTTTCCTGAAATAGTTTCTATTGTACCATTGTAGCTGCGATTCTAACTACTTGTCAGACTGACTATTCTCCTTTCTGCCAAGTCTTTAGCTGTGCTTGTCCAGTCCCAACAGCTATAATAGTGACATAGCGGTCATATTAAATGAATCGTTACCTAAATATTAACAAGTACTAGATATCTTCAGCTTGAATATGACATCGTTATTTAGCTAATATTTGAGATCGATGGTGTTGTTTATATGATCCTTCAAAGACAGTCTTGTGATCTTTTCTTCAATGAATAACATTATGAGTATCACTCAATCTTTTGAATATATCTTCACTTTAGACAATGTAGATATTATATTAAGGATAGTTTGGGTATCATCAAAATTCATTTGAAGATGTTTTTCCAATAGTCTAGAGCCAAGTCGATTACGCTGATTGGGTTTGGCTACTCGTGATGGAAGACAAGGGAGTTACGCGCTAACCAGATTTTATAGAGGGTGATTGCGATGATCTCGAATGGTATGCTCTTCTGGGTCATATAATTGTAGTTTAGTAACCACTCTTCAAATCTAGTGACTTGTTGGTGAGAAAAGGGGAAGTTGAATTTGGGATTTGACCAAACCTGCTTTGTCTTGTCATAAAGGAGGAATAGATGCTCGAGTGTCTTAGGCTTTTTTCGACATAAGCGACAAAAAGACTTAGATAATACCTTTCTCTTGAACAAGTTTACCTTTGTAGGTAATGCATCTTGGTAGATGCTCCATAGGAAAAGTCTGACTTTTAAAAGTGTTTTTAGCCTCTAAATTTTGCTCTAGAGAGCATTAGGGTTTGGTAGGAAGAAGAGGGCTGCCCATAGTCATGTGTGGTCTCATTCTTTCGTAGCTCATTGTATCCGCTTTTGACGGAATAACAACCGGACCGATTTGGTGACCACACCAGCAAGTTCTTCCTTTAGGGTTGATGGCAGCGGAGTAGCTAGGATTTCAATTACAACTTCTTCATTGAACAAGTTGTGTAAAAGTTGCTCATTCCAAAGAGGTTCCATTGGGGTAATCAATTCTGCTACCATGTTGGTTTTTTGATCCTCCTAATTTGCCCATTTCTAGCCATCTATCTTCCCTGATTCTAATATGCTGCCGGTTACCCACTTTCCACCTCATTTGTTTGGAAATGGCATCTCTTCCTATAAGAAGGCTCTACCAGCCCCACGATGGGCGAGAACCCTTAACTGCATGCTAGAAATTGATGTTTGGAAAGTAACATCCTTTTAGAACTTTGCACCATAATGCATCTGAAGTTTGAGAGACTCTTAAAGCTATTTTCCTAGCATCACTTTATTAAATGTGATGAGGTCTTTAAAGCCCAAACCTCCTTTGTCTTTCCTTTGCTTTAATATTTCCCATCTTCTCCAATGAAGGGCGGCTTTTGATGCATGCATTTTGAGCAACTTCTTAGTGCTCTACAAGGGAGAGAGAGACGAGAGAAACATGTCATTACTGCGGTTTATGGGACCTTGGCATTGCCATGACACTTTCCCAAATTCTACTGTAGCATAAAGAAAGCAAGGGTGATACGAGAATTGAGACCCAATAGTCAAGCATCAGTCTGTCACTTGCTTCGATTTCGCCTTTTCATCTCCATCGTTCTCTCTCTCTCTCTCTCTCTCTCTCTCTCTCTCTCTGATAAACAAAGATTTCTACCCAGTTGGGTCCATCATCATCACGCAACACAACTCGTTCGAAAGCACGCCACAGACTCAGGGGACTAATAACTCGAGCTAGAACACCTTCTCTCTCTAAATAGTAGAACCCGCCATAGCAATGGCGAAACGCACAAAGCCATAACCAAACAGGTCCTCAGCCACTACCAGCAATTCTACGAGGAGAAGATGAAGTTGGCGAGGGAGGATGCGTTCCTCTTCTTCTCCGCCCCCTGGCTCACTTCCTTTGAGTGCACCTTCCTCTTGATTGGCGACTTCAAGTCCACGCTCCTCTTCCGCCTCCTCGGCTCCCCGTCGACGCCCTCATCGCCGCCTTGTTGAAGGAGATCGAATGGCTCGGAGTCAAGACGAGATGGAATTTCTTTCTTTCTTTCTTTTTCTCTTTTACTTTTACTTTTTTCTTTTTAATTTTATCTAGATTTTATTTTGGACAAAAATGCCCTGTTCTGGTCGGCTGGAAAAATCAATTGCTCATTGGCCAATACAATTTTGGTAGGACGGCGAGCTTAGGCTTTTATTTGAAATTGATTTGTCCACTTGAGGTCTGTATTTGACATTAATCTGATCATTTTAAGCTTTTGTTTAAAATAATGTACACTTTAAGCCTTTTTTTTTGTTGAGAAATGATGTCTTTTTTTGAATTTTCCCTTTAAACACTATTAACTTCTAAAAAAGCTACGGAAATCGAACTACTTCGACCAATCAAGGAAAGTCGTCTCTGCGACATCCCAACTGTTCGTGCTTTAAACTTCCAATGGGCGATCTGCGATCATGGCTCGAGAATTGGCTGGACTACATTCTGTTCAGCGACGATTACCCCATGAAATTCATGGATCATCCACCGTATCTGGAGCAGGATCGAACCGCGCTGCCTTTGCCGGCGGAGATTCCCCCATCTCCTGTACCGAATTCTCTGTCGCAACTGTTGGCATCGTCTTCACCGGAGAATCCACAGCATTCGGGGAAACGTCCTCTGCACCAGCGTCTGGAGGAAAAGCCCGTTCAGATGGCATGCCGTTTGGCTCAGTACCTTGGGAGTTGCTTGCCGATCAGGTCGTCCTTCGCCTTCCAGGTGCTCTCGGGGATCTCCAGCTTCTCGAGCAAGAGTGTGACCGCAATTGTTGTGTCTGTCCTCGGCATCGTTTGCTTCGCCTCTTGCTTCACCGATAGCCCCAACGTACATAGCAGAGTCTATTTCAGTCATGTTTATGTCTGCTTACACTCGTTCGCAATTCATGACACTTTGGATTGGCAAAAGAAATGAATTTATAATGATTTACTATCCCCGGATCTGTATTTAATTAAAATTTCATGTTCAGGCTCCTCACATGCCTACAAAGCCAAACCGCATATTGTCTTCCTCGCTATCAAGTAGGGCGGTCAGATTTTGTCCATGCCACTACGTCCACGACGGTTTACACAGCTCTAGTGTTTTCAGATCAGAACGTGATGGATACCCTCTACCCGTGTGCATCGGGTCGACTCCAGTTGTTGCTTCAATGGGTGCGGCTTGTGGTTGTCATCTTCTCCGCTTTGATCTTTTTAATCTTACCAACTTATCGGCAAGGGATTGGCTTCGCTGTTGCCGATGCAGCCACTTCATGCAATTGTGACGAGAACACGAAGGGAGCACAGAAACTAGGGGTGAGCAAAAGGAATTGCCTCGGCCGGTTAGATTTCCGGTTCCATAAAATTGGAACGGATGACTTTCGGTCTAGTTATCGGTTCCATGGTGGAATCGCCCACCCAAACCACCTAAACCGGACCGATTATTATTATTATTTAATTTTTTTATTCTTAAAAATATGTAAATCAGTCTATCTCCCATTTGCAGCATGATGAACGGGGATCTTCACATCACTCTGCCTCCGGTTCAGATGATCAGTGACCCTCAGGACCGACTTCGTCATGATGTCGGCGGTCAGCACGATGGGCAGAGTGGGCGTGGCTCTCGCGACCAGCGAGAGGACTCGAGGGATCAGCCAAACGGGTCTCACCTTGTCCAAGATCTTGCACATGGGCCAGGACCGCACCTTGGCACCCCAGAGGGTCCCGAAAATGGATCAGCAGGCAAATCGCGCCCGACATCGACTCCCCCGTACAAGAAGCAGGGCAGGTCCTTGAATCAAGGGTCGTCCTTGATGGAATTGAAGTAGAAGATGGTGTCGTCGATGACAAGGTTGATGTGGGGCACAAAGGCCCTGGGACCGGCCGTGGCCTTCAAGGTCGAAGGCAAAGCAATTGTGACCAAGGATGATGCTATTGCCGTAGCTGTGGCCCATTAGGTTGTCGCCACGGGGAGGACAAGGATTGCCATGACCGGGTGAAGAGGGTGAGGCCTCGCGGGGAGGTGTGGAAGGATGTGACGCCCTGGATGCCTTGCTGCTTGAAGTGGTCGTCGTCTTCCTCCGGGGTGTTGCTCCAGTAGGTCTTGAGGTTCTTTTAGGGACCGGTTTCATTGGTCCACCCGAGAACCAGATCGGACTGGTTCCAAGCTTAGGTGGGTCAGTTCCTGATTCTAGAAATTAAAAACCGAGCCCTGGATGGGAATCGGACTTCTCGAGAACTGATTACTCCTAGTGAGAACAGAAGAAAGCCAATGGTTTGCCATGGAGGAGTTCTTGTGAGGATTTTTGTTTTGAGCTAATGTCAATAATTTAGTTTTTCTTTCTTTCATATTCAAGAAAATTGATTCTGTCGGTCCTCTTACGATTTTGACTTTTTTATTGAACTTGCAATGAGGAACATAGAAGTCAGAAAAAAAAAACAGGAAACATGCAGTCAAAAGTTGAAACCGGTTAAGGATGTTTACCGGTTTCCTCAAAAAAGATTTTGTGACTGGCCTTTGACCGTCACTCTGTCAATTACAGAGGACGGTCATGCCAGTCGCTCCCATTGAAAATGGAGAACTCTTACCGTATGATGCTCCTGCATAAAATTGTTATTAGTTTGTAATTAAGTACATTTTATTTATTTATTACATGATATTCGGAACAGCTTTCGTAACATTTGACCGCAATTGTTCAAAAAAAAATTGATGTTTGCTATAGCCAAAAGGGTTATCAATAATTTTCTACGTTGCAACTATGCAGTCCCTTGTTAGTGAGATACTTCCACTACTGCATCTAATACAAGTACGGGAATCGACTTGTTACTCCCACTGCAAAAGTAATCTCAGGCTGTGTTATGGTGAGGAATATAAGACTACCTACCGGTTGCATGTACATAGCTAATTCTTGTCCTTCATCTGCAAATAGTTTTACATTTAAACCCATTGGAGTAGATATAGGTTTGCAATCGAGTATCCCAAATTTTTCTAGGAGATCTCGTGCATATTTATCCTGACATAAGAATAGTCCTTGCTTGGTCTTCTCAACCTCGAGTCCCAAGAAATGTTTGAGTTCTCCAAGCTCTTTCATCTAAAACCACATTGAGAGGTCGGTTCTGATTTGCTATATCTCTTCTTCATTATCTCCAGATCATTCACGTAGATTAATACTATTGCAAGCTTGCCATCTTTTGCCTTCACAAACAAGCTCGAGTCTGCTGGGGCTATTGAGTAACCACTTTGCACCAATAATTCAGCAATTTTCCTATACCATGCTCTTGGGCTTTCTTTAAGCCATAGAGGGCTTTCTTTAACTTGCATAAATAATATGGATCAGTCTTACTCTTAAAACATTATGGTTGCTCCTTGTATATATCTTGATCTAGTTATCCCTATAAGAAGGCATTCTTCACGTCCATTTGCCATAACTTCCATGATTTGTTTGCTGCAAGCACTAGTAAGACTCGAACTGTAGTTACCTTTGCCATTGGGCTAAAGGTCTCATTGGCCATATTTTTGTGAGAATCTTCGTCCAACCTTCTATCGACCCATCTAGTTGAGTTTTAAGTTTATAAACCCACTTACATGATATCGGACGTACCTTTTTAGGTCTTGGCACTAAGTTCCATGTCTTGTTCTTCCTTAGTTCTTGGATCTCTTCCACCATGGCCTTCCTCCATTCCGCCCCTTGCAAGGCTTCCTCATATGTAGATGGCTTGATTGTATTGAAATCTTCGGTCAACGCCGCATTTGCATATTTGGGATTTGATCTTCTTTGCCTTGTTGATCTCCTAAATTGAGGTTCATGCTCTTAAGGTTCTTCCATTTGACTTGGTTGGAGCTCTTCTATCATTCTCGGACGTACACCAGTTTGCCGCAGATTCTTTGATTTTTCTGGTGACTGTGCCCTGACCTTTTCTCTTCCAACTTTGAGACCATTTCCTTCTTCAACTTGTTGTAGGATCACAATACTTCACCCTTTCCTTCGATCATCATAGCCCAAAAATATGCAGCGAATTGCCTTTTTTATTAAACTTGTAACGTGGATAGTCTGGCACAAATGCATAACACACATCCAAATACTCTAAAATGATTTACTGTGGGCTTGCGATTCCTTAGCTTCTCATATGGTGACATAAAGCCAGGCCTTGCTTGAGGTAGCTTGTTGATCACGTGTGCTGTTGTCTTCATACATTTAGCCCAAAATCTAGGTGGAACATTCTTCATACATTCTTTCTTTCGCAAACTCCATTTTGTTGTTGTGCATTCGGGCAAGTAAATTGTTGACGTATTTTCCATTCTTGAAGATACTTTGTAAACTCATCTTGTTTATGTTCTCCCCCACTAACCATACGAAGGCATAGTATTTTCTTACCTACTTCATGGCTCGGATTTTTCTTTCATAAAGTCGACCCAGATGAACCTGGAGAAGTCATCAATGAACATAATCATGTAATTTGATCCTCTGATTGACAGTTGTTTCACTGGTCCAAATACATCTGAGTAAATGAGCTCAAGAGGCATCTTAGCTCTGAATGTGGACTCCTTGTATTGAAGCTAATGTGCCTTCTCATACTGGTCTCTAGCACATATTACGTCTTCTTTAACTTCCGAGTCGGGGAGACTCTTCAGCATGCTTTCTTCACCATCACCTTGTCAAATATTTAAATTCGATCCTATCAACGATGCAAGAAAGTAATAGAAATTCGCACAACAGAAGAATTTACGTGGTTCAGCAGGGAGATGTTCTACCTATCTACGTCTACGAGGAGAAGAGATCCATTTTACTAATAACGTAAAAAAGTGTACAGCCACTTTTTCTCACCCCCTGCCTCTATTCTAAAGACCCGTTTCGCTCCAAACATATCTAGCGGAACCCCTGTAACAGCCCGAATTTCGATGTAATTCCGGGATCAATAAAACTGATATTACCTCGCATTTCATTTTAGTAAGTCTCGCCCAGAGCTGATCATTATCGGGATACTAACCAATGGGGTATGGCTAACTAGAAAACGGTACGTGGACCGGGGACCCTATCGTGAAACGGACATCGATCACGAAAGACACTGAGGGAATATTTTGGGCCAACGTGGGCCGATCGTAGGAAAGGGTAATGGATTGGGTTTGGCCAAGGCCTACGATGTACAATAGGGATGCAGGTGATTCTGCAAGACCGAAAGTACACGTGGCCAACCAGTCTTGAACTCGAACCGTACGATCGTGACCTCTGGAACTAACGATAATTTCTCATTCTCTCAATGATCGAGACCATTATGATACGGATAGCCCTAGGTCGATACGCGTAACCTCTAAACAGCCGCCCGTTAGTGAGAGACCCTGAAATTGAGAGTTTAGCGAGTTTTGTTCACGGAATTGGGCCCGAATTTCGGTATCGATTTTCGAAGGCTTAAGAGACGATTTTTGGGAATATGACGTCATACTGAGCTGGCCACATACATTTGGAGTTAGTACGAACAAAAATTGGAATTTCGGTCCGGGGGTGAAAAATTACGATTTTGCCCCTCGGGATGCTAGCGTCGCTTTTCGAGGCCAAATGAGGTTATTTTTCGAGGCCGAGACCATTTTTGGGTGGCCACGCTTACCAAGAGTCATTTTGGACAAAAAGTGGAATTTCGACAAAAATTGGAAAAATAATATTATTTTATTCCCGAAACTTTGACGTGGATTTTCGAGGGCTTGCGCGATGAATTTCGCGATTCCGACGCCACATTACGTTGGCCACGCACATATGGAACGCGTATGTGCGAAAATTGGAATTTCAGTTCGGGATCGGATAATTACGAAAATGGCCCTAGGCCATTTTTGATTAATTCCGAATTTTGGATTTAATTTTGGGATTAACCAAGGCTAGTTAGGGCTAAACCAGGTCTGGTCAGCTTGGGTTAAGGACCAATGACCATTTTACCCCTAAATTATTGGATTTGGATGAATAATAGCCCTAGGATCAAGGGCAAAAGTGTCAAATAGCCCTCAATTTTGACACATGGATCCCACTAAGACCATCTTTGACCTATTTGACCAGACCCTCTCTCTCTCCTCTCAGCTGTGCAGTCATTTTCCCCGTGCAAATTTTTCTTCTTCTCCGTTTCTTGCTCTGCAGTTTCAATTCTGCACTTTCTGGTACTGTTCACGCCGGAACAGTACCGGCCGGAGCTGCTGTTCGCCCACCAGCCGTCGCCACAGCACCCTTGGACCTCCCTTTCACCTGTCCAGCCACCACAGCCCCGGTTTTTGTCCAAAACAGCCTTATTTCTCTGTTTTTCTTTTTCCCGGTCTGCAAATAGTACCGCCGGAGCTTCGCCGGAGCTCCGATCGCCGTTCCGTCGCCACCCAGCCGTCCAGCCACGCTGTACGACGCCAACCGTACCTGTCCGTACAGTGTCCGTACGGTCGGTACTGTTCACCGCCGTCCGTACGCGCCGTACGGCACGTCGCCGCCGTCACCGGCGCTTCGCCGGCCACCGTTTCCCGCTGTCCGCTCAGTGTCCGTACGGAATCACTATTCATCCGTACTGTTCGCGCGCACTGTTCACCCCGGCACTGTTCACACCGCCGGCCGCTGCGATCCGTACGCCGTTCGCCGGGAATTCGCCGCCGGTTTCACTGTTCACCAGTGATCGGCCGCCGTTCCTCGTCGTCGTGAGCTGGGATTAGGTGAGTAAAATTCCTAAACCCGGATTAGGACTGATTAGTGCGATTTTCTGGACTGGTTTAGGAATACCGGGACTGGCTGAGAAAGATTAGTGTACTGTTCGGTAGAATTTGTAATCCGGAAATTGTAGTTGGCCAATGAGAATTGTTAGGAAGGATATTTGGTTTAATTAGCAAAGTTAGGAGTACATTGGTGGAAATTGCCGGGTATATCCAGGTTTACTGATTTTATGGCAATTGTACTTGATAGTGATTGATTTCACATTGCCATGTTGTATGTTGGGTGTTCGATTTATATTGGCGCTCATGGTGCATTGCATTGCATAACATGGACACGCATTGTGTATGCCGAGAGTGAGGCATGTAATGAACTTGTGCGAGAATGCGTGTCTGCCATGAGCATGTGATCACCTAAAATACCCTGAGGCGTCATACGCTGGGTTCAGATAATAATGAGTTGTGTGATCACCTAAGGACCTTCGGGTCGTGACCTTCGGGTCGATACCGTCCTCATGCACTTTGAAGCAGGACGATGCCCGGTACGTCCGGAAGGCGACCATCCTCATGCACTTTGAAGCAGGCTCTGGTTCGCAAGGAGTCAGTGTTGCGCCTCATGCACTTTGAAGCAGGCTAGAGACACTGGGCCAGATCGGTTGCTGCGCCTCATGCACTTTGGAGCAGGCTAGACGCACCGGGCCGTGAAAAGTGATGACTCGAGTCATAATAAATAATAATGAATTGGGCAAGTGTGCCAGTGTGGGCCAGTGGGCCGGGGAAATATGCATGACATGTCAATGACATTTGCACGCATAAACATGCATTGATTAGCATGCGAGCGTGTGAGACTCGATACATGAGCATGTGTTTGGCGTACGTGTGACTGTGTGTGCCACGTATGTGCCATGATTATTATACATTGAACTGTCTAACCTGCAGGGTCAGAGAATTGTTTGATTATGATTGTGTTGTGATTTTAAATGATTGTTTCCGATCAGGAGATTGCATGTTAGCCTAGCCTAGGTTTAGGGGTTGAACTCACTGAGATTCGTCTCACGGTTGTTTAAACCGAAACTTTTCAGACCCCCGGCCGTGAAGATGCAGAGACCACCACCACTTTTTGGGATCCCTCTACAGATCCGGCAATATACTAGTACCTTCCCCTCAGGAAATGGGGAGGCTTTTGTGAGGTATAGATCAGAGGTAGTTGTGAATATAGGCGTTGCTTATTATCAGAAGCAGGAATACGTGGCATGGTGCCACAGGGATGCCAATGGAAATGAGGGAGAGCCCCTCAGGACCTTTGATATCCCAGTCGAGGGCGGGTTGATGCAGCCCAACATAGCCGATGGTGAGGTGATAGACCCTGAGGTCACACCCGAGTTGATGGAGCTTGATGAGGAGCCCGACGTGCTAGCTGAGGACCCCGAGCCTATGGATGAGGAGGATGACGGACCCGAGGCCATGGCGCAGGATGTCGAGGAGGATGGAGAGGTTGCTGAGCTAGGATCGGATGAGGAGGGGTTCGAGATGTATCTTGACCTGGAGTTGGAGCCGGACTCTGAGGACGAGCGAGCCCAGGCCATGGATTCGGAGGATTCGAGGTCCAGCGAGGATACTTCTGAGGAGCCGTCAGATGATTCCACTGAGTCGTCTGATCCCGACTGGGAGCCTTAGGTTCAACCAGTACCCTTAGTTAGCAGTGAGGGCCATTATCTTTTTGGACTACAGCCCTCTACCTGAGTTTTAGCCTGACCCCTTAGCCACTTACCCCCCCTTTTGACCTAGTGGCTACTAACCGTTTGTATTGAATTTCGGTACTTGTAAATATTGTTTAAATGGTTTTTAATAGTAATACAATTATGTAATTATTTTCTTATGTGATGTTGGCTGCCCTGGTTCTCATATCGGTTGTGTCAGGGTTTAATTATTTATTGCTTCCGCATGTGATTGATCTCTGTTTGGGCGTGGGTCGGCGACGCTTCCTGGGAGCGTTGCACCTTAATCGACCGTGACGGGATGTTGCGTGCCGTGGGGTACGGGGCGTGACATCCTCCCTGTTGAATTGGTATCAGAGCGAGGTTAGCTCGGCCCAATTAGGTCGAAACTTGGAGTGATAAGGAGCGATGAGACTCTGGGTAGCCAGTAGGGTGACCTCGTGTGCTACATGCATCTCCTGACAACCTGTGATTGTGTTTGAATTGTGATTGTGTGACCCGTAAGTGCAGGTGCGGCAGGACCTGAGGTGAGTATGCGAATTCCTTGGGTGATGAGTTGGCTAGTTTTTACTAAGCCGCATGCTGATTGCTTGGTTGTTGTTTAATACCTGCCTAGGACTTAGATTGGGATAGATTGGTTTAAGTCTTTAATTCCTCCGTGGAAATATAGCAGGTAGTTATAGAACTGAGTGACCAAGATGAGTGAAGAAGGAAGGGGTATAGGAAGAATTCCCCGAAGGGGCGCAGGAAGAGGATCCAGAGGTGGAGGTCGCGCCAGAGCTAGAGCAATAGAGAATCTGGGAGTTAATGTAGGAGCTGCAGTAGACCCCCGAGTTGATGCTAGACCAGTGGAAGACCCACGTATGGAAGGAGTTCTACGGGTATTAGAAAGAATTGGGAACGTACTGGATAGACAGGCTCAAGGGCGAGATAATGCAGCTGCTGCTGCGGTAGATGAGAATCAAGCTAATGCTGGACAAGCTCAGCCAGCCGGGATTAGACAGATGCCTCAGTTAGTAGAACAGTTTATGAAATTGAAGCCGCCTAAATTTCATGGTCGTGGTGACCCCGAGGCTGCGCCAAGATGGATAGAGGAACTAGAGAAAACTTTTAAAGTTTTGGGGTGCACCGACGAGGAAAAGGTGACGTTGGCGGTCTACCAGTTACAAGAAAGTGCCAACGATTGGTGGAATGCCGTGGAAGGCAGAGTATTTCCCATAGGAACGGTTCCGATTTGGGCTGTGTTCGTGGAAAATTTTTATGAAAAATATTTCTCGGAAAATGCGCAGGAAAAGAAATTAATGGAATTCATGCGCTTGCGCCAGGGACAAATGACTGTTGATCAATACGAAGCGGAATTTGCGAGATTGGCTAAGTTTGCACCGACTATGGTGGAGAATCCGAGGGATAGAGCGCGAAGATTCCGGGATGGACTGAAGCCGGACCTTCGAAGTCTAATTTTGTCCCATGATATTAAAGATTACGGAGAAATGCATAGACGAGCTCAAATTATGGAGCGGGACCAGCAGGAGAGGGCAGCCGTTTCGGGATTACGGTTTGCTCAAAACCGAGACAATCGCCGTTTGGGAAAAAGGCCTATGACTGGAAATAGGCGATTCGTCCCGCCAGCCAGACGAAACATCGGGAAACCGAATCCTCCGATGAATAGGTACGGGGCATGTTTTAAGTGCGGAAGTCTGGAGCATCAGATTCGCACTTGCCCGCAGATGCAACCATCAGGACCGTCTCGTTTACCGCCACCGAGAACTGGGAATCAAGCCGGACCTCCCCCATCGGCTAATCAGGGGCGACCGCCAGTTCAAGGAAGGATATATGCAATGGCGCGTAAGGAAGTTGAGAATGCGCCGGGCGTGGTCACAGGTACGATTTCCTTGTGTGATCATGCTGCGTATGCATTGTTTGATCCGGGAGCAACCCATTCATTTGTTTCAGAGCAATTTATCGAGTTGGTTGGTATGAAACCAATGCTGCTTAAGCATGTGCTTTGCGTGTCGACACCTATGAATGATAGGTTGCTAGTTTCTTTTGGATGTCCTAACTGTAAGGTAATTATTGGAGGTAGGGAAGAGAGTATCAACTTGGCAGTAATAGCCATGTTTGATTTTGATGTGATTATTGGTATGGACTGGTTAGTCCAACAGAAAGCTGTAGTGAATTGCAGCGATAGGACGATCCAATTTAATCCGGATGGACGCCCTAGTTTTGTATTTCAAGGAAATCGAGGAGGAACCTCGATCCCTTGGATTTCCTCGTTTGAGGTGAGTAAGCTATTGGATGAAGGGTGTGAAGGATATTTGGTGAATGTTGTAGACCCAACAATTGAGGAACTTAAGTTGGAAGATATACCCGTAGTAAGTAATTTTTCCGATGTGTTTCCTGAGGAATTACCGGGTTTACCGCCCGAGCGAGAGGTGGAGTTTGTGATCGAATTGGCGCCAGGAACAGAGCCAATTTCGAAAGCGCCGTATAGGATGTCTTTATCAGAATTGAAAGAGTTAAAAGTTCAGATACAGGAATTACTGGACAAAGGTTTTATTCGCCCTAGTGCGTCTCCATGGGGAGCGCCAGTCCTGTTTGTCAAGAAGAAAGATGGAACTCTGAGGTTATGTATAGATTATCGCCAGCTGAACCAAGTGACAGTGAAGAATAAGTATCCGTTGCCGAGGATTGATGATCTGTTTGATCAATTACAAGGGGCCTCCGTGTTTTCCAAGATAGATTTGAGGACCGGGTATCATCAACTAAGAATAAGAAATGAGGATATTCCCAAGACTGCTTTTAGGACTAGATATGGGCATTATGAGTTTACGGTTATGCCCTTCGGACTGACGAATGCCCCAGCCGCTTTCATGGATTTGATGAATCGTGTGTTCAAGGAATTCCTGGATCAGTTTGTGATAGTTTTTATTGATGATATACTAGTGTACTCCAGGAGCCCCGAGGAGCATGAGGTACACTTGACTGAGGTGCTACGGACATTGAGAGAGCATGCATTGTATGCTAAGTTCAGCAAGTGTGAGTTCTGGCTCAGAAAAGTAGGGTTTCTTGGACATATCATTTCTGGAGATGGGATTTCGGTGGATCCAGCTAAGATTGAAGCAGTTACTAAGTGGCCTAGACCGACATCAGTAACCGAGATCCGAAGCTTTCTAGGATTAGCTGGTTATTATAGGCGATTCGTAGAAGGATTTTCATCAATAGCCATGCCAATGACAAGGCTGCTTAAGAAGGAAGTGAAGTTTGAGTGGGATGACAAGTGTGAAAGGAGTTTTCAGGAATTGAAACACCGATTAACAACTGCTCCTGTATTGACAATTCCATCGGGCCCAGGAGGATTCGAGATTTATAGCGATGCTTCGCTAAGAGGATTGGGTTGTGTGCTGATGCAGCATGGAAAAGTTGTGGCATATGCGTCGCGTCAATTAAGACCGCATGAGGTGAATTACCCGACGCATGATTTGGAATTAGCTGCTATAGTATTTGCACTTAAGATTTGGAGGCACTATTTGTGTGGGGAGAAGTTCCAGATTTTTACTGATCATCAAAGCCTCAAGTACCTATTTTCGCAGAAAGAGTTAAACATGAGGCAGCGCCGATGGATGGAGCTTCTAAAGGATTATGATTGCGACATTCTGTATCATCCTGGAAAAGCCAATCGAGTGGCAGATGCTCTGAGTCGAAAGTCTAGTTTGGCGCAACTAATGGTCAAGGAATGGACCCTGTTGGAAAGACTCAGGGATTCCGAGTTCAAGTTCGAGATGAGTCGAGTATCGAATTTACTAGCCACCTTGAGGATTGAGCCAGAGATACAGGTCAAGATTAAGGAATTACAGTCTACGGACCCAGAAATCCAAAAGATTGTCGAGATGGATGCAGCTAAGAGGAAATCAGACTTTCAAGTGTCAGAGGATGGAGTTCTGACGTTTAGAGGGCGATTGTGTGTGCCGGATGAGGTGAAACTTAAGGAAGAAATCTTATCGGAAGCTCATAGGAGTAATTACAGTATTCACCCGGGGAGTACGAAGATGTACCAGAATCTGAGACAACACTATTGGTGGAATGGGATGAAGGTAGATGTGGCCAGGCAAGTAGCAAAGTGTTTGACGTGCCAACAAGTGAAGGCACAGCATTGTAAGCCTGGAGGATTATTGAGACCATTAGAAATCCCAGAGTGGAAATGGGAACATATTACAATGGATTTCGTGACAGGACTACCAAGAAGTCAGAGAGGACATGATTCAATTTGGGTAATAGTGGATAGGCTGACTAAGTCGGCGCACTTTCTGGCGGTGCGAAAGGACTTTGAATTGGAAAGATATGCAGACTTGTATGTGAGGCAAATTGTGAGGTTACATGGGGTACCAGTAACGATCACTTCCGACCGTGATCCGAGATTTACGGCCAACTTTTGGAAAAGTTTGCAAACGGCCTTAGGAACGAAGTTACAGTTCAGTACGGCATACCATCCACAGACAGATGGTCAATCTGAAAGGACCATTCAGACCCTGGAGGATATGCTGAGAGCTTGTGTGATAGATTTCCAAGGCAAATGGGAGGAACAGTTACACTTGGTGGAGTTTGCCTATAATAATAGCTATCAGCAGAGCATCCAGATGGCACCGTTTGAGGCCTTATATGGTAGAGCGTGCAGGACGCCAGTGTGTTGGGATGAAGTGGGTGAACGGAGTATCACAGGTCCAGAGTTGATACAGCAGACCGTTGAGGCAGTTGAGGTCATTCGAGATAGACTCAAAACGGCGCAAAATCGTCAGAAAAGTTATGCCGATCGAAGACGACGACCTTTAGAGTTTCAGGTTGGTGATCACGTGTTCCTTAAGGTGTCGCCTATGAAGGGATTATCTAGATTCGGCAAGAAGGGAAAACTGAGTCCTAGGTATGTCGGGCCATTTGAGATTTTGGAAAAGATTGGAGATATGGCTTACCGACTTGCCTTGCCGCCCAATTTGTCCCAAATACACAATGTTTTTCATGTGTCGATGTTAAGAAAGTATGAACCAGACCCGATTCATGTCTTGCAATACGAGGATATAGAAGTGGACGACAAAGTGTCATACGTGGAAAGACCGGTCAGGATCGAAGATAGAAAAGAGCGTGTGCTGAGAAACAAGACGATTCCGATGGTCAAAGTGGTTTGGGAACACCATGGAACGAAAGGTGCCACGTGGGAAAATGAAGAAGCTATGAGACGTCAATACCCCAAGTTGTTTGAATAGATAAGGATAGATCGCAAATTTCGAGGACGAAATTTTTGTAAGGGGGGAAGAATTGTAACAGCCCGAATTTCGATGTAATTCCGGGATCAATAAAACTGATATTACCTCGCATTTCATTTTAGTAAGTCTCGCCCAGAGCTGATCACTATCGGGATACTAACCAATGGGGTATGGCTAACTAGAAAACGGTACGTGGACCGGGGACCCTATCGTGAAACGGACATCGATCACGAAAGACACTGAGGGAATATTTTGGGCCAACGTGGGCCGATCGTAGGAAAGGGTAATGGATTGGGTTTGGCCAAGGCCTACGATGTACAATAGGGATGCAGGTGATTCTGCAAGACCGAAAGTACACGTGGCCAACCAGTCTTGAACTCGAACCGTACGATCGTGACCTCTGGAACTAACGATAATTTCTCATTCTCTCAATGATCGAGACCATTATGATACGGATAGCCCTAGGTCGATACGCGTAACCTCTAAACAGCCGCCCGTTAGTGAGAGACCCTGAAATTGAGAGTTTAGCGAGTTTTGTTCACGGAATTGGGCCCGAATTTCGGTATCGATTTTCGAAGGCTTAAGAGACGATTTTTGGGAATATGACGTCATACTGAGCTGGCCACATACATTTGGAGTTAGTACGAACAAAAATTGGAATTTCGGTCCGGGGGTGAAAAATTACGATTTTGCCCCTCGGGATGCTAGCGTCGCTTTTCGAGGCCAAATGAGGTTATTTTTCGAGGCCGAGACCATTTTTGGGTGGCCACGCTTACCAAGAGTCATTTTGGACAAAAAGTGGAATTTCGACAAAAATTGGAAAAATAATATTATTTTATTCCCGAAACTTTGACGTGGATTTTCGAGGGCTTGCGCGATGAATTTCGCGATTCCGACGCCACATTACGTTGGCCACGCACATATGGAACGCGTATGTGCGAAAATTGGAATTTCAGTTCGGGATCGGATAATTACGAAAATGGCCCTAGGCCATTTTTGATTAATTCCGAATTTTGGATTTAATTTTGGGATTAACCAAGGCTAGTTAGGGCTAAACCAGGTCTGGTCAGCTTGGGTTAAGGACCAATGACCATTTTACCCCTAAATTATTGGATTTGGATGAATAATAGCCCTAGGATCAAGGGCAAAAGTGTCAAATAGCCCTCAATTTTGACACATGGATCCCACTAAGACCATCTTTGACCTATTTGACCAGACCCTCTCTCTCTCCTCTCAGCTGTGCAGTCATTTTCCCCGTGCAAATTTTTCTTCTTCTCCGTTTCTTGCTCTGCAGTTTCAATTCTGCACTTTCTGGTACTGTTCACGCCGGAACAGTACCGGCCGGAGCTGCTGTTCGCCCACCAGCCGTCGCCACAGCACCCTTGGACCTCCCTTTCACCTGTCCAGCCACCACAGCCCCGGTTTTTGTCCAAAACAGCCTTATTTCTCTGTTTTTCTTTTTCCCGGTCTGCAAATAGTACCGCCGGAGCTTCGCCGGAGCTCCGATCGCCGTTCCGTCGCCACCCAGCCGTCCAGCCACGCTGTACGACGCCAACCGTACCTGTCCGTACAGTGTCCGTACGGTCGGTACTGTTCACCGCCGTCCGTACGCGCCGTACGGCACGTCGCCGCCGTCACCGGCGCTTCGCCGGCCACCGTTTCCCGCTGTCCGCTCAGTGTCCGTACGGAATCACTATTCATCCGTACTGTTCACGCGCACTGTTCACCCGGCACTGTTCACACCGCCGGCCGCTGCGATCCGTACGCCGTTCGCCGGGAATTCGCCGCCGGTTTCACTGTTCACCAGTGATCGGCCGCCGTTCCTCGTCGTCGTGAGCTGGGATTAGGTGAGTAAAATTCCTAAACCCGGATTAGGACTGATTAGTGCGATTTTCTGGACTGGTTTAGGAATACCGGGACTGGCTGAGAAAGATTAGTGTACTGTTCGGTAGAATTTGTAATCCGGAAATTGTAGTTGGCCAATGAGAATTGTTAGGAAGGATATTTGGTTTAATTAGCAAAGTTAGGAGTACATTGGTGGAAATTGCCGGGTATATCCAGGTTTACTGATTTTATGGCAATTGTACTTGATAGTGATTGATTTCACATTGCCATGTTGTATGTTGGGTGTTCGATTTATATTGGCGCTCATGGTGCATTGCATTGCATAACATGGACACGCACTGTGTATGCCGAGAGTGAGGCATGTAATGAACTTGTGCGAGAATGCGTGTCTGCCATGAGCATGTGATCACCTAAAATACCCTGAGGCGTCATACGCTGGGTTCAGATAATAATGAGTTGTGTGATCACCTAAGGACCTTCGGGTCGTGACCTTCGGGTCGATACCGTCCTCATGCACTTTGAAGCAGGACGATGCCCGGTACGTCCGGAAGGCGACCATCCTCATGCACTTTGAAGCAGGCTCTGGTTCGCAAGGAGTCAGTGTTGCGCCTCATGCACTTTGAAGCAGGCTAGAGACATTGGGCCAGATCGGTTGCTGCGCCTCATGCACTTTGGAGCAGGCTAGACGCACCGGGCCGTGAAAAAGTGATGACTCGAGTCGTAATAAATAATAATGAATTGGGCAAGTGTGCCAGTGTGGGCCAGTGGGCCGGGGAAATATGCATGACATGTCAATGACATTTGCACGCATAAACATGCATTGATTAGCATGCGAGCGTGTGAGACTCGATACATGAGCATGTGTTTGGCGTACGTGTGACTGTGTGTGCCACGTATGTGCCATGATTATTATACATTGAACTGTCTAACCTGCAGGGTCAGAGAATTGTTTGATTATGATTGTGTTGTGATTTTAAATGATTGTTTCCGATCAGGAGATTGCATGTTAGCCTAGCCTAGGTTTAGGGGTTGAACTCACCGAGATTCGTCTCACGGTTGTTTAAACCGAAACTTTTCAGACCCCCGGCCGTGAAGATGCAGAGACCACCACCACTTTTTGGGATCCCTCTACAGATCCGGCAATATACTAGTACCTTCCCCTCAGGAAATGGGGAGGCTTTTGTGAGGTATAGATCAGAGGTAGTTGTGAATATAGGCGTTGCTTATTATCAGAAGCAGGAATACGTGGCATGGTGCCACCGGGATGCCAATGGAAATGAGGGAGAGCCCCTCAGGACCTTTGATATCCCAGTCGAGGGCGGGTTGATGCAGCCCAACATAGCCGATGGTGAGGTGATAGACCCTGAGGTCACACCCGAGTTGATGGAGCTTGATGAGGAGCCCGACGTGCTAGCTGAGGACCCCGAGCCTATGGATGAGGAGGATGACGGACCCGAGGCCATGGCGCAGGATGTCGAGGAGGATGGAGAGGTTGCTGAGCTAGGATCGGATGAGGAGGGGTTCGAGATGTATCTTGACCTGGAGTTGGAGCCGGACTCTGAGGACGAGCGAGCCCAGGCCATGGATTCGGAGGATTCGAGGTCCAGCGAGGATACTTCTGAGGAGCCGTCAGATGATTCCACTGAGTCGTCTGATCCCGACTGGGAGCCTTAGGTTCAACCAGTACCCTTAGTTAGCAGTGAGGGCCATTATCTTTTTGGACTACAGCCCTCTACCTGAGTTTTAGCCTGACCCCTTAGCCACTTACCCCCCCTTTTGACCTAGTGGCTACTAACCGTTTGTATTGAATTTCGGTACTTGTAAATATTGTTTAAATGGTTTTTAATAGTAATACAATTATGTAATTATTTTCTTATGTGATGTTGGCTGCCCTGGTTCTCATATCGGTTGTGTCAGGGTTTAATTATTTATTGCTTCCGCATGTGATTGATCTCTGTTTGGGCGTGGGTCGGCGACGCTTCCTGGGAGCGTTGCACCTTAATCGACCGTGACGGGATGTTGCGTGCCGTGGGGTACGGGGCGTGACAACCCCCGTACTATTCGGTCGTCAAAAGGCCTTTCAGAATTGCCTCATAATCTCTTAGATAACAGAATACAAGACATCAACCTCAATACACCTTTAGCTTATGGTAGCTTATGTGCCTGAGTTGTGCGTGCCACAAATCAGACGTATCACTCTTTCGAGTTTTTTTCCAAGTATGCCGTTTGTGCTGACATTACCTAGACAAACTCCAATCAACGTCCCTCCATGATTGGCATAAGAGTGGGTTTCAAACTACGATACACCTTGACGTCTCTTAGACCGAACAACACATAATTGCCCAAGTTTGTGAGTTGTGACATAGACAATAGATTTTTCTCCATTCTCGGAACATGATATATGTTTTTCAGTTCAACTTGATGTGAATTGAGACGGGGTGTTATCTGTTGAATTAGTCAAAGTATTTGTTTGTTTTTTTAATAAAGCCTAGTTGGTTGTCCTAGTTTATAGGAATCTGTTGCAGCATGTTTGTTGCTGCACACATGTTCAGGATAGTGGGTAGATAGTTTAGCATAATGGGTCAATTGTTGTGGCTACTTTTCTGAGATTTTCTGTCGGTGTATGGTCTATCTAAAAGACTAAGTTGTTATTCAATTATAATGAATGAATGTAGTAAGCATTTTTTCACAGGTGTACACTCTCTTCTCTCTGACTCTCTTTTCTGTGTATTGTCTTTGTGCTTGCAAAGCACAGCCAGCTTCTGCACCTTTTTTGTAATAGTGGTATCAGAGCCATTAAAGAAGGAAAAGTGAGTTAAAAACACAAGAGGAAAAAGTGAGAGTGAAAGGCAGTAGCCAAAAAGTGAGCTTGAGTTGAAAACACGCGAGGAAAGATTTTTTCTAGGTATCTGGCAGCAGTGATGGCTTCAGAAACCTTTGTCCAACCAGCTATTCCACGCTTTGATGGTCATTATGATCATTGGAGCATGCTAATGGAGAACTTCTTGAAATCCAAGGAATATTGGGATGTTGTTATCTCTAGAGTTGCCGAACCAGAAGAAGAAGCTGCGTTGACAACAGCACAACGGACGGCTTTGGAAGCAGCAAGATTGAAAGATCTCAAGGCCAAAAACTACCTTTTTCAGGCCATTGACAGATCTATCTTGGAGACAATTCTCTGTAAGGATACCTCCAAGCACATATGGGATTCCAAGAAGAAAAAAATATCAAGGTACCGCAAGAGCAAAAAGGCAGCAACTTCAAATGCTTCATGGAGAGTTTGAGTTACTAAGAATGAAGTCAGGAGAGTCAACTATCGATTTCTTCTCTTGGACAATGGCAATTGTCAATAAGATGCGGATTTACGGTGATAAGACGGAGGATGTCACCATCGTTGAGAAGATTCTTCGATCTCTGACACCAAAGTTTAACTTTGTTGTCTGTTCTATCCAAGTAGCCAAGGACATTGAAGAACTCTCAATTGATGAACTACAAGGGTCGTTGTTGGTTCACGAACAAAATTTTCTTCAGCAAGAGCCGAAAGAGAAGGCGTTGAAGGCAACTACAGATCGCTTTTCATCAACAACAAGAACGAATAGTGGCAGAGGTAGAGGAAGGGGAACCAATGAATGTCGTAGTTTCAATCAAAAACCTAATGGTCATTTTTCTCGTGATGTTCAAGGTGGAAGACGAGGACATGGAGGTCAGCACTCAACTGTTTTCAAACCAAAGTCAGTAGACAAATCTAGAGTAGAGTGTTTTAGATGCTATAGCTATGGACAATACAAATCTGAATGTCGTACCAATTTAAATACACAAAGCATGGAAAGGATTAATTTTGCGGAAGAAAAATAAGAAGCGGTGTCTCTCCTAATGGTGTGTCAAGAAACGGAGAAAATTTCATCGAACCTGTGGTATATTGACACCGTTTGCAGCAACCATATGTGTGGTGACAAGAAGGCATTCTCTGCATTAGATGAGTTGTTTCACACCTCAGTCAAATTTGGAGATGACTCGACTGTATCAGTCATGGGTAAAGGGACAGTTACAATTGTTCCTAAAGGAATCTCGGTTCAAATGATCAAAGAGGTGTTTTATGTTCCTGAGTTAAAGACCAAACTTCTAAGTGTTGGACAATTGCAAGAGAAGGGATATGAAATTACACTCAAAGGAGATATTTGCAGAATCCATGATGAGAAACAGCATATGATTGCTCAAGTTAATATGACTGCCAATCGGATGTTACCGCTGCATCTTCATGGCACCTCTCACCCATGTTTCTTTGCAAGATTGAAAAATAAAGCATGGTTATGGCATTTTAGATACGGACACCTCAACTTTGGTGGGTTGCAGACGTTACATCATAAGAAGATGGTGGAGGGACTTCCCCCAATCATGGCGCAGTTCGAAATATGTGAAGAGTGTGTTGTTAGCAAACAACACCGAGATCATTTTCCAAAAGGCAAAGCATGGAGAGCCAAGAGGCACCTCGAACTTGTCCATTCAGATATTTGCGGACCAATTTCCCTAATGTCCAATGGAGGTAAACGATATATCATTACCTTCATTGACAATTTTAGTCGGAAGGTTTGGGCTTACTTTTTGCAGGAAAAATCTGAAACCTTTGAAGCCTTCAAGAGCTTCAAAACTCTTGTTGAAAAAGAGAGTGGAAATCCAATCAAAGTTCTCCGCACAGATCGTGGTGGTGAATATATTTCAATTGCATTCGCAGATTTTTGTGTGGAGCATAGGATTAAAAGACAACTCACTACAGCTTATTCACTGCAACAGAACGGTGTCTACGAAAGGAAGAACCGCACTATTCTGAATATGGTGCGAAGCCTCTTGACGTCAAGCGGAGTTCCAAAAAGCTTCTGGCTGGAGGTAGTCAATTGGAGTGTTCATCTTTTGAATAGAAGTCCCACTCTCGCTATTTTAAATATGACACCCGAAAAAGCTTGGAGCGGGAGAAGACCCACAGTTGATTACTTCAGAATTTTTGAGTGTCTTTCGTAAGTCCATGTTCTTGACTAGAAGAGGAAGAAGCTAGAAGATAAAGCAAAAAAAATGTATTTTTCTTGGCATTAGTGATCATTCAAAAGCCTACAAACTTTATGATCCTATAACCAAGAAAATTACCATTAGCCGTGATGTGATCTTTGATGAAGAAAAATTATGGTAATGGAGTGAGAAGAATGGTGGTGATTGTGGTGAACAAATTCCAGCAAACTTTGAAGATGATACTGAGCTGGAAAAGTAGCCCTCTACCAGTCAAGTCAACACAGAAAATGCTGAAAATTCAGCAGTTGCTACAACATCTGAAGAACGACCACAACGCATCCGATGGAGGCTAGCATGGATGGAAGATTATGAAGTGTCGAGAGTTGAGTAAACTGAAGACCCACTGATCCATTTTGCTTTGTTTGCAAATGGTGACCCAACTACTTTTGGTGAAGCAATACAAAATAAAAACTGGAGAGTTGCAATTGATGCAAAGATCAAAGCAATTGAGAAGAATGGTACGTGGGAATTGATAGATCTTCCCAAATGGTAAAAGACAATCAGAGTCAAGTGGGTATACAAGACGAAAATGAACAAGAATGGTGAGATTGAAAAGTACAAGGCGCGCTTGGTGGCAAAAGGTTACAAGCAGGAATTTGGAGTGGATTACAACGAGGTGTTTGCGCCAGTTGCGAGACTCGATACAATCCGATTAGCGATTGTGCTGGCAGCACAAAATTCATGGTTCATCTATCAGTTAGATGTGAAGTCAGCATTCTTACACGGCGATCTTCAAGAACAGGTATTTGTTCATCAACCTTCTGGATATGTCAAGCCGGGTAATGAACATAAAGTCTATAAATTGAAAAAGGCTTTATATGGGTTGAAGCAAGCTCCAAGAGCTTGGTAAAGTAGGATTGATGCTTATTTTTTGAAGGATGGATTTACAAAATGTCCATATGAGCACACGCTATTTATTAAGATTGGTCATGGTGGAAAATTGCTTCTAGTGTGTTTGTACATGGATGATCTTATCTTCACAGGGAATGATAGTGTCATGATTGATACATTTAAGAAATCTATGAAGGAGGAATTTGACATGACTGATCTTGGGTTGATGCATTATTTTTTGGGCATTGAGGTAAATCAATCTGAAGCTGGAATTTTTCTATCTCAAAAGAAATATGTTCAAGAGATTTTAGAAAAATTTTAGATGACGCATTGCAATTCGGTAACCACGCCAACTGAGGTTGGATTGAAGTTGTCAGAGGATCCTGATAGAAGAAAGGTAAATAGCACCTTCTACAAGCAAATCGTGGGGAGTTTAATGTATTTAATAGCTACAAGGCCATATATCATGCATCATGTAAGCCTTATTAGCAGGTACATGGAAAATCCAACTGAAAAACATTTGCAAGCTGCAAAGCGAATTCTTCGCTACTTGAAAGGGACTGCAACTTTTGGGTTATTCTATAAGAAGGGAGAAAAATCAGAGTTGATTGGTTTCACTAATAGCGATTATGCTGGTGATATAGATGATCAAAAAAACACTTCTGGTTATATATTTATGCTTGGTTTGGGGGCTGTCTCATGGTGTTCGAAGAAGCAGCCGATTATTACTCTGTCAACAATTGAAGCTGAGTTTGTGGCTGCCGCCTCTAGCGCTTGTCAAGCTATTTGGTTAAGGAAGATTCCTGGAGAGCTTCAATTTAAATAAGAAGATGCAACTACAATCTATTGTGACAACAGCTCAGCCATTAAACTCTCAAAGGATCCAGTTCTACATGGGAGGAGCAAACACATAGATGTGAAGTATCATTTCCTAAGGTATCTCATGAAAGATAATGTGATTGATCTTATTTTTTGCAGGAGTGAAGATCAGCTTGCTGATTTGTTCACCAAGCCTCTCAAATTATCTGCATATCAGAAGCTAAGAAAGCTTCTTGGTGTTTGTTCGTTGGAAGCTGCAAGTTAAGGGAGGGCTGGTTCTAGTCCTTTTAAACTGATTGTTTGCAACATCAGTTTAAGGGAGAGTGTTGAATTAGTCAAAGTATTTGTTTCTTTTTTTTTTTAATAAAGTCTAGTTGGTTGTCCTAGTTTATAGGAATTTGTTACAGCATGTTTGTTGCTACACACACGTTCAGGATAGTAGGTAGATAGTTCAGCATAGTGGGTCAATTGTTATGGCTACTTTTCTAGGATTTTCTGTTGGTGTATGGCCTATCTAAAGGGCTAAGTTATTATTCAATTATAATGAATGAATGCAGTAAGCATTTTTTCACGGGTGTACACTCTCTTCTCTCTGACTCTCTTTTCTGTGTTTTTTCTTTGTGCTTGCAAAGCACAGCCAGCTTCTGCACCTTTTTTGTAACATTATCATTGTTTGGCCGACATCGGTAATCAATAATCTTGAGTTGTATGCGGTAACAACTACTCATCCACCGGTGTACTCAAACATGTTTGATAGTTTTCCTTGATCTTCGGTTATGTGATTTGAACACCCCGAATCAACTATCTAATCACTATCATAATTGATCAATTTATTAGTAACCGTGATGAGGGCAATTGCATCTTCAAAGCACAGCCAGCTTTTGCACCTTTTTTGTAACATTATCATTGTTTGGCCGACATCAGTAATCGATAATCTTGAGTTGTATGCGGTAACAACTACTCATCCATCGGTGTACTCAAACATGTTTGATAGTTTTCCTTGATCTCCGGTTATGTGATTTGAACACCCCGAATCAACTATCTAGTCACTATCATAATTGACCAATTTATTAGTAACCGTGATGAGGGCAGTTGCATCTTCAAAGCATAGCCAGCTTCTGCACCTTTTTTGTAACATTATCATTGTTTGGCCGACATCGGTAATCGATAATCTTGAGTTGTATGCAGTAACAACTACTCATCCACCGGTGTACTCAAACATGTTTGATAGTTTTCCTTGATCTCTGGTTATGTGATTTGAACACCCAGAATCAACTATCTAATCACTATCATAATTGATCAATTTATTAGTAACCGTGATGAGGGCAATTGCATCTTCAAAGCACAGCCAGCTTCTGCACCTTTTTTGTAACATTATCATTGTTTGGCCGACATCGGTAATCGATAATCTTGAGTTGTATGCGGTAACAACTACTCATCCACCGGTGTACTCAAACATGTTTGATAGTTTTCCTTGATCTCCGGTTATGTGATTTGAACATCCCGAATCAACTATCTAATCACTATCATAATTGATCAATTTATTAGTAACCGTGATGAGGGCAGTTGCATCTTCTAACTTGGTGATGGAAGAGGCTGCGAGCTCTTCTTGTTCCTCCACTGCAAGGGACTCTTAGAAATCCCACTCGTCTTTGCTATCACTCTCCTTAGAAGCCGCAACATTTCCTTCAACTCTTTTGAGTCGACAATCCCTAGCGAAGTGGCCTATTTTGCTGCAGTTGTAACACCCTCCTTTACGCCTTCTATTACTCTTATCTTCATCCTTATTGCAATCTCAGCGAGCTCCCCCTCACCGAGGTCCTATGTCTTCTAGTCACCTTTGCCATTCTCCATGACTTTTTCTATGTTTGCCATTTCTAATGCTTGCACCATTTTTAGTCTAACCCTTGAGCCCTCTTTTATTACTGAAGAGACCTTTGACATTTGTCTATCTTAGGATTCTTGGTGGCAATTATATTCTCCAACTCGATCAGAGTTGGCTCGTTTACACATCCACGGGTGGCCGTAACGATATTGTTGTACTCCAGCCTTTACCTGTGAATAATAGTTCTCCTCATCCTTGCCTTGGAGTTGACATTTTGGGGATCTAATTTTGAATTTCTTCACTAATAGATTTGACTTTGGAGAAGAATTGACTTACCATCATATTTTGCTGCGACACCAATAATAGCTCGTTCTACTACCTTTGCAACTTGGCATCGTTCGTTCTAGGGAACAGTGCCTTCAAGTTATCCCATGCCTCCTTTGCGATCCTCACGCTCTTTGATGTACTGTAAAAACTCATCTTCAACGGTTACAGCAGGAACATAAAGGGCCTTACCTTCTTTGATGTTCAATTTTCTTAACTCACCATCGTTTGTTGGTGGTGTGTGGTCTTGCAACCACCAACAATATCCCACAAATTTAAACCTAGTTGTAATACTGCATGCAGGTACTCCAATTATTATAATCGTAGCTATTGAGTCTATTGATGCCGTTCACCGAACTTAAAAAATCCACCATCATGACTTGGATCTAGTGCTTGGCACTACACCAAGGAAGCTTCCCATACCAATTGATCACAGTCCTTGATTGTGTACTTGTAGATTTCAGCGTACTTCGGTCCCTTACCGCCTGCTCATGTACAATGGTCCATGACCACTGTCTTCATGTACCACGCTCCGAATCACTAGGTTCATGGTCCCTGACTGCCTACTCCGATACAGTCTCGGGCCCCTGGGCTCTATACCAATCGTTGGATTTTGGAAGTGTAGAGTTCTAATATGAAAGTGTGTGTAAGACAAGACTGTGGCAAGAGATTTAAGCAAAGGAGCAACAAAAGGCAAAGCAAGAGATGTTGTGTATTGGTGTGTTACAATAGTGGGTTGTTTGTTCTCAAGCGTACAGCAACAAGACAGGGCACTCTTGCCTATATAAGGCGATTTTCCACCGACTCAGCACAAAAGGAGTTCTCCACAAGAGGTCAACGTGGACTTTCCTAGAATTTCAGGTTTCCATCCAATGATAGTAAGAAACTTCAACACCACAAATACTAACTACCTATTGTAGTTATTTGGTTCTAGATAAATCTAGACAAGTGGAGGGAGAGAGGCGGCGATTCGTCAAGCGTATCGTCGTGACATCATTCAAGGTTACGATAGGTTCAACAACCCTCGGCTAGTCTGTGTGTAAGCGCATGTGCGAGAGAGAGAGGAGTTGCTCGCAAGCATGACCTGACGTGGTAGTGGCGTGCTGGCTATCGGCAGCACAGAAGATATAAGGAGGACGTGGTTAAGCATCAGGTGGCTTAGGTTAGGGTTTCCGCTGTGATGAGTTTATAATAGTAAGAGGAGTAATCTTGAAAGCACAATGGTAAATCCATCAAAAAAGCAAAATATTATGCTACAACCGATTTTATTTTAGGTTTCTGTAGTGGGAATACAAATCATTATTAGTGAAAGAGTAGGGATGCTTTTTTAATGCTTCTCTATAGAATAATTCAACAGGGTTTAACAAAATTTTGCAAGTGGGTATCTGAGTCCACAGATTACAATTGACCACTCAACAGTTTGATATATCAATTGGCAATCAATTTTGATATCTTCAATTGCTCAAACAAAATATTGTTAAATGAAGTCCTCAATGGTAAAGTGAAAACGCATACGAAAGGGATCATGATTGAAATCTTTAAAATATAATAGTGTGGACAGACAAGACCAAGTCATCATTCCAAGAGATCTAATTCTCATTCTTTTAGAAGTCAGCTTTTATTCTTGAGGAGTTCACTTCATTTTCAAAAACCATAAGATTATGTTTGGTGAGCTGAATAAAACTCCTCCTATCCGGTATTTGGAATAACGTGAAATATGGATATCACCGGATATGGTCTGAATATAGACAAAAAATCCCACCTTATGATAGATCGTGCCCCTCATCAGAGGTGGTTGTGGTGGGCCTAGAAGTTGAGTCGTGAGCAGCTTTACAACTTCCATGGTCATTTTTTTTTAAATGTTTAATCGTGTTCGTCGAATACCCAATTAGATAGTATTTATCTAAATGCTTGTTATATTCGGACGTCATCAAACATTGGATGTTCGCAAAGAAACTATGTAGGTATGCAGGTGCTGCAACTTACATAAATGACAAAAAAACATAGTTTAGTACGATCACCGAGATCACAAAGTGGTCTCACTTGCATGCTGCAAGTTGTTGCGAATTTCTTCGAAGAATAGTGCTAGATTTATGCTAATGGATGACTACTTGGGGAAGATCTAAGTGTTTATACTGAGGCAAAAGTATGATGTTGTTGTTAGTATTAGGCAACTAAGAACTTTGAAAGATTTGAAGACCGGTAAGATAATCAAACATGTGTGGAGTAACACTTGTATGGAGTTCTGCACTAGTGCCAGTGAAGTAAACCATAATAAGTTGTAGAGTTAATGAGCAGAACATCATTAGAGACAACTCGTAAAATGATTTCTACTGTTGTTGTGCCTAGGAAATTCCTAGCAGAAATACTTAATTCTACAAGTTATTAGGTTAATAGATCCCGATCGATTGTGATTAGATGTCAGATTCCTAAAGAAGCGTGGTTAGATAACGTTGTTGATTATTTTATTCTTAGGATATTTGGTTGCATGTGATGTTCGAGCA
Source organism: Syzygium aromaticum (assembly GCA_024500025.1). NCBI lineage: Eukaryota > Viridiplantae > Streptophyta > Magnoliopsida > Myrtales > Myrtaceae > Syzygium > Syzygium aromaticum. Next base: position 27,686,056 of record CM044889.1, on the reverse strand, counting down.
AGTGATATTAAGCTCGATAGGAAGACAAGAAAGTGCATATTCCTAGGCTATGAATTAGGTGAGCAAGGTTATCCATTATGGTGCCTAGAATTAAATTTACCTGTTGTCAATAGAAAAGTTACATTTGATGAGACTAATACTTGGTGGGAGTGATTGTGGCAATGTTTATATAGATATGTACGGTGTTCAACTCAAATTGAAGTTGCAACCCAAAACTCTTGCGATAGCAGGTATTTGTGAGTAATTGACCCCGATTGGTGCTTGTAGTAAGGTGGAGCTTATTGAGCCAATGGGTATTGTAGCAGCTAAATTTGATAAGGTGCGTGTTTGATCTACTGGCACAATGGTGGTTTTGTACTATTGGTGATAAAGGAGGTTGTGTATGTGAATCATTGTGGAGTAGCTGAAGGTGCAAATGGAGTTGGCGTTTCGATGAAGTCCACAATTTTGGCGAAGTTCAAGTCCCGCCTGTAGTTGGAAGATGTTTGTGGCTGTTGAGCTCATGTGGAGCCATGGGAGAATAGAGATGAAGTTCATATTCCAACTAAGCAGTTGTAACTTGGCTCAAACGCCCTGTTCTGGCCGTCAAAAAAATCAATTGCACGTCAGCCAACACAATTTTAGCCAGCCGGCGAGCTTAAGTCCTTATTTGAGACGACTTATCTACTTGAGAACCTTATTTAAGATTAACACAGTAACTTCGTACTCTTATTTTCATTTTGGACCCTTTTTTTGAGAAAATGATTTCATTTCAGGTCTTTTTTGGAATTTTACCTTGAAACACTGCCTTCTTTCGTCATGTACTAGATAACTTCCAAAAAGGTTACGCAAATCGAAGAACTTCGACCAATCAACGAAAGTCGTCTCTGCGACATCCAAACTGATCGTGCTTTGAACTTCCAATGAGCAATTGGCTATCGGCGATCGAGGACCGGCTGAACTACATGCTGGACACCGACGATTACCCCGTGGAATTTGCGGATCATCCACCGGACCCTGATCCGTCTGCATCGCCTTTGCCGGCGGAGACTCCCCCATCTCCTGTATTGAGTTCTATGTCGCAACCGTCGGCACAGTCGTTGCCGGAACAGCAAGCAGGGCCGTCCGCGTGGCCTTTGTCGGCTGAGACTCCACAATCTCCTCTACTGAGTTCTATGTCACAGCCGTCGGCACCGTCGTTGGTGGAACAGCAAGCAGGGCTGTCCATGTCGCCTTTGCCCGCAGAGACTCCCCCATATCCTGTACCGAGTTCTCTGTCGCAACTTCCAGCACCGTCGTTGCCGGGACAGCAAGCAGTGCCGTCCACATCACCTTTGCCGGCAGAGACTCCCCCATATCCTGCACCGAGTTCTCCGTCACAACTGCCGGCACCATCGTTGCTGGGACAGGAAGCAGTGCTGTCTGTGTTGCCTTTGCCAGTGGAGACTCCCCGATATCCTGTACCGAGTTCTCCGTCACAACTGTTGGCACCATCGTTGCCCGGACAGCAAGCAGTGCCGTTTGCATCGCCTTTGCCGGTGGAGACTCCCCGATCTCCTGTTCCGGGTTCTATGACGCAACCGTCGCCACCGTCGTTGCTGGGACAGCAAGCAGTGCCATCTGCGTCGCCTTTGCCGGTGGAGACTCCCCCGTCTCCTGTACCAATTTCTCTGTCGCAACCATTGGCACCACTTCCGTTGAATCCACAGCAACGTCCTCTGCACTGGCGTCCGGAGGAAAAGCCCATTCAATTGGCATGCCGTTTAGTTCAGTACCTGGCGAATTGCTTGCCGATCAGGTCGTTCTTCGCCTTCCAGGTGCTCTTGGTAATCTCCAGCTTCTCGAACAAGAGTGTGACCGCCACGCTCGTGTCTGTCCTCGGCATCTTTTGCTGCGCCTCTTGCTTCACCGATAGCTCCAACGTCCACGGCAGAGTCTATTTCAGGCATGTATATATCTGCTTATATACAGATGAAACCCTCATTCCAGACTTCTGAACATGTACCTCGCACGGTTCATTTACGGTGATTGGGATCTGTATTTACCGCACAAAATTTTCATGTTCAGGCATGTTACTGCCGACAAAGCCAAACGGCATATCGTCCTCCTAGCTATGGAATTCGGCCATCGGATTTTGTTCATGCCGCTCTGTCCATGGCGGTTTACGCGGTCCTAGTGCTTTCGGATCGGAGCATGATGGATACCCTCTACCCACGTGCATCGTGTCAACTCAGGTCGTTCCTTCAATGGGCACGGCTCGTGGTCGTCATCTTCTCTGCTTTGCTCTTGTTAATCTTTCCGACTTATTGGCAAGGGATCGGCTTCGCCGTCCTCGATGCAGCCAATTCACGCAGTAGTGACGAGGATCGCGGGAACAGAAGAATAGGAATGGTTTGCCATAACGGGGTTCTTGCGAATCTGTGATGATTGTTATCTGTGCATACATTAATAATTTTTTCTAGGTGGCGTGAAATTTTTGCTAATCAAACCTATGGTTTATCTACTGTTGCTCTTCTAAGTTGAAAATGGAGGTGTCTTAATGGTATGATGCGCCTGCGTGCATCTGCTGTCACTTTCTAATTAAGCACACGTTAATAAAGATTTACTTTTTACTTTTTACTTCTAGCGATCGGATGGCGTCCAGATCAATGTTCTTGCACTTTGACTAATTCACCTCCCCGGACAATCTGTTTATTGAAGTTCTATATGGTTTATTGGCCAAAGTCGAAAGGGTCATCGGCAATTTTCTACATTGTGACAATTTTTCATAGACTTTCCTTCTTTATACATTTGTTTAGGGAAAAGAAAAATAGTTCTACTGTCGTACATAGATACATGTACAAAAAGTCTCGGGCTGTTCTTGTCAATACAACTCTATATAGCTATCTATCTTATAAAAAAAAATCGAAGTGAGATTGCAATCCTATTTTTTGAACAACAGACAAGTCTTTATGTTGATTCTGTTAGAATTAGGCATACAAACACAACGAAATAGAAAGTAAATGTGAGAAAGAAAAAAAATTGAGACACAAAGTTTAATCTTGATTCACCCTTAAACTATAACTACATCCAGTAGAGGATTCCACTATAATCAGCATATCCAACTTTTTTGTTATAATTCTCAATTATAAGAAAAAAAAGATTATATATATAGGCGGCACAGCTATTCGTAGGCTCAAATTGAAATTATCAATAAAATATGGGCCAAAATTATAAAAGCCCTTTAGCAGTTCAGGAGTATTGCTCTCACAACCCCCACCCGCTCACCTAGGAGTAAGACCCCCTTGTCTTCCTATCGATAGGAAGTAAGAACCACACCCCAACAGATTATGATTAATCCCATATGCTATTGATTAATATAAACTTTTTGGTCATTGCAAAAATCAATAATTGTATGCCTTTCTTGCAAAATGAGCTGGTAGTTATCTTCATTTTGATAGAAAGACCGAGCTTTAATGTCTCGCTAGATAAGAGGGACAAGCAAAAAATATCTTCGAAAGAAAAAGTGCCTGTTCACATCAATTGAAGTCTATTAGTACACTCATATTTACTACATCAGTACTACGGATGCCAACTCAACCTTAAACTTTCTAATTTTATCAATATAATTCTAAACATTTTTACAAAATTATAATGTAGTCATTTCGATCAATTTTGATTAGAGATTGGGTGGCAAGACAGGCAATTTGATGAGGACAACTTTGTGGACCGCCGTGTTAGCGATTTCCGGTAGCAATTAATCAGAAGGGTTATATTGAAATTTCGCGTAAATATTTAAGACTACATTGATAAAATTGGAAAGCTTAAGATTGAATTTGTATGATAAATTTAAGACTAAATTGAGAATTTTTCCCCACTTTCAAATGAAGGAAACATCAAAGCCTCCCTCATTCTTCATAAGCCATCATTTTGTAATTAGTGGCAAGATGATTGCTCTAGGCTTCCTGAAAAGATGCCAAAATCAATTCAAGAATTATGTACGCATTTATACGTGTATATGTCCTTGAAACTTAGGAGGACAAATGGGGAAACCTTGACATCACTTTTCCATGTTAGCTTCATTTTCTATCACAAAGCAAATATTTGCTTGGGCGTATCACTAGGCGGCGCGTTTCTATTTTGTTCCTTTTGCTCGTACGTTACAGCATCAATTCATCATGCGTTGAGAGACAAATCTTGCCCTACGTCAAGATCACATGGGCCTGGCTTACATGAACCGTTGGATCAGGCAGGTCCCACGTGGGTCCCTCCTCATCTGACTGTTCATGCGAACTGAATTCACATCGCATGATCCAAGTGCAGGCAATTTGTTCGCTCCATATATATTATCGGTGCAAAAGCGATGATACGCAAGATTCGCAGTAAGCACACTGTCTAAGCGATGGAAGTCATTCTTTTATTGTTCTCGAAGACATCATCCACTCCTAAAGGAATTAGGATGATGTTAAGGAATGAACACATTCAAATCTGCAACTTTGCATCGTCTCAAAAGACAAGGATTCTAGATGTGGTGCGGTTCAATTACTGGAAAGCGGAAAGCCGATCCCGTGCCGCTTGGTCGGGAACACAACGAACAACATGGTGCAGATGACTCCGATCCCCACCGGCAATGCCGTCAGCACCTCCCTCGTCGCGTCTGATGGCGCCGGGTAGAAGCAGTTCACCACATTCTCGTCGAACAACGTGATCGTGCCCAACACCAGAACCAACATGAGCGCGTGCGCAAAGTCTATGAACCTCAACCTGTATCGATCCTTGAGCTCGGGCGGGAGCGTGTCCGACCCATCGATCACCCACAGGACATGAGGCGTGGCGAACCCGTAACACACGTTTCCCTTCTTGTCCCTGAAACTGTCGGTGAAGCAGAGGAGGAAGCTGGACAGGCCGCAAAGGAGCACCAGGCCCGTAGTCATGGCCCGACTGACCGGGTCGCAGTGGCCTTGGTTCGAGAAAATCGGGGATAGGAGCTGGAACGCGAGGACCGTCCCGGTGGGCAAGAGGTTGGCCAAATGGGCGGTGCTCTCAAACGTCTGTCTCATTGCCTTTTGTATCGCGTTCCTCCTATCAGCGTCATCCGGAAGGAGCTCATCCTTCAAGAGCGGGAGGCTTTGCTCCATCGAGCTCTCGTCCCTCACTTTGATCTCCATTTTCTCCGTTGCTAATGCTGACCCCAAGGCTTGAAATTGCAAGAACGGCTCGAATTCTCTCTCTACGTATGATATGAAGTTCTTTGTAGATTGGATTGGTAGGAGAGGATGTGGTCGTTCTTATAGGTTGTGTGGGATGTGATTGGGGGCAAATATGAGTGGAGGAAAAGGGAGGGAAAGGGTGTGGTTTTGTGATGTCTTGCAAGAAACCGAGACCGATGCAAAACTGGGTCTTGCACGGTACTTGTAGTTTGTGGTTCGAACTGTGTCTGGATGAACATCATCAGTTAAATAAAGGTCAGATCGATGCCGATGTTTTGTGCTTAAAGCGTTCATTTCCGTTACTACGGGAAGCTTTTGGCAGCAGCAAATATGTTGCTTTCTCAAAGAAGAGAGAGACAGAGAGGTTTCTGGATAAGGGGGGAGAGACAGAATTGTTTATTACCGAAACATATGTTGTTTTCTAGTAATTTATGTTGCTTGTTTTAGGGAAGGGCCATCCTCCAAGATACCCTTTAGGAAAATGAGGAAAAAAGCAACACATTTGACCCCTAAACTTGCCGACCAAAAAAAAAACACCCTAAACTTTCGCAATTCTTCTAATGTGATCATAGAATTTGTGTCCTTTGATTTTTAGAATTTTGCGAATCAGGATTCAAGTTTGTTCGCCTCCGACTTCGCCTGATTGAAATTGACATGTCGGTCGGTACCAATCCAAAGTCTAATCCTGAAATAGTCAATTTCACCGTGCAATGAAAAACTATTTAATATTTGCTTTATTGTACCATGAGATATTGTTCTCGCAATTTGTTAGATGCAAATTGATTTTATTTGGTTGCTTTGACTTTGCCACACCATATGTTGGTCAATGACCAACACATCGGATTTGATTTGAAAAAGTTGGTGTAGAAATTGGACATGATTGGCAAAAATCTCCAAGTTCGAAGACCTTTGTGGTAACAATTACAGTTGAGGACCAGACTGGAAAAATAGTCTGAGTTCATTAATATCTTCATAGTTCAAAATAGCAACTAATTGCATAGATATATCTATGAAAAAATTCTACTTCTCACCTTTGTTTTTATATCACTTTTCTAATCATATCTATATAGTGTTAATTTCTCTAATCAAGTCCAACTACTTAAACAAAATGTCTAAGCAAGTCCATCGGACACCAAATCTGGTTCACATGACCGTCGGTAGATGCCGAAGTGTGAAGTAGATTAAATATTGACTACGTGGAAAGATATTGTATTGGTGGGAGCATAAAAACAAATTTAAAAGTTTAATCCATTCGCTATTGTTCAAAATAGGACCTAATTGCACGGATATGTCTATTGCAAGCAAATTTCTACATTTGGGAGAGTAATGAAGCAAAATTAGAGGAAGATGTAGCTTAGATTGAGGTCAAGAAAATCCAGAATTGTTGCTTAGAGCAACGACTCTTCCCTCTTCCCTTTGCACGCCATCACCACCACCTCATCAACCAAAACGGCACGCCGTCTTCGCTCTCATTTCTAAGGTAAGGTCAACAGGGATGACGATTGACGAGTAGCTCAACTCAGATCGACTTGTGCAGCCTAAAACCCATTTACGCAAGCTGCAGTCCCTAAAACTCAGTAATGCAAGCTGCACGGGACGATCTAAGAAGAGCCACTCGCCGTTCTTAGATCGTCATGTGCAGCCTAAAACCAATCATGCAAGCTGCAGCCCCTAAAACTCAACCCGTCTTCTGAACCAACGAGATAATCGGTACATAATATAATCGATTCATCGGCGAAGAGAATCCCAACTCCTCGATCAATGCAATCTGCACAAGACGATCTAAGATGAGCTACGTCGCCGTCCCTATCGACTCGATGTTACCTTGAAAATGAACGCGAAGACAAAGTGCCGTTTTTTATGATGGAGTATATGTTTTTTGTAGTAGTCAGGGGTTGCTTACCAGAAATTACAAAAACCATAAGGTCTATTTTCTACTAGTTTGCAATGAAGATTGAGTAATTGAGAAAACTTTGAGGCAATTATTCATAGGTTTGATTTTGAGCGCTCTATTGAGAGAAAGTAAATTCTACAACTATATCCATTTTTCAATCATACAAATAAAAAAATTCTGATAAAAAAATAAGCCATAAAAATAAAATTCTTATTTTCTATTAGTTTGACCTCATTGTTTTGTGGAGTTTGACCCTGATAAAATGTTCTACATTAAAGATTTAGCATCATTTGAACTTGAAAAGCTTGAGCTATATCGAATAGATTTTTCAGATTTGAGACTAACTGAGCAAGCTCAACTCGAGTTAAAGTTTGAGATGATCTCGAGCGATACTAGCGTTCGAGTTTCTAAACGACATACCTACACAATTGAAAGGATCTCTTGCCAGGATGTAAACACTCGACTAGCGAATATGCCTGGAAAAATGGATCAAAACCTGAGATTGGTTTGAGATTACTAGAATCAATCAGTTATAAGCTCGGAAGCCTAGTTAGAGTGGCTGTGTTAATCCGCGCAAGCCAAATTAATTATCTGATTTATGCTTGTATTATATGTAAAATATATATGTAAATGTTCAATATAGTTCGAAGTTTGGACCTGAATTGTTTTGGAATCAACTTGATTACCTAAAGATAACAAATTGGTTTGGAGAGCACGAGGACAAGATTCGGACGTCCTAAGTTAAGTGGTAGACATCCCAAGTTAGGCAGCAGACCTCCAGATTGAAGCACCAAAAGTTGGGCAACAAAGTTGGTCGGACGTTCGACTCAAGACTCACCATCACCAGCAATTGAGTGTAAAGCTCCTAAGGAATGTGGTCAGGTAAGCCTAGTGATCACATCGGACTGGGAGTGCTTGGTTTTCCTGCTTACGCTAATTGGGTGACAACATGCTAGAGCCAAAGGCAACGAGGTGCATACTTGTTGCAGAAACAAGTGATCAGACAATACGATAAATAGAATAAGGATATAAATCAGACACCAAATTTACCTAGTTTAGTTGGTGTGGCTTACACCCATCGGAAGAGCACCACAAGATTCCACAATAAATTCACAGTTGAGTCACACAACTCTCAGTATTTCTCAGTTCTTAATTACACTTAAAAACTCACATAGTATTAAACACTCACAATTCATCATGAATTAGTTTATCAATCTTACGAAGGAATTCACAAATCTTAACACAAGATGTACTAGCTTCAACACTCTTGGACCATTTAGAGTGTAATTTATGAAGAAGTCGCCTCTTGGATACTCTTCATGTAGAAGGCCTGCTTTTTATATAGAAAAGATTTGGATCCCAAAATAATCCAAGCGCCGCTTTAAATTCACCATAATAGTGGACCACATCGAGATACAAACTCCACATGCATCTTTAACGTCTTTACAAAGATTTTCTGAAGCATCCTCCTCTACCACAAATTAAGGAAAACTGTTGTTGCATTCATATTTGTTAGAAAATTGAAGATGCACCTTATTAAACTCAGTAGCTACAACAACCGTTGGTTCTATTGCTTCCACCTCGTGATAAGCACCATCTTTGTCGATTACCACTCAAATACCTGCTACCTTAGGAATTTCTGGTTGCAACTCACCTTGTTGAACACCCTCCAAATACATATGAACACTGTCATAAACACTCCACCCAAAAGTATTGCAGATTCGTCAAGTGTAACTTCTCTGTTGACAATTGGTCAATTTAATACTGGACACCACAGGTGCACATAATATAGGAGTATACATTTTCTTACCCTCCCACTGAGTTTACTATCACTTAAACATGAGCAACCAAATATTCTAAGAGCAAAATAATTAGCAAGGTTACTTGACCACACTTCTTCAAGAGCTCGACATTCGATCGTAATTGATGGAGATCTATTCATTAGGTAGCTCGCTATACTAAGATACACTAGGAATGTACATAGGGCGAAATGACATAGGATGTGGTGAAGAGATGAAGATTCACCCAGGTTTATAATCAATAGATAGGTTACCTTCAACAAATCTACTGTCTCTTAATTGAGGAGTGAGAGATCAATTGTAAAGAGAGAGCTGGACGATGTTCAAAAACAGGTGGAGCGACAAGGAGAGCCTAGAGATGAGAAGGGTGCTAGAGCTATGACAATTTACGTAAATCACCATATTCTTTAATAGCTAAGAAGATGTTCTAAGGCAAGATGTCACGCCCCGGATCCCGTCGAGCCGCGACATCCTGCCTACGGTCGTATTGAATGCGATGTCCCCGAAAGCGTTGCTGACTCAAATCCAAATCAGAGGATGATACACATGCGGAAGCAATTGACACCTGTACATAATAAAACAATGACTAATGATAGCAATAACATCATAAACAATCTTTTTACAATAAAAACTAGGGAGACCTACAATATCTCGTACAAAATATACATAAATCAAAAGTGGGTTAGGGAGCCACTAACATAAAAAAGGAGGCACGTGGCTCGGGCGGTCGGGTATTAAAATTAATGGGGGCTCCTATCCAAAAAGTGTCGGTTCCACCAAACTAAGGTTACGACTGGCTCAACCCTACGGCACCCAGTCCGAATCGGATCCCGAAGACTCGGAAGAGCTGTTGGAGGGCTCGTCCTCGGAGTCCATGGAATCCGGCTCCGACTCGGCATCTACGGGCTCCTCTGCGAGCTCGTCCTCCTCTGGCTTCGGATCTTGATCCATAGGCTCTGGCTCTCCATCCGACTCCATAGGGTCCGGGTCGGAATCCCAGTCCACCGGATCCTTATCCATCATATCCGGCTCGTACATCTCTCAGATAATCGGCCTATAGCCTGAACTGGAACTTGCCCTAGATAAGGCTTCGGGGCTTGCCAATTCCTCGTCGGCTGACTAGGGGTCCCACTGCCCTAACTCGTTGAACAGGATGTTGAAGGATCTAAGAGGTCCGTACAGCCCAGACGGGTCCTGGAAACACCAACCCAAGTTCTGATGGGCCTGAAAATAATACTCACCTACATCGACCCATATGGTAGTAAGATGCCTAATATAAGTCTCCCCGTTCCTTACGGAGTATTTGATCACTGATAGCTCTATGCGATGCGGGATCCCAAAACCTAGGAACACTCTTGCCATCCTCATGGTCGGGGATCTGAAATGGTTGTATAATAATCGTGAAAACGAGTCTCAATAAGCAATACCCTAAACCCCACGTAGGCCAATACGTACCCAGACCAGTAATATATGTAGTCTAACTCCTAACATAGAGAAACCACACCATAACACTTACCTTGCCATCAAGCGCGTGCCAGCTCTGCACGTCAATCAAACAGGATATTGCTACAATGATAATTCAATAACTTATCACAATCGTTCAAACGTCAATCACGCTAGCACTCAATCAATTCAATCAATCCAATCACCCATACAATCAGTCAATTCAATCAGTTCATTCACACTCAATTTGCATGTGTGGTCGAATAACTTTCCACGACCTCCTAGGTCCTTTCACACTGCCCATGCCACTGCGCTTCGAGCCCATTCTCTTAGCCAGCGTCACTGCACCTCAGGCTCAGCCTTCAGATCAAGCCAGGCTCGGTCTCTCATAACCACGCCTCAGGACATTTTTCCTTTTCCAATGACCCGCGTAACCTACACCTCAGATCTAGTCATGCCTTTCTCGTCATACCCGCGTAACCACACCTCAGGTTGGCAGTCCTCCGATCGATCCGGGCTTTTTCACATGCACATGCACCACAACATAATTCATCATTCTTACAAATCATACCAATCAAACTCAAGACACACTCACAACATCCAAATTCGTTAAATCAACGCATCATGCCAACCCCAGTCAATGCCAATCCCAGTCACATGACAAGTCCGTCACTCTAGTTTACACATTTGATATCCAGGCTGGTTACATACAACTTCAATTTCACCCACACACGCTACGACAATCCGGTCAATTAGTACATCACAATTAGTCACGTGATCACCATAAATTAATGTACCACTCACTACGTAATCCACACACTAATCGTATTCTAACTGACTAGTCTATTTTCTAAATTAGTCACTAAATTAATTTCTAAATAATCACTAAACAAGTTTAATAATACCTATTGTACTAAATAGGGATTAGGATATCACTTACCAAGTTTTGGCTCGGGAAAAATCGGCTCGAGCTTAGAATGGCCCTAGTGAATAGTGTTGAACTCGGCACAGACGAGGGCGCGACAGGCGCGGAGCTTGGCCACGGGCATAGCCCTTGACCATTACTTGGCCACGGCCCAGGTACCGCCTGGGCACGGCCTGGGTGGGTTAGCGGGCTGGTTGGCTGGGGTGGCATGTGGTAGCAACGGCGGTGGTTACAGCGGCGACGTGGCGCGGCAGCGAGCAGCAGCGACGTGGCGCGGCAGCGAGCAGCAGCGACGTGGCGCGGCGGCAAGCTGCTCCCCGGTGATTGGCTTGGAAGAAGGAGGAGGGAGCTGGTCAGTGGCTGCTGGGCGAGCCGGCGATGGTGGCGGTGGCAGTTGGGCGGCGGATGTGGTGGCTAAGGGTAGTCGGGCCAGCTAGGCAGCGTTGGACCGTGGCTAGTACAGCGACGAACGGGCGTAGCAAGTTGGTGCGAATCGAAGAGAGAGAGAGAGAGAGAGAGAGAGAGAGAGAGAGAGAGAGAGAGAGAGAGAGAGAGAGAGGGGCTAGAGGTGGCGAGGCTCGGGTCGGTAGCAACGAGGTCATATGGCGGCGTTGTAGCGGCGGAGTGAAGCAGGATGGCCAGCTGGGCAGCGCCAGACTGTGACAGGCGTGGTGGTGGTTGGGCGAGGCAAACTGGCGCAAAGGAGAAGGACAGTCGGTCGGGGGTGAACGGCGTGGTAGCTGGCGATGCGGTAGCGGCTAGTGGAGGTCAGTCTGGCGAGCGGCGGTCGAGCAAGCTGGGCAGGTGTCGGACAAAGCAAAAACCAAACGCAGGCTCGCTGAAGGAGGGGGAAGAGCAACAAAGAAGAGAAAAAGAGAATAGAGAGAAGAAGAAAGAGAAGAAAAAAAAAAGAAGATGAGAGAGAGAAAGAGAGTCTGCATGTTAGAAGGGAGGGCGTGCGTGCGTACATGCATGAGTGGATATGTGCATGCTGGGAGAGAGAGAGAGAGAGAGAGAGAGAGAGAAGACACAAGGGAGGGAGGGAAACGTGCGGGAGAGAGGAAATCGGTGCAGCAGAGGGGGGGGGGGGGGAGAGAGAGAGAGAGAGAGAGAGAGAGAGAGAGAGAGAGAGTCAATGCGCACTCGAGCGCGATCGAATGGTCCGATTTTAAATCTGAAAACGATTCTATGGTCCAAATTAATCCTAGAATATAATAAGGGATAATGGCCAAAACAGTTAAAACAAACTACCCCGAGGGAAGTCTACTAGTCTAAATTCGTACCTGGTCAAAATTTCACTTTTCCACTATTCCTGGCAATATCGACGTTGATCGTGATACTATCGACACTGTCCAATTTATTTCGTCCCAGAACTCGAGAAATTCGACACCGAAATTTGGGCTCTAAATAACGGCCAAATTCGATCGAGTGCGATTTTAGTGAAATCTCTAATTTAAAAATAATAACTGGGAGTGATCAGTTCCCGGGCGATATTTTACTACAAGCACACTGGCGAATTACACATTTTAATAAATCCCAAAAATTGATCAAAATCCAGGATGTCACAATTCTTCCCCCCTTACAAAAATTTCGTTCTCGAAATTTACAATTCCACCCAACTATTCAAATAAAAGGCGGTATTGGTGTCGCATCAACTGTTCGCTTTCCCATGTCGCACATTCAATCCCATGATGTTCCCAAATTACCTTCACCATCACAATTGTCATGTTCCGCAACACCCGTTCCAATCTATCCTCGATTCTCACTGGCTTTTCCAAGTACGACACTCTGTCGTCTACATCTACTTCTTTATAATTTAGCACGTGTGTCAGGTCCGACTCATACTTTCTTAGCATAGACACATGGAACACATTGTGAACATGAGATAAATTTGGTGGTAACGCGAGACGATAGGCCAGAGTACCAATTCTCTCTAAGACTTCAAATGGACCCACGTACCTCGGGCTCAATTTTCCTCTCTTGCTAAACCGTGACAATCCTCTCATTGGTGACACTTTGAAAAAAACGTGGTCCCCCAGTTGAAATTCTAAAGGCCTACGTCTCCGGTCCATATAATTCTTTTGGCAGCTCTGAGCGATTTTAAGTTTGTCCCGGATAACCTTGATTGTCTCAACTGACTGTTGAACTAACTCTAGACTTGTGATGCTCGTCTCACCAATTTCATCCCAACACACAGGTATTTTGCAAGCTCTGCCATACAACGCTTCACACGGGGCCATTTCGATACTCTGTTGATAGCTATTATTATAGGCAAATTCAACCAAGTGTAACTGTTCCTCCCAACTTCCTTTAAAATCCAATACACATGCTCGTAGCATGTCTTCAAAAGTTTGAATTGTCCTTTCAAACTGGCCATCTGTTTGGGGGAGATAGGCCGTACTAAATTGTAACTTCGTTCCTAATGCAGTATGAAGACTTTTCCAAAAAGTGGTAGTGAATTTAGGATCTCGATCTAAAGTGATCGTCATCGGCACTCCGTGTAGACGGACTATATATTGTACGTAAATCTCGGCATACCTGTTCAAGGCGAAGTCCTCGCGCACTGGCAGGAAATGTGCTGATTTTGTCAATCGGTCGACTACCACCCAAATTGAATCATTACCCTTCTGACACCTCGGTAGTCCCATTACAAAATCTATCATGATGTGTTCTCACTTCCACTTGGGGATCTCCAATGGCTGTAACATTCCACCTGGCTTGCAATGTTGTGCCTTTACTTGCTGACATGTCAAATACTTGGCAACATGCTTGGCTACATCTACCTTCATGCCGTTCCACCAATAATATTGTCGCAAGTTTTGATACATATTTGTACTACCCTGGTGAATACTATAATTGCTACGGTGTGCCTCAGACAAAATCTCCTCCTTAAGTTCTGCATCACTGGTATACACAGCTGGTATACACAGCTGTTCGCGGAACTTTAGAATCCCATCTTCGGATACCTGAAAGTCCGATTTCCTCCTTGTAACATCCATGTTCAGAATCTTCTGAATCTCTGGGTCCGTCAATTGTAAGGCTTTGATCTTAGTCTGGATTTCCGGCTCAATTCTTAATGCTGCAAGCAGACTTAAAACCTGACTCATCTCGAACTTAAATTCTGAATCTCGAACTCCATCCAACAGAGTCAATTCCTTGATCATCATATGCGCGATGCTTGATTTCCGGCTCAGTGCATCCGCTACTCTATTAGCTTTTTCGGGGTGATACATAATCTCGCAGTCATAATCTTTAAGGAGTTCCATCTAACAAAGCTGTCTCATGTTCAATTCCTTTTGAGAGAACAAGTAATTTAAACTTTGATGGTTTATATAAATCTAGAATTTCTCCCCACATAAGTAGTGCCTCCAAATCTTAAGAGCAAAAATAATCGCGGCCAATTCCAAATCGTGAGTCGGATAATTTAACTCGTGTGGTCTCAATTGTCATGATGCGTATGCCACTACTCTCCCGTGTTGCATTAGTACACACTCCAATCCTCTTAGCGACGCATCACTATAAATCTCATATCCTCCTGGACCCGACAGAATTGTCAACACTGGCACGATTGTCAACCTCTGTTTTAGCTCCTAGAAAATTCTTTCGCATTTATCTGTCCATTCAAATCTCGTTTTTTTCTTAAGTAACCACGTCAACGGTGTCGCTAATGCCAAAAACCTTTCCACTAAGCGCCTACAATAACTTGCCAGATCTAAGAAACTCCTAACCTCGATTACTGTTCTCAGTCTCGGCCAATTCATGACGGCTTCAATCTTTGCTGGATCCATTGCGATTCTTTCATCGGATACTACATGTCCTAAGAATGCCACTTGATGAAGCTAGAATTCGCACTTACTGAACTTAGCATAAAGTGCATGCTCCTTTAAGGTTCATAGAACCTTTTCCAAATGTAACTCGTGCTCGTCGGAACTCTTTGAATATACTAGGATATCGTCTATGAACACGATTACAAACTGATCTAGAAATTCCTTGAATACCCAATTCATGAGATCCATAAAGGCTGCAGGACCGTTGGTCAATCTGAATGGCATTATCGTAAACTCATAGTGTCCATATCTTATCTTGAACGCCGTTTTTGGTATATTCTCCTTCTTAATCCTCAATTGATGGTACCCCGTCCTTAAGTCGATTTTCGAAAATACCGATACTCCTTGCAACTGATCAAACATATCATCTATCCTTGGCAGTGGATATTTATTCTTAATAGTCACATGATTTAATTGCCTATAGTCTATGCACAATTTCAGGGATCCATCTTTCTTCTTCACAAATAACACCGATGCTTTCCATGGAGATGCACTTGGGTGAATAAAGCCTTTATCTAGCAACTCCTTCAATTCCGACAATGACATCCTATAGGGCGCCTTTAAGATTGGTTCTGTTCCTGGGGCCAACTCAATCACGAACTCTATTTCTCTATTAGGTAGCAGTCACGGCAATTCCTGGGGAAAGACATCAGGGAAATTGCACACCACATCAATATCTTCTATCCTCGGCTCCTCAGCCGTAGAGTCAAGTACAGTTGCAAGAAATCCTTGGTATCCTTTATCTAGCAGCTTAGTCACTTCTTGTGACGAAATCCAGGGGATCGAGGTCCCTCCTCGGTTCCCTACAAACTCGATTCAAGGGTGTCCAATCGGATTAAATTGGATCACCCTATTACTACAATCCATAACAGCCCTTTGTTTAACTAGCCAGTCCATCCTAGCAATCACATTAAAATCATGCATAGTTAGAACCGTCAAATCTATTCTTCCTTCTTTATCGCCAATCACTATCTTACACTCAGGGCATCCAAACTCAATCAATACTTTATCATTCAATGGCGTAGTCACATACAGCATAATTTTAAGTGGCTTTGGCTTAATCCCAGATAATTTAACGAACTACTCAGATATAAATGAATGCGACGCCCCCAGATCAAACAAGGCAAATGCAACATGATCATAAAGAGAAACCGTACCTGTGACTATGCCGGCCCGTCCTTAGCCTGCCTTCTTGCCAATGCATATATTCGTCCTTGGGCTGGCGGCCTATTCTGATTGGCCGGTTAGGCAGCTCCTCTTAGATTTCCATTTCAGGGAGGCGGTGGCAGTAGTGCAGGTGACCTGGCTTGCCGGTTGTTAGGACATTCCCTCATCTGGTGACCCCTTCCACCACATGTAAAACATGCCCCGCCCCTGTTCGGGCAGTGTCCATTCTCATGCCTTCCTCCACATGGCCCATATAGGGCATTCTGGTAACGGTTTGGCTTCCCGATATTCCTCCGAGCAAGATGGATGAAGCGACTATTCCCCGCCATAGGTCTTTGCCCAAGTTAGCGGTTGTCTCTAGCCGGGGCATACCGTGATCTAGAAGCGGTGGCCCGTTCCGTTTGGTTTCGCTCAATTGCTTGGGCCCTCTCATAGATCTCATGATAGCCTTTCATGTTTAATGAGATTATCTAATTGCAAAGGTCCGGTTTCAGCCCATCTCAGAACCTCCTCGCTTTGTCCATTGGGTCCTCCACCATCCTGGGGGCAAATTTGGACAATCTTGCAAACTCGGCTTCATACTGATCCATCGACATATGACCTTGACGAAGTCTCATAAATTCTGCCAGCTTTTGCTCTCGGGCACTTTCTGAGAAATACTTGCCATTGAAGATTTCAGTAAAGATGGACTAGTTCATAGCAGTACCAGTGGGGAATACTTGACCTCTGGTGGCTCTCCACCATCATTTGCATTTTCCTGAAGCTGGTAAATTGCTAGGGTTACTTTTTCTTCTTCAATGCATCCCAACACTTCAAATGCTTTCTCTAGCTCTTTCATCCATCTTGGCGCAGCCTCAGAATCGCCTTTCCCATTGAACTTCGAAGGCTTCAGCCTAAAAAATTGTTCCATTAGTTTAGACATTGGTCTGGTCGCATTCACTAGCGCTAGATTGGGATTTCCATTAATCACGTTATTTCCCTGGCCTCCGTTGTTCCTAACAACCTCATTGGCAGCTGCAACGGCAATAGTAACGCTCCTTTCCCCTGTCTGTTGTTCTGATAATATTCTTGCTTCCTTTAGCGCCCTCCAAATTTCGTCCACCCTAGGATCTCCCATAAGTTTAGCTAGTAGGACTACACGACCTCGACCTCGACATCGACCTCTACCTCGACCTTGACCACTCATCTTACCGGTTCTCACAAATGCTCACCTGCTATAATTCTACACAGGAATTAGAAATCTAGGCCAACTATCCCAGTTTAGAACCCTAGGCAATTTATCGAAACAACAATTTACTAAGTAGGTGAGCAATCACTCACATCAATCAGTCTCAGCCAACATGATTCGTGTACTTACCTCAGGTCCTGACGCACCTGCACTTCACATGTCATAGCATACATCATTCAATAATCACAATCAAACCGTCTGGGGTACGCATGATACACAAGTCTCCCTAATTGGCTATCCCAAAGTCATTGTTCATTATTACTACAGGCTTTGACCAATTGATATCGAGCTGACCTTGCTCTGATACCAAATCAATAGGGATGTCACGCCTCGGATCCCGTCGAGCCCGCGACATCCCGCCCATGGTCGTATTGAATGCGACGTCCCAAAAAGCGTCGCCGACCCAAACCCAAATAAGAGGATGATACACATGCAAAAGCAATCGACACTCGTACATAATAAAACAATAACCAAGGATAGCAATAACATCATAAACAACCTTCTTATAATAAAAACCAGGGAGACCTACAGTATCCCGTACAAAATATACATAAACCAAAAGCGGGTCAGGGAGCTACTAACATCAAAAAAGGGGAACGTGGCTTGGGCGGTCGAGTATTAAAACTGATGGGGGCTCCTATCCAAAAAGTGTCAGTCCCACCAAACTAAGATTACGGCTGACTCAACTCTACGGTACCCAGTCCGGGTCGGATCTCGAAGACTCGGAAGAGCTGTCGGAGGGCTTGTCCTCAAAGTCCATGGAATTCGGCTCAGACTTGGCATCTGCAGGCTTCTCTGCGAGCTTGTCCTGCTCTGGCTCCGGATCCTGATCCATGGGCTCTGGTTCTCCATTCGACTCTATAGGCTTTGGATCAGAATCCCAGTCCATCAGCTCCTCATCCATCGGATCCGGCTCGTCCATCTCCTAGATAATTGGCCTGTGGTCTGAACTAGAACTCGCCCCAGATGAGGCTTTAGGGCTTGCTAATTCCCCGTCGACTGGATGGGAGTCCCACTGCCCTAACCTGTTGAACGGGATGTTGAAGGATCTAAGAGGTCCATACACGCCAGACGGGTCTCAGAAACACCAAACCAAGTACTGATGGGCCTGAAAATAATACTTGCCTACGTTGACCCATACAGTAGTAAGATGCCTAATGTAAGTCTCTCCGTTTCCTACGGGGTATTCGATCACCGATCGCTCTATGCGATGCGGGATCCTAAAACTCAAGGGCACTCCTGCCATCCTCACAGTCGGAGGTCTGAAATGGTTATATAATAACCGTGAAAACGAGTCTCAATAAGCAATACCCTAAACCCCACGTAGGCTAATACGTACCCAGACCAGTAATATATGTAGTCTAACTCCTAACATAGAGAAACCACATCATAACACTTACCTTGCCATCAAGTGCGCGCCAGCTCTGCACGTCAGTCAAATAGGATATTGCAATAATGATAATTCAGTAACTTATCACAGTCGTTCAAACGTCAACCACGCTAGCACTCAATCAATTCAATCAATCCAATCACCTATACAATAAGTCAATTCAATCAATTCAATCACACTCAATTTGCATGCGTGGTCGAACAACTTTCCATGACCTCCCAAGTCCTTTCACACTGCCCGTGCCACTGCGCCTCAGGCCCATTGTCTCAGTCAGCGCCACTGCACCTCAGGTTCAGCCCTCAGATCAAGCCGGGCTCGGTCCCTCATAACCACGCCTCAAGACATTTTTCCCTTTCCAATGACCTACGTAATCTATGCCTCAAGTCTAGTCATGACTTTCTTGCCACACTCGCGTAACTATGCCTCAGGTTGGCAACCCTCCGATCGATCCGGGCTTTTTCACATGCATATGTACCACAACACAATTCGTCATTCTTACAAATCGTATCAATCAAACTCAAGACATACTCACAACATCTCAATTCGCCAAATTAACGCATCAATGCCAATCTCAGTCAATGCCAATCCCAGTCACATCACAAGTCCGTCACTCTAGTTCACATATCCGACATCTAGGCCGGTCACATACAACTTCAATTTCGCCCACACACGCCACGACAATCCGGTCAATTAGTACATCACAATTAGCCACGTGATCACCATAAATTAATTTACCATTCACTACGTAATCCACGCACTAATTATATTCTAATCAACTGATCTATTTTCTAAATTAGTTACTAAATTAATTTTTAATTAATCACTAAACAAGTCTAATAATACCCATTGTACTAAATAGGGATTAGGATATCACTTATCAAGTTTTGGCTCGGAAAAAATCGGCTCGGGCTTAGAATGGCCCGAGTGAACAGTGTTGAACTCGACATAGACGAGGGCGCGACGGGTGCGGAGCTTGGTCACGGCGGTCGGCCATGAGCACAGCCCTCAGCTACAGCTCGGCCATGGGTAAAATGCCCGGCCACGGCTTGGGCACGGCCTGGGTCGGCTGGCCTGCTGGGGTGGCGTGCGGTAGCGACTACGGCGACGGCGACGAGTAGCGGCGACGCGGCGTGGCGGCGAGCTGCTCTCTGGCGACCAGCTTAGAGGAAGGAGGAGGGAGCTAGTCGGTGGCTGTTGGACGAGCTGCTCCAAAGGCCTACGTCTCCGGTCCACATAATTCTTTTGGCTGCTTTGAGCGGTTTTAAGTCTGTCCCAGATAACCTTGATCGTCTCGACTGATTGTTGAACCAACTCTGGACCTGTGATGCTCCTCTCACCAATTTCATCCCAACACACTGGTATTTTGCAAGTTTTGCCATACAACGCTTCAAACATGGCCATTTCGATACTCTGTTGATAACTATTATTATAGACAAATTCAACCATGTGTAACCGTTCCTCCCAACTTCCTTTAAAATCTAATACACATGCCTGTAGCATGTCCTCAGAAGTCTGAATTGTCCTTTCAAACTGGCTATCTGTTTGGGCGTGATAGGCCGTGGTAAATTGTAACTTCATTCCTAATGCAGTATGAAGACTTTTCAAAAATGCGGCAGTGAATTTAGGATCTCAGTCTGAAGTAATCATCACCGGTACTCCGTGCAGACGGACTATATATCGTACGTAAATCTCGGCATACCTGTCCAAGTCGAAGTCCTTATGCACTGGCAGGAAATGTGCCGACTTTGTCAATCAGTCGACTACCACCCAACTTGAATCATTACCCCTCTGACTCCTCGGTAGTCCCATTACAAAATCTATTGTGATGTGTTCTCATTTCCACTCGGGGATCTCCAATGGCTATAACATTCCACCCGGCTCGCAATGTTATACCTTCATTTGCTGACATGTTAAACACTTGGCCACGTGCTTAGCTACATCTACCTTCATGCCGTTCCACCAATAATGTTGTCGCAAGTTTTGATACATTTTTGTACTACCCGGGTGAATACTATAATTGCTACGGTGTGCCTCAAACAAAATCTCCTCCTTAAGTTTTGCATCACTGGTATATACAGCCGTTCGCGGAACTTCAGAATCCCATCTTTGGATACTTGAAAGTCCGATTTCATCCTTGTAACATCCATACTCGGAATCTTCTGAATCTCTAGGTCCGTCGACTGTAAGGCTTTGATCTTAGTCTAGATTTCCGGCTCAATCCTTAATGCTGCAAGCAGACTTGAAACCTGACTCACCTCTAACTTCAATTCTGAATCCCGAACTCCCTCTAACAGAGTCCATTCCCTGACCATCATATGCGCGATGCTTGATTTTTGGCTCAGTGCATCCACTACTCTGTTAGCTTTTCCGGAGTGATGCATAATCTCGTAGTCATAATCTTTAAGGAGTTCCATCCAACGACGATGTCTCATGTTCAATTCATTTTGGAAGAACAAGTACTTTAAACTTTGATAGTCTGTATAAATCTAGAATTTCTCCCCACACAAATAGTGCCTTCAAATCTTAAGGGCGAAAATATTCGCGGCCAATTCCAAATCTTGAGTCGGATAATTTAACTTTTGCGGTCTCAATTGTCATGATGCGTATGCCACTACTCTCCCGTGTTGTATTAGTACACACCCCAGTTCTCTTAGCGACGCATAACTATAAATCTCACATCCTCCTGGACCCGACGGAATTGTTAACACTGGCGCGGTTGTCAATCTCTGTTTCAGCTCTTGGAAACTTCTTTCGCACTTATCCATACATTCAAATCTCGTTTCTTTCTTAAGTAACCGCGTCAATGGTGTCGCTAATGCCAAAAACCTTTTCACGAAGAGCCTATAATAACTTGCCAGACCCAAGAAACTGCTAACCTCAGTTGCTGTTGTTGGTCTTGGCCAATTCTTGACGGCTTCAATCTTTGCCGGATCCATTGTGATTTCTTCACCAGATACTACATGCCCTAGGAATGCCACTCGATGAAGCCAGAATTCGCACTTACTGAACTTAGTGTAAAGTGCCTGCTCCTTTATGGTTCGTAGAACCTTTTCTAAATGTAACTCGTGCTCGTCGGAACTCTTTAAATTTACTAGGATATCATCTATGAATACGTTTACAAACTGATCTAGAAATTCCTTGAATACCCAATTCATGAGATCCATAAAGGCTGCAGGAGCATTGGTCAATCCGAACGGCATTACTGTAAACTCATAGTGTCCATATCTTATCCTGAACGTCATTTTTGGTATATCCTCCTTCTTAATCCTCAATTGATGGTACCCCATCCTTAAGTCGATCTTCGAAAATACCGATGCTCCTTGCAACTGATCAAACAGATCATCTATCATTGGTTGTGGATATTTATTCTTAATAGTCACGTGATTTAACTGCCTATAATTTATGCACAACCTCAGGGATTCATCTTTCTTCTTCACAAATAATACCGGTGTTCCCCAGGGAGACGCACTTGAGCGAATAAAGCCTTTATCTAGTAACTCTTGCATTTGGACCTTAAACTCCTTCAATTCCGACAGTGATATCCTATAGGGCGCCTTTGAGATCGGTTCTATTCCTGGGGCCAACTCAATCACAAACTCTGCTTCTCTATCAGGTGGTAGTCCCGGTAATTCTTGGGGAAAGACATCGAGGAAATAGCACACCACAACAATATTTTCTAGCCTCGGCTCCTCAACCGTAGAGTCAAGTATAGTTGCCAGAAATCCTTGGCACCCTTTGTCTAGCAGCTTAGTCACTTCCTGTGATGAAATCTAGGAGATCGAGATCTCTCCTCGGTTCCCCACAAACTCGAATCTACGGTGTCTAACTGAATTAAATTGGATCACCTTATTACTACAATCATAACGGCTCTTTGTTTAACTAGCCAGTCCATCCCGACAATCACATTAAAATCATGCATAGTTAGAACCGTCAAATCTATTCTTCCTTCCCTATCGCTAATTACTATCTTACACTTAGGGTATCTAAACTCAATCAGTACTTTATCATTAAATGGCGTAGTCACACACAGCATAATTTCAAGCGGCTGTGGCTCAATCCCAAATAATTTAACGAATTGCTCAGATATAAATGAATGTGATGCCCCCGGATCAAACAATGCATATGCAGTATGATCACAGGGAGAGACCGTACCTGTGACCATGCTAGGCGCGTCCTCAGCCTCCCTTCTTGCCATTACATATACCCGTCCTTGGGCCGGCAGCCTATTTGGATTGGCTGGCTAGGCAGTTCCTCTTAGATTTCTGTTTCAGGGTGGCGGTAGCAGTAGTGCAGGTGGCTTGGCTTGTCGGTTGTTAAGACAGTCCTTCATCTGGTGACCCTTTCCACCACATGTAAAACAAGCCCCGCCCCTGTTCTGGCAGTGTCCATTCCCGTGCCTTCCTCCATATAGCCTATACGGGGTATTCTGGTAACGGTTTAGCTTCCCGATATTCCTTTGAGCGGGAGGGATGAAGCAACTATTCCCCGCCATAGGTTTTTTCCTGAGTTAGCGGTTGTCTCTAGCCGGGGCATACCGCGATCCAGAAGCGGTGGCCCGTTTCGTTTGGATTCGCTCAATTGCCTGAACTCTCTCATAGATCTTATGATAGCCTTTCAAGTTTAATGAGATCATCTGACTACGAAGGTCCGCTTTCAGCTCATCCCGGAACCTCCTCGCTTTGCCCATTGGGTCCTCCACCATCCTAGGGGCAAATTTGGAAAATCTTTCAAACTCGGCTTCATACTAATTCACCGACATATAACCCTGGCGAAGCCTCATAAATTCTGTAAGCTTTTGCTCTCGGACGCTTTCTGAGAAGTATTTGCCATTGAAGGTTTCAGTAAAGATGGTCCAGTTCAGAGCAATACCAGTGGGGAATACTTGGCCTTCGGTGGCTCTTCACCAGTCATTCGCATTTTTCTGAAGCTGGTAAACTGCTAAGGTTACTTTCTCTTCTTCAGTGCATCCCAACACTTCAAATGCTTTCTCTGGCTCTTCCACCCATCTTGGCGCAGCCTCGGAATCGCCTTTCCCATTGAACTTTGGAGGCTTCAGCCTCAGAAATTGTTCCACTAGATTAGACATTGGTCTGGTCGCATTCACTTGCGCTAGATTGGGATTTCCATTAATCACGTTATTTCCCTGGCCTACGTTGTTCCCAACAACCTCGCTAGCAGCTGCAACGGCAACAGTAGCGCTCCTTTCCACCGTTTGTTGTGCTGATAATATTCCTGCTTCCTCTAGTGCCCTCCAAATTTCATCTACTCTGGGATTTCCCATAAGTTCAGCTAGTGGGACTACATGACATCGACCTCGACCCCTACTTGGACCTGGACCTCTACCTCTACCTTGGCCTCGTCCACTCATCTTACCAGTTCTCTCAAATGCTCACATGCTATAATTTTACACAGGAATTAGAAACCTAGGCCAACTATCCCAGTTTAAAACCCTAGGCAATTAATCGAAACAACAATTTACCAAGCAGGCAGGCAATCACTCATATCAATCAGTCTCAACCAACATGATTCGTGTACTTACCTCAGGTCTTGACGCACCTGCACTTCACATGTCATAGCATACGTCATTTAACAATCACAATCAAATAGTCTGGGGTACGCATGGCACATAAGTCTTTCTAATTGGCTACCCCAAAGTCATTGCTCCTTATCACTCCAGGCTTAGACCAATTGGTATTGAGCTGACTTCGCTTTGATACCAAATCAACGAGGATGTCATGCCCCGGATCCTGGCAAGCCTGCGACATCTTGCCCATGGTCATATTGAATGCGATGTTCCAGAAAGCGTCGCTGACCCAAACCCAAATCAGAGGATGATATACATGCGGAAGCAATCGGTACCTGTACATAATAAAATAATGACCAAGGATAATAGTAACATCATAAACAACCTTCTTACAATAAAAACCAGGGAGACCACAAAATATACATAAACCAAAAGCGGGTCAAGGAGCCACTAACATCAGAAAGGGGCACGTGGCTCGGGCGGTCGGGTATTAAAACTAATGGGGGCTCCTATCCAAAAAGTGTCGGTCCAACCAAACTAAGGTTACGACTGGCTTAACCCTATGGCACATAGTCCGAGTCGAATCCTAAAGACTCAGAAGAGCTATCAGAGGGCACGTCCTCGGAGTCCATGAAATCCGACTCGGACTCGGCATCTGCGGGCTCCTCTACGAGCTTGTCCTCCTCTGGCTCCAAATCCTGATCCATAGGCTCGGGCTTTCCATCCGACTCTATAGGCTCTAGGTTGGAATCCCAGTCTACCGGCTCCTCATCCATCGGATCCGGCTCGTCTATCTCCCAGATAATCGACCTGCAGCCTGAACTGGAACTCGCCCAGATGAGGCTTCGGGCCTCGCCAATTTCTCGTCGACTGGCTAGAGGTCCCATTGCCCTGACCCGTTGAACGGGATGTCAAATGATCTGAGAGGTTCGTACACGCCAAACGGGTCTCGGAATCACCAACCCAAGTATTGGTGGGCTTGGAAATAATACTCGCCTACATCGACCCATATAGTAGTAAGATGCCTATTGTAAGTCTCCCCGTTTTCTACGGGATATTCGATCACCGATCACTCTATGCGATGCGGGATCCTAAAACGCAGGGGCACTCCTGCCGTCCTCACGGTCGTGGGTTTGAAATGGTTATATAATATCCGTGAGAACGAGTCTCAATAAGCAATACCCTAAACCCCACGTAGGCCAATACGTATCCAGACCAGTAATATATGTAGTCTAAATCCTAACATACAGAAACCACACTATAACACTTACCTTGCCATCAAGTGCGTGCTAGCTCTGCACGTCAGTCAAATAGGATATTGCAATAATGATAATTCAGTAACTTATCACAATCGTTCAAACGTCAATCACGCCAGCACTCAATCAATTCAATCAATCCAATTACCCATACAATCAGTCAATTCAATCAATTCAATCACACTCAATTCGCATGCGTGGTCGAACAACTTTTCACGACCTTCCAGATCCTTTCACACTGCCCGTGCCATTACGCCTCAGGCCCATTTTCTCAGCCAACGCCATTGCACTTCAGGCTCAGCCTTCAAATCAAGCCGGGCTCGGTCCCGCGTAATCACGCCTCAGGACATTGTTTCATTTCCAATGACCTGCGTAACCTACGCCTCAGGTCTAGTCATGCCTTTCTCGCCATACCCGCGTAACCACGCCTCAAGTTGGCAGCCTTCCGATCGATCTGGGCTTTTTCACATGCACATGCACCACAACACAATTCGTCATTCTTACAAATCGTACCAATTAAACTCAAGACACACTCACAATATCCCAATTCGCCAAATCAACGCAACATGCTAATCCCAGTCAATGCCAATCCCAGTCACATCACGAGTCCATCACATTAGTTCACACATTCGACATCCAGGCCGGTCACATACAACTTCATTTTCACCCACACACGCAACGACAATCCGGTCAATTAGTACATCACAATTAGCCACGTGATCACCATAAATTAATCTACCACTCTCTACGTAATCTACGCACTAATCGTATTCTAACCGACAAGTCTATTTTCTAAATTAGTCACTAAATTAATTTCTAAATAATAACTAAACAAGTCTAATAATACCCATTGTACTAAATAGGGATTAAGATATCACTTACCAAGTTTTGGCCTGGGAAAAATTGGCTCGGGCCTAGAATGGCCCAAGTGAACAATGTTGAACTCGGCACGGACGAGGGCGGATGGCCATGGGCACAGCCTTCAGCCATGAGCAAAATGCCCGGCCACGGCCCGGGCATGGCTTGGGCGGGCTGGCCGGCTAGTCAGTTGGCCGGCTGGGGCGGCGTGTTGCAGCGGCTGCGACGGTGATAGCGGCGGCGACAGCGACGAGTAGTGGCGACGTGATGTGGCGGCAAGCTGCTCCTCAACGACTGGCTCGGAGGAAGGAGCTGGTCAGTAGCTGTTGGGCGAGCCGGCGACGGTGGCGGCGGTAGCTGGGTGGCGGAAGTGGTGACTGAGGGGAGTTGGGTCAGCTAGGCAGTGCCGGACCGTGGCTGGCATGGCGACGGACGAGCGCAGCAAGCTGGCGTGAAGGAGAGAGAGAGAGAGAGAGAGAGAGAGAGAGAGAGAGAGAGAGAGAGAGAGAGAGAGAAGGCTGGGGGTGGTGAGGCTCGGGCCAGTAGCGATGGGGTGGCACAGCGGCATCGCAGCGGTGGAGTGGAGCAGGATGGCCGGCTGGGCAGCGCCGGACCGTGACAGGCACGGCGGTGGTCGGGTGAGGCGAGCTGGCGTAAAGGAGAGGGGCAGTCGGTCAGGGGTGATAGATAGGGCGAACGGCGTGGTGGCTGGCGAGGCAACAGCGGCTGGTGGAGGTCAGTCCGGCGAGCGGCGATCGGGCGAGTTGGGCAGGCGTCGGATGAAGCAGAAGCCAGACGTAGGCTCGCTGGGGGAGGGGGAAGAGCAACGAAGAAGAGAAGAAGAGAAGAGAGAGAAGAAGAAAGAGAAGAAAAAAAAAAGAAGAGGAGAGAGAGAGTCTGCATGTCAGAGAGGAGGGCGTGCGTGCGTGCGTGAGTGGACGTGTGCATGTTGGGGAAGAGAGAGAGAGAGAGAGAGAGAGAGAGAGAAAGTCAACGCGCACTCGAGCGCGATCCAACAATCCGATTTTAAATCTAAAAACGATCCTATGGTCCAAATTAATCCTAGAATATATTAAGGGACAATAGCCAACATAATTAAAATAAACTACCTTGAGGGAGTTCTATTAGTCCAAATTCATACTCGGTCGAAATTTCACTTTTCCACTCTTCCTGGCAATATCAACGTTTGCCACAATAATATCAACACTGTTCAATTTATTTCGTCCTGGAACCCGAGAAATTCGACACCGAAGTTTAGGCTCTAAACAACGGCCAAATTTGATCGAGTGCGATTCTAACGAAATCTCTAATTTAAAAACCATAACTGGGAGTGATTAGTTCCCCGGCGAGATTCTACTACAAGCACACTGACGAATTACACGTTTTAATAAATCCCAAAAATGGGTCAAAATCTGAGAGGTCACACAAGAATTGAGTGTGAAGTTTCGAGATGATCATTGAAAGTTGATGTTCTGGGGCGACGACTGAATGCAGATATTGGCATGGATGATTTTGAGACAACAAAGGCAGTTTTGGGTGTGGAGATCTTGAGAGAGATGAAGGCTGAGGTGATAGTGACTTGGAGAAGTTATGTCAAGAAGGGGTCGAAGCGTTCAACATTCAGTTGGCCATCTGTAATTAACCATTTTCGTGCATGCTATAAATCATCCAAACTGTCATGGTGCATTGGCTTGGAGTTAAAGCATTTGTCTCTTGTTCCACGTGTTATTGTTATTGGTCATTGGTATAGTATTAGGCTGATCTTGCACATGTTGTTGGGAGAATGCATAGAGCTAATCGAGATTTCCATTGTGATATTGTGAAACTGATCCTCTTGATTTTGCTGGGGATGACACATGTTAGGGTGTGTTCCAGAGAATGTAATTGATGAAGCGTGGTAGTAACTAGATCTGTAGACCCCTGTCACTAAAGGAACCCGAAGAACGGACGATCTTTGAGGCATTATGCCATTGCTACCGCGGCTCGTGCTATGGTTGAGGGAGCCATTATGAGAAATGGTTTGTTTATGACTAAGGTGAGACACATAGCGACAATGGAAGGAGTTGAAGAGGCTGTGTGGTCAATGGACTTGATCAATGACCGTGGCTTGGAATAATGGGTCGATTTAGTTTTTAGGTGGAGCTAGATTTATCACTGAAAAACTAAGTATAATGATGACTGACATCGTTGCGTCAAAGATGGCATGTCAAGAGACAATGTGCAGACCAAGTCTATTTCTTTGAGCAAGCTCGAGCATTGCTTGGACCCGATAGACGTTTGTGGTGGATAATTGATAGTTAAAAGCTAGACTTCTCACCAAGTTGAGATATGTTGAGTGTGGCCCGAAATTTAGACTCAATTTAATTTAGAGTGGACTCAAATTGGAGTTCAAAGACATCTATAGACAACAAAAATATTCGGAATACGCAAGAACAAGAGTCAGACGTCCCATTTTAAGAGCACCATTAAAGTTAGGTAGCTAGAGTAGGTCCGAATCCCAAAGTTAGGATGTCCAGAAGAGTCTCAGATATTTGGCCCAAAGCAAACCTGATGTTTCCACTCAAGACGCGGCTAGCAGCAAAAGTGGTTTTCGAACATCCGACCAAGACATGGTGGGACGTCCAACCTCAACGCGGAGGGAATGAAAGCCTGATTCAAGAGAGCTCAACTATCTATCAAGTAGTGTGAGTTGGTGGGGTAAACACTTTGTATATCTTTGATATGAGTTGTCGAGGCTTTTCAGGTATAATTGGATTTTGAAAAACACTAAAGGGTTGAGCATTTCGAGTGATTGTAATTCCCTCCTCTTGATTTAGTGGAACAATTCGTCAATCTCTCCCGTGTAGTAGATATGCCCGACACAATCACGTTAATCATCTCTCGATTTTATTTTTAGTGTTTATTGAGAGCTCAATTATTTGCAATTGGTCCGTTCTGCCGTATTATGTCAAAAAAAATAAAGAAAATATCAAAAGGACCACCATATATCGTTTACCTAAACCGATGACAAATTTTGTTGATATGGATTTAACGACATTTATATTTACTCACATTGACTAAGGGCCTATTTGATAACTAATTAAAGAGCTGAAAATAAAAATTGAAACATTTAATGATATTGAACTTGTCTAATAACTTTAAGTATAAATGACATAAACTATTCAATTAAATCGAAAATCCACTTATTCTAATAAGTACGACGGGGGTGGGCTGTTGAGATATACGTGTGGGTGTGTTAGAGAAGTCATACATCAGAGGATTTGTGTGGTATTGAACAATTATTATATATCAAATTGATCCATAACACATTAGCTTAAGTTTTCGAATAAAGGTGGATTCAATTGCATATATTGACGGGGTCGGAGTTAAGCTCTCTTGTGACGATCTCCATAAGTGAAGATACCGGGCTTTTGCTATGCCACCCTAACTAGGGCCACTTAATGCATATTATGGTAATTAGAATCATATTAAATAGATTGATACGACTAAGTTTTTTTTTCTATGTTTGAAAAGAGATTCATAATATTTTGCTATAAAATTTTAATTATTATCAAAAAAAACTTTTTAATTCTATCTTCAACACCTAAATTATCAACATTTTAGACTTAGTACTTGAATTTTCAGCATTTAATTTTATTGTTGACAAAACAAGTCTTAACTCCCTCTCTCTCGACGACACGAGACCCAACCCCCTCAAACTGGACTTTTTCCTCTCTCTTTGTTTTTGGCTACACGTGTCCTTGATTTTAATTCCAGTGAAATATGTCTAACTCATTTGGTTCAGTCCACGATAGAAGTCCCTTTTAATAGAGCGATGTCCCACTCTAACGGTTTCTTCTTTTATAGGTGCAGCACTTTAATACCACTTTCAGTGATTCAGTTCCACTCCACACGCGCCAACTTCCAAAAAAAGTAATGCGGATATGACCATTCGAAAGTACCAATTCACACACTCTTTCCCACTTTACATGAAACTTGGCAGGTGAAACAATTGCAAAAACCATCCTCAATTTTATTTCCCTAAGTGAAGATATCAGGCTTTTGCTATGCCACCCCAACATGGGCCACTTAATGTGTTTTATGGAAATTAGAATCATATTAAATAGATTGATAAGACTTATCAATAATGGTTTTTTTACTATGTTTGATAAGAGATTCATAATATTATGCTATAAGTTTTTAATTTTTATCAAAAAAAATTTTTTAATTCTATCTTCAACACCTAAATTATCAACATTTTAGACTTAGTACTTGAACTTTCAGCATTTAATTTCTATTGCCGACAAAACAAGTCTGAACCCATCTCTCTCGCCGACACGAGACCCACCCCCCAAAACTGGACTTTTTCTTCTCTCTTCGTTTTTGGCTACATGTGTCCTTGATTTTAATTCCAGCGAAATATGTCTAACTCATTTGGTTCAATCCACGAAAGAAGTCTCTCTTAATGGAGCGATGTCCCACTCTAATGGTTTCTTCTTTTATAGGTGCAGCACTTTAATACCACTTTCAGTGAGTCAGTCCCACTCCACACGCGCCAACTTCAAAGAAAAGTAATGCGGATATGACCATTTGAAAGTACCAATTCACACACTCTTTCCCACTTTACATGAAACTTAGCAGGTGAAACAATTGCAAAAACCATAGTCAATTTTATTCCCCCCCTCCCTAAAGCTGGACTTTTTCCTCTCTCTTTGTTTTTGGCAACATGTGTCCTTAATTTCAATTCCACCGAAATATATCTAACTCGTTTCGTTCAGTCTACGATAGAAATCTCTCTTAATGGAACGCTGCCCCACTATAATGTTTTCTTTTTTTATAGGTGCAGCACTTTAATACCACTTTCAGTGATTTAGTCCCACTCCACACACGCCAACTTCCAAGAAAAGTAACACATATATGACCATTCGAAAGTACCAATTTACACACTCTTTCCCACTTTACATGAAGCTTGGCAGGTGAAATAATTGCAAAAACCATCGTCAATTTTATTCCCCCCCCCCCCTCCCCCTCCCCAAAATTGGACTTTTTCCTCTTTCTTTGTGTTCGGCTACACGTGTCCTTAATTTCAATTTCACCAAAATATATCTAACTCGTTTTGTTCAGTCTACGATGGAAGTCTCTCTTAATGGAGCGCTGTCCCACTCTAATGTTTTCTTCTTTTATAGGTGCAGCACTTTAATACCACTTTCAGTGATTCCGTCCCACTGGACACACGCCAACTTCCAAGAAGACTGATGTGGATATGACCATTCAAAAGTACCAATTCACACACTCTTTCCCACTTTACATGAAACTTGACAAGTGAAACAATTGCAAAAACCATCGTCAATTTTATTTCCCTAAGTGAAGATATCGGACTTATGCTATGGCACCACAACAAGGGCCACTTAATGCGTTTTATGGTAATTAGAATCTTATTAAATAGATTGATAAGAGATTCATAATATTCTGCTATAAGTTTTTAATTATTATAAAAAAAAACTTTTTAATTCCATCTTCAACACCTAAATTATCAACATTTTAGACTTAGTGCTCGAATTTTCAGCATTTAATTTTTATTGTTGACAAAACAAATCTTAACTCCATCTCTCTCGCCAACACGAGACCCACCCCCCCAAACTGGACATTTTCCTCTGTCTTTGTTTTTGGCTACAGGTGTCCATGATTTTAATTCCACCGAAATATGTCTAACTCATTTGGTTCAGTCCACGATAGAAGTCTCTCTTAATGGAACGATGTCCCACTATAATGGTTTCTTCTTTTATAGGTGCATCACTTTATTACCACTTTTAGTGATTCAGTCCCACTCCATACGCGCCAACTTCCAAGAATAGTAATGCGGATATGACCATTCGAAAATACCAATTCACACACTCTTTCCCACTTTACATGAAACTTGGTAGGTGAAACAATTGCAAAAACCATCCTCAATTTTATTCCCCCACCCCTCCCCAAAATTGGACTTTTTCCTTTCTCGTTGTTTTTGGCTACACGTGTCCTTAATTTCAGTTCCACCGAAATATATCTAACTCGTTTCGTTCAGTCTACGATAGAAGTTTTTCTTAATGGAGCGTTGTCCCACTCTAATGTTTTCTTCTTTTATAGGTGTAGTACTTTGATACCACTTTCAGTGATTCAGTCTCACTCCACACGCGCTAACTTCCAAGAAGAGTAATGTGGATATGACCATTCAAAAGCACCAATTCACACACTCTTTTCCACCTTACATGAAACTTGACAAGTGAAACAATTGCAAAAACCATCGTCAATTTTATTTCCCTAAGTGAAGATATCGGACTTCTGCTATGCTACCCCAACAAGGGCCACTTAATGCGATTTATGGTAATTAGAATCATATTAAATAGATTGATAAGACCTATCAATAATGGTTTTTTTTCTATGTTTCATAAGAGATTCATAATATTCTGCTATAAGTTTTTAATTATTATGAAAAAAACTTTATAATTCTATCTTCAACACCTAAATTATCAACATTTTAGACTTAGTGCTTGAATTTTCAGCATTTAATTTTTATTGTTGACAAAACAAGTCTTAACTCCATCTCTCTCACCAACACGAGACCCGCCCCCCCAAATTGGACTTTTTCCTCTCTCTTTGTTTTTGGCTACACGTGTCATTGATTTTAATTCCAGCGAAATATGTCTAACTCATTTGGTTCAGTCCACAATAGTAGTCTCTCTTAATGGAGCGATGTCCCGCTCTAATGGTGTCTTCTTTTACAGGTGCAGCACTTTGATACCACTTTTAATGATTTAGTACCACTCCACACGCGCCATCTTTTAAGTAAAGTAATGCGGATATGACCATTCGAAAGTATCAATTCACACACTCTTTCCCACTTTACATGAAACTTGACAGGTGAAACAATTGCAAAAATCATCCTCAATTTTATTCCCCCACCCCTTCCCAAAATTGGACTTTTTCCTTTCTCTTTGTTTTCGGCTACATGTGTCCTTAATTTCAATTCCACCGAAATATATCTAACTCGTTTCGTTTAGTCTACAATAGAAGTCTTTCTTAATGGAGCGTTGTCCCACTCTAATGTTTTCTTCTTTTATAGGTGTAGTGCTTTGGTACCACTTTCAGTGATTCAGTCCCACTCCACACGTGCTAGCTTCCAAGAAGAGTAATGTGGATATGACCATTCAAAAGTACCAATTCACACACTCTTTCCCACTTTACATGAAACTTGACAAGTGAGACAATTGCAAAAACAATCGTCAATTTTATCTCCCTAAGTGAAGATATCGGACTTATGCTATGCTACCCCAACAAGTGCCACTTAATGCGCTTTATAGTAATTAGAATCATATTAAATAGATTTATAAGACCTATCAATAATGGTTTTTTTTTCTATGTTTGATAAGAGATTCATAATATTCTGCTATAAGTTTTTAATTAATATAAATAAAAAACTTTTTAATTCTATCTGCAACACCTAAATTATCAACATTTTAGACTTAGTGCTTGAATTTTCAGCATTTAATTTTTATTGTTGACAAACAAGTCTTAACTCCCTCTCTCTCGCCAACACCAGACCCAACCCCCTCAAACTGTACTTTTTCCTCTCTCTTTGTTTTTGGCTACACGTGTCTTTGATTTTAATTCCAGCGAAATATGTCTAACTCATTTGGTTCAGTCCATGATAGAAGTCTCTTTTAATAGAGCGATGTCCCACTCTAACGGTTTCTTCTTTTATAGGTGCAGCACTTTAATACCACTTTCAGTGATTTAGTCCCACTCCACACGCGCCAACTTCCACGAAAAGTAATGCGGATATGACCTTTTGAAAGTACCAATTCACACACTCTTTCCCACTTTACATGAAACTTGGCAGGTGAAACAATTGCAAAAACCATCCTCAATTTTATTCCCCCCGCTCCCCAAAATTGGACTTTTTCCTCTCTCTTTGTGTTCGGCTACACGTGTCCTCAATTTCAATTCCACCGAAATATATCTAACTCGTTTTGTTCAGTCTACGATAGAAGTCTCTCTTAATGGAGCTCTGTCCCACTCTAATGTTTTCTTCTTTTATAGGTGCAGCACTTTAATACCACTTTCAGTGATTCCGTCCCACTGGACACGCGCCAACTTCCAAGAAGAGTGATGTGGATATGACCATTCAAAAGTACCAATTCACACACTCTTTCCCACTTTACATGAAACTTGACAAGTGAAACAATTGCAAAAACCATCCTCAATTTTATTTCCCTAAGTGAAGATATCGGACTTATGGTATGCCACCACAACAAGGGCCACTTAATGCCACCACAACAAGGGCCACTTAATGCGTTTTATGGTAATTAGAATCTTATTAAATAGATTGATAAGACTTATCAATGATGGTTTTTTTTCTATGTTTGATAAGAGATTCATAATTTTCTGCTATAAGTTTTTAATTTTTATCAAAAAAAACTTTTTAATTCTATCTTCAACACCTAAATTATCAACATTTTAGACTTAGTGCTTGAATTTTCAGCATTTAATTTTTATTGTTGGCAAAACAAGTCTTAACTCCATCTCTCTCGCCGACACGAGACCCGCCCCCCCAAGCTGGACTTTTTCCTCTCTCTTTGTTTTTGGCTACACTTGTCCTTGATTTTAATTCCAGCGAAATATGTCTAAATCATTTGGTTCAGTCCACATTAGAAGTCTCTCTTAATGGAGCGATGTCCCACTCTAATGGTTTCTTGTTTTATAGGTGCCGCACTTTAATACCACTTTTAGTGATTCAGTCCCACTCCACACGTGCCATCTTCCAAGTAAAGTAATGCGGATATGACCATTCGAAAGTACCAATTCACACACTCTTTCCCACTTTACATGAAACTTGGCAGGTGAAACAATTGCAAAAACCATCCTCAATTTTATTCCCCCATCCCTCCCCAAAATTGGACTTTTTCCTTTCTCTTTGTTTTCGGCTACACGTGTCCTTAATTTCAATTCCACCAAAATATATCTAACCCGTTTCGTTCAGTCTACGATAGAAGTCTTTCTTAATGGAGCGTTGTGCCACTCTAATGTTTTCTTCTTTTATAGGTGTAGTACTTTGATACCACTTTCAGTGATTCAGTCCCACTCCACACGCGCTAACTTCCAAGAAGTGTAATGTGGATATGACCTTTCAAAAGTACCAATTCACACACTATTTCCCACTTTACATGAAACTTGACAAGTGAAACAATTGCAAAAACCATCGTCAATTTTATTTCCCTAAGTGAAGATATCGAACTTCTGCTATGCTACCCCAACAAGGGCCACTTAATGCGATTTATGGTAATTAGAATCATAGATTGACAAGACCAATCAATAATGGTTTTTTTTCTATGTTTGATAAGAGATTCATAATATTCTGCTATAAGTTTTTAATTAATATCAAAAAAAACTTTTTAATTCTATCTTCAACACCTAAATTATCAACATTTTAGACTTAGCGCTTGAATTTTCAGCATTTAATTTTTATTGTTGACAAAACAAGTCTTAACTCCCTCTCTCTCGCCGACACGAGACCCAACCCCCTCAAACTGGACATTTTCCTCTCTCTTTGTTTTTGGCTACACGTGTCCTTGATTTTAATTCCAGCGAAATATGTCTAACTCATTTGGTTCAGTCCATGATAGAAGTCTCTTTTAATAGAGTGATGTCCCACTTTAATGGTTTCTTCTTTTATAGGTGCAGCACTTTAATACCACTTTCAGTGATTCAGTCCCACTCCACACGTGCTAACTTCCACGAAAAGTATTGCGGATATGACCTTTCGAAAGTACCAATTCACACACTCTTTCCCACTTTACATGAAACTTGGCAGGTGAAACAATTGCAAAAACCATCATCAATTTTATTCCCCCCCCCCCTCTCTCCCGAAAATTGGACTTTTTCCTCTCTCATTGTTTTCGGCTACACGTTTCCTTAATTTCAATTCCACCGAAATATATCTAACTCATTTTGTTCAGTCTACAATAGAAGTCTCTCTTAATGGAGCGCTGTCCCACTCTAATGTTTTCTTCTTCTATTGGTACAGCACTTTAATACCACTTTTAGCGATTCCGTCCCACTCGACACGCGCCAACTTCCAAAAAGAGTGATGTGGATATGACCATTCAAAAGTACCAATTCACTCACTCTTTCCCACTTTACATGAAACTTGACAAGTGAAACAATTGCAAAAACCATCATCAATTTTATTTCCCTAAGTAAAGATATCGGACTTATGGTATGCCACCACAATAAGGGCCACTTAATGCGTTTTATGGTAATTAGAATCTTATTAAATAGATTGATAAGACTTATCAATGATGGTTTTTTTTTCAATGTTTGATAAGAGATTCATAATATTCTGCTCTAAGTTTTTAATTATTATAAAAAAAAAACTTTTTAATTCTATCTTCAACACCTAAATTATCAACATTTTAGACTTAGTGCTTGAATTTTCAGCGTTTAATGTTTATTGTTGACAAAACAAGTCTTAACTCCATCTCTCTCGCCAACAGGAGACCCAGCCCCCCAAACTGGACTTTTTCCTCTTTCTTTGTTTTTGGCTACACGTGTCCTTGATTTTAATTCCACTGAAATATGTCTAACTGATTTGGTTCAGTCCACGATAGAAGTCTCTCTTAGTGGAAAGATGTCCCACTCTAATGGTTTCTTCTTTTATAGGTGCAGCACTTTATTACCACTTTTAGTGATTCAGTCCCACTCCATACGCGCCAACTTCCAAGAATAGTAATGCGGATATGACCATTCGAAAATACCAATTCACACACTCTTTCCCAATTTACATGAAACTTGGCAGGTGAAACAATTGCAAAAACCATCCTCAATTTTATTCCCCTACCCCTCCCCAAAATTGGACTTTTTCCTTTCTCTTTGTTTTCGGCTACATGTGTCCTTAACTTCAATTCCACCGAAATATATTTAACTCGTTTTGTTCAATCTACGATAGAAGTCTTTCTTAATGGAGCGTTGTCCCACTCTAATGTTTTCTTCTTTTATAGGTGCAGCACTTTAATACCACTTTTAGTGATTCAATCCCACTTCACACGCGCTAACTTCCAAGAAAAGTAATGCGGATATGACCATTCGAAAGTACCAAATCACACACTCTTTCCCACTTTACATGAAACTTGGCAGGTGAAACAATTGCTAAAACCATCATCAATTTTATTCCTCCCCCCCCCACAAAAATTGGAGTTTTTCCTTTCACTTTGTTTTTGGCTACAGGTGTCCTTGATTTTAGTTCCACCTAAATATGTCTAACTCATTTGGTTCAGTCCACATTAGAAGTCTCTCTTAATGGAGCGATGTCCCACTCTAATGTTTTCTTCTGTTATAGGTGCAGCACTTTAATACCACTTTCAGTGATTCCGTCCCACTGGACACACGCCAACTTCCAAGAAGACTGATGTGGATATGACCATTCAAAAGTACCAATTCACACACTCTTTCCCACTTTACATGAAACTTGGCAGGTGAAACAATTGCAAAAACCATCCTCAATTTTATTCCCCCCTCCCCAAAATTGAACTTTTTCCTCTCTCTTTGTTTTCGGCTACACGTGTCCTTAATTTCGATTCCACCGAAATATATCTAACTCGTTTCGTTCAGTCTACGATAGAAGTCTCTCTTAATGGAGCACTGTCCTACTCTAATGTTTTCTTCTTTTATAGGTGCAGCACTTTAATACCACTTTCGGTGATTCAGTCCCACTCCACACGCGCCAACTTCCAAGAAGTGTAATGTGGATATGACCATTCAAAAGTACCAATTCACACACTCTTTCCCACTTTACATGAAACTTGACAGGTGAAACAATTGCAAAAACCATCGTCAATTTTATTTCCCTAAGTGAAGATATCGGACTTCTGCTATGCCACCCCAACAAGGGCCACTTAATGCGTTTTATGGTAATTATAATCATATTAAATAGATTGATAAGACTTATCAATGATGGTTTTTTTTCTATGTTTGATAAGAGATTGATAATATTCTGCTATAAGTTTTTAATTATTATCAGAAAAAACTTTTTAATTCTATCTTCAACACCTAAATTATCAACATTTTAGACTTAGTACTTGAATTTTTCAGCATTTAATTTTTATTGTTGACAAAACAAGTCTTAACTCTATCTCTCTCGCCGACACGAGACCCACCCCCCCAAATTGGACTTTTTCCTCTCTTTGTTTTTGGCTACAGGTGTCGTTGATTTTAATTCCACCGAAATATGTCTAACTCGTTTTGTTCAATCCACGATAGAAATCTCTCTTAATGGTGCGATGTCCCACTCTAATGGTTTCTTCTTTTATAGGTGCAGCACTTTAATACCACTTTCAATGAGTCAGTTCCACTCCACACGCACCAACTTCCAAGAAAAGTAATGCGGATATGACCATTTGAAAGTACCAATTCACACACTCTTTCCCACTTTACATGAAACTTGGCAGGGGAAACAATTGCAAAAACCATTGTCAATTTTATTCCCCCCCCTCCCCAAAACTGGACTTTTTCCTCTCTCTTTGTTTTTGGCTACATGTGTCCTTAATTTCAATTCCGCCGAAATATATCTAACTCATTTCGTTCAGTCTACGATTGAAGTCTCTCTTAATGGAGCGCTGTCCCACTCTAATGTTTTCTTCTTTTATAGGTGCAGCACTGTAATACCACTTTCAGTGATTCAGTCCCACTCCACACGCGCCAACTTCCAAGAAGAGTAATGTGGATATGACCATTCAAAAGTACCAATTCACACACTCTTTCCCACTTTACATGAAACTTGACAGGTGAAACAATTGCAAAAACCATCATCAATTTTATTTCACCCCTCTCCCCTAAACTGGACTTTTTCCTCTCTCTTTGTTTTCGGCTACACGTGTCCATGATTTCAATTCCACCGAAATATGTCTAACTCGTTTCGTTCAGTCTACGATAGAAGTCTCTCTTAATGGAGCGCTCTCCCACTCTAATGTTTTCTTCTTTTATAGGTGCGGCACTTTAATACCACTGTCAGTGATTCAATCCCACTCCTAATGCGCCAACTTCCAAGAAGAGCAATGCAGATATGACCATTCGAAAGTACCAATTCACACACTCTTTTCCACTTTACATGAAACTTGACGGGTGAAACAATTGGAAAAATCATCGTCAATTTTATTTCCCAAATCAAATATTCTTCTCGGATTTTAAGACTTACATTTCGCATCTCTTTGATTTAAAAAAATAATAAGGATTTGATTTCGTGCACAAAACCCGCCTCTATTCTCTTCGCATGCCATTTCTCTCTTCTCACACATTGTACAGGGCGCGGCTACTCGATGCCATAGCCCAACCCCGACGCTAATAACGACACCCTACGTCCTTACCTGCCGCCCGCACTCCTCTCCCCGCATCCACTGTCTCTGTCTGTGGCAATATCGTTGGCAGCGCGCCACGACTAGGTCACGCCAGCTCGACTTAAGCATTCGACTCGTGGTTGCCAAGACCGTGTGAGATTGGCCTCGAGCTCGCGAGGGCCTCTGCTGCCCAACCTCAACCTGGCCTTCAGCTAGCACGATGACCGTCATCGACCTTAGATGCAAGGTTGGCGATGGCCTCCGAAAGAGCAACGGCGACCCGCTCAGTGGAGAGGGGGAGATGTGCTGGTGGGTGCGTCGGACTGAGCAAGCCTCTTGGGCGGGTGGAGAGGCTGTGGGTGCACGTTGAGGTTTTTTAGAGAGGGGGACGGTTTGGGGAATAAAATGGTAATCGCTCAAATTTCTTGTGGGTAAAATATGTAACTTGAAATCCATCGTAAAAAGTGAGGATGATAGTATTAGGTTTCGAAACGTGATATGAGTATATGGAAAGTAAAGTTGAAGATGATTTTTTGTAATTTTCCCTTCATATAAACTGACATTACATATTGTAAAACTCCTAAAACATACATATTTTTTGGTCGGGTGCTAAAAATATATAAACACTACATTTCTGTGACATTTATTATAACAGACAAATACTTTTTTTTAATAGATTTAAGAGGAACTTTTAAATTAAAGGAAGAACTTGGATGGGTTAACATGCTCTTAGTAACTGTTATAAATCAAAGTGCATGTATACAACGAGTTCCACAAGTTAGTGTTGAAGTACAGTAATGTCAAATTTTAGTGGAGTAATAAACCTTTTTTTAGCTAATGCATAGTGGCTATGGTGCTTTTCCGGTATTGTGGTGATCGGGCTTGATCTAAATACTTCATAATACTCACTTTTCCTATTTGCATATTTGATAGATATTAGATATTCGATCCCTCATAATAAAGCAAACCAAAAATGATTTTAACGTCAAATTAAAAAGAAATATATCAAGGGTGGGATATAATCAAAATTTGATTGTAAATTAAATTGCAAACACCTTAAATCCTTCAATTTATAGCATTTTCTAGATTCAAATTTATATCTTTCTTACCTTTTGTAGTTGATCCATTCATATTTCACCAAAAAAAAAAAAATCAAGTTCCATTTTCCAAATCAAACGATACCTCGCAATAATTTAAG
Source organism: Syzygium aromaticum (assembly GCA_024500025.1). Lineage (NCBI taxonomy): Eukaryota > Viridiplantae > Streptophyta > Magnoliopsida > Myrtales > Myrtaceae > Syzygium > Syzygium aromaticum. The sequence goes on along the minus strand of CM044889.1, from coordinate 27,645,033 downwards.
ACTACGTTTGGTCGAAGAGACAAGACTTGGGATTGAGACATGATAGAATAATAAATGTGGAAATTATTATATCTTATACTTGCTTGGTAGGTGACTGAAATATAACCTAGATCTGGTCATTGCACTCGCAGTGGAGAGCAAAACTTTCCGGTGACCACCGTCTCATGGTCGTGTGAGAGTTATGACCACCCGGCGAACGACCGCCTAAGCTTGGCCATCACCAAGCGATGGTCGATAACGGCACCATGACGGCGCCGATGGGTAGGCAAATATGAACAACTACTCGTATCTTGCTCTATTCCGTTATGGGTTTTTTTGGTTGTTTAAATTTTTTACACTATCTGGCCGCTAAACGTTCCCTAAGTTCATATTTCCTTAATCAACCAAGTTTTCAAACATTTAATATTGGCAAAGCATTTTCCTAAATAGCCCAAACTCAACTTCTTCCCACATGCAATGTTCGTGTTTTTCCTTCTTTTTTTGCTAGTTCTATGAATAAAGAATCCATTTTGAACAATAAGGTAGAGAATCTGTGGGCGTAAAAACAAAGAACGACGGATGGCATCCGAATTGCTCATGCGAATCCGTCCACCTAGCCCCCCTCCCATTCCACCAACCCCACTGCACTCACTCTTCGTGTTCTTGACAGTGGCTTTTATAACGTGCACGAAGAAATGGAAAGAGAAGTGCAGTCTCTACATTAACCCGTTTTCAGCAACTCATTGGCAACCATCTATACGCTCTCTTCATCATCGAAGAAGGCCAATTCAGCTATGAGCACAACACAAGCTCCTCATATAGCTCTTCTCCCTAGCGCCGGGATGTGCCACTTGATGCCGTACCTCCGGCTCGCTGTGATGCTGGCCAAGCACCGCTGCATCGTCACGCTCATCACCGCTCAGCCCACCGTGACCGCCGCCGAGTCAGACCACATAACCTCGTTCCTTCGCCACAATCCTGAAATTCATCATCTCGAACTCCAGCTCACTCCTAGCTCCTGGGAAGCCGATTCCGCTCCTGTCAACCCTTTCTTTCTCCAATTCCATCTCATCAATCAGTCGATCCATCTCCTTCGTCCTCTGTTATCTTCGTCGTCCCTGCCCTTTTCGGCCATGTTTGTGGACTTTGTTCTAGTTGCCAAGACCGCTCCAATTGCCAAGGACCTCCACCTACCTATTTATGTTGTTTCCACCACCTCGGTCGAGTTCTTCTCTCTCATGGCGTACTTTCCGGTTCTCGCATCAAACCCGAGAGAGTACAACAATGCTTCCACCGAAATCAAGATTCTGGGGTTGCCACCGATGGATGTGTCGAACCTCCCACCAGCACTCCTGGATCCCAGCCATATTTTAACTTCGACCATTCTCATGAACTCTCAGGCTCTACCCATGGCAGAAGGAATTTTGATGAACACCTTCGAGTGGTTCCAAGCATCGACACTCAGTGCTCTCAACAAAGACAGGGTGATCGCAAGCTTACCTCCAATTCTTCCCATAGGGCCACTAGAACTGTATCACATTCCGCAAGACGGGGACCACAGCTACTTGTCATGGCTAGAGAACCAACCGTCTGAATCCGTAGTGTACATAAGCTTCGGAAACAGAACGGCCATGTCGCGGGATTAGGTGCGAGAGATGGAAAAGGGGTTGGAGAAGTCCGGGAGGAGATTCTGCTGGAACCTGAAAACCACCAAAGTAGACAAGGATGACTGCGAGGACGTGAAAGACATCCTTAGCGATTTCTTCTTAAAGAGAACCAAGAACAAGGGGGTAATCATAAGAGGGTGGGCAGAGCAGCAGGAGATTTTGGCACATCCTGCCATCGGAGGGTTCGTAAGCCACTGCGGGTGGAACTCGATAATGGAAGCGGCCCGGCAGGGTGTGCCGGTGCTCGCATGGCCGCAACACGGCGACCAGAAGCTGAATGCGAAGGTCGTGGAGGAGGCGGGATTAGGGCTGTGGGAGAGGGACTGGGATTGGGGTGTCGATAGGATTGTGAAAGGGGAAGAGATAGAGAGGAAGATTGTGGAGTTGATGACAGATGAGAAGCTGAGAGAGAGAGCCAAGAAGGTGAGAGAAGAGGCCAGGAAGGCTGTGGAGAGTGGTGGGAGCTCTGATAGGGTAATTAGAAATGTAATTAATTTCGTAATTGTGCCATTTTAATAAGGATTATCCCCTGTAATCCTGAGAAAATGTTGCATCAATGGTCGGCTCACAATCTGTAATATGGAAGTGATGGTTAGGCAATCGAAGAAAAAATAAAGATAAATTTGAGCTTTTCTTCTTTCTTTCTGTTTTCCATTTTTCAATTGAGTTAATCATCTATGAAGTTTCAGGCTTCCGATACAAGTATTGAGATAACATTTTTTTTGTTGTTGTTGTTGCAACTTCAGTCGTTGAATGTCAATGCACCTTCGAATTCATCAACAGAAATGCAGGGTGTCCCGAAACCAAGTTGGTCTACTTGGGGGAGTGGTTTCTATAAACTATCCAGTGAAACACCAGTTGATTAGTTCAGAATAACCATGGTTGTGCATGATTTGGCATTACGAATGATGATTCCTAAACTTTAGTAGCTTCTTTTTGTTTTCCCTCGATAGATCTTTGAATTTCCAGGATCCTGTCATCGCGGGCTATTCGATTCCCTCTGCCGGCTAGCTTCACTTGGAATGACCCTTTGATGAAGAAAAGATTATTGCTTAATGTGTTATATAGGCTTGTGAAAGAGAGAGCAAATAGCATTCATGAGCACTAGGTAATTGGCCTAATACCCAACAAAACCCTCAACTTTACCTCCAACCTCAATTCCATCATAAACTTTTTTTCGTCTCATAATAAAACTGTCAACTTTTGGTCCACTCCTAATTATACTGAAAACATTTGCCATTTTTTGAGTGGATTGAAAGAATTGAGCGGATTGATTAGGAGAATTAAGAGAGAATTGCGCGGATTGAGAAAATTGAGAGAATTGAAGAGAATTTGAGAGTATTGAGAAAATTTGAGAAAAGAATTTGAGAGAATTGAGAGTATTGAGAGAATTTGAGAGAATTTATAAGAAAAAAATGAGAAGAAAATTTAGGATAAAAAAAAAGCTAGAAAATCGTTGCAATTTGCAATGGTTACCTTCTTATTTATTATTATTATTTTTTTATTTTTTGCCCATTGCCATGGTAGCCTTTGCAGGCTGCCCTAGCAACGAGCCGCAGCAGGGCCTGCAGACGTGTAGGTCCTGTTGCATGAGGGTTTTTTTTTTAATTAATTTATTTAAATTTTAAATTTTTTTTTTAGAACTCAGCCCGGAACCATCCAAAATTTCTAGAACCGAAATCGGGCCCGTAAGCCATGGGCCAGTTCTTGTTCTGAACCGCAGGCCCGGTTAATGGGCTGGACCCGGGTTTGACCGAGCCGGTTTTGGGCCGAAACCGGCCCGTGGCCATGACTACAACACAACCTCATCATATAGCTCTTTTCCCCAGTGCCAGAATGGGCCACCTGATGTTGCTCCTCCGGCTTGCTGCTATGTTGGCCAAGCGAAACTGCATTGCTATAGTCATCACTGTCCACACCACCATGTCCACTGCCAAATCGGACCACATATCTTTGTTCCTTCGGAATAATCCTAATATTAATCATCTTAAACTCCAGCTCACTCGTAGCTCCCGGATCACTGATTCTGCCGCCGCCGACCCTTTCTTTCTCCAATTCCATCTCATCAATTAGTCAATCCATCTCCTTTGTCCTTTGTTATCTTCGTCATCTCCACCTTTTTTGGCTATGTTTGTGGACTTATTTCTAGTTGCCAAGACTGCTCCAATTGCCAAGGACCTCCGCCTCCCTATTTATGTTGTTTCCACCACCTCAATTGAGTTCATCTCTCTCATGGCTTACTTTCCAGTTCTCCAACTGAAATCAATCGAGTTCAACAATGCTTTCGCCGAAATCAAGATTTCGGGATTGCCACCAATGGCCATGTTGAGCCTCCCACCAGCATTCCTCGATCCCAGCCATCTTTTTACTTCGATCATCATTATAAACTCTCCAGCTCTATATGAGGCCAAAGGAATCTTGATGAATACCTTCAAGTGGTTCTAGGCATCAACCCTCGGTGCCCTCAACAAAGAGAGAGTGATGGCAAGCTTATCGCCAATTTTGCCTGTTGGGCCACTAGAACCATATCACATTCCGCCAGACAGGGACCACTGCTACCTATCATGGCTAGAGAACCAGCCGTTTGAATCCGTAGTGTGCATAAGCTTTGGGAGCAGAACGGCAATGTCCCGGAATCAGGTGTGAGAGCTGGAAAAGGGGTTGGAGAAGGCTGGGTGGAGATTTTGCTGGAACCTGAAAACCAGTAAAGTAGACAAGGATGACCGAGAGGACGTGAAAGACATCTTGATCGATTTCTTCTTGGAGAGAACCAAGAACACTATAAGAGGGTGGGCGAACCAGTAGGAGATTCTGTCGCATCCCGCCATCGGAGGGTTTGTGAGCCACTTTGGGTGGAACTTGGTGATGGAAGCAGCCCAGCAGGGTGTGGCAGTGCTTGCATGGCCGCAACACGGCGACCAGTGGCTGAATGTGAAGGTCATGGAGGAGGTGGGATTGGGGCTGTGGGAGAGGGACTAGGATTGGGGTGTTGATGGGATTGTGAAAGGGGAAGAGATTGAAAGGAAGATTGTGGAGTTGACGACAGATGAGAAGCTGAGAGAGAGAGCCAAGAAGGTCAGAGAAAAGGCCCGGAAAGCTATTGAGACTGGTGGGAGCTCTAATAGTATGATTAGGGATGTAAGTAACTGGTTATCTTGATAAACTCTTGCATCAAGTGTTGGCTCACATTCAGCAATATTGAGATATGGTCAAGCAATTGAAGAAAAAGAAAAGAAAAGGTGTTGGCGAATTGAAACTAGTTGTGGCAAGATTCAAGAAATTAAAGATCAATCAGCAAAAATTCAGCAAATCAAACGCGGGTAGTGTACTACAGAAGAGAGAAGTAATGGCCAATTGAGCATGATCTGATCATCTGTGCCTAGAATCATCATATGTTATCCTTGTGTCATATTATACTTGCCAGTGACTTCTGTAGGGAGGCAAATATGGCTTGAAAAGTATTGAACTTTGGACCTCCTACGCTAATAGCATGAATGATTTTGTAAGACCATTGCCAAGTATTTTATAAGCTTAAATTATTAAATAAATGTGTGATTTATTATTTAATTATCCTAACAACTTCAATATACTGTGGATGTTATGTAACACAAAGAAAGTTGTGGAATTCAATCAAACTACTCTCTTTAGAATTGTATAATACTTGCCAGTGACTTGACAGGTACATTTTACGGAGGAAACATTCAAAAGGAAGGTGAATGTATGTTTGGATAATTATGGTAAAAGCCTTTTTCCTTCCGTCTATTTGAGTGGTCACAGCATGCAACTCCAGCAATTGTAATTCTCGAATCAAGAATGAATAAGGCCGCCCGTAAGTATATATGTATGGAGTTACATCCATAGATCCCCCTATGGGCCAATTAGGGGTGAGTGCGGTTTCAGGGTAGAATTGGACATTGGAAAACCGGACCTGGTGAGTATGGTTCGATTCTAGATTTTATGAAAAGAGGGTTCAGTTCCTGATTTCCCATTTTTAGGAACCAGGATCCCTAGAGGCTAAAACAGAAATTGTAATCCCTAATTCCCCAAATCTTACTATTTCGATCTTTTTCTCTCTTCAGTTTCCTTCTCTTCTTCCTCAATCTCGAAGGCGAAAACCGTGAGGAAGGACGAAGGAGCGGCTTACCAATCTAGCGTCGAACGGAGCTCGGCTCTCTCCTCCCTTTAATCTCTCCGCCCTCTTCTCCATCGGTGAATGACTCTCCGAGTCTTCTGGAGGAAGACGAGGGTTTCGCGGGCATGATTTTCCCCCCAAAATCCGGTGCCCTAATTCAGAGACTCGCCGTTTCACGGGCGTGGTTTTCCCGGTGAGCTCCTTGATCTTCCCCCAAATTCCTGATCTTGCCCTGCTCCACCGAGGCCGTGATCTCGGGGGCGTAGGGGACCAGCTTCCCGAACTTCTTAAGCTTGCAGGGACCTGACTGGGTTTTCTTTGGAAGGGCTGCTGGCGCCGAAGCTTGGAAAACTTAGTCAATTGCGATCTCTGTAAGAAGGCCATATTGGTTTCTTTGAAGTTGAGGAGATCTTACTATATGGCATTACCGTAAAATTACGCATCCAAGCGAAATTTAGTTATATTCTGTCTATTTGACACGTATGTTGACTTATGGTAACGCGGAGAAAATTTCAGTAGAAAGCCTGGCACTTTTATCTAAAAACAAAGCTGCATGTGCTAGGAGTTCTTGCCTGAACTCTAGTATCAGAAAGTTGACAGTTTCATTGTTATTATGATAACTGATACATAAGTCTGCATTCTCTGGTGAATTTTACGATGATCCTTTGTACTCCTGATAGACCATAAGTTGATTGTGTCAGACTTCATCTTGTTTCGAAGATTGCTACCACGTATAGTTATATGCTGGTAAGAATCAGACATCTGAAACA